>OX344729.1:54160437-54782937 GCA_947034835.1 Ballota nigra
CAGTAGGATCCCATCTAGCCTCTTTCTGATAAACAAAGATGTTATTATGTTATATAATAGCATTATAAATCAAATGAATATATACCTGAAATGTCTCCCAGTACTCCTGCAGCCTTTCTTCGGATATCATCCTGAAGGTGAAGGCGCCCAACTCCATATGTCCAGCCATGATACGTCTGATCAGCTTGGAGACCGGATTCGAAGGTATCAAGCTGCAAAACAAATTTGTAATACATAATTAATATTCACGGATATATATTCCTCAAAATACCTGAAAATAGTAAGTCTAACATACGTATCGTAGACAATATACACATCTAGTCTCTGTCCGACCATTTGTGAATCCGACTGTTCTTCAGAATCCGAGTCGGTATACTGCTCAGCTTCCTCGTCATCAGTCGTGGGGATCAACGGAACTGGCACTGGTATGTGTGGTATAGGCACTGTGTTCCACGCCCCACTAGATCGGCCTCGACCCCCGCGACCTGTACTCTGTCGCCGTCCCCCGCTAGAGCTACGATCGGATCCGCTCATCTGTAAAATTTTAAACACCGAGATATAAATGAGCAAATAGTCAAAGTTTAGGTGTACACATTCTCAATTTATAACACCGAGATATAATTGAGCAAATAGTCAAAGTTTAGGTGTACACATTATAATTTATAACACCGAGATATAAATGATCAATCAATCAAAGTTTAGGTGTACACATTAAATAATTTCTAACATCGATATAGCAATTACTAAACTACTTAATCATCATCATCATCATCGTCTTCTTCCTCCTCGTCATGTTCTTCTTCTTCTTCTTCTTCTTCTTCTTCTTCTTCTTCTTCTTCTTCTTCTTCTTCTTCTTCTTCTTCTTCTTCTTCTTCTTCTTCTTCTTCTTCTTCTTCTTCTTCTTCTTCTTCTTCTTCTTCTTCTTCTTCTTCTTCTTCTTCTTCTTCTTCTTCTTCTTCTTCTTCTTCTTCTTCTTCTTCTTCTTCGTCAACATCATCATTCTCAATTTGAATTAGTGCACCACTGACATCTGCCAATACGATAGGATCACTGTCTATTTGCACATTATTCATTTGTGAATTAATCTCATCGTCTTGGAACGGGGGTAAACGGATCAACGGCTGTAAAAAAATATCCAATTTATCCTTAGGATTTTTAGGACCAGGCACTAATACCGTAAGAAACATGAATTGATCTTTCATACACAACCACGGAGGTAGATTGTACGGTGTCACTATCACTGGCCATGAAGAATATTGTTTCCCAGACTGTCCGAATGGTTGAAAACCATCGGTGCTTAGGCCCAACCTTATGTTCCGAATCTCGAAAGCAAATTCAGGATACGAATTATCCAGGTGTTTCCAAGCTAATGAGTCTGCAGGGTGACGCATAACACCAGAATCATCGTTAGAGCAACTTGCATGCCACGTCATATCTTTTGCAGTAGCAACAGACTGATACAATCTTTGCAGTCGAGGAATGATAGGAAAGTAGAACATCTCCTTGTAAGGTTTTTTCTTTTTCCATTGACCATCAACACCACGCTTACGGGGTTTAAACCGTGGATGACCACAAACCTTACAATGTTCAAGTTCACTATCATTACCCCAATATATCATACAATTCTGTGCACAACAATCAATCCTCTCTACTGGAAGACCCATCCCACTCATTAGTTGTTTGCTATCAGAAAATTTCCTGGGCACTAGATTTTCAGGAGGAACAATTTCTCGAATCAAATCAACAACTTGATTATAACCCCTCTCAGACAGTCTATTTTCAGTTTTAATGTTCAACAGTCGGGCGTTGAATGACAATTGTGAGTGTGTTTCGCAACCAGGATACAAATCCTGGTTTGCTGCACGAAGCATGTCATAAAATTGAGCAGCATGCTCATTTGGGGGCTCCTCATTAACGGGTTCATCTTCCACATTTTCAAAATGAAGGTTAGGACCAGTTAGATCTGTGATCATGTCATGGTACGAGGTAGACCCTGCAGTATCATCTACTCCGTACGAAGTCGACTGATCATAGTTTTGGTGTGGTAGATGACCCCAATTTTGTTCACCGTGTAAAATCCAATTGTGATAATTGGGCATAAACCCATTTATATACAAATGTGTTTTCACGTCAATTGGTGCTCTAAACCTTTGGTTCCTACATCTAGATTTCGAGCAGGGACACCTAATATCTCCTTCACTCATCCAATCAGGATTGCTAGTTGCGAATTGTATAAACGATTCAAGACCACTAAGAAAGTCGGGAGCTATCATTCCATTAATTGTTCTTGGACCATACATCCAATTACGACTTGAATAACTCATATTATAATCTGTTTCAAATTAAAGAATATTCAAAATTTAATAAAAAATTAATATATAAATCCATTATATTTATCATATTGTTAATTTAATATACTTAATCTAAAATTTTTGACAGAGTTTCGTTTATTTTTATTGTATTCTCCAGCTAACTAAGATCCTATAGTGCATCCATTTCTGACTTAATTAAAATTAATCAAGTCGGAACGCACATTCTACAACTAGCAAACGACCAACAATTAATGTATTCATCAACTCCCTCCACTCCAACATATTTGAATATATAAACTTTGAACATATATAACTAATTAACTAATTTATATATTCATCAAACTAATAATTATGAAAATAAATGTAAATAATTGAACATAAATATTTATCACATGATTATATATATAATTAAATATATATTATGCAAATTAATTTAATTAAATACAACAAATATACATTAGCTAGTAATTATTTCTAATTAATTAACATAAATACATTATCAAATAATTAATTAAATACCCACTAATTATAAAAATAATTAAATAACATGCTGAAAAATATATAATTAGCGACTAATTAATTAACACCTATACATGCATATATACATACATATAAACATATATATACATGAAGCTAATTTGTATTTTACAAATTATTTAACGGATAAAAACAAAAAATATTACCGTAGAAATGTTCACGAGGACGAGTAGGCGAAAATTTGACCGGTGGAGTGTTGTTTCCGGCGACGGCGGCGCAGCAGTGAAGGCGGCGGCGGCAGCAGCAACTTTGGGTGGAGGAGGAGAGGGTTTTCTGCAGAAAATGGGGAAGTTGGGGTATTTATATCTAATATTTAACGAGGGGGTTAAAGAGGGCTAACCCCCTCAGTAAAAGCTTAGTTTTTACCGTGGGCGAGGGCGGAAGTGCTCGGCAAGTTCGCGAGGGGGAGGAGCCCTCGGCTCGCGTCGGATCCCAGCTAGGCGAGGGGTGCGCCCTCGTTAATTCTCGAGGGGACGCGCCCTCTTTAACTCACGAGGGTTGAGTGCTCGCCCGTCCCAAATTCAAATTTTGCCGAGGGCGGAACGCTCGTTAACTAAAGAGGGGGCCCTGCCCCTCGTCTCGGCCCTCGTCCGATTTAAATTTTTTTGGCCCTCGTCTCGCCCCTCTTTAGGGACGAGGGCAAACTTTCCCCTCTTTAACTCCCCTCTTTATTTCTGTTTTTTTTTGTAGTGAGAAAAAAAAAGTGAAAAGGAGAATATATTAAAATAAGATTTTAAGGGGTACTCCAATTATTCATTACAACCCATTTACTTCATTTTACAATCCAACATTACTGCACAAATCTTATCAGCAAAACAAGAAAAAACCAGCACTGCATTTTACAATCCAACGTAACCGCACAAATTTTATTAGAAGTCATGGTCTTCTCATATATATTTTTTTATATTATTTCAATAAGTATGACTTACCTCTAAAATATTAGAAAATCAAATATCTATTTGCTCATATGTTATAAATCTCCCAATTTCAGTAACGTTGTTGGTTATCAATAACTCACATCCATGGAGAGAAGCAATTTCAGAATCCTAATGTTCCCATGGTTAGCTCATGGCCATGTATTCCCTTTTCTTGAGTTAGCAAAAAGAATCTTGAAGAAGAAAAACTTCCACATATACTTATGCACCACATCAATCCATTTCAATTCCATCAACCAATTTATTCAAAAAAACATGCCACATGAACACATAGAACTAGTAGAACTCAGTTTAGATCCAAACCCTATCCTTCCTCCACACTACCACACAACCAAGAATCTACCATCACATCTCATTCCCACACTCCTTAAGTCCTTCCAAACATCAAGATCCAGCTTCTCCGAAATCGTGGGCACCACAAACCCTAATTTGATCATATTTGATGCTTTCCAACATTGGGTGCCCTCACTTGCCTCGTCACTAGGTATTCCTTCCGTTCATTTTTCGGTTGTGGGGGCAGCCGCAAGTGCTTATGGCTATCATCAATACACTTGTTGGGATGACAATTCCCCTTTCAAAGAATTGTCTCTTAACCATCACGAGAAGAAAAGTCTTGATGGTGTTATTGAGTTCTTGCATGCCAATGTTTTTGAGCAAGAAAATGATTCATTTTTCTTCAACTTTAGGATGTCTTCCGAGGTTGTTTTGGTGAAAACTAGCAAGGGGCTTGAAGGGAAGTACGTAGAATACGTCTCGTCTTTCTCACACAAACGAATCCTAGCCGTTGGACCACTCGTCACAAATGATGACGATGATGATGATGATGAAAGCGCGGAGATCTTCCAATGGTTGAGCAAGCAAACTCCGAATTCAACGGTGTATATTTCGTTTGGGAGTGAGTGCTTCTTGTGTAAAGAAGAGATGGAGGAGTTGGCAAAGGGGCTTGAGCTTTGTAGAGTTAACTTTATATGGGTCATTAGGTTTCCTACTAAGGAGGAAAAAGGAATCGAGGAGGTACTCCCGTTGGGATTTCTTGATAGGGTGAAAGATAGAGGAATGGTTGTGTCGGGGTGGGCCCCGCAGGCTAATATTTTAAAGCACCCTAATATTGGAGGGTTCTTAAGTCATTGTGGGTGGAGCTCCGTGAACGAAAGTATATATTACGGGGTTCCAATTATAGGAATGCCGATGAAAATTAATATGTTTATAGATGCTAAAATGTTGGTGGATGTTGGTGTTTGTGTGGAGGTTGGGAGAGACGAAAATGGGGTGGTAAAGGGAGAAGAGATAGCGAAGGCGGTAGATAAGGTGATTGTCGAGAAGCGTAGTGGAGAAGCGATTAGGGATCGAACTCGTGAATTGAGTGAGACGATGAGAAGAGAAGAAGATGGAGCAATCGAGGAAACGGCTCAGATTCTTTGGCAGCTTTGTGGGAAGGTAAAAGACTAGTATGTTTTATTAACTGGAGAAATAAGATGAAACTAAGAGACTCAGGTTTTGTCTATGCTATGTTGTAGGGATGTCTGTTTATGGAACTTTGTTGAATTAATTTTTGTAGCAATTGCTCAGTTTAATAATTGAGAATTTGCAGCATTATTTGTGAGATTGTGGGTTTTTAATATGAATTATGAGATTTTATTTGATGTAACTAATTAACTGGGAACTTGGGAAGTAATAAGGTGTTTCTGTGCTAGTTATGTAATTGTAGTAATTTTAAAATAAATGGTAAGCAACATTTAAAATGATCGAGAGACTTCTATCCAGGCTATCCTGTACTCAGCTTTCAATTAATATCTTATGTAAGAAATCAATTAATTAGGTAGGCCCACTTAAACGAAACAAATTATTTGGATGAGTTGTCACACGACTCACAATTATCATATGAGTTGTCGACTCACATATAGAAAGAGAGGTTGAGAACAATAATTGAATACATCATTATCATATACTATAATTTATTAATCATTTAATAAGTAATTGACAAATAAAAAAGAATTTATCCAATTATAATGCAATCATCACAAAATTTTATGACTATAGAATGCATGGAAAATAGAATTAGTTAGTTCTATATCATCAAAATAACAAATAAAACTTAAGAAATTATATACTCGGTTCCAAAGGACCAACTACACAAATCTAATATGCTCCGAGTGTAGTCTACACAAGTCTATCTAATATGCTCCGAGTGTAGTCTACACAAGTCTATCTAATATGCTCCAAGTGTAGTCTATATATATAAGTGCAACTAGAGTGTACCCACGCGAATTTCGCGTACTGAAAAAATATATTATATTTATTTTCTGTAGACACTTAATATAAAAGTATTTTTGTTTAAAAAATTTCGAGGTATATACAATAAATTATGGGGTTTGCTTAGCTGTGACCCGTGCCCTTCACTAAACTCTATAGGTATATCACTACAAAAAAAATACTGTTTTGCGACGGAATTAGTGACGGAAAATCCGTCGCAAACAGTGTTTTGCGACGGGATCTGCGACGGACACGTATCCGTACCTAAAACAGCCGTAGCAAATTTTTGCGACGGATTCAGCCATCCGTCGCAAATTAACGACGGACAAATCCGTCGCAAAATCGGCGGGTCAGATCCGGCCGGGTCACACAGAATTTGCGACGGACAGTAGTCCGTCGCAAACTTTTCGGGTCAGACCCGATCGGGTCAACAACATTTGCGACGGCTAAATTCCGTCGCAAATGTTTTTATATATTTTTTTATACTTTTTTGTGTTATAATTTGCGACGGGCTGTTTTCAGTCGCAAAATTATATATTTGCGACGGAATATGGCCGTCGCAAATTACCGAGCATATACAAAAAACAAAGTGGCTCGCGTGGTTCGAGCCCGGGCACCCGAGGCGGCCGGGGCGGGCGCGGACCACTGGGCCAACCGGCCCATTCCTTGTTATATGCAGCCCACCTTCTATATTAGTCTTATTAGGCCTGGAACAATTAATCCATTTTTTGCGTCCAAGGGGAATCGAACACGGGACCTTTTGTGCAAGAGGAGAGGGCGCGCGCCACTAGGGCACAATCTACTTTCGTTTATTTTTTTGCAATTAATTGTATATGTATTCAAATTAAGTCATTTTTTTATAATTCAACAAATTAATTTCTTTTCGTATCTAAGTTGTTTATTAAAATATTTTGCCCAACTATTTTTTTTATTTTGTAAAATTATTTATTTCGACTCCCGCTTAAATTTATAATTCGTTCATTTGTACGCAATTAATTGTATATGTATCCAAATTGACTCATTTTTTTTCTACAATTCACCAAATTAATTCATTTTCGTTTCTAACTTGTTTTTATAAATATTGGAGCCATTTAATTTTTATTATTTCTGTAAAACTATTTATTTCGACTCCCGATTAAATTTATAATTCGTTCATTTGTACGCAATTAATTGTATATGTATCCAAATTGACTCATTTTTTTTTCTACAATTCACCAAATTAATTCATTTTCGTTTCTAACTTGTTTTTATAAATATTGGGGCCATTTAATTTTTATTATTTCTGTAAAACTATTTATTTCGACTCCCGCTTAAATTTATAATTCGTTCATTTGTACGCAATTAATTGTATATGTATCCAAATTGACTCATTTTTTTTTCTACAATTCACCAAATTAATTCATTTTCGTTTCTAACTTGTTTTTATAAATATTGGGGCCATTTAATTTTTATTATTTCTGTAAAACTATTTATTTCGACTCCCGCTTAAATTTATAATTCGTTCATTTGTACGCAATTAATTCTATATGTATCCAAATTGACTCATTCACTACAAGAAAATTCACTTTTTGTAACGAAAGAATTGGTTACAAAAAGTCCATTTTTGGTTACAAAAACTTTTTGTAACGAAACACTTCGTTACAAAAGTTGGTCCTTTAAAGTCCGTCGCAAAAAGTTTTTGTAACGGAAAAAAAACCAATTTCGTTACCAATACAATTGTAACGAACCATTCTTCGTTACAAAAACTTTAGTAGCAATAACTAAAATTTTGTTACAAAAAATTAATTTCGTTACAAATAAACTGTTATATAAAATCATATATTTGGTGTTTAATACTTGATTCGTCACTATTGTTGTGGTGCATTTAATATTTCATTTCACACAAAAAATGGTTACAAATAACTAAATAACAAAGTGCCAAATGAGAAACCTTAAAAATAAAAACAAATGGACATAATGCAGTAATTTTATTTCAAGAAAATAACAATTCTCCATACAAGTACGTTGAAGTCAACAATGTCAAAATACTTATAAAAAAACTATTAATGTGAACACTTCAATGTACATAATAACATTAATAAAAAATATGTGTAAATTAAAAGTGCTAAACTAGAAAGTCTTGATTAGTCTTCTGGTCCACGATCAAATTGAAACTTCATTGTCCTACAAAATATAAAAAAACATTAATACATCATATGGTTAAGAACTTAATTTTAACACAGAACGAGAACTTTGATAACGGAAGAGTAAGAGTTTATAATGCATAAGAACTAAGAATATTCTAACAAGGAGAATAACTAGACCAATAAAGAAAACAAATTTTGATTTATAAAGCACAAGATGAAAATTATCTAGGCATAAGGAAAAATTTGATGCAGTAAATATAACACTAAACATCAGTTTCCATATTCTCTTTTATTAGAACCCAAATTCATAGTTTATTTTGATTTCACTAAGCTAATAAAACTTTTAGAAATTCACAAATTAATGTTTTTGCTGAACTTTAGAAGCTTTCTAACTTCCACAAGTATAAAATAAATAAACAAGGCAATGGGGGATAAAAGGGTTACACTGCATCAACCATCATGCTTTAGAGTCTCATAGCAACGACAAGAGATGACTTATAGGAAACAAAATTTTAATGCTTACTTGCTTAGTAGTTGTTGTGGCTTCTTGAAGATTTTCAGCCTGGGAATTCAGAAGAAAACAAACTAAAATTAGATCTTTCTTATGAGAATGAAACTCCATCACACTACAGAGCATAGTCAGAGAATTAATAAGACTTGAGAATACAAGAGAACTTGACCTGCCACTGTTTAGGAACAAGAAGAATTAACTTTATGGATTGATTGCATCAACGTAATTTTGTAAATGTGTTTTTATTTTATGTTATACAAAAATGTGTCCATACAAAGTAAATAGGCATTCAAGAATTCCTTGTGGAAATTCAATTCATAAATTCTGATCACTTTCCAAATTCTCTTGTCAAATTGTGTTAGCTTTTCAAGTAAGACAAACATGGATTACTCACTTAGATTAAACGCTCAGTGCGTAATTAATTCAAAGCCTGAGTGATGAATATATCTACTTAATACTGGTTCTGATCAGACTAGTCAATTTCAGTGAAGATGTAACAGACAAAACAGATTTAAAATTCATTTATTTGCAAAACAGATTACTTTTAGCAGTAAAAAATACTAGAATTTGAATGATTTAAAATTCACTTTCTGTGGCTTTACTATCAAGTTGAGATGAAAAATATGTCAAAACAGTATCACAGATACTGATGAATTCACATTTTCCAGATTGATTATCATCCATTTAAACCAAATACATAAACATAAAGCAAGAAAAAAAATACCTTCAATTCATTCACAAATTTATCCAAAGAAGATAGAGAACTCAAAATTTATAAACCAAGAACACTCAAAGATAAGAATTAAGACCCAGGAACAATTATATTCAAGAATCAAAACACTAGAAAAGGAATATCTCAACAATTAAAACACAAGAAGTCAATAATTATTACAGAGAAATCAATAAAGGAATCAGAGAAAATAAGAAAACTTAGCAATTGCAGATTCTTGTGTGACAAAATCAAGCATCTGATGAAGAGACTCGGACTTTAAATTTGCTGGGTCTTACAAGTTTCCAGTACGGGCGAGAGAAAGAACCGATACGGATACGGATACGGTGGCGCTGCGCGAGACAGACCAACAGGAAGCGAGAGTGAATCATCGAGGCTTGGGGGCTGGAGTGGCGGATCGGAACTGGCGGAGCGGCGAGAATAAGAGAAACTTTCAGCTAGAGGGGAAAACGGCTGAGAAATGCCCTAAATCTCTGTTTTTTTTTTACTAATTACTTAAAGATAAAAATAAAAAAGGAGAAGTGACGCTCAATTCACTAAATAATTAGGAGCAGGCCCATTTGCTAAATTTTGTAAACGGATTTACTGGTAATCATGAGAAAGAAAAAGAATTTTTTATTAATAACATTAAACTTTTATTTTCCCTTTCATAATTTTTATCAACAGTTTTTTAATACTAACGTAAACGTTTTGTACTTGTATATTATTAATCTACCCATTATATAATTTTAATAAGGATAAAAGAAACAAAAATTTATTTACATATTTATATATATAGTTAGTATGCTACAAAGACAAAGTATAGAGTGAAAATAGTTTATACATAAATTATTGAAGGGTATTAGTTGTTTTCATTAAAAAATATTAATTGTTTTCACTGAATTTATAAATTTATAAAAAATACTCTATTTATTATAATATATATATACAGACATCATTATTGGTACAGAGGAGTGTAGTAATAATATATTTTTTGTATAAGACTGTTTCACTAAGATGATATTTTTACAAAAATGGGCAATAATAATATATATTTTGTGTAAGACCGTCTCACTAACATGATATTTTGTATATTTTTTTAATGTTCAAGTTTTCAATATCCATTCTTTGGTGTCATTTTTATGTTAATTTCTTTATTATATATATGTATATACATATATATATATATATAATATTGGTGTTCAAGTCTATATAATTATAAATTTTTGTATATTTGTTACAATAAATCATGTTTACTATTTGTAACCAATATTTTACTAATTGTAACGATAAATATATAATGTTATTTAAAATAGAACATTTGTAACGAAAATAAAAATTCGTTACAATAAACCGTCTTTTTGTAACCATTAAACAGTTGGTTACAAATAAATTCGTTACAAAAAATGCATTTTCTTGTAGTGATTTTTTTTCTACAATTCACCAAATTAATTCATTTTCGTTTCTAACTTGTTTTTATAAATATTGGGGCCATTTAATTTTTATTATTTCTGTAAAACTATTTATTTCGACTCCCGCTTAAATTTATAATTCGTTCATTTGTACGCAATTAATTGTATATGTATCCAAATTGACTCATTTTTTTTCTACAATTCACCAAATTAATTCATTTTCGTTTCTAACTTGTTTTTATAAATATTGGGGCCATTTAATTTTTATTATTTCTGTAAAACTATTTATTTCGACTCCCGCTTAAATTTATAATTCGTTCATTTGTACGCAATTAATTGTATATGTATCCAAATTGACTCATTTTTTTTCTACAATTCACCAAATTAATTCATTTTCGTTTCTAACTTGTTTTTATAAATATTGGGGCCATTTAATTTTTATTATTTCTGTAAAATTATTTATTTCGACTCCCGCTTAAATTTATAATTCGTTCATTTGCTTAAATTTTTTTTTTCATAATTCACCAAATTAATTCATTTTCGTTTTTCACTTGTTTTTATAAATGTTGTGTCCATTAAATAAAAGTAAATTCAAACTAATAAATTCACAAAATTATAAATTAAAGTAACAATTCAAAAATTAAATTAAAGTAACAATTCAAACTAAAAAAAAATTGTACTTCATAGTTATTAAAAATCAAATTTTTTTAACAATCGGAATTAAATCCGTCTTCCTCTTCATCCTCGCCCAGGTTAACAATCGGCGACACCGATGGCTGGGTCGGCGGGATCGGTGGCATCGATGGCTGGGTCGGCGGGATCGGCGGCATCGGTGGCGCAGGCATTTGCGCTCGTGGCATTGAATCAGAGGCGAATATCTGCCACCACGCCTGCATGGCGGCTGTATACTCCTGCAGCTCGGCCCGATACCGCTCCACCTCAGCTGTATACCGGTCGTGCGCCTCTCGCTGCTGCCTCTCATACTCTTCCTTCTCTCGCTGCTGCCTCTGCATGTTCTTCATCTGCTCCACCACTGTGGCAAGATGCCTCTCGACCTCACTGGGATGAGAGTCGATGGAAGACTGAGAGGAGGATGAGCCTGAGCCACGAGGTCGGAAAAAGTTCTTTCCGAAGCTGCCCAATCCAGCGAACCGCCCCTTTTTAGCCTTGACGTTCTTGAAGTACAATTCATTTTGAACGTCAACAGAAGGCTGTGTGGGGGGCATCGACCCCGACCCCGACCCCTCTGCCGTTTCCTCAGGCTGAGGCTGAGAGGCAAGATCCTCGAGCATCTTTCTCTGCAAATTAATTATACAAAAAATTAAATAAATTGAACACAAAATATAAAAAATACTTTTAATATTAAAAATTTAAATAATACTATTAATATTGAAATAATACTTACGTGGATCTCGGTGGTACGGCCGTAGGTAGACTTCCCAGTCTCCTCGACGAATGGGTGGGCGAGCTGCAATCTCTCAAAATGAGAGGGCTCGCGTCCTTGCTCCGCCGCCTAATTAGAAAAAAAGATAGTAAAAATTAACAACACTCATAAAAATTAGGAAAAAAATAATATAAATTCAAAAACTACAAAATTGAAGACAAAACTTACAAATCTCTACCCGTGCTCATAAATGGACCGAGAACCGGCCCGATGTCTTGCCATCCCTTCTCCATCAGGGTCACTACGCCGATTCGCCTTGTTTTTCGCCGACTTCTCTTGGAATGCAGGGGAATCCCAGTAGCGGAGGAATTGGTCCCAAATCGACCGTCTTTCACTGTCAAGCCCCAAGTCGGTGGCCTCTCCCTTCTTGTACCACTTCTCCCTCATTCTGTAAAGGAGGTCTCTGTACCTTTCCTTTCCATATTTATCGAAATTCCTCCACATCTGGTCATCGTGCTCCGGAGCCCAAACACATTCTTTCTGCAATTACAATTTAAATGTAAATATATGTTTATATATTTGATATTAATAAATGGTGAATTAATAAATTAAATTAATACCTTAAACTCCTCGAAGTATGTCTTTTTTCTTGCATCGGACACTAACCTCCAACTGTAAGCGGTGGGCTCGAATCCACCGCGAAAGATGGAGTCGGAAACCTGATTAGCAGCCTCATGACCCGGAATCCAACTGTAAAATTAAAATTTCAAAGTTAGTAAAATAATTAGGTTTTAATTAATAAAAAAATTGAGTATAAAATATTAAAACTTACATATGACCACATGGCTTAACAGGCATCCGTCCTTCAACAACCGGATGCTGGCGGGAGGAGGATGAGCCCTCAGCAGTCTGCTGTGAGGAGGAGGAGGAGCCCGCACCAGGCTGTGAAGAGGTCTCTGATAGAGACCTCGGCCTGAAAATAGGTGGAACCACGGGTCTTAGTGAGGGCCGTCGTCTCCTCCCTCCTCGTCCTCCTCGACTCGCCTCCTCATCCCTCGGAGGCTGCTGACTGTCGTTGCCACTGCCTTGTCCGCTCATCTATAACAAATTTCACGAATTATTCATTCAACTAAATTAAAATCAATCAACTAATAATATTATTTTATAAATTATATATTAAACTAAAATCAAACAACTAATATTATTTAAAATCAATTAACAACCTACTCAACTAAATTCATTCAACTAAATTAAAATCAATCATCAACTAATATTATTTTGTAAAATTATTAAACTTAAATCAAGCAACTAAAATTATTTTGTAATATTATTTAAACATGCTTAACAATTAAAAATTAACAAATTACTAAAACAATTCAACTAAAATCAAACAACTCAGCTAAAATTAATTCTAAACTTAACAAATTCAACTATTTCTAAACATGCTTTAAAATTAAATTAAAATTCGATCAACTAATTAAATTATAATTCAACTAATTCAACTAAAATCAATTCATTTCTAATATAATTCAAACAATTCAACTAATTCAATTCTAAACTTAACAAAAATTAAACATACTTTAAATTAAAATTCGATCAACTAATTAAATTATAATTCAACTAATTCAACTAAAATTAATTTATTTTTAATATAATTCAAACAATTCAACTAATTCAATTCTAAACTTAAAAAAAATTAAACATGCTTTAAATTAAAATTCGATCAACTAAAATCAATTCATTACTAATATAATTCAAATAATTCAACTAAAATCAATTCTCTAAACATGCTTTAAAATTAAATTTTAAACGGTAAAAATGAAGAAAACTTACGGTTTATTTGTAGAAGATGACGAAACGAGAACTCGGTGGGGACGGATTGGCTCTACAGCGACGGCACCCGACTTCTCCTTCCTTTTCCTCTCTTTTTCCTCTTCTTCTTCTTCTTTTCTCTCTTTCTCCGTCTGCAACGCGGCGGGCCTGTATAAATAAGTGGAAAAAAATTTGCGACGGACGCCTGTCCGTCGCAAATTTTGCCCGTCAAACGCAAAACGACGTCGTTTCTTACTGATTTGCGACGGAAAAGTCGTCGCAAATCAGTCAACGCACCGTTTCCCGATAAGACGCGTAAAATGGCTCGAATTTGCGACGGACATTCCGTCGCAAATCAGTCAATGGGCCGTTTCCCGAGAGGTCGCGAATATAAATGTAAGCATTGCGACGGCTTTCGTCCGTCGCAATTACAAAGTTTAAAATTGCGACGGCTTCTTCCGTCGCAAATCAGTCAAACGGGTCGCTTCCCGAACGGTCACCTTTAAACGGGTATGTTTTGCGACGGAATTGACCGTCGCAAACTCAAAATTGAAATTTGCGACGACCTTTCCGTCGCAAATGTAGTCGGTTCAAGACCAAGTCGGTGGGCCCTAGATTTTGCGACGGCTTATCCGTCGCAAATTACTATCATTTGCGACGGACTTCCTAAGTCGTCGCAAATTTTTATTTTTTGCGACGACTTACAAAAATCCGTCGCAAATGATAGTAATTTGCGACGGATATTCTTGCCGTCGCAAAATTCCTGTCGCTAAACTCCATCTTTTTTGTAGTGTATCCTACAAACTAAATAGTTAAAAAAAACATCAAAATTCACATAAATTAATAACAATTATGGAATAACATTACTTAGACTAATAAATTAATAATAATCAATTTCCATTTCAATATTGAATAATTTATAAATTAATCAACATTATTAGTTATTGGGAGTATACGTTAAGAAATTAATTTATATAAGAAACAATACAAAATTTGAAATAAACTTTAAAGTTACAAAATACCCGTTCATCAATCAAAATGAGTTCCAAGTAGAACTTGTCTCTATTAAAATCATTAAAAAATATTGTCTAACTTTTTCAATCCCAACTTTAACGGTCAATTTTTGGCTCTCACTCTTGATATTAGAAATCAGAGAAAATTGAGGTGTCATACTCTTGAAATCTAAAATGAGATTTAAATTACAACAATTAAACCATCATAATTATTCAGATAAAAATACATGGTATAGTTAAATTTATTATTTGTGCACATGAAGAATTTTTAAACTGAACGATGTAGAGCATAAATCAACAATCATTATTACATTCATATTGATATTGATATTTAAATCTAATCAAATTGTGAGCACTTAAAATGATGAATTTAATTATAAAATAAATATACTAATAACAATAGATATATAACTAACCAACAATTGATGAGAGAAATCTCAGCAAAATAGTGGAACAAATGAAACTTTGATGTGAAAAAATGAAATACAATATGCTCTTATTTATAATAAAAAAAATGCATGCAATATTATATCTTGTCCATAATAAGAATATATCACATAAGAATATTCTTTGGAATATATAACTATATACCTTTTATTTTAGGAAAAAATAATCGAACATTATTGATTAGGCGTGAAATTGTCATGATTCGTAGCTAGAAACGCCCCAATCTTGGTCGAGTTTATAGAGTATTTAGAGTCAATTGAGCATTATTTCTACACATTGATGAATTTGTCTCTTTGATGCTCATAGGTGAATAGAGGACGAAAAACGGAGTTCGTAGGACTTTGAATCGACTCAAACGGATGCCCGGATGAGAAGATATTGAAGAAATACGATTGGTATTAGTGCGGACGAAGAAAAGTATCACTTGGAAGGAGTTAGAAGTCACTCGAGTGACTAGGTCAAGCGCCCCCGCTCGAGCGCGTTGCTCGAGCGCCTAAACGTACAGAAACTTTCTTGCGCTCGAGCAGCTCGAGCGCCACCGCTGGAGCGAATCGCTCGAGCGCCCAAAACATGCAGAATGATTTCATCGCTCGACCAGCTCGAGCGGAACCGCTCGAGCGATTGTGTCATTCGAGCTACACTGCTCGAGCGGGACCGCTCGAGCGCCCATGGATTTTTGCCTCCGGACGCGTATTTTCGGCCCATTAACTCCCGTTTCGACCCGTGCCTATATATACCTCTTCCAAACACGTTTTGAACAGAACATCAGAATCCCCAACTTTTAGAAATACTTTTAGACTTAGTTTTTGGAGAGGAAGGAGACGAGCAAGCTTTACTTTTACGTTGTTAAGGTTTTTCATACGAATTCTAGTTTCTTTTCAATTCTTAGTTTCTTCTCATTAGTTCGTTACTTTGAGCACGTTTAAATTTTGTTTTTATCAATTCAAATTTCAGTTCTTCGTATTTATTTTCTTTTTAAACCCTAGTTAATGTTTCTTATTATCTTCGTTCAATTCGTTATGTTTATGTTCGTTGTATCTTCGTTTGCTTTTATGTTTGTTACAACTATGTCCGGCTAAAACCCTTGCATGCTTAGGTTAGGATGAACTCGTAGAAGTAGGATGTGGGTACATAATTAGGGTAGTTTGTGACGTTAGTTTTAATTCTCTTAATTAATAAATTCTTATAATTAATCTGAACTTTACCTTTAAATTTAGTACGAAAGTGTTAGAGAGAGGACGACCGCATCACTCAATAACAACTAGTAGTCTTAACGAGAAGGTTTAGGAAAGGTTAATTCATTTACCGGTTTAGCGAAGGAGGACGACCGCATCACCTTAGTTAAATTAGGGTCTCATTAATTGAGCACAATCCATTAACTTGTTAGTGGATTAGTGAAGTCGAGTGTTAGGGTAAAGTATTAGGGTTTAGAATCTTGAGCTTTCACCTTGCATTCTTATACTTAGGTTAATTCTTGTTTGTCACGGTTATTTTGATTATGTACCTGCTCCGTCAGTATACGTAGGGATTTCTATCCTAAGCATCACCATCTCTCATTAGAAAACAACCTTCGTTAATTCGTTTCTTACGTTCTTTAGTTTAATTCGTTTACTTTAGTTGCTCTTAATTAATCTTTCAAAAACCCAAAAACATTACACTCATATTAACTACGACGCGTAGATCTTCAGGGATCTATTCGCATATACACCATCCCTTGGGTTCGATAATACTTGGTCCCTATACTTGCCCATACTACAGTGAACCCGTACTCTTGCGGGGTAGCTACTAGTAGAAGCTAGTGTAGTTCGCTTCAAGTCAATGGCGCCGTTGCCGGGGATGGCGTTATATGTTTTTTTGAATAGAACTTGTAGATAGCTTAGTAGTTAGTAGTGGGTTATTTATTTTCTGTTTTTATTTTTTTTATTTGTATTCAATCGGCAGTTGCGTTTTGACCCTTCTGCTAGTGTGTCAGGTTTATGAAAACACGCTCACAAGGCAATACGAGCGAAGAGAGAATACCGTTGGACCCTGAGACAATAGCCAGAAGGAACCGAGCTTACTTGAGAAGAATGAACGCTGCCGAGCTAGGAAAGGAACCAATGGATATCAATAATGAGTTGGACGATGCTGCCAACGATTTCAATCAGGCAGTAGACCGAGTTGAAGGCACTGGAGTTAGTAGTAGCCAGAATCAAATTCCATTAGGGGATAGCCAGAGCCTAAACCCGGATACACGAAACGTAGGGAATCCAGCTCAGAACCTTGTCCATAATCCTCCTAACAACCCTGCTTACCCACAAAACCCAAATAACCCTTTCCACAACCCAGTATACCAACATTACCCATACCCACCTTATCCTTACCCACCATATCCATATCATCCACCCCCAGTCTACAACCAACCACCTGTTTACCAACCACCACCCCAACAAGTACCAGTACCTGCTGCTAATCCTCAACACGTTCCTCAGAACGTAGATCATAATATGGCGATTAGAGGGAGGTTTGCAGCGCAGCCACAGCGGTACTATGATGGAGTGGCTTTGCCTCCTGTTGAGGCGAACAACTTCTCGATATCACCGGGGATTTTAAAGCTGCTGACCGAGAATCAGTTCAAAGGGGTGATCGGGAAGGAGAACCCTCACACACATCTGAGGAGTTTTCTCATGATAGCCTCAACATTCAATTATAATGGCATGTCTGAAGATGCCAAGAGGCTTAGGCTGTTCCCATTCTCACTGACAGGAATAGCTAAGGAGTGGTACGATAATACGCTTCCGCGGGGAGGTATTACCACTTGGGCCGAGCTCGAGCGTCTGTTCCTCGAGCGATTCTACCCTCCATCTAGGACGATCAAGGCTAGAATTGAGATCTCGTCCTTTCGCCAGAAGTCTGGAGAGGATTTACGCCAAGCGTGGGAGAGATACTCAAACATGTTGATTGAGTGCCCGCAGCACGGGTACAATGAGGGAGACATTATGGCGTTCTTCTATAGTGGTGCCAACAAGGCGGGGCAAGACCATTTAGATGCTTGTGCGGGCGGAGCATTTTTGAACCAAGGCATAGAGAGGTGTAGAGAGATCGTTGACAACATTGTCACGAATGCCGGTGCTTGGAGTGGAGATGCAGATTTTCAGAGAGTGCATCAGGTTGAAGAGGGAGAAGGAACGAGAAGGCTATTGATATGATGGAGAAGATAAACAACCTCGAGTTGGGGAAGAATTTGGTTGGAGAGCATGCAGTAGAGAATGAGAGAGTAGACCAACCAAGTGGACAGCAAGAGGTAGTCAATTACATGGGAGGTCCGTATTACAATCAGAATGGCTACCAAGGTGGTAATCAGTATGGAAGGCCTTCTTATGGCCAACCATTTGTACTTCCAGGCCCACAGCCGCCTCAAAATCAATGGAGGAACACACAAGGGTATCAAGGAGGCCAACAACCTCCTCAAAACACATGGCGGAAGAATGATAATTTTTCTTATGCTAACCCAAAAGCTGGTGTTACTGTTCCTGCAGGTGTTGATCCGGGGTCTAAACCTCCTGGCGGAGAAGGCGGTGCATCAACCGAGGAGATGTTGAGAGCGATCCTTCAGAAGGTGGAGGAAGGGAGCAAGCGGTTGTCATCCTTGGAGTACGATGTGAAGGAGTTGCATAAGAAGGGTGATCAACGTGATCAAGAGCTCCAGAAGATGAACGTTGAGTGGACTAGAACTCAACAAGAGAACAATCGAAGGTTCACCTCTTTAGAGCTCCAGATGAGCCAGATTGCAAAATCAGTGAATAGAATGCCGGAGGGGAACCCGAAAGAGTAGTGCAAGGCGATCCAGCTAAGAAGTGGAACCAACTACGAAGGTCCTCAGATGCCTGCTGATTCTGAGACGCCCCAAGAAGAGATTGAGCCTAAAGGAGATGAAGTTGAGAAGGGGATTGAAAGTGAAGGAATTGAGAAGCATAGAGATATGGATGAGCCCCAGAAGGGCAAGGAAAGTGAGGAGAGTGAGAGAGTTCCTAAGTGGAAAAAGGCAAAGGAAGCAAGGGAGAAAGTGAAAGAAACAGAAAGAGATGAATGGGGGGTACCCAAATCTGTGACACCCGTCCCGTATCCACAGCGCTTCATGAAAAAGAAGCTTGATGAAAAATTTGCAAAATTTCTTGATGTTTTTAAACAATTGCATATTAATATTCTTTTTTATGATGCTTTGGAACAGATGCCGCACTATGCGAAGTTTTTGAAGGACTTGATCGCGAAAAGGCGGCGAGTGGATGAGCCGAAGTTGGTGCAGCTGAACCACGAGGTGAGTGCATTAGTGCACAAGGCGCTTCCACCGAAGCTGAAGGATCCCGGGAGCTTCACGATCCTATGTGAAATTGGGAACGGGATCAAGAAAGGAGCGTTGTGCGACCTCGAGGCGAGCATCAATCTCATGCCGTTGTCGCTTTTCAAGAAGTTGGAAGGTGGAGAACTTCAACCCACAATGATGACGCTTCAACTAGCCGACCGGTCTATTACTCGACCTCAAGGTGTGGTTGAAGACGTCCTAGTGAGAGTTGGAGATCACATCTTTCCAGCCGACTTTGTAGTGCTAGAGATGGAGGAAGATGAGCACGTACCCCTGATCTTGGGAAGACCGTTCTTAGCTACGGCGGGGATGGTGCTAGACGTGGCAAACGGGAAGATTACGCTGAAGGTTGATGATCAAGAAGTGAAGATCTCCCTATATGAAGCCATGAAGCACCCGAAGGAGGATGAGAGCTTGTATTGCATGGATGCCATTGATCCTCGTGTTGAAGACACGCCTTCTATCCCTAATCCTTCTCATATTCATGAATTTTATAATCCTTCACTCAATTACTTAACCCATGAGCATTATGTTCTTGATTATGTTGATAGGGATAAAGTGAAGAAGTTGAAGGATGAAGAGGTGAAGAAAGTGGACGTGGTCCAGTTAGAAGGGAAAGGAGGAGTTAAGAAGAAAAAGTCCAAACTCAAGAAATTGTTTAGTAAGACTCCTCCAGATAGAGGGAAGAAGGAGTTGAGACTCATAACACTTGGGAATGAGAAAAGAGGAAAGGAACTCATGATGGAGGGACATCAAGGAAAGGAATGCAAACACCACTCTTATGAGAGTGAGGGAGGTAAATTTGAGTTTGATGTCCCATAAGCTCCTTTGAGCTTGGTCCGGCATGAGGACCTTAAAAATAGCGCTGAATGGGAGGCAACCCATTTTTATTTGCTTTCATTTATTTTTAGTGCCTTTTTATATTATTAGGGAGTATTTTGAGTCGTATGTTTAACCTCGTATTTGAGTAAGTTGCTTGTAGGCTTGTCTCTAAAGGAGTAAAGGTATCAAAGAAGTGGAGATTGAAGGAACCAACTTGAGACAAGGGAATGTGCAAAGCTAGTGAGAGAAACGGAATTATTTGGTTGAGGTAACCCACAACCCCAAACTTAGACCTCTAGCAAGGTCAAAGTTTGGGGGGGGTGGAGATTTTTATGTTTCTTGTTACATTGCACATGCATGCACGCCCTTATCTTTGAGTTGAGTTTGATTGATTATTGATTGTTGAGATACTCCTTGGGGTGATTTTGAGTTGACTCGCTATTGCATATTTTATGCCTATCAATCATCTTATGCTTGTTGATTGCTATCTTTGAGTATGATTTGATGAGTAGAGTGAGTTGTAAGAGTGAGTTAGAAATTCTTTTGTGTGAGTGTTTGAGTTTGAGCTGATTTGAGAAAGAACCTGTATGCTTGTGAATTTTTTCTTTTGAATACTTGTGTGATGAGAGTGAGAATGCACTAGGACTAGCATGGATGTGAAAGCCGTGAGCTTTTGAGCCTTATGAGATTTTAATGCATGATTTAATCTCTTCGTTTGTGAGTGAATCATCACCTTAGAGGATGCTAGAACTTGCATGTGCTCTTGCTTCTAGATTGTGTCTAGTTTGATATGCCGAAAAGGATCTTAGGCCATCTTTGATTTGATTAAGTCACTTAGCCAAAATTTTCCTTACCAATGACATTGAATCCCTTGTTAGCCCCTTTGAGCCTAAAGCCTATTTTATTTGCTAGCACATATGAACACTATTCCAATTCCTAAGCCTTTTTGTCCCAATTTGAGTGGACAATAGGAAAGTGTGAATATGAAGGGAGTGAATTGAGTTGAAAAAAAAGAAAAGGTTGTTTGTTGAGGGAATATGAGAAGAAGGTGTGATGAAGTTTTGAGATGTGGGAAAAAGAAAAAAAAATTAAGAATGAGCAAAAGAAAAAAATGAGCTCATGTGTTTGTGTGAAAAAAGAGAAAAAGAAAGTGAAGTGATTGAAAAAAAAAAGTGAAAAGAGTTAGAAAAAAAATTGAAGTGTGAGAAAAGAGGAATTGAAAGAGTGTTGTTTGAAAATGTTTGAAGTATTCTGTTCCTAATCTCGAAGTGCCAAAGTTTGATTTTCTATTCTCCATTCACTTTAGTCACTTACCCAAATTGTTATCCCACCTGTCCAAAGAGCCTACATTACAACCTTGAGAAAAGTCTTTTTTGATTCGGCATTGATTTCTAGAGTATGGTCGGAGTTGAGAGTGCTTACAAGCCTATGGCTGCCGATATGTGTGATTGATTGTTGAGTGAGTCCTTCATCATTGATATACACTTGTGAGGGAGTGAAACACATCGTTGAGTGCACATCCATGTTTGATCTTGTGTTTCTTGTAATTGTTGCATGAGTATGATAAAAGAAAGTGAGTGAGTATACGGGTGATTGACTTTTGAAGCTTGAGTTCATTAGCTTGCATGATTGATTCTTGACTCATTCCTAACAATTTCACTTAACTTATTATTTCGTTGCTTGAGGACAAGCAACATGGTAAGTTTGGGGGGGTTGATTAGGCGTGAAATTGTCATGATTCGTAGCTAGAAACGCCCCAATCTTGGTCGAGTTTATAGAGTATTTAGAGTCAATTGAGCATTATTTCTACACATTGATGAATTTGTCTCTTTGATGCTCATAGGTGAATAGAGGACGAAAAACGGAGTTCGTAGGACTTTGAATCGACTCAAACGGATGCCCGGATGAGAAGATATTGAAGAAATACGATTGGTATTAGTGCGGACGAAGAAAAGTATCACTTGGGAGGAGTTAGAAGTCACTCGAGTGACTAGGTCGAGCGCCCCCACTCGAGCGCGTTGCTCGAGCGCCTAAACGTACAGAAACTTTCTTGCGCTCGAGCAGCTCGAGCGCCACCGCTGGAGCGAATCGCTCGAGCGCCCAAAACATGCAGAATGATTTCATCGCTCGACCAGCTCGAGCGGAACCGCTCGAGCGATTGTGTCATTCGAGCTACACTGCTCGAGCGGGACCGCTCGAGCGTTTTGCTCGAGCGCCCATGGATTTTTGCCTCCGGACGCGTATTTTCGGCCCATTAACTCCCGTTTCGACCCGTGCCTATATATACCTCTTCCAAACACGTTTTGAACAGAACATCAGAATCCCCAACTTTTAGAAATACTTTTAGACTTAGTTTTTGGAGAGGAAGGAGACGAGCAAGCTTTACTTTTACGTTGTTAAGGTTTTTCATACGAATTCTAGTTTCTTTTCAATTCTTAGTTTCTTCTCATTAGTTCGTTACTTTGAGCACGTTTAAATTTTGTTTTTATCAATTCAAATTTCAGTTCTTCGTATTTATTTTCTTTTTAAACCCTAGTTAATGTTTCTTATTATCTTCGTTCAATTCGTTATGTTTATGTTCGTTGTATCTTCGTTTGCTTTTATGTTTGTTACAACTATGTCCGGCTAAAACCCTTGCATGCTTAGGTTAGGATGAACTCGTAGAAGTAGGATGTGGGTACATAATTAGGGTAGTTTGTGACGTTAGTTTTAATTCTCTTAATTAATGAATTCTTATAATTAATCTGAACTTTACCTTTAAATTTAGTACGAAAGTGTTAGAGAGAGGACGACCGCATCACTCAATAACAACTAGTAGTCTTAACGAGAAGGTTTAGGAAAGGTTAATTCATTTACCGGTTTAGCGAAGGAGGACGACCGCATCACCTTAGTTAAATTAGGGTCTCATTAATTGAGCACAATCCATTAACTTGTTAGTGGATTAGTGAAGTCGAGTGTTAGGGTAAAGTATTAGGGTTTAGAATCTTGAGCTTTCACCTTGCATTCTTATACTTAGGTTAATTCTTGTTTGTCACGGTTATTTTGATTATGTACCTGCTCCATCAGTATACGTAGGGATTTCTATCCTAAGCATCACCATCTCTCATTAGAAAACAACCTTAGTTAATTCGTTTCTTACGTTCTTTAGTTTAATTCGTTTACTTTAGTTGCTCTTAATTAATCTTTCAAAAACCCAAAAACATTACACTCATATTAACTACGACGCGTAGATCTTCAGGGATCTATTCGCATATACACCATCCCTTGGGTTCGATTATACTTGGTCCCTATACTTGCCCATACTACAGTGAACCCGTACTCTTGCGGGGTAGCTACTAGTAGAAGCTAGTGTAGTTCGCTTCAAGTCAATTATATTATACTATATATACTAACTCAAACTTAGAAATGATAAATTTAGATTCATTCAATAAGTAGATCATATTTAATTACATTAAGGTTTGGAAAAAATATGATTTATAATAAATTCTAAAAATAACTAAATAAGAAAATGGAAAAAATATCTATTTGCATTAATTATGCAGATATAAATTAATGGTTTAGATTTAATGATATAGAACGAAGGGTCGAGATTAAAAGTTTAACCAACTTTTAATGAGAGCACAATATTTCAAAATGGAGAGATTTGAGACATGCCACATCAGCCTAAGAATAAGGTGGTGTTGACACATCATCTTGGAGAGGTTTGAGAATATATTATTATAAGATATGCTCCAAGTGCATACTATGTATTTAATTTAAAATTCAATTTTGATTCTTTTGAAATGGAATTTTAAAATGTTAAATTGAATTTACATTGAATTTAAAATTCAAGTGCATAGTGTGTAATTAGTGCACACTAAAAACTACTATTTGTACTAATATAAATATTTTGATGTTGGACATTGTAATTAATGAAATGAAGATATAAAATTGGAGTGTGAGGTCATGTAGATTAAGTGAGAAAAGTCATTATTGAGGATACAAATATTGAAAATTTCAATGGAATCACTAAAGAAGAAAAACGAGTACAAGACTGAAAATAAATATTCAGGAATTGGCCGTAAGAAATTATTAAGGTTCAAGAGATATTGTATTTTTTAGTTAAATAAATAAAAAAAATGAAACAAACATATACAGTTAAATATTCAAGAAAAATCAATAGGTTTCTATAATTGAGGGTTTAACATATATATATGAAGGGATTTTTTAATATAAATTAAATGGACAAAATATGTTTGCCAATAATATATAGGAATAGTTTCCATTCAAGACTTGATAGATGGTAAAACTATTAGTTTAAAATCTAAAATATTTTTCTTACCGATTCAAGGCCTGAAAGATAGTACCTATCAATTTAAAACTAAAAAAATATTAAAATTATGGTTGGTATATTATATTTTATATATTCTTATTTATTATGCATTATTGCTTTTTCATTTTATATTTTTTTCTTATCTTTTCGAAGCACGTGAATTTAATATTTCTTTTATTTTGTAGAATTATAATTTATAAAAATATAATTGCATAACTAAAAATTATAATAAGACAGACATGATTTTAAAATTAGTGAGTTATAAATTAATTGTTCCTATCTTTCAGATCTCAAATTAATAGTTTTACACAAATTCTAATATGCAATATTGCACCAAGTTTGACCTATGCAATTTGCCCAAACCCTACCCAGTTGCTTTCAATATAAATTAAATTAAAATTCGCGGGTCAAATGAGTCGTCATTTTATATACTGCTGAATATTGTGTTACTGTATGAACAAACGAGTGTTACTGCATGAGCAAAAGTGTGTTTCTGCTTTAAATAGAAAATTCCAAAATTCGCGGGTCAAATGCTGGTCAAACGATCACCCATTTTTCATACTGCTGAAAATTGTGTTACTGTATGAACAAACGAGTGTTACTGCATGAGCAAAAATGTGTTACTAGCTCATATCGTAGCACTAATTAGTTCTTGTAGTAACACTCATTTGTTCATGTAGTAACACGTGAATTACTTAATCATATAGTCCTTTTATCGTTCAGATTCTTCCAATTTCATATGGTAACACATGAATAAGAATTATGATGTTATGATTATCTAATAATTTTAAGATTTTTTGGTGTTTATCAAGTTTTTCTTCTTCATGATTTAAATCTCAGTTTTTTCGCGATTTCACACTATTTCTAATATAGTAACACATACGTACTCTTACAGTAACACTCACTTGCCCTTAAAGTAACACAGACCTGAGAGCGAAATTTTTTGTTTGCTTTTGAGCGATTTTTTTTTTGAAGATCCATTTTACCCGCAAATTTTATTATGTTGAGCCGAATCTCAATGTTGACCCGCGAATTTTAGAAACCTTCCTTTATTAGCGCGGAATCACACGGTGTAATATTGCACGTAAGACCTACTCATAGTTTTATTATCTTTCAGACTCTAAATTAATAAAACTTCATATATATTATAATTAAGGGAAAGTATAAAGAGAAATGGTTCGACATGAATCATTTGAAGGGTATTACTTATTTTCATTGTAATAATTTTCACTGAAGAGTGTTGATTTTGGATGGTATTAATTGTTTTAACTTAAGGGTATTAGTTGAAGGGTACAAAAAGTATTAGTTGTTTAACTAAATGGTATTAATTGGTAACACTAAAGGGTATTAGTTGTTATACTAAAATTATTGCAAAGTGGTTCATATATGAACCAAATTAACTCTATACATACTCTATAATTAGTTGGGCAATCAGATCGAGTGGTTCATGATATGAATTACTATTCAATTTCATGAACCACTATTTATTTTTCTACTTTTGGTCAGATATGTATATTTTAAGTATAGGGGTGCAAAAGTCGAAAATCAGTAATCAGACGTTTTCTGGCCACCTAGCGCCTAGGTCCGTCTAGTTGCCGCCTAGTTTTGTTTTTGTTTTGTTTTTTGTATAATAGGCCCGCCTAAATCCGCCTAGAGCCCGCATAGGTACGCCTACGACTGAACCGCCTAGGGCCAACTACGGCCGCCTAACCCGATTTCTGCATCACTGATTTTAAGAGAAGTTCCAGTGTGTACTTAAGTGCATGGTATACACTTGGATTTAAAAAAAAAAAATACTCAAAGAAATAAGTAATATCTCAAGAAGTAATCACTAATACCTCATTTGCAAAAGAAAAAAAAAACAATTCGGCGTGTTAGTGTGTATTAAAAAATCAAAATTAAAGTCAAAATTGAGTTTAAAATCCAAATGCATGTCATGCACTTGAGTGTATGATATGTGATAATTTACGTATTTTTTTAAGACTTGAAACTTAAATATTATAATACTGCACTTCTTTTTTTTTTTTATCAAATATGAATAATTTAAATTATAAAATAAAGTTAATTGTTTTTTTGTATACCTGACGATGATACAATAACCCAATTCTTGATACTTATAATGAAAATTTTAATTCTTTTAATTAAATATTTTATATTTTTAAGCTTTCAGAATATTTATTTTGGTAAATTTATCATAACTACATTTATGTAAAACTTTATCAAACAGAATATGTTTATTTAAAAAATAGAATTAAAATGACTGCGATACATTCATTAGCAAAATAAATAAACCTCTAATGAAAATCCTATGTATACGTCATTCCAAGGAATGTGAAAATTTATCTTAAACAAACCACTTATTGATTTATTTATAACAGTAAAGCCAGTTAAGCCCAAACCATATAGCAACTAGCAACCCTCCTAAAACCATCCTATTTGAATGGAAGCAAATTTAATTGTAATCCTTCTAGTAAGCTAAACGCAACCTTTTCTTTTTTTGGAGCAAAAGCTAAATCCTACTTTTAAATCACAGTTTGTATTTAGTTTGGCCCAGTTATCAGGAAACTATGCTGCATATATCGGCCTGATCAAAACTGAAAAAAGTAGCAATAAACCCACCAAAGACCAAGGTTATATACAACCCCACCAAAAAGTGTTTTTAAAAAAATCCGAAAATTTTGACAATTTTCGAAAAAAAATTTTGAAAAAAAAAAAACACTGAACATATGAATTTTCGGAATTTTTTTTCCGAAAATTGTTACATTTTCCCAAAAAAATTTCCAAACATTTTTTTTGGGAGGATTGTATTTAACCTGGCCCCCCACCAAATAATGGCATTCATTAGGGCCGTAAGGTGATCAGGGCCGGTTCTTGCCTATTGGGCCAATCACAACCAAATAAGCGTAGGACCCGGCAATACATCCCCTTCAATATTTAAGAATACACCTCATTTGTTATGAATTACCTATTTTACCCCTTTCACAAAATACATTAATTTAATACACCTCTTCACACAGTGGAAAAAATATTCTCATTTTTCCAAACATGTTGTGGTCTTCCATGGTGTAGCGTTGTTCTAGCTGGTGCCACAGTTGCCTCCCAAAACCAAGAGCCTATAATCAAAATTGAAAATAAGAACACAAGATATAAACAACACAAATCAATTCGAACAACAAAAAATTTCAAAAAAATAAATTGAAAACAAATCTAATATATATTTTATTTTGTGGATATCAAATTTGCAAAGTGTTGTTCTCTTCAATCACAACGAACGATTAACCATTAGTTGTTCAATTAAGATGACGTAATACCCATTCATTATTTGATCATGGTTGATTGAATGTCAAAAAATGTAAAAAAAAGAAGGGAAAGTGTGCTTAGTGCCAACTGCATTGTCTTGATATGAGGAAAATGTACCACTTTTATGAAATTGTTGTGGGGGTTGGGGAATTGGTCCACAGAGCTTGGGGAGATTGTTGTGGAATTGAGAATTAGGGGAGAAAAGAAGGGTGCGGTTGGGGTGATGGTGGTTTAGCGGCAAACATGGGTTGGGGAATTGGGGGAGGAAAAAAAGGTGTGATGGAGTGGGTTTGGATGGGTTACGTGTGTGAAAAATGTATATTAAAATTATGCTTTTTTTTTTTTTTAGAAAAATAAAATAGATAATTCATAATATACATAGGTGTATCCCTTAATATTGAAGAGTATATAACTGGCCCCATAATATTATTATGCATTAAGCACTAGACTATTTTCCAAATTTTTACAACACATTTAATTTGTGTAGATATGGTAACAATGTTTACTAGCTAGATAGATGGACAAACTGATAAAATATATACACGAGCAAGAGATATAAATATGTAACTTAAAGTTGTTAAAAAAAAAAAAAACAGCTCGAGAGCTCAGATTGACTTATTAAGGTTTGAATTCACTCTTTTATATTATATTAATAAACGAGTCGAACTCGAGCTTATAAAATTCGATTTATTAACAAAGCCGCCTTAAGCTCGGCTTGTTGGGCTTGATATTTAAAGATTTTCTTACAATTCCATTAGGTTCGGCTTAATTCGTTCAACAGATCTTTTACAAGTTGAGTCGAGCTCTATTTCAAACTTGTTAGTTTTATAAAGAGCGATTTCAAGCTCGACATGACAAATGATCTATTCAAGTTTGAACTAGACTAGACTAAAATCATAGCTTGTTATAACGGGACGCAAAAAAGAAGCATACAAACAAGAAATAAATAACACAGATTTATGTGGTTCACTAACGTTGTATTAGCCACATCTACGGCTAGAAGAGATGATCGTATATTATTATGAGATTTCAGTGAAATCATAGTATAGACTCACCTAGGTAAAATAATAATGGTATTTATAAATCTGGGCCTAAAAAACAGGCCCATAACTCAAATCGGGTCCAAACATAACATACACTGTACAAATTAGGGGCAACGGGTGCAACCCACCCTGGACACCCGACTCGTTGACCGGTAGTGAGCTAGACCCCCCACCAGCTCTATATAGGAAGTTCAAGACATTACAACACAACGTTATATGAAACATATCCCTAAATATATAATTCTACAAACATATAATGTTCTGTTTTTATAGGGAAAGCGAAGTATAGACATTCCAAAGATATCATATGTTCCATTTTTTATGTTCCACTTTGTAATCCATAGTTTGGATGGTTGACTCATAAATTTTTTTAAAAATATTCAACAAACCACTATAGTGTTGGGTCTATGTGTTTAAGATTCATTAGGTGGAATATCTAATGAAATATAAAAATATAATAGAGGAATCGAACTGATTGACATTATTATGTACGAAGCCAAGACAATATTACTTGAGATGTTGATAGCAATTAAAGGGTGAAATAAGTCCTTACCAAAATAAAATAAAATTAAAGGGTGAAATAAGAAAGCTAATCAAAAGAATATACTATCAAAATTAAATGAGTAAGACCTACAGGTAAAATTACAATTGTTTTTCTATTGTACAATCGCGCATTTTACTAGATAATTGACAAGCCATTATCAATTATTTATTGCTCTCTAATATTTTTTTTATTATTATTATTATCTTGCAAATATTATTCTAGGTAGCAAATGGAATTAAAAATGAAACCTAGAGAGAGAAATTTTAGAGAGAGGGGTGAGAGGGTGAGGTATTGGGTAGATCATAGGTTAACCAACTCCGAGCGCAATCCGGTGAGGCAAAAATCTAACCCGTTTAGGCATGTCGATAGGTGGACTAGCAAATCGCAGGAAGTTGAGGACGGACACAGAGTTACTAGATTCAAGCAAAACTTCGATGGAAGATTTACCAGATCATTCTTCTTTCGTAACTTTCCAGAGGATTGTAGTATTGACGATTTGAGAGCCAAGTTCAGTGAGTTCGGAGAGGTGGTGGACATTTTCTGTCCAAAGAAGAAATATAAGGCAGGGAAAAAGTTTGGTTTTGTTAGATTCTGGGAGCACAAAGTGAGAAATGTGGAAAGGGCGCTTCATGAATTGAATAACTTATGGATTGACAGTTACAAAATCCAAGTTTTCTGGCCAAAATACTTAAGAGGTGAGAATGAGAAAGATCCAATAGGGAAGAAGGTTAGTACTTTTGACGCTAATAGCGGATTGAGGAGTGCTGGGAGATCCTACAAGGAGGCAATCACTCATAGTGAACAAAGAGAGGCAAATACGAAAGAGGAAAAGAGAGAGCACCAGGGGGATAGCTTCTTTTTTAATGTTCTTCCTGAAGAAAAGATTTGGTTAGAGAAATGCTGGCTGGGTCTACTGAGGAAAGATTTCTCGTGGGAAGAGAATGGAGGAGAAATACAAGCAGAATGAGGTAATTGGTTCAATCTACGCTACGTTGGGGATAATGCAGTTTTAATCCAAAATTGCAGTAATTTTTCTTTTTCGGAGTTGGCCGTAGAAATGGAAGAATGGCTAGGCTACTGGTTTGAATGGTACAGGTTATGGCAAGCGAAGGACGTAAGTCATAAAAGATTAGTATGGACGAGATGGGTAGGAGTTCCTCTTCATGCTTGGAATCAAAGATTCTTCAGATTAGCGAGTTCAAAAGTTGGATCATTCGTTCGCTTAGATTATGAGACGCAAAGTAAAAGAAGGATGGATGTGGCTAGGGTGTTACTGTCAGTTCCCTTTTTGAAGGAAGCTAACGTCACATTCACTGCAATTGTGGACGGCCAACACTTTCCGATCAGAATTAGTGAGGAAGCTTATTCAACTTGTGATAACGAGGGATGTCGTAAGTTAACGGATTATGTACCGGAGGAATCCTCCTCAGATACGGAAAGCATGGTCTCGTCAATTCTTGAGTCGGCGCGGGCTTCTATTCATGATCGGAGTTTTATGTCGGTGAGTGAATCCGACGGGGCACAAACGCCCGAAATCAAGGAGGCGACTCTTGATCTTCCCATGAAAAAAGACGGGGGAAATTTAAATGGTAATAAGTTCGAAATCCCGGGGAATCTAAATAGCCTTGAAGACGTGGAGGAAGGATGTGGGAAAGGGCTGAAGTCTCCATCGGGTGGGGAGAAAGGGATTGGAGGGATAATAACCAACTGTGCAGAAGACGACACAATGAATGGGATTAAGGGAGTAAGTGGGTCCAAGGATGCTGAGTTATTTGACTCTTCGGGGAATAATAAGAGTGGAAGTAATGGGCCGTCTATTGGGCCTCCTGTTGGGCTGAACGGAGAAGAAACTTTGTCTAAGAAAAACAAAGGGCAAAAATCGTCTGAATTCAAAGTAGGAATTTTTACTTTCAAAACCAATCATAGGCCCAATCTGAGTTTAACTCAGGGCCCACAGTTTGTCGGTCAAGCCCACTCTCAGCAACACTCTTCGGCCAACAACAGCAATAAAGAAGGATTGTCGAAAAGAATTAACTCCTTAGGGCAAGATCAGAGAGTTTTCGAAAGCTCAGAAATTCAAAAGTTAACAGCGGATATCTCGAAATCGATCGAAGTTCAGGTTGAAGGAAGCCCCAATTCTGCCGGGGGTAAAACAAAGAAGTCGATAAAAGCTAAAAAGAAAGAGGAAAAAAGACGCTGGGAGGAGTTTTTATCAGACATGGCTTCGCCTAAGGAAAAGGAAGTGGCCGAGAAAGGATCAAAACAACCAAGATCAAGGTGGGCAGCGAAAGAAGCGGTCTCTCAGGGTGAAGGAGACGTGGATAAGGCGAGCACTCAGATATGGGAGATAGGCAAAAAGATGGGTCTGGTGGCACAAGGTGAGGAGAAGAAAATAATTAAGCAAATTGGGGAAATACAAGAGGAGATTCGGAGAGACAAGGAGAAATCAAAGACAAATTATCAATGAAGATCCTATCTTATAACATAAGAGGCTTGGGGAGCAGAGCTAAAAGAAGAGAAATCAGGGATATTGTACAGAAGCAAGGTATAAATTTTTGTTGTATACAAGAATCTAAGCTAGAATTCGTAGATGATTTAATCTGTAGATCCTTGTGGGGGAAAGGTAATTTCAATTGGGCATGTAGAGAATCGGAGGGTAGATCGGGGGGATTATTTCAATTTGGAATGCTGATAGATTTACGTTGTTGAGTTCGTGGCATATGTGTGGTGCAGTTGTGGTGAATGGATTGTGGAGCCAGGGAAATTTAGAATGATGTATAGTTAACATATACGCACCTTGTTTGTTGAATGAAAAATTAGAGTTGTGGGATAGATTGCTCTTAGTTCTGTCCCAGAACCCTTCGTGTCTTATCTGTTTAGTTGGAGATTTTAACTCTATTAGAAGAGAAGGAGAAAGAATAGGAAGGGGTGAAAGATCGGATAGGAGAGAGATTCGATGCTTTGATAATTTTATTTGTGATTCGAATTTGGTTGATATGCCGCTACACGGACGCTCGTACACATGGTATAAACCAGATGACTCATGCAAAAGTAGAATTGATCGGTTGCTGGTAAACAATGAGTGGCTTTCGAACTGGCCGAGTTCGACTCTCAAAGGGATGCGTAGATCACTCTCGAATCACTGTCCAATTCGCTTAGAGGAGGAGGCAAAAGACTGGGGCCCAAAACCCTTTAGGTTCGTGAACGCTTGGATGTATCACCCGAATTTCTGGGATATGGTACTAAACAAGTGGAAGGGATTCAAAGTACAAGGGTGGGGCGGTTATGTCCTGAAAGAAAAATTCATGATGTTGAAGAAGGAATTGAAGACTTGGAATAAAGAAAGCTTTGGGGTCTTAGACAGGAGAATTGAGATTAGAAGACAGGAGATTGAGAAGCTGGATCTTATTGATGATGCATTGGGTCTTTCAGAAGAAGAAGCTGTGAAGAGGAATGAGGAGAGGGCAAATCTGCTGCTAGACTTAAGGTTAAAGGATAGTCTGCTTGTTCAAAAATAAAAAAATAAATGGATAAGAGAAGGCGACGCAAACTCAATTACTTCCACAGGGTCATCAATGGGAGGCGTAAAAAGAACGAAATCACAGGAGTTTGGATTGACGGAGTATGGAAAGAGGAGGTGAATGAGGTAAAGAAAGGAATCTTTGAATTTTTCCAGAATCACTTTAAGGCAGAAAGGAGAACAAGGCCAACCCTTGAAGAAAACTTTGCTTATCGGAAGGTCTCTGAAGCTGAAAACTGCATGCTCACAGCACCTTTTACGGAGGAAGAGGTTCGGGAAGCTGTGTGGGACTGCGATAGCGCCAAAAGCCCAGGCCCAGACGGATTAAACTTTGTCTTCTTTAAGAAATATTGGGAAGTTTATAAGGACGATCTGCTCAGATTTCTCGAGGAGTTTCACTCTAATGGCAAGTTGGTGAAGGGCTTAAACTCTACCTTCATTGCACTCATTCCTAAGAAACAGGACGCTCAGGAGCTGCAAGATTTCAGACCAATCTCGATGGTCTGCGGTGTATACAAGATTTTATCGAAAATTTTATCAAAACGATTAAGTAGAGTTATGGAATCCTTAATTTCGGATCAACAATCGGCGTTTTTTGGAGGAAGGCAGATTTTAGACTCAGTGGTAATACTTAATGAAGTCATAGGAGATGCAAGGAAAAGAAGGAGGGAGTGTGTCTTGTACAAGATCGACTTCGCCAAAGCTTATGACTCAGTGGACTGTTTATACTTGAGGGACATCATGAGAAGACTAAATTTTGATCAGAAATGGGTGAAATGGATGATGGAGTGTATTTCTACTGCCCAGGCTTCGATCTTGATTAATGGAAGTTCAACTAGCTCGTTTCAAATGGAACGTGGTCTACGACAGGGGGATCCCCTTTCCCACTTCCTCTTCCTTTTAGCAGCTGAAGGTATGGGCATCATGCTTAATAAGGCAATAAATCATCATCTGTTTGATCCAGTACAAGTGGGGAAAAAAGATGTTCAAGTGTCGCACTTGCAATTCGCGGATGACACTATATTCGTTGGAAAGGCTCGGGAGGAAAATATCAGAATTTTAAAGGCTTTCTTGGTGAACCTCGAATTAGTTTCTGGACTGAAAGTAAACAGAGAAAAATGCTGCTTGTATGGGGTAAACGTGGCGGATCAACAATTGTTTGAATTTGCTGAAATGTTGGGATGCTCGGCTGGTACTCTGCCCTTTATGTACTTGGGAGTTAAAGTTGGAAGCTCGCATAGAAAAGCGTCGGACTGGGAGTATATTCTACAAAAAATCAGAAATCGCCTCAGAAAGTGGGAAGGTCTGAAGATCTCCATTGGAGGAAGGCTTACTCTGGTGAACTCTGTCCTTACTTCTCTTCCAGTGTATTTTTTGTCTACCTATCGAATGCCGAAAATTGTGCGAAAAGAAATTGTTAGATTACAAAAGAATTTTTTGTGGGGTGGGAAAGTGAGTGAAAACAGTATTGCTTGGGTCAAATGGGAGATTATTTGCTCCTCAAAAAATTCTGGGGGACTCGGGGTAAAAGATTTAAAAAGCTTCAATGAAGCTTTGCTAGGAAAATGGATATGGAGGTTTTATAAGGAGATGGATTATTTGTGGGCAAGAGTAATCGAGTCTAGGTGGGGCATTGCTTGGGGAAAGGGGTTGGGAGCTATAGGGAGGCAGAGAGTGGCTAAACCTGAGGGATGGTGGGGTGAAGTCTTGAAAGTGGTAGGGGTAGGAAGTAGTGAATGATTTTTTAAGAATATGGAGAAAATGATAGGGGCTGGGGAACGAACGCTTTTTTGGGAGGATGTATGGGCTGGGGAGGATTCCCTCAAGAATCGTTTCCCTCGACTCTTCCATCTTTCCCTACAAAAAGAAACACTTGTGAGAAATATGGGGTCTTGGAGGGAAGGGGTGTGGATTTGGGAATGGAAATGGAGAAGGGATCTACTAGAGAGAGAACTAATTCTTTTAAATGAATTTACAGTTTTCTTGGACAGGTTTCAATTAAAAGAAAAAGAGGAAGATGACTGGAGATGGAAACCGGAGGAAGGAGGAAATTACACGACAAAAGGAACATACGAATGGAGAAGAAGACTTATGAATGAAGATGAAGAGGAGATCAAAGAAGAATACAAGCTAATTTGGAATAGGCTGGTCCCGGCAAAAGTTAAAGTCCATGCGTGGAGGGTGCTGCGAGAAAGAGTTCCGACATTAACAAAGCTAAAAAGACGCAATATTTTACTAGCTGACGCGGTCTCGAGATGCAGTTTTTGTAACGAGCAGGAGGAAACCGTAAGACACCTTTTCTTCGAGTGTAACTTCTCTTATGGAATTTGGATGAAATGTTGCGAATGGATCGGGGTATCGACGGTGTTGTCATCAAACCCCACGATTAATTTGTTGCATTTTAGCAAATTCCTTAAGAAGAAGAGAGGTAAAGAGTTGGCGGTGTGTGTTTGGGAATGCTTGATATGGCTGCTTTGGAAATATAGAAACGATTTCGTTTTTAGAGGGGTTCAAGCGGATGCTGAGAAAATTGTTATGGAACTGAAAAGTAGAGTATGGAGTTGGATAGGAGTATACAAGACTAATTTGGTCTCAGTTTGTTATAGAGATTGGAGTAGGAGAATTCAAAGTGTTTTGTAATTGATGTATTGAGTCATAGGAGTGAAAGGAAATTTGTACTGCACTGGGTATTACTTATACCCCTTTTTGGAGGAATGAAATACTGATTTTACTGAGAAAAAAAAATTCTAGGTAGCAAATGTAGCATATGTGGTACACAAACAGATCGAACCAAGCAACCGATTCCACGAGATCCTTTATTTCGCCTTCTATTTTAAGGTTAAATACTGATACAGACCATGCATATAAACGTGTACATCATTAATGTGTACACATCGATCATGTATTGATATATAGTATTTCTACGACGGAAGATAAAGCACCATTTTCAATTGGTACCCCAAATTAGATCTAGAGATATATGATATTGATATAATTAATACCCATGCCCAACAGAACATGCAGTATATAGTATATATGTACTTAACTGCTGAATGAAACAAACATATTTCCATAAATCTCCGGTAGAATTTGTTCACTTTATGAAATCGGTACCATAATATTCATTTAGTAATACTACTACACTTATAACTAATATCATATTATTTATTCACACTGTAAAATGTTATGATATTAGTTTATAAGATGAATGATACTACTGAATAAATGTTAATGAATGAATATAATAGTAATACTCCCTCCATTAAAAGTATGCACTCTTTCTGTATGTGGTTTAATGTGATATGTCGGAGGGTATTTGGAGTTTTGTGAGTTGTGAGGTTCATTTATAAATAAAGTGATTGTTTATTGAAGTATGCACAAAATACGTTCAATAATCAATCACTTTAATTATTTATAAATGGACATCACAAGTCCCCTAAATAACCTTCGATATTTCACATTAAATCACATGCAGAAAAATGTGCATATTAGTGGATAGAGGGAGTACAAAATAAATTTAGTTTAATACCGTGAACAAATTTCATGGGAGAGAGTGTCATGTTTGTATCAGTCCTCATGATCAAGAACAAGCCAATTTGTAGTTTTGCAAATTTATTCAGTCAAAACTTCTTCTTATATATTATTATAAATATTATTTTGCAAGATATATACTAGTCTGACATGTCTAAATTGCTATTAATAAACATTGTATACATATGTATATGTGTGCACGTGTTTGGGGTTTTTTTTTAGTGTGTATGTGTGGGGGGTGGGGAATGCTGCAAGGTAGAAATTCCAAAACTATTAATGAAAGGGGTAGTAATTAAATGCATGCCCAAATCTGCCTGGAATTTTTTTTAGCCTAATTGGTTTACAGAAATATATGTATGGTGAAATCAACTGCAGCTTCAAGTATAGTTAATATTAACCTATAGATCATAAGAAAATGTCAATAGAAACTCATGTACAAGAAAAAGCAGCCTCAATAAAACAATCAAGAGATTTAATACCATAAAATAGGAAAAAGAAAAATGACTACACATTCTTGAAATTCTAATACTTAGCTTCCTCTTGGACTAATATGAATCAATGAAATATTGGAAAAAGAAAGCCCTTTTAAAGTCTAAAAGCATGAACATTAATTTGCAAATTAATTGAAATAATCCATCGAAACAATCAAGATATCTTTAAATTCATTCACATAACTAATTTAAACTCACTTCATGTACACCAACGTATTCATTTGGTCTCGACCCGATGATCACGGGTCATGCCCTAAACGGAGCTCCAAGTCCACTTCATTTTCCTTCACAATATTCCTATCACCCCCTCCTCCATCTTGTGAGGATATTCCAATTTTCAAACTCAAATTGGAATCAATATGAGCTTGGTCAAATTTATGTTCTTGTTTCCAAACGGGTAAATAATTCCCCATTTGGACATTAGGGTTTGATGAGGGTAAGTAGACTTGCCCCCCTACACCCCTATAATAACCACTTTGTTGCTCATGGGAAGTAAAATACCTCAAATTGGCGTAATTCTCAATGGACTTTTTCGACGACTCGTCTTGATTTTTCGCCTTCGCTTTCGCCTTGTCCTTCCGGTGGATGTTCATGTGGCCGCCTAAAGCTTGCGCGTTTGTGAAACCGCGTTTGCAGAACGTACACTCATACGTTCTTCCTACGCCGGTGGTATCTTCGCTCGGTTGATCTTGATCGGGGTCGGAGTTGCTAGGGTTTTTCTCCATCTTGATCAATTTGATTGAATTTTGTGAGCTAGGGAAGTGTTCTTAGGTTGAAATGTACAAGATCAAGAGGTTTTTAGGTGGGAAATTAAAAGAACATTAGGAAGAATTATTAATGATTAATGGGTTTGAGATAGGGAAAGGGATGGAAGGAAACATTAAATGTCTTTGCATTTTTGTACTCATCTTGAGATACACTTGCTAGCATTGTTGGAGTTTAATTTTTTCTTAATTTTATTCTTTTTGCCGGCTTACTTTTCTTTGTGATTTTTAATACTTTTATGTCTCCTTAAGAGGGTGGTGAAAAGAACCCGCGGTCTTAATCTGATGATACGCATATATCTCAATTAATTTTGAACAAAATTGAATTCAACTCATAATAGATAACCTTTATATTTTATGATATTGGACCTGTGTAATTCACTATTTAGACTCATGTCACAGTACGTATACGATCAAACATAGGCGTTGTGACCATGATTATATAAAAAATAAAATTATATATTGAATTGTTGCACCGTACAATTAGTGCAATTTCGACTCATTTTCATGAGTTATATCATAAAAATAGAAATGAAGAGTATTAATTAGTTCATATACACAAAAACTAGCTGGTTTAAAATGTATTGATCAAGACTGAGTCAAAGTTGCATCAGTTGAACGTTGCTATTGGTGCACATAAAATGTTATCCAAAATAAAATGAAACTGAAGTTAATTAATATGTAGACGATCATGAAAATACCATAAGCACACGACTAAGTCTGTACCAAAATGACAAAATGTGATATCTCAAGTGGTTGGAGCCCCACAACCCATACCACAAGGTCATGAGTTTGAGTCATAATTTACAAAAATAAAAAAGTAGTACCAATAAAATTGGTTTGTATAATGAAATGTGATGGTTGATAATTTTGTTGTTAAAAAGAAAATGTGCAACATAAGTTGGTTCAATGCGAACATATATATAAGTAATGCATCGATCGTGAAATATCTCTTAAAAATTATAACACAAATTCTTATATACATTCAATGGCATGATATACACTTGAATTTAAACTCAATTTTTAACTTTTTCAATTAAAAGTATATAGTAAAAAAAAGTTGGAGTATTAGTGATTACTTCTTGGTGTATTAATGTTTAAACACACATAACACACCGAACTATGTATTTTTTTGCAATTAGATATTATTGATTATTTTTTGGAGTATTATTGATTGCTTCTTTAAATATTTTTTTCAAAATTCAAATGTATATCATACACTTGAATCCACACAATAATCACTCTAAAAATAAATGCTTGTGGGTAAAATTGGGTTGAGTCAAATCGCAGATAAATTATTACTCTTGTTTACTTTGAAAACATTACTTATTTGTTCATATATATAGTATTTTTTTTTTTCTTTTCATATATATAGTATTACGTTACATAGTAACAAAGGAAAATTGCATAAATAGTCCCATGTGAATATGTGCTCATGAAAATGGTCCTTTTTCTAACAGAATTGATCCCACACGAATTTTCTGTCAAAAACTAACGGATGGAAAGAGCGTGACTTACACGCGCCGTTATTTTATATTTGAAGCGTTAATTATAAAATTGAAACATGAAAATCCAAAACAAATTATATACATTCCTCTCTTCTTCTGCTTATCACCCGCCACTGCCGCCGTTCCTTCGGCCACAACCCGCCGCCGCCGTGCAGCCACCTAGTCGCCAGGCGTCACCATATCTCTACCACTGTTACCCGTCGCACTTATTTCTAGAACAAATCACACAATTCTAAATCAAAATTACTCCATTCATCCTCTGAAATACTTTCCAAAAGATCAAAACCAGATTCCAAATACAGAACTATGAACAGTCTCACCAAAAATTCAATGGCTTAAAACAAATTTGAACCAAAATCTGATAAAAATCGCATATTTTCCAACTCATATTAGGCTGCCCTAAAATCGCATATTGGAAATGAACAAGAGATAAAAATCTAAAATTAACAAGGGGTTTTAAATTCTAGTCTCTAGATGAGATTAGAATGCGCAGCCTTGATGTATTTCGTGGCCGAAATCAAATATTGGAGCAGGATATTTAGATGGGGTTGTTTGGAAAGAACTTAGGGTAGCGTTGGCAGTTGTGATATGGAGGTGTGATGTAGGATAGTGGAGAGATGGGACCTTGGGAACGGAGGTGGCGGTATCAAGGAGACAGCGGCGTGGAGTCGACGGTGGGTTGGCGGTGAAGAATGGGATAGGGGAGGGGAATATGCGCTCAGATCTTTAGTTTTATTTTTTTACAAATTTGTATAATTATTATTTACTTATAATTATAATTTAGTATGAAAAATTATTAGTATTACTGGTGTCTGGGTATCAATTATTACTTCTTGATTTCTACTCAATCTTATTTTGATTTTTTTTTTTTGTGTTTTCAAATGTATCCAAATTCCATATATTTTTATAATTAATTTTTAATATTTGTAAATTTTCAAATAATAATCAAATTCTATACATAATTTTACAACTAATTTATAATTATAAAATTCATATAAGTAACCGTTAACTATTTAACGGTTGGGACCATTATTGCAAAAAATGGGACCAAAAAAGAACGTGTGGTACCAAAGTTGTCGTTGGAAAATTCTCATGGGACCGAAATTGCAATTTACCCTAGTAACAAATAATATTGTTTATATGACCTGATTTAGACCTATGGACTTTTTAAATGCACTTACTTTTTTATTAGATATGTCAAAAAGAAAAATAAAATAAAGCTTTGAGGATTTGGAAATATATTATTTTTCAGTTAATTAATGGGTATTTTTAGTGTGCACTTTAATGCATTACGTGCATTTGAATTTTGAAAAAAAAAAAAATACTTTAAAAAGAAATCGATAATACCCCGACTGAAAAAAATATACAGTTCGGTGTGTTTTGGAAAAATCAAAATTAAAGTTAAAATTGAGTTTAAAATTCAAGTGCATACTGTGCAGTTGAGTGTATGCTAGAATTTGTGTTAATTAATGTATCGTGCTTATAACATGAATTCACGAGGTTCAATGTGCAAAAACAAAACTTAATTTGAAATAGATCAATATTGGTCTACTGCTTCCTTCCTAATAATGTTTTCCCTTTTACCCTTATCCCAATTAAGTATATTGACTTGGTCATGTGATAAATGATAACTACTAGCTAAGGCTTCGAGATCACAATAAAAAAAGTACTCACCTATCCGTAAACTTATTCCCATTTTGTTTACTAACCTTTTCTCCTTTCATTTTGGTTAAAGCCATTTTGAACCTTATAAAAAAAGGTTTATATGAAAATAATATCATGAAACTATTTTAAAATTTTTATATTTAATTTGGAGTATAAAAAGTTTCATTAGAAATATTATTAATCTTGGTTCAAAAAAGCAATTACAATATAATACTGTTGACTCGGATTAATGATATTACTAATTAGATCTTTGATACTCCTAATTAAATATTTGATATTTTAAAATTGTTTCATGATGAATTTATCATGAATTATTTTTATATAATACTTTTAATTTCTTTAGTTAATTGATCATGTGACGAAAAAGTTGTCTACTCCTTGTTTTATTGTTGCAAGTTATTTACAACTAAGCGCATTTTATCACTACGTACGGACGTGTACAGATGTACCGTTAAAATCCCAAATTAATGGTATCATATAATTTGTATCAAAATGTTCTCTTGTATTATATATAGAGGCTATTGTGGATCGAAATATGCAATTTAAATTTGATTAAAAACATGAAATAAAATGTGTAGGTTGATATAGTTAATATAAACGGGCTAAATATACACAACACATGAAATAAAATGGTTAATATACACAACACATGAACAAAGATAAATGTTAATTTGTACTGTCTCGTAATATGAAATGGTCTAACACAAATTTTTATCTTTATTTTAAACATCAATTATCATGAGACAAAACAATTGTCTTGTTGTAGTTTGAAAATTGGAGAGCGTGAGAAGAATAAAAGAGACGGCTAAATTACGCGTCAATGCAAGGTAAGTAATCTCTGTACCTTTGAACATGTCTTATTGTTAACGACGTTACAAATCTATAGTTAATTGTAGACGGCCAATATTCTTAATTATTAAGATTTCATTCTTTTATAAAGTTTTCCGAAAAAATAATGTAATTAAGCATCATTAATGAAATCAACATTAGTGGATTACTGGATTCCAGTGCTGTCGTTTCATTCCAAGAAGGATTAGTATGCCCCTTAGTTTTCTACTGGATTGGACTCTAACAATGTTGTTTGTTACAATGCAGGGTTTTCATATCGTTCTAATTCGCTTAACAACAAATAATTTGCAACATCTTTTAGAAATTAATAACATGCAATTATGGAGAAATAATTGTATAATAGAACAAGAGGGTGTATAGAGTGAAATTGGTTTATACATGAAACATTGAAAGATATTAGTTGTTTCAACTAAAGAACATTAGTTGTTTTCACTGAAGAATATTAGTTGTCTTCACTAAAGAGTTTGTTTATTCTCAGTAAACAACTAATACTCTTCAAATAAAACAACTAATATTTTTCGGTGAAAACAACTAATACTTTTTGGTGAAAATAACTAATACCCATCAATGAATAATGTATGAACCATTTTTACTCTATACTTTGTCATAGAACAAACACAAATTTATTGATCTTATTCATTAAGGATGACTACTTCTAAAGCACTACCCATCTAGAAAATCTAATATTTTTATGTGATATATATAGGATACTAATAATTAGAAAGTGCAATTCATGTACATTTTGAAAAGTCACACATGTTACTGAAAAATACATTTCTTAAAAGATTAATTTTAGTAACAATAATTGTGACTTTTCAATAGTAACAAATGTAATTTTTTAAAATAATATTTTTAAATTACACGGCTCAATTAATGCACAAAAGATATTCTCAATAATCGCACGGTCCACGAACTAGAATATTGCTTAAAATGCCAAACAATTTTACTCGATGCTCAGCACTTGACACTGGTTTATTCTATACTATAGTACTCGTATTGTATCATCTGTTTTAGTTTATTGTAGTACTGTACCACATATTAAGCATGTGATGGAACACCTGAAAACATTGGGCATTACATATAAAAAAAATGTTGAAACCACCCGGTGATTGTGGGACGATATGTTTATAACCCAACATCACTAACTTTTTCTTGGAAACTAGAGTTCGGTAACCCAAAAAAAAAATGTCGGTAAGGGAAATATTAAATGAATTAATTGGTTCGATTCCCACAGAGAGCAATTCCACCTATATATATTAAATTTTTAATTCGTTAGGTCTCCCCAAAGAGGGAAAGTTGGGTTCGACCCATGAGAGAGTGATAGTGTAAATGAATTAATTTCACACCTCTCTAAAAGTTTGAACTTTTAGATGAGACATAATTCTTTCAATGTCACTATTCAATCGTGCCATATTTCGATTATTCAAAAATATTAAAAAATGTTGATGTTTTTTTTTTTAATGTGTCTCATAATAATAACACCCCACCTGTCTTAATGTAGGGGGCGCTTGGTTAGGAATTCTTCAATGACAATGAGAATGAGATTGAAAATTAGTGTAATTATGATGGTTAATGAGAACAAAATCATTATCTCCCCTCCTAAATAAGGTAATCACTAGTCCATTTTGATTACCCTATTCTCTTCCTACAATCCTCCTCCTCCACTACTACACATTTGGACTTGGAGAGCTATACTTGGAGAGCTATTAAAAAAACCGCTCTCCAAAACATAGCTTGGAGAGCGGTTTAACATAATTATATATATAAAAAAAAGGCTAAGACAGCGGTTATTAACCGATGTCCAAGTGCTAGTCTAAGAGAGCGGTTTATAACCGTTGTGTAAGAGGAAAAATGCAAGAGAGTGGTTAATAATCGCTGTCTAAGTGAGGACTTGCAGAGCGGTTTTGAACCACTGTCTAAGTTGGTCTTGGATAGCAGTTTTTAACCGCTATTTTAGTGTATCACTTGGATAGCGGTTTTTAACCGCTGTCTTAGCCTTTGACCCCCATTATCCCCAATTGAACAAACATAAATCCCTAATTTTCATATCAGACGCGATCCCCTTCCGCGCCCGCCGTCGAAGCATCCTCCCCCACTGCCACCACCACCACCGTAGCATTCCTCCCCCGCCGCCCAGTCCGCCGCCCATTCTGCCGCCAGCGACGAGCCACCGCGCGCCGCCTCTCCGCCGTTCTCTGCTAGGTATGTATATAATACATATTTTAAATGAAATAAATTGTATATATATATGAATGTATGAATTGTTAACTTCAAATTAATGAAAATGTATTTGTGAATGAGAATGCTTATATTGGACAGTAAATTATATATGTAGAGATGATGAAATGAGAATGTAGATTGAACTCATATTAATGTTACATTTATTCTAGGACAGTTTTTGTGATACTTTTGGATGCTATTAATTTTAATCCTTTGATTCCATAAAGTATATAACAAGGAAGTATTTGAGTATATGTATGTGTATATATGTGTGTTTGTGTATATATATATATATATATATATATATATATATATATATATATATATATATATATGAACATGTATGAAAATGTATATGTATTGGTGAAACATTGGTTAATTGAAGGCTTTAGGATTAATTTTAGATGAAATTGTTGCAAGTTAGGTTTAATATGTTAAATTATTTTAGATGAAATATATTGTTAGAATATTAGATGAAATTGTTATAATTTGTTAGAATTTTTTATGGACATATTATAGTTTTTTAGAATTTTAGATGCATGTTAATTAGTATTAAAATGTTAGACTTTATTTCAAGAGATTTATAGATGAGAAATATTGAAGGCTTTAGGAATAATTTTAGATGCAATTGTTAGAATGCATGTTAGGATTAATATGTTAGAATTTTAGATGAAATTGTTTTAGTGTGCATGTTAATTAATAATAAAATGTTAGAATATGTTTCAAGAGGTTTATAGATGGGAAATATTGAAGGTTTTAGGAATAATTTAAGATGAAATTGTTAGAATGCATGTTAGGATTCATATGTTAGAATTTTAGATGAAATTGTTTTAGGGTGCATGTTATTTAGGATTAATATATTAGACTCAACAAGTTTGTTTTTCGGTTAATCTAAATAGGCATCTCTAGTTCTATATGGATCGAAAGTGGGTTCGAGCAGATAGATTATCAAAGGAGTATAGGAATGGGGTGGAAGAGTTTTGTAATCATGCAATTAGACACTGCACCGACCATCGATACATTCTATGTCCGTGTTGTAAATGTATGAATGGAAAAACTGTTAGTGGTCGAGAAAGTTTGTTTGACCACTTGATGTGTCACGGTATTGATAAAACATATACCGTTTGGACATTTCATGGTGAGAGAAGAGATGGATGTAGCTCTAGCAACATAAGAACTAACTTTAGGTTTGAAGATACAGTGGATGAGGATAGTTTCAGAGATGTACCGAATGTTGATACATCGAGTGGGGATGACACAAATCTGCGAGATCACCCTTATATGTCAGAAAAATTAAGGGATGACGCTGGATTGCCCCTTTGGCCCGGGTGTAAGAAGGCAACAAAAGTGTCAGCTGTGTTGATATTGTTCAACCTAAAAGCATCACAAAGGTTATCCGATGTGTGCTTCTCAAGTATGCTGGAAGCAATTAGTGGTCTATTGCCCGATGGAAATGTACTGCCTACGAAAGCATATGAGGCTAAGCAAATGCTTAAGTCCACCGGGTTAACACATCAAAAAATTCATGCTTGCCCGGGTGATTGTATCTTATTTCGGAAGGAGTATGAAGACCTCGATGGATGTCTCAAGTGTGGGAAGAAGAGATATCTGAAGAATAAATCTCCAGCGAAGGTGATGTGGTACTTCCCAATAATACCAAGATTCAGGAGAATGTATAGTAGCGGTGTGGATGCTAGAAATTTAACTTGGCATCATGATGATAGGATCGATGATGGAATGCTAAGACACCCTGCTGATTCACCCCAGTGGAAGACATTCGATGCCAGACATCCAGAATTTGGTGATGAGCCACGACACTTGCGTCTTGCACTCTCAACTGACGGAATGAATCCGTTCGGTATCCAAAGTACCAACCACAGTACATGGCCAGTGATTCTGACGGTTTATAATCTTTCACCGGAGTTGTGCATGAAGCGCACTTATATGATATTGTCTATATTGATATCAGGACCCAAACAACCTGGTAACGACATAGATGTATATCTGGCTCCTTTGATAGAGGACTTGAAGCTCTTGTGGGATGAGGGCGTCGATGTGTATGATGCTTATAGAAAGGAGAATTTCAAGTTGAAGGCCATGTTGTTTGGGACTATCAATGACTTCCCTGCTTATGGGAATGTATCTGGATATAGTGTGAAGGGGGCCGATGCATGTCCTTGGTGTACCACGAACACAGATCACATTCATTTATGTCATTGTAGGAAGACTGTTTATATGGGGCATAGAAGGTGGTTGGAGCCAACACATGAGTACAAAAGAATGGCCGATGCATTCGATGGCACAATCGAGGAACGTGGAGCACCATGTTTATTGTCAGGTACAGTGATTAGGCGTGAAATTGTCATGATTCGTAGCTAGAAACGCCCCAGTTTTGGTTGAATTTATTGAGTTTTTAGAGCCAAATGAGTACTATTTCTATACATTGATGAATTTGTCTCTTTGATACTCATAGGTGAATCGAGGACGAAAAACGGAGTTCGTAGGACTTTGAATCGACTCAAACGGATGCCCGGATGAGAAGATATCGAAGAAATACGATTGGTATTAGTACGTGTGAAGAAAAGTGTTAGTTGCAAAGGAAGGAAGACCCATTCGAGCATCGTCACTCGAGCGCCCCACTCGAGTGAAGTAGATCGAGCGCCTAAAAACATACATAACGTTTGGGCCGCTCGAGTGAGATAGCTCGAGCGCCCCGCTCGAGCACCAGAATCGCTCGACCAAGAGAGCTCGAGCGCCCCGCTCGAGCACCTGATCCGTTCGACCACCATAGCTCGAGCGACCCGTTCTACTAGTAGCTTCCCCGCAAGAGTACGGGTTCACTGTAGTATGGGCAAGTATAGGGACCAAGTATTATCGAACCCACGGGATAGTGTGTATGCGAATAGATCCCTGAAGATCTACGCGTCGTAGTTAATATGAGTGCAAGGTGTTTTTGGTTTTTTTGGAAAGATTAATTAAAAGACTAAAATAAACTAAGTAAACTAAAATACTAAAGAAATCAAATTAACTAAGGGTTGTGTTCTAATGAGAGATGGTGATGCTTAGGATAGGAATCCCTACGTATACTAACGGAGCAGGTACATAATCAAGATAACCGTGACGCGCAAGAATTAACCTAAGTAAAAGAATGCAAGATGAAAGCTCAAGATTTTATACCCTAATACTTTACCCTAACACTCGACTTCACTAATCTACTAACAAGTTAATAGATTGTGCTTAATTAATGAGACCCTAATTTAACTAAGGTGATGCGGTCGTCCTCCTTCGCTAAACTGGTAAATGAATTAACCCTTTCTAAACCTTCTCGTCAAGACTACTAATTGTTATTGAGTGATGCGGTCGTCCTCTCTCTAACACTTTCGTACGAAATTCAAAGGTAAAGTTAAGATTAATTATAAGAATTCATTGACTAAGATAATTAAAACTAATGTCACAAATTACCCTAATTACGTACCCACAACCTACTTCTACGAGTTCATCCTACCCTAAGCATACAAGGGTTTTAGCCGGACATGGCTTTAACAAACATAAAAGCAATAGAAGAAACAACGAACATAAACATAATGAATTGAACGAAGAAAATAGGAAACATGAACTAGGGTTTTTAAAAGAAAATAAATCTGAGAACTGAAATTTAATTAACTCAAACGAAGTTTCAAAGTGTTTAAAGAAATCAAACTAACGAAAAGAAACTAATAAACGAAAAGAAACTAAGAATTCGTACGAAAAACCTCAACAAAACGTAAACGTAAACTTGCTTCTTTCCTTCCTCTCCAAAAACTAAGTCTAAAAGTTATTTCTAAAGTTCGGGATCCTTCAAAACGTGTTTGGAAGAGGTATATATAGGCAACGGGTCGAAACGGGATCTCATGGGCCAAAATTCCGTCGAGCTCGAGTAGAGGTCGAGTAAAAGTACTCGAGCAATGCAAGCTCGAGTGTTGAATTGTACAGAACGTGTAAAGTACTTGAGCTCCTCAGCTCGAGTAGTTCTACTCGATCGGGCCCTGCTCGAGTAGTCTACTCGAGTGCCCGCGTACTCGCTACTCGACCGGATTCTGCTCGAGTGCACTACTCGAGTGCCTGAGTATTGGCTACTCGACCAAAGCTGGCTCGAGTAGTCTACTCGAGTGCTTGAGTAGTGTTTACTCGAGCACCTTCATCTTGAGTACTTCAATGACACTTTTGCTCGCTCGAACTAATACTTCTCGTATTTCTTCCATATCTTCTCATCCGGGTATCCGTTTGAGTCGATTTGAAGTCCTATGAACTCCTCTTTTTGTCCTCTATCCATCTATAAGCATCAAAGAAACAAATTTGTTAGTTTATAAAAATGATACTCAAATGACTCTAAATACTCATATAAATCAATCAAAACAAGGGCATTTCGAGCGACGAATCATGACAATTTCACGCCTAATCAGCGGGTCTGCTCGAGCGCTTCCAAGGCATTTTCTCCAACTTACGTTTTTCGGCCCACGAGTTCACGAATCGGCCCGTTGCCTATATATACCTCTTCCAAACACGTTTTGAAGGATCCCAGAACTTTAGAAATAACTTTTAGACTTAGTTTTTGGAGAGGAAGGAGAGAAGCAAGTTTACGTTTACGTTTTGTTGAGGTTTTTCGTACGAATTCTTAGTTTCTTTTCGTTTATTAGTTTCTTTTCGTTAGTTTGATTTCTTTAAACACTTTGAAACTTCGTTTGAGTTAATTAAATTTCAGTTCTCAGATTTATTTTCTTTTAAAAACCCTAGTTCATGTTTCTTATTTTCTTCGTTCAATTCATTATGTTTATGTTTGTTGTTTCTTCTATTGCTTTTATGTTTGTTAAAGTCATGTCCGGCTAAAACCCTTGCATGCTTAGGGTAGGATGACCTCGTAGAAGTAGGTTGTGGGTACGTAATTAGAGTAATTTGTGACGTTAGTTTTAATTCTCTTAGTTAATGAATTCTTAAAATTAATCTAGACTTCGCTCTTGAATTTCGTTCGAAAGGTGTTAGAGAGAGGATGACCGTATCACTCTTTAACAACGAGTAGACTTAACGAGAGGGTTTAGGAAAGGTTAATTCATCTACCGGTTTAGTGAAGGAGGACGACCGCATCACCTTAGTTAAATTAGGGTCTCATTAATTAAGCACAATCTATTAACTTGTTAGTAGATTCGTGAAGTCGAGTGTTAGGGCAAAGTATTAGGGTTTAGAATCTTGAGCTTTCACCTGGCATTCTTAGACTTAGGTTAAATCTTGTGTGTCACAGTTATTTTGATTATGTACCTGCTCCGTTAGTATACGTAGGAATTCCTATCTTAAGCATCACCATCTCTCATTAGAACACAACCCTTAGTTAATTTGATTTCTTTAGTATTTTAGTTTACTTAGTTTAATTTCAGTTTAGTTTAATTAATCTTTCCAAAAATCCAAAAACAACACACTCATATTAACTACGACGCGTAGATCTTCAGGGATCTATTCGCATATACACCATCCCTTGGGTTCGATACTACTTGGTCATTATACGTACTTATACTACAGTGAACCCGTCCACTTGCGGGTGAGCGACTAGTAGAAGTTAGTAAAATCGCTTCAAGTCAATGGCACCGTTGCCGGGGATGGCGTTATATGCTTTTTGAATAGGACTTGTCGATAGCTTAGTAGTTAGTAGTGAGTGCTTTCTTTTCTATTTTATTTTTATTTTTATTCATTCGGCAGTTGCGTTTTGATCCTTCTGCTAGTGTTTCAGGTTTATGAAAACACGCTCACAAGGCAATACGAGCGAAGAGAGGTTACCTGTAGATCCTGAGACAATAGCTAGAAGGAACCGAGCCTTCTTGAGAAGAATGACTACTGCCGCGGGAAACAAAGACAAGATTTCTGATGAACTTGGGGAGTTAGACAAAATAGCTGCAGAGTATACTGCTCTTGTGGAACGGGCAGAGGGTGCCAATGGAAACAGCAGTAATCAGCAGATACCCATAGGGGGAACTGAGAGCCCACACCCGAACCCACAAGACACAATCAACTCTGCACAAACACAACCCCAAAACCAGAACCAAAACCCTGCTTACCCACAAAACCCAAATAACCCTTTTAACAACCCAGTATACCAACATTACCCATACCCACCTTATCCTTACCCACCATACCCGTATCCTCCACCCCCAGTCTATAATCAACCACCTGTTTACCCACCACCACCCCAACAAGTACCCGTACCTGCTGCTAATCCTCAACACGTTCCTCAAAACACAGATCAGATGGCTATTCGAGGGAGGTTTGCAGTGCAACCACAACGGTACTATGATGGAGTGGCATTGCCTCATGTTGAGGCAAATAACTTCTCGATTTCCCCAGGAATTCTAAAGCTGCTGATCGAGAATCAGTTCAAGGGGGTGATCGGGAAGGAGAATCCTCATACACATCTGAGGAGTTTTCTCATGATAGCATCTACTTTCAATTACAATGGCATGACTAAAGATGCCAAGAGGCTTAGGCTGTTCCCATTCTCATTGACGGGAATAGCCAAGGAGTGGTACGATAATACGCTTCCGCGGGGAGGTATTACCACTTGGGCCGAGCTCGAGCGTCTGTTCCTCGAGCGATTCTACCCTCCATCTAGGACGATCAAGGCTAGAATTGAGATCTCATCCTTTCGCCAGAAGTCTGGAGAGGATTTACGCCAAGCGTGGGAGAGATACTCAAACATGCTGATTGAGTGCCCGCAACACGGGTACAACGAGGGAGACATTATGGCATTCTTCTATAGTGGTGCCAACAAGGCGGGGCAAGACTATTTAGACGCCTGTGCGGGTGGAGCATTCCTGAATCAAGGGATAGAGAGGTGTAGGGAGATCGTGGACAATATTGTCACGAATGCCGATGTTTGGGGTGTGGATGCAGATTTTCAGAGAGTGCATCAGGTTGAAGAGGGAGAAGGAACAAGAAGGCTATTGATGGCCATGATGGAGAAGATCAACAACCTCGAGTTGGGGAAGAGTTTGGGTGGAGAGCAGGCAGTAGAAAATGAGAGAGTAGACCAACCAAGTGGGCAGCAAGAGGTAACCAATTACATGGGAGGCCCGTATTACAATCAGAATGGCTACCAAGGTGGGAATCAGTTTGGAAGACCTTCTTATGGTCAGCCATTTGTACCTCCAGGCCCACAACCGCCTCAAAATCAATGGAGGAACACACAAGGAGTTCAAGGAGGCCAGCAGCCTCCTCAAAACACATGGAGGAAGAATGGGAATTTTTCTTATGCTAACCCAAAAGCTGGTATTACAGTTCCTCTGGGTGTTGACCCAGGTTCAAAGCCTCCGGGTGGAGAAGGCGGTGCATCGACTGAGGAGATGTTGAGAGCGATCCTACAGAAGGTGGAGGAAGGAAGTAAGAGATTGTCATCCTTAGAGTACGATGTGAAAGAGTTGCATAAGAAGGGTGATCAACGTGATCAAGACCTCCAGAAGATGAACGTTGAGTGGACTAGAACTCAACAAGAGAACAATAGGCAGTTCACTTCTATAGAGTTTCAGATGAGCCAGATTGCAAAGATGGTGAATAGAGAGCCGGGAAAATATCTTTCCATGCCGGAAGGGAACCCGAAAGAGCATTGCAAGACGATCCAGCTTAGAAGTGGAACCAACTATGAAGGTCCTCAGATGTCTGCTGATTCTGAGACGCCCCAAGTTGAGAAGGGGATTGAAAGTGAAGGGATTGAGAAGCATAAAGAGATGGATGAGTCCCAGAAGGGCAAAGAAAGTAAGGAGATTGAGAGAGTTCCTAAGTGGAAAAAGGCAAAGGAAGCAAAGGATAAAGTGAAAGAAACAGAAAGAGATGAATGGGGGGTACCTAAATCCGTGATACCCATCCCGTATCCACAGCGCTTCATGAAAAAGAAGCTTGATGAAAAATTTGCAAAATTTCTTGATGTTTTTAAACAACTTCACATTAACATTCCTTTTTATGATGCTTTGAAACAGATGCCGCATTATGCAAAGTTTCTGAAGGACTTGATTGCAAAAAGACGGCGAGTGGATGAACCGAAGTTGGTGCAGCTGAACCACGAGGTGAGCGCATTAGTGCACAAGGCGCTCCCACCGAAGCTGAAGGATCCCGGGAGTTTCACGATCCTATGTGACATTGGGAACGGGATCAAGAAAGGAGCGCTATGTGAGTTAGGGGCGAGCATCAATCTCATGCCCTTGTCGCTTTTCAAGAAGTTGGAAGGTGGAGAACTTCAACCCACAATGATGACGCTTCAACTTGCCGATCGGTCTATTACTAGACCTCAAGGTGTGGTTGAAGACGTCCTAGTGAGAGTTGGAGATCACATTTTTCCAGCCGACTTTGTAGTGCTAGAGATGGAGGAAGATGAGCACGTGCCCCTGATATTGGGAAGACCGTTTTTAGCTACGGCGGGGATGGTGCTAGACGTGGCAAATGGGAAGATTACATTGAAGGTTGATGATCAAGAAGTGAAGATCTCCCTATATGAAGCCATGAAGCACCCGAAGGAGGATGAGAGCTTGTATTGCATGAATGCCATTGATCCGAGTGTTAAAGACACACCTCCTATCTCTAATCTTTCTCATGTTCATGATTTTGTTAGTCCTTCACTTGATTATTTAACCCATGAGCATTATGGTCTTGATTATGTTGATAGGGACAAAGTGAAAAAGTTGAAGGATGAAGAGGTGAAAAGTGTGGACGTGATCCAACTAGAGGGAAAATGAGGAGTTAAGAAGAAGAAGTCAAAATTCAAGAAATTGTTTAGTAAGACTCCTCCAGATAAAGGTGAGAAGGAGTTAAGACCTATACCACTTGAGGTGGGGAAGGAAGCAAAAGGGCTCATGATGGTGGGGCATCAAGGAAAGGAGTTCAAATACCACTCTTATGAGAGTAAGGGAGGTAAATTTGAGTATGATGTTCCTTAAGCTCCTTTGAGCTCGGTCCGGCATGAGGACCTTAAAAATAGCGCTGAATGGGAGGCAACCCATTTTTATTTGCTTTTGAGTGTTTTTAGTTTTTTTTCCTTTTATGTTATTAGGATGTTGTGAGTCGTATGTTTAATCTCGTATTTGAGTGAGTTGCTTGTAGGCTTGTCTCTAAAGGAGTAAAGGTATCATGGAGTTATTCAGATTGAAGGGACCAATTCAAGCAAGGGAGTGTGCAAAGCTATTGAGAGAAACTGAATTGTTTGGTTGGGGTAACCCACAACCCCAAACTTAGACCTCTAGCAAGGTCGAAGTTTAGGGGGGTGGAGTTTTTTTTTATGTTTCTTGTTACATTGCACATGCATGCACGCCCTTATCTTTGAGTTGAGTTTGATTGATTATTAGATTGTTGAGATACTCCTTGGGGTGATTTTGATTTGACTCGCTATTGCATATTTCATGCCTATCAATCATCTTATGCTTGTTGATTGCTATCTTTGAGTATGATGTGATGAGTAGAGTGAGTTGTAAGGGTGAGTTAAAAATTCTTTTGAGTGAGTGTTTGAGTTTGAGCTGATTTGAGAAAGAACTTGTATGCTTGTGAATTTTTCTTTTGAGTACTTGTGTGATGAGAGTGAGAATGCACTAGAACTAGCATGAATGTGAAAGCTGTGAGAGTTGAGCCTTATGAGATTTTGATGCATTAATTGATCTCTTCGTTTGTGAGTGAATCGTCACCTTAGAGGATGCTAGAACTTGTGTGTGCTCTTGCTTCTTGATTGTGTCTAGTTTGATATGCCGAATGTGATCTTAGGCCATCTTTGTTTTAATTGAGTCACTTAGCCAAAATTTTCCTTACCAATGACATGTATCCCTTGTTAGCCCCTTTGAGCCGAAAGCCTATTTTATTTGCTAGCACATATGAACACTATTCCAATTCCTAAGCCTTTTTGTCCCAATTTGAGTGGAGAATAGGAAAGTGTGAATGTGAAGGGAGTGAATTGAGTTGAAAAAGGGAAAGGTTGTTTGTTGATTGAATATGAGAAGAAGGTGTAATGAAGTTTTGAGTTGTGGGAAAAAGAAAAAATTTGAGAATGAGCAAAAGAAAAAAACGAGCTCATGTGTTTGTGCGAAAAGAAAAAAAAAAGTGATGTGATTGAAAAAAGAAGTGAAAGAGTGAGAAAGAATTTTTTTTTGAAGTATTGAGAGTATGGAATTGAAAGGGTGTTGATTGGACATGTTTGAAGTATTCCGTTCCTAATGTCGAAGTGCCAAAGTTTGATTTTCTATTCTCCATTCACTTTAGTCACTTTACCTTATATTGTTATCCCACCTGTCCAAAGAGCCTACATTACAACCTTGAGAAAAGTCCTTTTTGATTCGGCATTGATTTCTAGAGTACGGTCGAAGTTAAGAGCACTTACAAGCCTATGGCTGCCAATTTGTGTGATTGATTGTTTGAGTGAGTCCCTTGATCATTGTTATACACTTGTGAGGGAGCGAAACACATCGTTGAGTGCACATCCATGCTTGATCTTGGTGTCTCTTGTTATTGTTGCATGAGTACGATAAAAGAAAGTGAGTGAGTATACGGGTGATTGACTTTTGAAGCTTGAGTTCATTAGCTTGCATAATTGATTTTTTTACTCATTCCTAACAATTTCACTTGACTTATTATTTCATTGCTTGGGGACAAGCAATATGGTAAGTTTGGGGGGGTTGATTAGGCGTGAAATTGTCATGATTCGTAGCTAGAAACGCCCCAGATTTGGTCGAATTTATTGAGTTTTTAGAGCCAAATGAGTACTATTTCTATACATTGATGAATTTGTCTCTTTGATACTTATAGGTGAATCGAGGACGAAAAACGGAGTTCGTAGGACTTTGAATCGACTCAAACGGATGCCCGGATGAGAAGATATCGAAGAAATACGATTGATATTAGTACGTGTGAAGAAAAGTGTTAGTTGCAAAGGAAGGAAGACCCATTCGAGCATCGTCACTCGAGCGCCCCGCTCGAGTGAAGTAGATCGAGCGCCTAAAAACATACAGAACGTTTGGGCCGCTCGAGGGAGATAGCTCGAGCGCCCCGCTCGAGCACCAGAATCGCTCGACCAAGAGAGATCGAGCGCCTCGCTCGAGCACCTGATCCGTTCGACCACCATAGCTCGAGCGACCCGCTCGAGCGGGTCTGCTCGAGCGCTTCCAAGGCATTTTCTCCAACTTACGTTTTTCGGCCCACGAGTTCACGAATCGGCCCGTTGCCTATATATACCTCTTCCAAACACGTTTTGAAGGATCCCGGAACTTTAGAAATAACTTTTAGACTTAGTTTTTGGAGAGGAAGGAGAGAAGCAAGTTTACGTTTACGTTTTGTTGAGGTTTTTCGTACGAATTCTTAGTTTCTTTTCGTTTATTAGTTTCTTTTTGTTAGTTTGATTTCTTTAAACACTTTGAAACTTCGTTTGAGTTAATTAAATTTCAGTTCTCAGATTTACTTTCTTTTAAAAACCCTAGTTCATGTTTCTTATTTTCTTCGTTCAATTCATTATGTTTATGTTTGTTGTTTCTTCTATTGCTTTTATGTTTGTTAAAGCCATGTCCGGCTAAAACCCTTGCATGCTTAGGGTAGGATGACCTCGTAGAAGTAGGTTGTGGGTACGTGAAGCGATTTTACTAACTTCTACTAGTCGCTCACCCGCAAGCGGACGGGTTCACTGTAGTATAAGTACGTATAATGACCAAGTAGTATCGAACCCAAGGGATGGTGTATATGCGAATAGATCCCTGAAGATCTACGCGTTGTAGTTAATATGAGTGTATGTTTTTGGATTTGAAAATTAAAGAATTAAGTCTAGACTAAATTAAACTAAGTATCTAAGGTGTGTATTCAAGTATGAGATGGTGATGCTCAGGATAGGAATCCCTACGTATACTAACAGAGCAGGTACATAATCAAAGTAATCGTGACAAACAAGAATTAACCTAAGTCTAAGAATGCAAGGTGAAAGCTCAAGATTCTAAACCCTAATACTTTACCCTAACACTCGACTTCACTAATCTACTAACGAATTACTAGATTGTGCTTAATTAATGAGACCCTAATTTAACTAAGGTGATGCGGTCGTCCTCCTTCGCTAAACTGGTAGATGAATTAACCCTTCCTAAACCCTCTCGTTAAGTCTACTCGTTGTTAAAGAGTGATGCGGTCGTCCTCTCTCTAACACTTTCATACGAAATTCAAAGGTAAAGTTAAGATTAATTATAAGAATTCATTAATTAAGAGAATTAAAACTAACGTCACGAATTACCCTAATTACGTACCCACAACCTACTTCTACGAGTTCATCCTACCCTAAGCATGCAAGGGTTTTAGCTAGACATGACGTTAACAAACATAAAAGCAATAGAAGAAACAACGAACATAAACATAATGAATTGAACGAAGAAAATAAGAAACATGAACTAGGGTTTAAAGAAATAAATACTAAGAACTGAATTTAAATTGATGAAAACAAAGTTTAGAAAGAGTATTCAAGCTAAGGAAAAGAAACTGAGAAACGAAATTAAACTAAGAATTCGTACGAAAAACCTCAACAACGTAAAAGTAAAGCTTGCTCGTTCTTCTACTCTTCCTCTCTCTAAAAACTAAGTCTAAAAGTGATTTCTAAAGTTCGGGAATCCTTCAGAACGTGTTTGGAAGAGGTATATATAGGCACGGGTCAAAACGGGAGTTAATGGGCCGAAAATACGCATCCGGAGATAAAAATCCGAAGTTGCTCGAGCAAAACGCTTGAGCGGTCCCGCTCGAGTAGTGTAGCTCGAATGACACAATCGCTCGAGCGGTTCCGCTCGAGCCGGTCGTGCGCTGAAATTGCACTGTATGTTTTGGGCGCTCGAGCAATTCGCTCGAGCGGTGGCGCTCGAGCTGCTCGAGCGCAAGAAAAGTTCTGTAAGCTTAGGCGCTCGAGCAATGCGCTCGAGCGGTGGCGCTCGACCTAGTCACTCGAGTGACTTCCAACTCATCCCAACTAATACCTTTCCTCGTCCGCACTAATACCAATCGTATTTCTTCACTATCTTCTCATCCGGGCATCCGTTTGAGTCGATTCAAAGTCCTACGAACTCCGTTTTTCATCCTCTATTCACCTATGAGCATCAAAGAGACAAATTCATCAATGTGTAGAAATAATGCTCAATTGACTCTAAATACTCGATAAACTCGACCAAGATTGGGGTATTTCAAGCTACGAATCATGACAATTTCACGCCTAATCAGTACGTAATTAGAGTAATTTGTGACGTTAGTTTTAATTCTCTTAGTTAATGAATTCTTAAGATTAATCTAGACTTCGCTCTTGAATTTCGTTCGAAAGGTGTTAGAGAGAGGACGACTTTATCACTCTTTAACAACGAGTAGACTTAACGAGAGGGTTTAGGAAAGGTTAATTCATCTACCGGTTTAGCGAAGGAGGACGACCGCATCACCTTAGTTAAATTAGGGTCTCATTAATTAAGCATAATCTATTAACTTGTTAGTAGATTCGTGAAGTCGAGTGTTAGGGTAAAGTATTAGGTTTTAGAATCTTGAGCTTTCACCTGGCATTCTTAGACTTAGGTTAAATCTTGTGTGTCACAGTTATTTTGATTATGTACCTGCTCCGTTAGTATACGTAGGAATTCCTATCTTAAGCATCACCATCTCTCATTAGAACACAACCCTTAGTTAATTTGATTTCTTTAGTATTTTAGTTTACTTAGTTTAATTTCAGTTTAGTTTAATTAATCTTTCCAAAAATCCAAAAACAACACACTCATATTAACTACGACGCGTAGATCTTCAGGGATCTATTCGCATATACACCATCCCTTGGGTTCGATACTACTTGGTCATTGTACGTACTTATACTACAGTGAACCCGTCCGCTTGCGGGTGAGCGACTAGTAGAAGTTAGTAAAATCGCTTCAAGTCATACAGATGTATTGAACGAGATGAAGAATGTCAACACACAATACGGAAAACACTTTGCAAAGAGTCTCCCAACTAGATGCTGGAAGAAAGAATCAATTTTCTTTCAATTGCCCTATTGGAAAGAGTTGTATGTTAGACACTTCATTGATCTAATGCACGTCTGAGAAGAATGTTTGTGCTAGTTTGCTCAATACTCTGCTAGCTAATAACAAGTCTAAGGATGGTTACAATGCGAGAATGGATATGGTTGATATGGGTATAAGAGCTGAACTGGCACATGTGTATGAAGAAGGTAAACCACCGAAATTACCTCCCGCTGCACACGCCTTGTCCAAGAGTGAGAGAAAAATTCTTCTTCAAACACTAAAGGATGTGAAAGTACCAGAGGGTTATTCGTCCAACATACAGAGACTTATTTCAGATGATGGCGTGAAGTTGATGAATCTGAAATCGCATGACTATCATGTCATCATGGAGAATTTCTTGCCCATTGCAATACGTTCTATCTTGCCTGAAAATATGCACATAACCATAACAAAGCTTTGTTGGTTCTTTAAGGCAATGAGTAGTAAAGTTATTGATCCTAGAAAATTGCTTGGTTTTCAGAGACAGATTGTGGGGACGTTTTGTGAGCTTGAAATGTATTTTCCTCCTTTATTTTTTGATATAATGGTTCACTTAACCGTTCATTTGGTACACGAGACAAGGATGTGTGGTCCTGCTCGTATGCGATGGATGTATGGTGTAGTGAGATATATGAAAGTGTTGAAAGGGTATGTGATGAATATGTACAGGCCGGAGGGATGCATTGCAGAACGCTATTTAGTAGAAGAAGCAGTCGAGTACTGGTCTGAATTTATTCCGAATGTCGATGCAATTGGACTTCCAAGTACCCGATACACCAATAGAATGGATGGTGAAGGCATTACCGGTGGCCAACCTGTAAGTGTTAGTATGAAGGAGCTAACGCGGATGCACTTGTGTGTACTTCACAACACGGTCGACGTGCTTCCTTTTATTGACCTGCACATGCAGGCACTTTCTGAGTCTTATCCCACCAGAGCTAGATCATGGATTGAAACTGAGCACAATCGTACGTTTGTTGACTGGTTCAATGGTTATGTTGCAAATATGTTGTCACAGGATAAAGACTCAGTGAAAAAAAGAGTTAAGTGGTTATCCAGATTGCCTGATAGACTTGTGTATTCATACAAGTGTTATCTTATTAATGGATACACGTTTTATACCAGAGATCATGATGCCACAAGTACAATGCAGAATAGTGGGGTGTCTATTACTGCAACTGCATGGAATCAGTCGAATACCACTTACTTTGGACAGATTGTCAACATTTGGGAACTCGACTATGTTGGTCACCGTGAGCCAATTTTCGATTGTAGTTGGGTGAGGATCCAAAATGGGGTCCAAGTTGAACGTTCTGGGTTCGTACGCATTGATTTGAAGAATGTGGGATACAAAGATGACTCTTACATAATGGCTAGTCAAGCTCAACAAATTTTCTATGTCCCCGACCCAGTTAATAAGAAATGGCCAATTGTGCTTCTGTCAAACAAATTTAACCATAGTTACCAGATCAGCGATCACGTCGATGAAGATGTTGACATGATTGATGATCCTTTCCAGAACTTCACTCATTATGTACCCTCTTTCGATGATCCTGCAAATCCCCATCCGTACCAGAGAAAACTTAGAAGTGATGATGAGTATATCAATCCGGATCTCGTCAACATTCATGGTCATAAACAAGAAAAGTCAACCAAAAAATGAAAAAGAAAAATCAGTGCTAAAAAGAAATGTATGATTTTATTGAATATTATTTTTTGTGCTTTATTAAATGTTGTTTCTTTATAACTCTTACATATTTTTTATTTTATTTCGCAGGATCATGGATTATTTGCCCTATGATAGAGATGATAGAGATGATCCAGCTTATTTTCCATATGCTGGAGATGAGCCAGATGATCGAGATGATCCAGATGACGGAGATGATGACACAAGGCAGGATAACACTGATGCTCCCACCTCTAGTAGCTCTGGAGAGAAGCGCAAGAGGGGTATAGTCACGATGACTTCACTGAAAAAAGACTGTAGCAAAGGAAAATTACTGAAGGTAATTTTAATACAATTGAACAGTTTAATTGTTATTATATTAATTAATTGTCTGTTGACCTAATGATATCATTAAATTGCAGTTATCATTCAATGAGTATGGGCAGCCGATAGGACCAGAGAGTGCGAAGTTGGCGTACTTCATTGGGTCTGCAGTCAGGAGAGTTGTCCCTATCGTGCTGACATGCAATGACTGGCGTAAGCCTGAGATGACTCCTTTCAAAGAAGCGATATGGGATGAGCTCGTGGTATGTTAATTAATTGTAGTGCATATTAAAATTGTTGTTTAATTTATTTTTATATGTGAAATTACTAAATATAAATTGTTATATTCTATATGTATATGTAGACTACATTCATCGGTCTTGATCACACAAAGAAGAATGATATACTTAAACAAGCTGGAAATAAGGTAAAAAAAATTCGGACTTTTCTAAGGAATAAGGCACGAGACCCGAAGACTGGTTTGTATTCGTCTATGCCGCCTAAAGACTATGCGGAATCCCCTATGATGGCTCCATATTGGCAGGAGTTTGTGCGTAGATCTATGCTTGATGATTTCAAGGTAAAATTGATTAATGTTATTTCATCTATTCTTTTTTTCAGTATTTATCGTATTTATATTACACTGTAGGAAAAAAGTAACAGAAATAGCATACAAGCTAAGAATATGGAGGCGCGATATCGTGGATCTTCTAGAGGTTATGCACGCATTAGGGAAGATTTGGTGAGATTTGCTAACTTTTAATTTTTTTTATGATCATTCACTTCATTAATATATATTCACTTTTAATGATTTTTTACATGTTTATTATTATCATAGAAAGAAGAAAAAAGGAAAGGTGGAGAGAGTGCACCTGTTGTTACCCGTTATGAGTTATTTCAGACTACAAGAAAGACTCGAGATGGGAATGTTCCCGATCCCAGAACACAGCATATCATTGATGAAGCGGTAATTCATCCATTATTTTATCTTTAACATTATAAACTATTATTTAATTTGAAATGATTTAATAATATTTGTTTGTTATTTAGGAGCGCATATCTCAGAGCATGACGCCCGACGAGACCCCCGTACTGTGGGGACTGATGATCTGTTTCCACGGGCAATAAATTGTCAGGAGCATCCCGGACGCATACGGGGACTTGGATTTGGCGTCACGAAGAAATCATTGACTATGGCACCTGGTATGGCGGCTATATCTATGGTGGAACAACTTTCTTCCCAGGTTGCCGACTTAGCTAAACAAGTTTCGATGATATCAAACAATCAAATGAGATACGGGATGTCGTCTAGTGGTGCTAGCTGTGAAAACAGTGCTCCTATGTTTTCCGCTGAGGCTAGAGAGAGTGTTGTTAGAAACAATGCTTCAGACGACTTCCATGATGCACTTCAAAACATCTCCAAGGTATCAGATGTATCTCGTATTTGTTTTAGTTAAATACTAGTATACATTTTCTAACTGAATATCCTCTTCAAATAGACGACTCCTTGTTACCTTTATTTGGATTATCCTCTTCGGTTGGTGGCCACTGGAATGTTGTTCGATAGCTCCAGTGGAGTGATCCATGGTCGCCCAATCACTCCTGGTTTTGTGAAAGTCACCCTCACTGTACCTGAAATTGGACAAGAGACTTCACTGTTGCCAAAACCAGAAGATGTGGCCACCACAGTCGGAGACGCGGTCGGGCACTTCCTCGAATGGCCGCAACACTTGGTTTCTCTCACCAAAAAGGTAAAATACATGTTATTAAAGTAATTAATAAGTCGATTTATTTTAAATAATATTACAAATATTGATTGTAGATACTCTCGACTCCACAAAAGACTACACAGAGGGAGAGACCGGGGGAACCAACTGTTGGTGTGCGCAGACGGCGATTAGGGTGCCCCCTGCCCGTAGACGTACCCCACGATGTCACTGTAATGAGTACGGTGCACTACATGGTAACGTCCTCCAGCTTCAATACAGTCACAGTGCCCATTAATTCTTACTTTAACTATGTTGGATATGAGGAGTTCATCATACGAGATCATGTCGAAGAAGTCTTCGATGACAAGTGGTTGAGTGCAACTACCATGACTTTTTACCTCAGGTGTGTTTACTTAATTCTCAATATTTACTTCATTTATAGTTTAACTTACTTATTAAATATTAATATCAGCGTATGTTGGTTAAAGGTATTTGGGTGAGATATATTTAACCGTAGATGTCGTTGCAAGTGCAAAATATTCCTTCATCTGCCCCCAAGTGTGTAGCATTTTTGGTAATAGGACACAGTATATGAACGACATTGTTCAACATATGTTGAAATATAGAGAGAGAGACCATCTCATTTTTTGGCCAACAAATGTGGGGTAAGTATAATAAATATTTCATAAAAAAATTTATTTATACGAACAAGCGATTAATTTTAATATTGTTAATATAATGTAGTAATCATTGGGTGATGTTGGCCATAAGAATGGAGGATCTTACTGTGTATTATTTGGATCCAGCTACGGATGGGGTGTATACACGTCGTCCCGATCTTATAGCATTTATGGAAGGGTACGTAAGTTAATTTTTAATATTCTCATATTATAATTTGTTTTACTTTTAGGATTATAAATATCTAATCTATATTTATTTTTTAAAATAATTATATAGTGTGATGGCAATGTATCAGACTAGCCTTCCAGGTAAAAAATCAGATACCACCAATATTAGTAAAGTGCTGTGGAAAAACATTAAGGTAAGTTACTTTAGAAAATTATAAAATCAATAGAAAATAATCATAGTTATAGTACATGATTGTAATTGTTAATCAATAGGTTCTGAGGCAGCAAGATGGTAATCACTGTGGACATTTTGTGTGTTGCTACATTGAAGATATAATCTTGACTTCTCGGACGACCATTCCTGAAGAAGTAAGTCGATTATCGATTTATTTTAAATATTATTGATTGAATAAAAAATGTTTATTATTTAATTAAATTTTCTATGTAATTTGCAGTTTGTGCATAGGCCTCGGATCCCTTTTTACAACAACACTCGAATGGAGAAATGGAAGATGGATTGGATTGTGTATCTTTACAATCGATTCTTGTAAAACATTATTATAACTTTTCGATAACATGTAAATTATATATTAATTTGTGATCAAATATAATATTTCATGTTTTTGGTATATTTTTATTATATTTATTTGATATTACGAATTTTTTAATTATATTAGCAGGTTTATTAAAAAATATATTTATATATATATTTTAATATTGAAAAAAATCGGTCAAAAACCGCTCTCCAAGAGAAAAAAAAAGATGTAAGACATCGGTTTATAACCGCTGTCCAAGACTAACCACTTAGAGAGCGGTTTAAAACCGCTGTCTTAGTTAAAAGTAGGATAGCGGTTTCGGAACCGCTGTCTTAGTGTTTTCTCTTGGATAGCGGTTTTAAACCGCTGTCTTAGTGCTTCTCTTGGACAGTGGTTACAAACCGCTCTCTTAGCCTTAGATAGCTGTTTCTTGGAGAGCGTTTATAACCGCTTTCTTAGTTGAAATTTAACCGCTCTCTTAGACCATTTTTGTACTAGTGCTCAATCACTCCCCCATTCCTCCACCAACAACCATTTATTGTCCACTTTTATTCCAAATTTGGGGCATGACACTAGCAATGAAGTCACAATTGTAACAAGTCTTCACCCAATATATCATATTTATTATGGGGGCAAAAATGAAAAATAATTTTCATTCTCATTACCATTGAGAAATTGTTAACCAAGCGTCCCCTAAATTTTACATTTTGTCATTTAGGGCACCCTAAGATAAGTTTTAGATTTTTTATTTTTTTTGGACACTCAATTATAAATTTTAAAAACACACATTCTAATTTTACATCTCTCAACCTTTTTACTTTTTTTATTATAATTTCAACCACCAATTCTATATTATATACTAATTTAAAAAAAAAAATTGTTAGAAAGCAAACGTAAACCTTTATTCCGGATGGAGGAAGTAGTACATAACGTTTATTAATAAAAAAAATATTAGTCACAGTGTCGCACAGTTTATGGTCCCCACTCTCTAAAAAATTAAGAATATTGGGCTTTTATTGCCAAATATAGCCAACACTATTTCTTTTTAGTGGGCTACACCACAACAGCTATATTTTCTTTTAGGCCCAAGTTAACACAATCCTTTCTTTTGTTAATACACTTCACCAAAAAAATGTTTGGAAAAAGAAAAAATCGGAAAATTTGACAATTCTAGAAATTGTTTTTGAAAATTAGAAAAAAAAAAGATTAAAAACAATATACTTCTTAGGAAGAAATTTCCAAAAATTGTCAAGTTTTTTCATTTTTTTTAACATCTTTTGGTCAGGTAACCTGATATTTTTTTGCTTAAATTGTGATCCATTGACGTCCAGTGCTACTTATCCGGTATTTTCTCTACATAAATATATATAAACAACTAAATAAAACGATTTAAATGATATGGGATCGGTATTTGATTTTTGATTCGGATATCAAGTCACAAAAAAATGATACGAGGCCGTCTCGAGAAACGCCACTACTATAAAGTTAAGTTCATATCATATTGTAACAATGAATAATAAGGATATTTTAAGTATAACTTTACAAAAAAAAAAAAAATTAATTGAGTTGCATTTTAAAATGGGGTGGTGACATATAAGTACACAATAGAGAAAATTATTACCTACAACTGAACATCACTTTATTTGTTTACAAGCACTACATTGTTGTGTAGTGTAATTTCGTGAACAGTTTACTGGCACGTTACACTATTCACTGACATTGTTTTGCAGCAACTTTATCGATATGTTTATACTATACTATTTTTTAGTGTATTATAATGTAATTTTATATACCATTGTTATGTTGAATATACTATGGTTATATTCAATATATTATACAATAAAATAATATATTATTCAATAAATATCATTGTTATGTTGAGTATAATATGGTTATATTCAATGTACTATATAATAAAAAAATATACTATTCAATGTACTATACAATAAAAAAATATCCTATTCAATAAATGGTGTCTCCTCATCCGCTCTTTTGATCTTGATAAGTAAGTCATTGTTGATCATCAATAACTGATTGATTGAGACCATTTCATTGCTTCATCCAACAATCACTAAAATTCATTTGGTTAGGATTCACAAAACTGAAAACTATTTGATGAATGAAAAGGTTAAATATTTAACCAAATCACTTTTGTGATAAAATAGATGCACATTTAGGAATTAATGAACACATCAAACCTTTAAAAATTAAAGAAAAATGATAACTACATAAATCTTGTAATTCCCATATAAATACCGACAAAAATTAAAACTCCTCTCACCTCAATGTTTTCAAACCCATCAAAGTACAGAAAAGAAAAGCAATAAGGTAAACCAAATCAGTAATTCCATAAAGCTTGAACTTTACACAGCCAATAAGGTAAAACAAATCAGCCAACTAATCAGAAATTAAAACTCCTCTCACCTCGATGTTTTCAAACCCATTCAGTGAACATAAATGAAGAACGCAATTCGTACCATCAGATTGCTCGATTGATCTGGGGTCAAACACTACAAAAAAGGATTTTCTGGTGACAAAAATGTTGTGACGACTGTAAAGGTTGTCACCAAAGACTATGTTTTTGTGACAATATTTTGGTTTGTCACTTAAAGTGTATATTTTCGTGACAATCACTTATATTGTCACGTAAAAGGGCGATCTATTGTGACGATTTATCAAGTCATCACAAGTAGTTGTGCGATTTTGCAAAAGTATTTGTATTGTGATAAATCGTCTATGACGAAACACAAGTCGTCACAAGAAGTATTGACTTTTGGTGACTGCATCTACTTTTGTCATGTAAAAGGAGATATGTTGTGACAATTCTGAAATTGTCACAATAAACCTTTTTTTTGTGAAGACTTTCATCTCGTCACGTAAACAAAAGATATATTGTAACGATTCATACGTCATCATAAGAAGTATTGGTTTCTGATGACAACCTCTTTTTTCATCACAAAAAAATGATATATATTGTGAGAATCCATAAGTCATCACAAGAAGCCTTTGTTTTGTGGTGACGATTTCCATCATTGTCGCTTAAAGTGAATATCTATTATGATAAATTGCAGGTCATCACAAGGAGTTTTTTGTTGTTGTGATGACTTATTTGTTCTATTGTGATGATTCACAAGTCGTAACAATAAGTCTTTATATTATGTGATGATATATATATCTTTGTCTCATAAAATGATATCTATTGTGACTATTCACAAGTCGTCACTAAATACCTCAATCTATGGAGACGACTTTCATCTTCGCCATGTAAAAGTTAGATCTATTGTGACTATTTAAAAGTTATCATAAGAAGACTCTATTTGTAGTGACGATTTTCATCTTTATCATGAAAAAAGGGACCCATAGTGACGATTTACATGAGTCATAAAAATTCACAGTTTGTGGTGACGACTTTCATTTTTGTCACTTGAAAGACATGTTAGCGTGACGATTGCAAACTTTGTCACATAAAAGGAAGATATTTTGTGATGATTTGCAAGTGGCTGCAAGAAGCCTCTCATTTTTATCATGTCGACTTCTATTTTCGTCATGTAAAAATGAGATCTATTATGAAGAATTTGTAACAACTTATGATGTATGCCAATGAGTTGTTACTATACCCTTCTTTTTTAGTGACAAAATTCATGTTTGTCACTCCAATTATATATTAAAGTGACGATATAAAGCGTTGTCACACAAAAATAAACTCTATTGTGGCAATGTGTCAAGTTTTTCACCATAGAATAAATTTTTGATTTTGAGATAGGTTTGTTGAAAAATAGAAACCAGAGCGGTGTTGGCGCCCAGAGCCCACCCCAATAATACAAAATATTATTTGAATTATGGTAAAGTATCTTGTGAAACTTGTTTGCACTTTGTGTGTATAATATTAGTAGTTTTATTCAAATGCATTAGTTTGATAATAACACATTTTAATGAAAAAAATTAATACTATTTTTAATTGTTCTTGGTTCATGAGAGACTTACTGTTGAGTTAGATAAATTATTATTTGAACCAGTTTCACATCGTGAACATGAAACTGGTTGGCTACATGATCATGGTATTAGCCGTAATGCTAAATGATTTTATTTAAATTATGAAAAAGGAACTCATAATGCAAAAGGGTATTATTTATATTAATAAAAAGCTATTAGTGGTAATACCAAAGGGCATCACTTAAATTACTAACATGTATTAGTTGTAATACTTAAAGTAAAATATTACTATATTAATAGTAAAAAACTTTGTGAGCAGCCCAGAAATGTAATTATTATTAAGGGGGAAATTCTTTTTTAGCCATGGTGTATATGTAATATATCAAAAATGCCCTAACCATTTGAAAAAATTCTTTTTTAACCATTTTGACATTTCCAATTTCTTTTCTAACCATTTGAAGGGTATAATTACATTTTGACCCCTAAAAGAAACATTTTATTCCCATTGAATCCCCTGCCCTAAGGTGACCGATTGGGTAGAAAAGAATTTTTGCATCAATCAATTTAACTTCAATTTCCCTCCTCAATTGTTGCAAAATTCGATCTTTTCATCCAACTTCCCCCTGAAATGCAATTTCCCCTATTCTTAACGGAAAACGTAGGTGGGTTTTGAAAGCAATCAATCGAATTGGAGCTGGGTGCAATTTCCACCATTGTTAACGGTAAAACGTGGGTGGGTTGTAGTTGGCTTTTGAAAGCAATCAATCGAATTGGAGATGGGTTTGTTTTCGAATGTGAAAACAGAAAACGTGTTTTGTTGAAAGCTTACGCAAATTGTTACGGTTAACTTCAAGTTGAAAGCTTTCGTGAATTTGAAGGTATGTATTCTATTTTTTTCGACTCTCCGTTTTCAGGCTCTTATTTTTTCTCAAATTTCTTTCGTTAACCATGTACATTGATTGGTTTTCTTCTTGCTATTCCTTGTTATTTGCGCGTTGAATTTAAGTCTGGTCACTTATTTTACACGGTATTTAACTACCCCTGTTTTGCTTCCGGAGTTCTTGTAATTGTTATTTTACACGGTATTTAACTACCCCTGTGTTGCTTCCCTGTTTTACTGTAACTTAAGTTTGTAGCATTAATTTATATCTTCATTGTTTTACATGAATAGATATGAAGAAGACAAGGAAATTTTTGGGTGTACATTATAATGGATTTTTTGAAGATTCGAAATATGTTGGTGGTAGTTTTGGTGCTGTTCGGATATTTGAGCAGAAGATGAAGCTCAGTAACTTTAGTAGACTTGTTCTTGAATTCTGTGGTCCAACTAGCTGCGGGAAATATTATATATTTTTCGAACTTGCAAAATTCGGATCTCCATCAAAGGTTAAAAATATTTTTGTTGAGATTAAGAACGATGATGATGTCGAGTTGTTTCTTACTTGTTCAGATGCCCCCGAGGTTTATGTGTGCAGTGAGTCATTTGAAATCCCCATTTGTGAAGATTTAGGTGAGCAGGGCACGACAAGTTCATCTGTTAAAAAAAAGATATGAATGGTTTGGAGGATTTAGCTTCTAATAATTTTAGTTTTCCCCCAAATATTCCCGATCATCATGTGGCTATAGATAGTGACAAAGAGTTAGGTAGTCCCCACTGTTCTGTATCTTCATACTCCTCCTATGAATCAGAGGATGAAGATGACTGCCCACCCCCAGTACTCACCCATCCAGTACCTAATCTGCCTATTCCTGATCCTTGGTTCCTCCCACTCATCCCCAAAAATTTACATCCCCAGGAAATTGTGAAAAAAGGCCATGGTGTATACCTAATATATCAAATATGCCCTACCCATTTACAAAAACTCTTTCCTATCCAATTTAATGTAAAAAGACTGAATTGCCCTTAAACAAATTAATTTGGATCAATTGCATCCCTGCCCGAAAAATAATCAAAGGTGACCGAAATTTTGAATTCTTGAACCAAAGACATTGTTCGCTCTTTTCATTTCTCTTGCTTGCTCGGTCGGCGCCATTTTCCGGCAATCCATCTCCGACTTGTAAGCGGGCTCCGACCAGTTGAGTGAGTTGTCCCAAAAGCTTCCCCCAGCTGTGTGATTCTTCTCCGTTGCTTCTTTGCTGTATTTGATACCAAGGTACGTTTCATTCTTCTCCTTTTGTTTTTCTTTACCTTTTACTATGGTATTGTGAAATTGATATCTTGTTTTGTATAATTCGACTTCGAATACTCATTCGATTGTTCTTGAACTAGGTTTCATTGTGAATTTTATCTGTGTGGGCACTGTGTGAAATTAGGTTACACAATTGTGTCAATTTTTTTCTGTGTTTTTTCAATTTATTTTCTCCCCAATTAGCGACCGACGTCGGGTGTGCTGGGCTATTCGATCGCGCTGCTGTGGTCCCCAATTAAGTCTATGAATAGAATGTTAGTTGTAACCTCAATTTCAATTGTACTCTGTATACAATATCATCTGTTTGAAATATCAGTTTACTCTCTGTTTGATATTCATTTGAACTGCTTGCTTGATTTTGACATATGATATGTTAATGCGTTTTTTTTTAAATATTATAGGTAAAATCATGTCGAACTTGTGTTTAAAGTCTAGAGTTGATTTCTCGCTAATAGATGTTATCGAAGGACGATTATCGGCCGATAACATTACGAGGTTTGAACAAAGCTGCTTTGGACATTTGTTACATTTGAAGAAGCAAAATCTCCATGGTCATCTAATCACGCACCTTTTAAAGTGTGTTGATTCTTCTTGTATGTCAACAAACGATGTAAATTTCAATGTCGGTGGCGTAGTATGTAAGTTTGGACCTCCTGAATTTGCTCTAGTAACTGGTTTACGATTTGGGGTAAGGCCAGCATCTCTCCCATCTCACTCACTATTGTATGACAAGTACTTTAGGGAGTATGGGTCAAAGGTCTTCCTTAGTACCATCAAAACAATTTTTCTTGAAGAAGTAGACCCTACATCTGAAGATTCCTTGAAAGTTGCTTACCTATTGATTGTGTACGGTTTGTTCCTTGTCAAACATAGGCAAATTTCTAAGGTTGACATGTCATTTTTCAGTGTTGTGGATGATTTGAGTTTGTTTAATGATTTCCCTTGGGGGACGATAGCTTATAACTTTTTAGTTGAAGATGTTAGGAGTAGGTTGTCTGTAAAGGTAAAGGTTGATAAGTACAGAAGTAGGAAGTTGGAGAAGAAGAGAAAAAGAGGTGAGAAAAGTGTTGGTGGATGTGGAATAGACTGTTATGGTTTTGTTAATGCAATTCAATACTGGGCTTTTGAAGCAATGCCCTGAGTTGCTAATCTTAGTTCTGTTCAACGTGATACCATTGATACCGATTTTCGACCTAGGATGCTACTCTGGTCTCCTATTGGTAACCCCAAGCATAATTTGCTGAGTAATCGGTTGGATGCTAGTTCAAGGTTTCCGGAAGAGGTATGCAATATGTAAATTCATTTTCTGGTCACATCTTGATGTTTTATTATTTAATTTTAACCTACCTGTTACTCACCATTTTATAGGTTGTACATCATAGGCTGATGCCTACAGATTTGGAGAACCTGAGTACACAGTATACTAGTGCTTTAGAGTGGGAGTAAAAGTACTGTGTAGTTAGTGTTGGGCTATCTGTAGATAAACGAGCTGTTTCCGAGTCTGAGTCGGAAGACGAAGAATTGTTTGAGGCTGAGTCCAAAGGTGAACTTGGTAAAAGGTTTGAGTCTGTTTTGTTGAAGCTGGAGAATTCTAGTGTTGAAAATAAGAAAATGCTGGAGGAGATCAGGGTTTATCAAATTAACATTGAAAAGAAATTTGAAGAGTCCATGAAGGCTTTTCAAGTTAACATGGAAAAGAAGTTTGAAGAGTCCATGAAGGCTTATCAAGTTAGCATGGAGAAGAAGTTTGAAGAGTCGGTGAAGGATATTAAAATTGCATTTGAATCTGTAAAAAACAATCAAATCCAGAGTGATGAGAATTACAAAAGTTTTACAAAACAGTTTCCGGTGAATCCTGCGAAGGCAACATACAGTGAAGACACACCTGATAAAGTACACTTTTGATCTAATTCTCTGTTTCAACTAACAATTTCTGTTAGCATTTTTATATTATTCTCTATTAATAAAATTTTCTTTAGTCTTTGGAACCCAGCACCTTATTTGGAAACGACAAAGGAAAGTCAGTTTCCCATGATGATGATTTAATATCACCTGAGTTGCAAACTCCACAATCACATTGCAATGAATCCCCACAATCCGGAGATGCCAAAGAGGGTGGTTTTGCAGAACCCTGTGGACGCGTTGAATTGGATGAGGCATCTCTTGATCATCAAACAAGACAACCACTTTCACACGAGACCCTAGAAAGCGGAGATGCCAAAGATTGTGGGAGTTGCTGAAATGGATGAAGGATCAAATGACCATCCAACTCCACATCTAGTTTCCAATGAGACCCCACAATCACAATCTGGAGATGCGAGGGAGACTGGGTTTGGAATGGATGATCAAACTCCACATCCTGTTGATGCTACCACAGCCCCAAGGAATGAGATTGAATCAACACATGTTAGTGTAAAATGTTTCTAAGTTTCAATTTACCTCTTGAAGTAGTTGTGTTGGCTTCATAAACTTTCAACTAACTAAATTGCGGCAGGTGTCACCATGCAAAGCAATTGTACTGTTCTCTCCACCGATCACTACTGCACAAGACAGCATTTCATCAGAGGTTTGATAATTTCATATTATTTCTAACTTTAATTAATGATTGTTTTTTAGGTAACCTCGACAATTTTCATTTCAACATCGTACAGCCATCCTCCAAAGCCCAAAATGTAGCACATAAGAGTCCTGTTGCGCATGGAGCCGATGCGAGTACGTTGGTGGATGTCGCAGGTCATAGTAGATTGGAGGTGGATACATCCGGTGACGGAATAGAGGTACGTTGTTTAAACCGTTTATGTTCAGTGAATTTATAGATATTTGTAGCTAAATGATTACATATGTTTATTTTTCAGATTTCCCTTAATGAAGATGCTATTTGTCCTTCCACTAAATCTCGTAAAATTTTAAAGAAACAAACTGCAATACGACCTCCTCGCCATAAGCTGCCTGGTAAATGTACAATCTCCCCGTTCACAGACCCGACGAAGCGTAGGATTCCTTGGCCGCAACAAGTCCTTCAATTTTTTTTTGTGGTTTTGATATAGTGTAATTAATAGTTTCATATTGATTTCATACCGTTTGTTTTTTGTTCGCTTAGCCTAGCGCACAGGAGGTCTCCATGGTGTTGGAGAGGATGGAACACATTACTTCTGAAATTGGAGAGAATGGGAAATACTGGCCGTTTTACACGTACAGTAAGACGGAAGTAAATGATTTTGGTGCTCTTATCAGACGAAGGAAGAACCCTATTTCATTTAGTGTCCCGCTCCTCCCCGATAGCCGAAGATCGTTCGACGCTAGTTGGTTCAAGAATATTTGGTCTGCAAGAGGATGGTTGAGTATATGGGTATTAATCAAACCTCGCTTTAGTCTATGCTATTATTTTTTACGTTTTTGTTATAAGATGTTTAACCCCATTAAATTTTGTGTTGTCATTCTTGTAGAACCTCGACATTTTGATGCATGTTGTGATGCTGAAGGTTAGAAAATGGCCAGAAATGTTTAAACCTAAATGGACAATTGTAGATGGTGCATTTTGGGTAAGACAATCTATTTTCTACTTTAAAATTTCTTAACTTTTTAGAGTGTAATGCATCATTTTCTTCGATGCACTTATACCTTTAGAATTTTTCCTGGGTAATCCATTTTTGTTTTGTTTGGCAGGATTCCTTGCTTAGGCTTGTATTAGAATCCAGGGTACCGGGGAAATATACAAGCAAAAACAAATTTGATTGGAGTTCAAGGGGTAGACTTCTCATGCCCTACCTAGAGGGAATACTGCCCATTTACGGACGGGGACTAAGTTGGGCAGAGGTAGACAGTGTCTTCGGTATTGCTCATATAAATGATAACCACTGGGTTCTTTATGAAATTCAGCCTCGAGAGTCCATGATCAAAGTGTACGATTCGTTGTGTGTATCTTTTCCGAATTGGAATGGGAGGGAGGAATTTGCATTATTTGCTTCAGCTCTCGGAGATATATCTGGTGGTAATAAAGTTTACCGTGTTGCTCTTAGCCCTGACTCCCCTGGCCAGTTGAATAACTACGATTGTGGTGTGATGTGCATCAAGTTCTTTGAGTGTTTAATTTCTGGTATTTCATTCCGGGAAATTGATGTTAAAAAAACCCTCCTCTATCATCAGTACTTGTGTTTAGATATATATAGGATATCACAGATGAGAAAATGATATGATGACATTGTTATCTATTGTAGTTGTAATCATTGATATATTTTAAATTTAATTTTCTTCTGATTCTCTCTTGCAATTAGACATATGTTAAGTATTTTAGACATGATTTAGATGAAATGTATATTGAGTTTATAAATTAATAACCGATATGCAGAATAGTGTGGACTGTGTGTAATAGTGTGGTATAAATATGAAATAATGTATATTGGGTTTACAAAATTAACTACCGCTATGTAGAATAGTGTGGACTGTGTGGAATAGTGTGGTCTAAATGTGGAATAATGTATATTGGGTTGCAATAAAACTACCGCTATGTGGAATATTGTGGACTGGTGTGGAATAGAATAATGTGGTGTAAATGTGGAATAATGTGATATAAATGTGAAATAATGTATATAGGGGCTTACAAGTGTGGAATAGTGTGGTGTAAATGTGGAATAATGTGTATTGGGTTGCAATAAAACTACCCCTATGTAGAATATTGTGGACTGGTGTGGAATAGAATAGTGTGGTGTAAATGTGGAATAATGTGGTATAAATGTGAAATAATGTATATAGGGGTTTACAAGTGTGGAATAATGTGGTCTAAATGTGGAATAATGTGTATTGGGTTGCAATAAAACTACCACTATGTGGAATAGTGTGGACTGGTGTGGAATAGAATATTGTGGTCTAAATGTGGAATAATGTGGTATAAATGTGAAATAATGTATTTAGGGGTTTACAAATGTGGAATAGTGTGGTCTAAATGTGGAATAATGTGTATTGGGTTGCAATAAAACTACCGCTATGTGGAATAGTGTGGACTGGTGTGGAATAGAATATTGTGGTCTAAATGTGGAATAATGTGGTATAAATGTAAAATAATGTATATAGGGTTTACAAGTGTGGAATAGTGTGGTCTAAATGTGGAATAATGTGTATTGGGTTGCTATAAAACTACCGCTATGTGGAATAGTGTGGACTGGTGTGGAATAGAATAGTATGGTCTAAACTCCCAAGAATGTGTATTAAATTGAAATACAGTAAAATAACGTGGACATGAAGTTCTTATAAACATAGTGTGGTCTAAATGTCGAATAATGTGTGGTCTAAACATAGTATGGTCTAAATATTCCAGGAGGAGAAAATAATTAATAACTGTATTCCACACACTTAACAACCCACTCCACTACACTCCGACACATTCCACATGAACTACATTGTTTCCACCACCCAAAAAATTAAACACAGTTAATAATAAAGGAACATGCATCTACAAGTTAGAATACGCCACATTCCATTACAGTCCACAAACTTAACAATACACTCCACTACACTCCGTCCCATTCCACATCAACTAAGTAGTTACCACCACTTAAAAAAACTAAGACAAATAATAATGAAATTAACGTATATATACAAGCTAGAATATGCCACATCCCATTCACATTACAAAACTTCTCAAACTATTACAAAATATAACAAATAGCAGAATACAGATCATTAATTAATATTCCAAAGTTGAATGTTAGTACATTAGGAATGACTCCTTTGAGGAGGACGACAGGATGACTCTGGTTCATCCAATGAATGTTGACTTTTTCCAGAATTTAAAGGCATGAACACATGGCAGGTTGCTTGATTGTGGGCAAACCCATGGCAGCGTGCGCATTGCTTGTTGGTGAACGAATCTAATCGTAAGGATTAGTGGCTGTTTTTATCCGTTTTTACGTCACCAATCAATAACGTGTGATTGAATACCACCGTAATTGGTAAATCGGGGTGTGAATTTATCGAATTTGAAATTGAACTTATTTTGTATATGTGTAGGTTAGGGTGTGTTTGCGTGTGTATTTTTGTCTAAAATTCGAAATTATATCTATAAGCTGGAGAACAACTATTTATAGAGACTAGCAAGCATGAGGTGCTACTGACTCTTGGTCTCCCTAGCTTGCATGCCTGACATGTGTCCTTTGACCTTAGTTTGACCTTATCTAAGCTGAATCTTAGTTACAAAGTCTTCTTTTGGGCCTTATCTCGGACTCATTGTTGTTCGCCTAGGTCGGCTTGACTGATCTTGATGACCCTTCAACTGAAAGTTGTTCGCCTCTTGAGGTTGTACTTTGGAAGTTGTTCGCCTTATGGCTTCGTTCAGCTTGGCTTTGAGATCTTAGTCTTTTGTTCATGTGCACACCTCTTTGGCTGATTGTTGTATCATATTTTGACTAAGTTGCTCGTCATTGGTGACTTCACGGTTGGCTCATCCTTGGTCTCGGGTCTTAAAACCTGTTCGCCTATTAGTTGTTCGTCGGGGGAGTTGTTCGTCACTTTATACACCTCCCAGATTGGTTAATGCACCCAAATCGTGATTTTCTTTGTTTAGACCTTAACTGTTGTTCGCTCCATATTAGATGATGTTCGCCTATCAACAATTGCCCCCTATCCTGACTAGATGTTGCATCAGACGAGCAACTTTGTGGCGAGCAACTGTAGTTAGGATATTGTCTTGGCCAAGATTTGGACGAACAGCATCTTTGTGACGAGCAACATTGGGATAACCGTTTCGTCTTCCCATGATCTGGGGAGATCACGAAGATGACGCCAACGCAATGATTGTGCGCCGTTCACGCGGGAGCAACCCCGAGGCCACGCGCCCCTATAATTGCTTATAGGCCCTTCAACTTGTGGTTCAGCTCGGAATTAACCCCGTCTTCTTTCAATTTAGTCCCTGCGCTTTTGGGAAATTACGTTCGGGACCCCGTTTTTGCTTGGGGTATAAATAGTGGGAAAACTGAAATTTTTCCCACTTTTCCTCCTCTTGCTACAGTGCTCCGGCGATTTCCACCTCCCTCCAGCGATTTCAAGCTTTCCGGCGTCCGTCCTTCAACATTTGACTTCAAATTTCAATTCCCAGGTAGTTACTCTCTTTTTTTCCATCTTTTTCTCTCGAAAATTCTATCGCCGCCGTGTAGATCCGAGCGCCACCGTCTTCTCCAGGAAAGCGCCGCCGTCTGCAACACTATCCGTCACCACCCAGAATTTTCCTCTCCCTCCTATGTCTTCGCATTCGAGCAATAAAACTGAGGAGACCTTAGATCCCCTTTTTCTAACTGTTGCTTACGATCCACAACCTGTTGGAGTTTCTTCAGCATCGAACGCTCACGTGGATTCAGTTGTTCGCTCTGTGGAGGACACCGGTGCGGGCCCATCTGGGAGAGAACTAACAGTTGTGGCGAACAACAATTTGGACGAAAGCTCTTCGTCTTCTGCTGAATCTGAAGATCCAGATCTAAACGAACTCACCCGCGAGTTCTTGGAGGGTATTAATTTCCCATCCCTAAAGATGTTGGAAAATGAGATTCCAACGGGAGTTGCTCGGTCATTCGAATGGCGAGCATATGCTGAGGAATACGCGAACAGCTTTCCTCGCCCACAGAGACAAATAATGGACAAGGTGAAAACCGGATACCAGGCGAGCAAGATTAAAAGTGTTGTTCGCGAAGATGAACTGGACTCTATCCGGAAGAAATACAAGATCCCATATGATATTCATATGTGGGCTCCCCGGAGAAAGGAAAGAGCTGATCGCCCACCCCCAGGGTGTACGACGATCAACATTCACACCTTAATCGCCGGACTAAAGTTGCCTCTTCCACCCATTGTTGGTCGATTCCTGGAGGCGACCAACTTGGCCATCACCCAAATTACTCCAATTGGGTGGATGAATCTTTTAGGCTCCATGTGCTTGTTCGCCTTGGAGGGGTATGTTGATCGGATCACTGCGGAAGAAATCAATTACTTGATGACAATTACAAACTGCCCCTTAGGAGAAGAAGGCTATCACTATCTCAAGGCCAGGACTGGGTTGAAAATGGTGGAAGAGGTGCCGAACAAGATTCGTGACTGGAAGCAACACTTCTTCTGGATTGGGGGTGATTGGCGAGCATCTTCCGGTCCACACGGCGGTCCTGGACGAATAAATTCTCCAGCAGCCTATGGAAAACTGGAACGTAAGTTCAATTCTTTCTCGCCTTTGGGCTAAGTTGTTCTAATTTAACTTTTCTTGTCTGTTCGCAGGCCCTCGTCTACCCAAGTGGGATTCGGAAGAGGAGTTGAGCTCCGAGTTTCTATTTACTTCATGCTTAGTTGGCCTCCGCAATAGGGCAGATAGGACTATTGACTATCTTTGCCGAGCAAGGTGCCAAAGAGCTGCTCGCCTTTTGACTTACCCTCATCACCTGGAGGCTCAAGCTGAGGTGCCCCCAGGTATGAAAATTTCTAACTTCTGTTTCAAGTCTTGTTCGTTGTTGACCTGTTTAACTTGCTCGTCTAATTCTAACTTTTTTTTTTAGCCGAGCAAGTAACATTTGCCGTTCCCCCTTGCTACGCCCTCCTTGAGCAAAGGGTCCTTGAAATGGCGCCCCCAAAGGGGAAGAAAAGGAGAGGTGACCCCCCTCAAAAGGTGCTCGCCATGACGAACAGGCCTGAGGGGGCCAAAGTTCCGCGGCCTGTTGCCCCTCCTACTCCTGCCCAGCCATCTTCACCAATTTCTTCCCCCCCGTGCGGGGAAACGCTTAAAGAAGGCGGATGGGACTCCGTTGGCCCATGAAGTGCCCATTGCTGGTAAGGGGAAGGAGAAAGTAGGCCACAGTCATCCTCGCCCGGAGGGGGATGCTGTTCGTCGCTCTATTGAGCCTGTGGAAAGAACAGGCAAAGCGAATAAGGATTCTACCTCTGGTCGCGGCCCTGAGGATCTCACCCATCTGGGTTGGGACGAGCGAAAATTCAAGGAGTAAGTCCACATTAGTTTCTGCCGAGCAAGTTCCATCATCATCTTTTATTATTCTTCTAAGTATCCTTTCCTTTCTTGTTCGCAGATATCGTGCTGACGATTATCCCGGTCGAGCAAGTGTTGTACATCAGTACGCTTGCTCGAAGACTCCTGTTAACATAAGGGAGATTCCTGGCGAGCATGTTCACAAGGCGACGGAGTTGATCGCCCGAGCCTGGACGCGTCCTTTGGACAAAGCCATTCTTCAACAAGGGCTAGTGGACAATCTCCACCTCTCAATGATGCTCGTTGCCAACGGCCTCGTCACAGCCCAAAAGGCCATTGCTCAAGTTGCCGAGCAAGAAGAGTCTGCTCGTCATTATGCCAGTACTGCTCGGCAGCTTACTGAAGAAAAGGATGGCCTGGTCGGCCAATACGAGGCTAAAATTGCTCGCCTCAACAACCAGATCAATGTTTACATTGATGCTGAGCACAAGCGCCTCGAAGAAATTCAAGTCTTGTCCAAAGAGCTGAAGGACAAGGAGGCCCTGCTCGGGGACAAGGAGGTTTTGCTCGGCGAGGGGGAAAAGAAATTGACTGCGGCTGAACAAGAGATTACCGAGCTCAAAGCTGAAAATGCTCGCCTTCGGGAGGCGGAAGCCAACCTCTTCACCCGCGAGCAACTTGAAGAGGAGGTTCAAGCTCGCACCGGCCCCATCTCCAACCTTAGATATATTTGTGCCTACGCGGACAGCATCCGCACAGCTGATGCCTATGATTACAAGGACATGGTGGAGGAGATGAGCAAGGATTTGAACGAGTTCCTTGAGAACTATCCTCCGCCGAACAACGTTGAAATCCAGTTGGCGGACTTGGCCGTGCTAGGGGTTAAACTTGATAAACTTGACCCCAGCATCACCATCACTCAACCTCCACCAATTGTTGATGACGGCGAGCAGGAAGAGGAGCCGGCTGCCGCGGGCGAGCAGAATGCCGAAGAGATTGAGCGGAAGGCTGCGGAGGACTTGGCCAAAGATTTGATTGTTGACCTTCCTGCCGAGAAAACTCAAGATCCCCCCCTCGCCGAGCAACAATAGTTTTAGGTGTTAGTCTTTTCCAGACTATTTTTTGTAATAGCTGTTCGTTCTTTTTTTTTTTTTTTGTAGTACTTGTAATGGCTGCTTCCAGCTTGTACTATCTTTTGGGCTTAAAAGCCTTTGATTTAATTGAATGTCTTTCTCATGTTCGCTCATTTTCTTTATACGTTAATTACCTTTACATTTTTGTCAATGCCTTTGCAATTATAACATATAGTATTGGGCTTTTGTTCGAATTGAACTTTGCCTTTAGTGGAATCAGGGTTCAGCCTTAGGTTCTGTTCATTTTAAAAAACGAACAACCTTTAGGTGGCTTTGGTCCTTAGGTTCTGTTCATTGTAGAAAACGAACAACCTTTAGGTGGACTTGTACCTCGAGCTTTGGACTTTTCCTCTTTGACGAACAACTATTATATTTACATTCATAAAAAATTACAAGTGTTGTAAGACTGCTCGTCACTAACATATACAAATCGACGGACAACTTTGAACACTAATCAAAACATGCTCGCTTATAAGATTTTTGCCGAGCAACCTTATCTAAAATTTAAAAAAAAAATGAAACAGCACTAAACTATACAATGTGCCGAACAACTTTAAATTCTATACATAGCAAAATTTCAAAAAATTAGGCAAGTTTTTGGCATGCCTTACTTGGTTTCTCTGCCCCCCAAGACAGTTGTTCGTCCAACTAAGAACTTGTTCCAACTAAGAACTTGTTCGCCTTATTGATAATACTTCTTTAGATGTATGGCGTTCCAGGAGTATTGGGCCGGCTTGCCTTCCATATCTTCGATATCGTATACGCCATTAACGAATTTTTCCGTTATACGATACGGGCCCTCCCAAGTTGGTCCCAATACACCTGGAGGTTGGGCGAGCAACTTTCTTAGAACCAAATCTCCAACTCTGAATTCCCTAAGTTTAACATGGGAATTATAGTAGCGTTCTGCTCGCTGCTTATAGGTAGCATTTTTTAGCTCGGCACTCAGTCTTTTTTCCTCAAGCAAATCTATTTCAGCAGCCAGAGCATAGTTGTTCGCCTGCTCATCAAAGTTGGTCGTCTTGATTGTGTTGGTTTTTAATTCAATTGGTATCACAGCTTCTGTTCTGAAAGCCATCGCAAAGGGTGTTTCTCCGATGCTTGACCTGGGAGAAACTCTATATGCCCATAAGACTTCCGGAAGCTCTATTGACCAACTGTTTTTGCTTTCCGCTAGCCGTACTTTTAACGTATGCTTGATGATTTTGTTTACGGCTTCGACTTGTCCATTTGACTGGGGATGATAGGGCGTAGAGTAATGTTTCTTGATTCCCCATTTTGTACAGAAATCTCTCAACTCTTTTCCATCAAATTGCGGACCATTGTCTGTCACGATGGTTTGCGGAATTCCAAAACGATAGACAATGTTCTTCCAAATGAAGTTGATCATTTTCTGTTGCGTGATCTTCAACATGGCCTCTGCTTCTGCCCATTTTGTGTAATAATCGACTGCCACAACGGCAAATCGAACTCCTCCAACTCCTGCTGGGAAGGGACCAATAATGTCCATTCCCCATCTAGCAAAAGGCCATGGGCTAAAAACCGATACGAGCTGTTGAGCCGGGGTATGAATGTTTGGTGCAAAAATTTGGCATTGGTGGTAAGTCTTTGCTTTTTTTATTGCATCTTGGCGTAAAGTTGGCCAGTAATAGCCTTGTCTGATAGTTTTGTATGCCAAGGCTTGCCCCCCAGTGTGATTTCCACATACTCCGGCATGTATTTCTTCGAGTATTGCTCGTCCTTGCCCCCTAGGCAAACATTTGAGAAGTGGGAGTGATATTCCTCTTTTGTAAAGTTGCTCGCCTACCAGAGTATATCTGGCGGCTTGCTTTATTAGCTTGGCAGCTTCAAAAGAGTTGTTTGGTCTTTCCCCACTTTTCAAGTATTTGACTATACTTGTTCTCCAGTCTTCTTCTTCACTGGCTTGATCACTTAGTTGGTTGACATTATAACTTGTTGTTGATGGGTCATTCATTTTCGTAATTATAATGTCTGCCAACTCTGCAGGTCCTTCGCTTGTTGCTAGTCGGGCCAATGCATCTGCTTGAGTGTTGCTCGTCCTCGGGATTTGTTCAATGAATACTTGATCTAACAAGGACATCAGGTGAGCAACAATCCGTTGATATTCGATCATATGGCCATCCTTCGCCTCGTATTCACCTCGGACTTGGTTCACAATCAATTGTGAATCGCCGAATATTTGCAATCGTCTGACACCTACTGCAAGGGATAGATAGAGACCAGCAATGAGAGCCTCATATTCGGCTTCGTTGTTGGTTGCCATAAAGCCAAATCTGATTGCCGAAGTGAATACTTGTCTGCCTGGACTGATTAGAACCACTCCCGCCCCCGAGGCTACGTTAGTCGAAGATCCGTCAACATAAAGATGCCAGGGGTGATCAAGTCCTCTCGTCGGATCTGGTGGGAAGGTTAGTTCGACTATAAAGTCGGCCAACGCTTGCCCTTTGATCGCTGTTCGAGGAGCATAAGTCACCCCGAATTGGCTAATCTCTAGTGACCATTTTAATAGACGACCGGCTGTGTCGGGGCGATGGAGAATTTGTCTGAGTGGGAAAGTTGTTAGCACTTCAACTTGATGATAAAAAAAGTATGGTCGTAACTTCCTCACACTCATAACTAGTGCATACGCCAGCTTTTCGGTTGGGGAGTATTTGATCTCTGCCTCATGCAAAGCTTGGCTGACGTAGTAGATAGGTTGATGGAATTTGTCGTCTTTCCGTACCAGAACGGAGCTGATGGCCACTTCCGACGCTGCCAAGTATAAATATAGTTTTTCTCCTGGGACGGGTTTTGATAGGATTTTCACATCTTCTAGGTAGTCCTTGAGTTGGTCGAACGCCTTTTGACAGTTGTTAGTCCACGTGAACTGTCATTTTTTGATGGCTTCGAAGAATGGACGGCATTTGTCCCCCGATCTGGATATGAACCGGTTCAGTGCTGCTAGACATCCTGTGAGTCTTTGCACTTCTTTTATTGAACGTGGTGGTTGCATATCCACTATGGCTTTGACTTTTGTTGGATTAGCCTCAATTCCCCGTTGACTAACAAGATGACCCAAGAACTTGCCTGAATGAACTCCAAAGCTGCTCTTCTTTGGATTCAGCTTCATGTTGTAGTGTCGAAGAATTTCGAACACTTGGGTCAAGTGTTGGAGATGGTCTCCCTTACGGGGACTTTTGACTACGATGTCATCAACGTAGACCTCTACTGTATCTCCAATTTGCTGGTCGAACATTTTGTTCACCAGCCTTTGATAAGTTGCCCCGGCGTTGATGAGGCCGAAGGGCATTCTCTTCCAGCACATCAAGTTTTTATTAGTGTAAAAAAATGTGCTTACTTGATCGTCAGGATGCATTGGGATTTGATGATACCCTGCAAAAGCATCCATGAATGTTAGCATTTCGTGACCCGCAGTGCTGTCCACCAATTGATCGATGTGCGGGAGAGGAAAGTTGTCCTTCGGGCATGCTGCATTCAGATCTGTAAAGTCTATGCATAGCCTCCAGGTTCCGTTTGGCTTCCTCACCAGCACGGGGTTTGGTACCCATTGTGGACAAAGTGCTTGACGGATCAGATCGTTGTCTAACAACTTTTTAACTTCTTCATTCAGAGCTTGATACTTGTCTGGGCCATATTTCCGTCGTTTCTGATGGACGGGCCTCTTTGCATGGTTAATGTTTAGGTTGTGGCAAGCATGTTTCGGATCTATCCCCACCATGTCTGCATGAGACCAAGCAAAAACATCTAGATTTTTGCTGAGGAACTCTTTCATTCGGGATCTGTAAGGCTCAGGGAGCTCAGATCCTATGTATAATTCGAGATCCGGGTTTTCAGGATTAACTTTGAACGTCTCCAGCTCTTCAACTGGAGTTGCTCGTCGTTTTTGTCCTTTCCACCGGGGATCAAGTATTGGTCCCTCAGAGTTAAAATCATTTTCGATGTTCATTGGTTCTGCCCCCAGGCGGGGATCTAGATCTTCTGTTGGCCCTGATTTGTTGTTGGTAGTCAGCATCTGGCCTTCTTGGTCATCATTTGAATGTTGCTCGTCACCTCCCCTTTGTTGTTCGTCAGGATGATGTATCTTATGGGTGGTGAGGAGTTGTTCGTCCAACATCTGTTCGTCGTGATGTTGTTCGTCAGTATCCATGTGGTCGTCCATGTCCATCATGTTCTCCAATATTGATGGTTCATCAACTGGATAGCTGGTTGTGGCCTCCATCATGGATACTTGCGCATGTTTTGCTTGTAGTTGTAAGAGGCATTCCCGAGCCTTTCTTTGATCTCCTTTAACTGTGCCTGCTCCACTTGCTGTTGGAAACTTTAAGCAATAATGGTAAGTTGAACAGGCAACTTTAAATTCATTCAAAAAAGGTCGACCAAGGAACCCGTTGTAAGTTGATTCCTGATCTACGACCAAGAAATCAACCATTCTAGTAATATTCTTTTCGGGTTCCTCGATCGTTACAAGTTGTACAAGCAAAGAAATTTCTCCCAACGGGACGGTTACTGCGTTTCCGAAGCCTAGGATTCGATGGTTTGAGTCCCGGATATGGGCTGAAAAGTCCCCAAGTTTATCAAGCGTGCTCTTGAACAAGATGTTGGTATAGGCTCCGGTGTCCACCAACAATCTGTGGACTCGTGTTCCCATAATCTTTGCACAGATTATGAGCGAATCGTTATGCGGAGTCAAAATTCCTTCTAAGTCCTTTTCGGTGAAGGTCAGTTCTGCTGTCTGCATGATAGATGGTTTGACTCCCATTTCCTGGACTTGGTCGATCGCTCGTAATTCAGCCTTTCTTTTCCGGTTGGAGATTGGCGGTCGTCCATCAGAACATCCTCCTGCGGGACCTGCAGGTTCCATCATGTATAAATCTTCCAACGGACGAGTAGGGACGGCAGGAACTGGTCGCGCCGGTTTATTGTTCTGAGGTTGATCATCTTCGTCCTCAGAGTTGTTCTCCCGAATTCTCTTCCCGGGTTGTCTTTTGACAAAATCGGAGAGCTTTCCGTCCTCGTAGAAACGCCAGAGTTGTCTGAGCAAATCTCTACATTCACTTGTAAAGTGCCCCACGCTTTGATGGTAGGCACAATACTTGTTAGGATTGAGTTTTCCAGTGTCTTGGCGAATTTTCCGGGGAGGGGAGAGCAATTCCTTATCCTTCACATTCTCATAAACAGTATCGACTGACACTGTTAGCACCTGATTCAACTTTTCTTTGAGTTCTGTCCCTTCAGTGAATGCCTTCATGTTTTTAGGGACTCGATAGTTTGTTGCACCAGGTTTTTTGTTGTTCTCCTTGGGGTCGGCTTTGTTCCCCCCCAAGTTTGACTGCAGGGCTTCATGCATAGAAACGAATATGCCGGCCTGATTTCTGAACTCGGCGTAGCTTCTGGGACACTTCAGATGTACCTCTTTCCATAACTTTGACCCTTTCTTCAGTCCTGCCATAATAGCAACAATTTTTGTATCCTCGCTGACGGGCTCACCCTCCAATAGCACTTTGTCAAACCTTTCCATGAATGCCCGATCTGACTCGTCATCATTTTGTTTTAGGTCTGACAACCGGTGTTTCTGGGACAAATATGATCCCGCCGTTGAGAAATGAGACAGGAACTCCCGGCTCAGCTGAGTGAATGAATGGATGGATGCTGGTGGCAATGCTGAGAACCATTTGTGCACCCGGTCCCCTAAGGTTAACGGGAAGTTTCGGCATTGAGTGGCATCGCTAGCTCCCACCGAGACCATATAGTCCGAGTATTTTGTTAGATGAACTCTGGGATCAGCAAGGCCGTCATATTGAATGCTTGCAGGGAATTGGACTTTCTTTTGAATTGGGGCTTTCAGAATGTAGGTTGATAATGGTGAAGATGGCAAGCTGGTCGTCCCTACACCTCTTTGTTGGTCCAATTGTCCTTGCATATTTTCTATTGCCCTCCTCAAGGTTGATAGCTCATCCAGAGATGCCCCCTGACTTGGAGGCTATTCGGCGAACAAAGGTACAAACCTTTATGTTCGTTGCAGTCCCTCGCTTGGAGAAGGTAAATCCTGGAGCTTCTTTTTAGGGTTGCTCACCGCATTAGGTCCCAAACGCCTGAAGGCAGATTGAGAGAGTCTTTCATGGACCGAAGGGCGAGGCTGTTCAAATGTTGCTCGCCTATGTTCTTCTTCCTGGCGAGCAACTTTCTCCTGTTGCTGGGGTTGGCCAAGTCTGTCGTGGGCACTGGAATGGGTTGTTCCGTGGCTCGACATTGTTGTTTGCCCGCGAGCAGACTCTGCTTGGCTTTTCCTTGGCTCGACCATCTTAGCCTTGCCCTTGTCCCGCCTGACCTGGGTGCTACTCACCTCACGTTGTTCGCCCCTTGTTGACCTGGCCCTAACAACCTCCAAGGGTCTATCCTTAGGCCTTGCTTGTGAAGGCTTATTTTGTTCTTGCTGTCTCTGGAGAGCTTGGAGAGCAGCAATAGTTCTAGATAATTCGTTAGGGTTGTTCGCCACGGCCTCCATTTCAGGGGGGAGATTATGTGTTATAGTTGTATGTTGCGACCTGTTCACATGTCTAGGATTTCGATCCTGGTGGTCGGCTGATGAGGCTCGGGTGGGAGAAGCTCTCCTTGACAAACGTGATGCTTGGGTTTCCTTTGATTGAGGCATTTGAATTAGATTGTTCTTTAATACTTATATTGAAGAACACAAAGAACACCAAGAACACTTTTGTTTGAATCTTCAAGTATTTCTTGAGGTTTTCTTTGAATCTTCAAGTTTTCAGCTTGAAGTTCTTGAGTAATCACACTAAACCGAAGGTTCGAACCCTCCTTCTAGCGCCAAATTGTTGGTGAACGAATCTAATCGTAAGGATTAGTGGCTGTTTTTATCCGTTTTTACGTCACCAATCAATAACGTGTGATTGAATACCACCGTAAATGGTAAATCGGGGTGTGAATTTATCGAATTTGAAATTGAACTTATTTCGTATATGTGTAGGTTAGGGTGTGTTTGTGTGTGTATTTTTGTCTAAAATTCGAAATTATATCAATAAGCTGGAGAACAACTATTTATAGAGGCAAGCAAGCATGATGTGCTACTGACTCTTGGTCTCCCTAGCTTGCATGCCTGACATGTGTCCTTTGACCTTAGTTTGACCTTATCTAAGCTGAATCTTAGTTACAAAGTCTTCTTTTGGGCCTTATCTCGGACTCATTGTTGTTCGCCTAGGTCGGCTTGACTGATCTTGATGACCCTTCAACTGAAAGTTGTTCGCCTCTTGAGGTTGTACTTTGGAAGTTGTTCGCCTTATGGCTTCGTTCAGCTTGGCTTTGAGATCTTAGTCCTTTGTTCATGTGCACACCTCTTTGGCTGATTGTTGTATCATATTTTGACTAAGTTGCTCGTCATTGGTGACTTCACGGTTGGCTCATCCTTGGTCTCGGGTCTTAAAACCTGTTCGCCTATTAGTTGTTCGTCGGGGGAGTTGTTCGTCACTTTATACACCTCCCAGATTGGTTAATGCACCCAAATCGTGATTTTCTTTGTTTAGACCTTAACTGTTGTTCGCTCCATATTAGATGATGTTCGCCTATCAACATTGCTGTCTTTTGTGCTTCTTCTTAGGCTTCAGTTCTAATTTGGCTTTCTTCCTGCTCATCCTTGGCCGACCAGCTTGCCTGTGTATAGGTGGTGGATTGCATACAACATCTTTCGTATTTTCAGAAACACACCAGTTTTTCGGATCGGGTACGGGCATTACTGAACCAGCCCACATTCGTCGCACACTATCAGATGTGTAGCAAATATCGACATACCTACTCACTTTCAAATTACGCTTCCTGTAAAAACACCAATAAAGCAAGCAATGAGCATACTAATCACATGTCAACATTATTAACGAACCAATAAATATACTAATCGCAAATATCAGCAAAATAAAACTGTACGACAAATATACATCGTACCTGATGGCAGTGTGAGCATGAACGCATGGAATACCTTCATTTTCAAACTGAAAGCATGAGCAGGTACGCTTATCCAAGTCGACCATGTAACTGATGTTTTCCCTGGACACTGTAAACTGATATGCAGTCACCTGCTCGACGCTGTGTGAATCGACCATTATTTGTTGCCTAGAAAGGATATTGGATACACGCGAGCAAAGGTAACCAGACTCTGAACCTAGCTCAGTACTCCTTTCGTTTAACCAATCTTGCATAACATGTCTAATTACTTCTAAAACATAGACAACTGGCTTATCACGTGCCCAAAGAATTCGACTGTTCCACGACTCTGCACAGTTTGACATCATGAACTCATACCGATGAGTTTTGCAGTGAACTCGTGACTAGCGATCAAACCCTTTACTTCGTAGAGATTCACCCAGTTTACCTCCAGAAACACTATCAAGAACACTCATGCATCTACATATGATTCCAAATTATATAAATTAAAACACAAGAGTAAGAACTCAAAAACATGTTATGCAAAAATAACTAAAGGATAAAGAATTTACAATTTAGATGTACCTGTTGAATTCATCAGGAATATAGGTATGTGCTGCTGATGAGAAACAATCTGCCACAGTCTTCCCGTATTTAGCATATTTCTTGTTTAGATGGAAAAAACACAAACCATGAGCTACACCCGGAAAAACAGTCTCAATAGCATGTATTATGCTCAAGTGTTGGTCAGACACAATCAAAAGACCTGGAGGTGAACCAAAGGCTTCTCTTAATCGATGAAGGAACCACGTCCACGACTCATTGTTTTCTACAGCACCAATGCCCATTGCCAGGGGAAACACTCGATGGTTCACATCTTGGGTAACAGCAACAAATACAATACCCTTGTATTTTCCCTTCAAGTGAGTTCCATCGACAACTATAACAGGCCTTGCGTGTTTAAAACCATCGATTGAAGCACGAAGCGCAAAAAAAACATATTTGAACCTACCGTCATGTTCCCTTAAAAGCTTCATTTGAGATCCGGGATTTGCAGTACCTATCATTTCCAGGTAAGAAGGAAGTATCTTAAATGACTCGAGATGATTTCCATATATTATGTCGGCCATGCGATGCTTCGACCTAAAGGATTGACCATACAACACATCCATCCCATACATTTTACTCAACTCTGTTTGGATACTCTTGGGTGTGTAGGCATCCTCCCTGTCCTTCTGTTTGTTAGCAAATATGGACCCAAGCACTTTTGAAGGGAGCCTTCTTGGTCGATTGCGATCGGGATCAAAACGACATGTGTGACTTTTACAAAGGCTGAACCCCCATACCCCTTTCGTGGACCTTGCATTGATTGCAAAGGAACAGTCCGAATTAGGACAGACCGCACCCCATCTCTCAGTACACGACCGTGTAATACGAAACTCTAAGTGATTGTTAAGATGGTGGAGACCAACAGAGTGAACCATTTCTGCTTTGGACAAAAATACGTCTTTTGTGGATAACTGTCCAGGAACGTGCTTTTGGAAGGTTGGTGGGGAATGTACTTCCTGGGGATGTAAATTTTTGGGGATGAGTGGGAGGAACCAAGGATCAGGAATAGGCAGATTATTTACTGGATGGGTGGGTACTGGGGGTGGGCAGTCATCTTCATCCTCTAATTCATAGGAGGAGTATGAAGATTCAGAACAGTGGGGACTACCTAACTCTTTGTCACTATCTATAGCCACATGATGATCGGGAATATTTGGTGGAAAACTAAAATTATTAGAAGCTAAATCCTCCAAACCATTCATATCTTTTTTTTAACAGATGAACTTGTCGTGCCCTGCTCACCTAAATCTTCACAAATGGGGATTTCAAATGACTCACTGCACACATAAACCTCGGGGGCATCTGAACAAGTAAGAAACAACTCGACATCATCATTGTTCTTAATCTCAACAAAAATATTTTTAACCTTTGATGGAGATCCGAATTTTGCAAGTTCGAAAAATGTATAATATTTCCCGCAGCTAGTTGGACCACAGAATTCAAGAACAAGTCTACTAAAGTTACTGAGCTTCATCTTCTGCTCAAATATCCGAACAGCACTAAAACTACCACCAATATATTTCGAATCTTCAAAAAATCCATTATAATGTACACCCAAAAATTTCCTTGTCTTCTTCATATCTATTCATGTAAAACAATGAAGATATAAATTAATGCTACAAACTTAAGTTACAGTAAAACAGGGAAGCAACACAGGGGTAGTTAAATACCGTGTAAAATAACAATTACAAGAACTCCGGAAGCAAAACAGGGGTAGTTAAATACTGTGTAAAATAAGTGACCAGACTTAAATTCAACGCGCAAATAACAAGGAATAACAAGAAGAAAACCAATCAATGTACATGGTTAACGAAAGAAATTTGAGAAAAAACAAGAGCCTGAAAACGGAGAGTCGAAAAAAATAGAATACATACCTTCAAATTCACGAAAGCTTTCAACTTGAAGTTAACCGTAACAATTTGCGTAAGCTTTCAACAAAACACGTTTTCTGTTTTCACATTCGAAAACAAACCCATCTCCAATTCGATTGATTGCTTTCAAAAGCCAACTACAACCCACCCACGTTTTACCGTTAACAATGGTGGAAATTGCACCCAGCTCCAATTCGATTGATTGCTTTCAAAACCCACCTACAACCCACCTACGTTTTCCGTTAAGAATAGGGGAAATTGCATTTCAGAGGGAAGTTGGATGAAAAGATCGAATTTTGAAAACAATTGAGGAGGGAAATTGAAGTTAAATTGATTGATGCAAAAATTCTTTTCTACCCAATCGGTCACCTTAGGGCAGGGGATTCAATGGGAATAAAATGTTTCTTTTAGGGGTAAAAATGTAATTATACCCTTCAAATGGTTAGAAAAGAAATTAGAAATGTCAAAATGGTTAGAAAAGAATTTTTTCAAATGGTTAGGGCATTTTTGATATATTACATATACACCATGGCTAAAAAAGAATTTCCCCCTTTTTAAAACATAAACTAAAGAAGAAACTCTAAAACAAAAAAAACCTTCTTAGGCTACTGAACCCGTGACCTCCCACCTTGAGAAAGTAACTTCACACCACGTGACCATATTATTAACCTAGAGGAAAATCCACCACTAAATTATAAGAATGAATCCAGAATAATATCTACAACACCTCATACCCTGAACTATTTAATCGTGAACCAGAACAATAATTTTTGTGCGCTAGTTGCTCTCGATCCTGGCTTCGATTTTCATTATCTAACCCTAATTAGTTAATTTGGGGTGCCAATTATTTCTTCGCACTGTTTTTCTCGTCACAATATCCTTCTGTTCTTGCGAATTATCCTACGCTCAGCCTCCCAAGAAACTGGTTTGGTGTTCTGCTGGCAACTTTGAATCTTCGACTGTTGGGTTGCTGCCTGAGATGATTTTTTAATTTTGTGGATTAACCACGACTCCAACTTCGATCAATCACCTCTGCCTCATCCTCTCCCTTGATTGACTTAGTTTTGATCAGGTTTAATTTGTAAACATAGTCTTGTGAATCTTTACAATTTCTTTGTTAATAATGTCGTGATTTATGTTTTATGGGTGTGATTTGAATTAATATGAATCTTGAATTAGTACTTCGGTATTTTTTTAGAATTTTGAAATTTCAATTTCCATGTAATATGTCAACTTTAATTTCGTAGAAAATCTCATGAAATGATCCAACACCCACCGATACATGTCAGTTTTTTTTCTATGGCCAAATATGTGCAAATCTGAACTGCCGCATTTATTACGAATCCAGTTTATCTTTATGGTTGAATCTCTCATTCATTAATCTATAGTTTGAAAATCTTAATTAGATCTATAGTCTTTAAATTGCCCCTACTTAATAGTATGATGCCCCAACACTTAATACAAATTGAGTTTTTCTTGAGCATCTTGTGTGAGGCAGCATAATACATAAAATATGACAATTCATTCATCTTCCAAGCAATAGATTAGTTGAGGGGAGATAATAGTAGTTACCTGAAGCGAGCTGATAATAGTTAACTTTACTCCAGGCCTTAAGAGAAATGAAATTGAATAGTTGAATTCCAGAAGAGGGAGTTGGGAGATCATTTAATAGAAAACCGTGTTTTTTTTAAAGTGTTTATATGTTAGTGGGAAGTCAAAAGAGAAAGTGGGACTTTATGTGAGCAGTTATTTTATATGCTTTCTAGAAAATGCCTCTATAGATAAGACTTGAATGAACCTACATTAGTTTTACACTACTAAAAAATGTGAAAGGTATTTGTGATAGTCATATAGTGTTGGTTGTGTAAACTATAATTAAAGATTTGACTTTTATGTGATGATGGTATATCATTAATAAGATAAAATTTAATAGTGTTTAAAGTTAGGCACTTCATATGTTTAGTCCTGTAGGTATACCTATTACTATGATTATTATATGTAATTTGAAATTGAAAGGTCTACTACTATTTAGTGTTATAATTAGGCAATGTGATTTTTTTTATTCCAAGGTACATAGCTATGGATAAGAATTGATTTAAGGATAAAAATAGATTTTCTGCGTCATATGTCAATGGTGTCAAGTCATTCATTAACTTTGCTAAGCAAAACGTAAAGGGGTCTCACAACTTGATTCGCTGTCCTTTGTGTTATTTACAATAATGCATACGGTAAAAACACAGACGAAGTAGAATGTGATTTACATATAAATGGTTTTAGCAAGACTTACGTAGATTGGATATATCATGGTGATATATTACCAATCATGGAGGACAATGAGAATGAAATAGGTGATTCTATTAACAATGTGGAGTCTGATAGTTTTGATATGGGTGATGACTTGAATGATTTTGTAGCTGATATAATGGAAGCAGAACAATTGAATAATGGTAGTGGGGAAGAAACTACAACCTTTGGCAAGTTGTTAAAAGATGCACAATGCGATTTGTATCCCGTAGCAAGATATCATTATTATCTGTGGTTGTTAAACTATTACATCTGAAGGTTATGGGAAAATGGAGTAACAAATCATTCACTATGTTATTGAAGTTTATGAAGGATGTATTACCAGAGGGTGATGTGCTCCCATCATCACTATACGTAACTAGAAAAACACGAGCGGAAATTGGGTTGGGGTATGAAGAGATCGATGCATGCAAAAATGATTGTGTTTTATTCTGGGGAGTAAATGAAAAGAAGGATGCATATCCAATATGTAAAAAAATCAAGGTGGAAGAGTATTAATGGTATTAAACGGGTTCCTCATAAAAAGTTAAGATACTTCCCGTTAAAGCCTAGGCTGCAAAGACTTTTTATGTGTTAAAAAACAGCTTCAAAGATGTGTTGGCATAAAGAAAAAATACATACATGACGAGGGTATCTCAAGGCATCCAGCTGATGCATTAGCCTGGAATCATCTTGACAATCAATTTCCTAACTTTGCCAAAGATCCACGTAATGAGAGATTAGGATTGGCAAGTGATGGATTTACTCCATGGTCAAATTTGGGACTTTCACATAACATGTGGCCTATCATACTAACAATTTACAATTTACCTCCATATAATTGTATGTGTTCTCCATTTATCATGATGTCTTTACTCATTCCTGGTCCAGACTATCCTGGGAAAGATATAGATGTATTCATGTAGCCCTTGATAAAGGAGTTGAAAGAGCTATGAGATATAGGTGTTGAGAATTATGACATACGCAGTAAAGAAAAATTTCAATTGCGTGCTGCAGTTTTATGGACTATAAGCAATTTTCCTGGGTATGGTCTTTTACCTGGTTGGTCGATATCGGGTCATTATGCATGTCCATGTTGTTTAAGTCAAACAGACTCTGACCAATAGAGGACCAAGACTTGTTTCATGGGGAATCATCGTTTTCTACCTAAAAGACACCCATTTTGTAAAAATAAAGTTGACTTTAATGGTAAAGAAAAACACTGTGAGAAGCCTAGACATTTATCTGGTGAGGATGTATTACACTGGCTTGATGAATTGCGTCATTTTTTGGCGAATTTGGTAAGCATCCGACCTTGAATAAGAAAAGAAAGCGTGTTTCTGAGCAAGCAAATTTGGGTAAAGAAGTCTATCTTCTTTGAGTTACCATATTGACATAAATTGTTAATTAGGTACAATCTAGATGTAATGCACATCGAGAAGAATATTTGTGAGAATGTGCTTAGTACGTTGTTAGATATTCAATGCAAAACAAAAGATCCTCCAATTGCACGTGAGGATCTGCGTGATTGGAGAATTAGAGATGGGCTACATTTGCAAGAAAGGGGAAATAAACGAATAAAGCCAGCTGTATGTTTTACATTATCAGCAAGCAAAAGGATGGAATTTTGTCAGTTCTTGAAATCAATCAAGTATCCAGATGACTTTGCTGCAAATATCTCTAAACGCGAGAAAGATAACAAAATTTCTAGATTAAAGTCACACGATTTTCATATTTTGCTTCAAAGATTAATCTTGCTGGAATTTGTGGCTCTTTGCCTAAGGAAGTAATTGGAATTTTATACGAGCTAGGAGATTATTTCAAAGAGCTATGTTGCAAGACCTTAAAGGATGCAAATTTAGAAAGGTTAGATAATAACATACCTATAATTTTGTGTAAATTGGAAAAGATATTTCCACCATATTTTCTGTTATTGTGCATTTGTCTGTCCATTTGGCTAAAGAGGACAAGATTGCCGGCCCCGTGCAATTTCGCTGGATGTACCCAATTGAAAGGTACACTATATTTTATTATGTAATATGTTTTTACAATAATCTAAAGTAATTAACTTATTTACTTTATGTGATTCTGATTTTTGGGCAGCCTTAAAGGTTTTATTCGCAATAAAGCTCGTCCAGAAGGTTCAATTGCAGAAGGGTACATTGTGAGTGAGAGCTTTACATTTCTTTCTATGTATCTTCCAGACATGGAAACAAGATTTAATCGTCAGATCCAAAATTATGACGGTGAGCATGATGACCAAACTGAAGGAATATCTGTATTTTCAATGAGAACTCGACCATTTGGTTTAGTTAAGTCCACATCTTTAATTTCTGAAGAAGAAATTAACAAGGCACATTGGTATATTTTGAGTGATTGTGATGAAGTTCAGCCTTATTTAAATTAAGAAAAAATTTGAAGTTTTTTATTTATTTGAATTTATTTAATTTGTTTATTTGCATTTTACTTTAATTTGTTATTTTCCTTGTAGGCTCCACAAAGCTACAACGAAAGGTATTAATTTGGATCAAATTAATGACGATGAACCATATGATCCTTGGCAAAATGATGAATTCCTGATTTAAGGAACACATAAGTAATTCCCAGAGGTTATATTAGAGTATGTGGTTGTTTTTAATAAATTATATATATATATTGTGTTTGTTTATCAAGATTGACATAATATATTAAATTGTTTCATATTTAATGTAAATTCTAATAGCTATTTATCCCTGTAATATATATATCTTGAAATGTGGTAATGTTAAGGGAATGAAGATTATTTTATTGTTAAAGACAATTTACCAAATTAATGCTCATGTTGTCCATATATTTTCTTGTTTCAGTAATTAGCCTCAACACATAACTATGATTATTATGTTATTCAGTTTTTATTAAAAATTCATTAGTGTTTATCCTAATTAAGGTTCTTCTTTACACAGATGAACCAACTGCACCTTCAAAAGTTTGAAAAAGCTACCGATGTCATGTTCTCCCTTGCAAATGACCCACTAAGATTGAACACACATTTTAACAATGGATGTAGGGGTGGAAATAGGTCAAGCTACCTGACAAGGGCCTACAACCTGGCCTACTAAAAGCCTGGCCTGGCCCGACCTATTTACTAAATAAGTCAGGCCAAGGCCTTTTTAAAAGCCTATTTACCTAAATAGGCCAGACTTGAGCCTTTTCAAATGCCTTTTAAACCCATCAGGCCAACCTATTAATAATATATATATATATATATATATATATATATATATATATAATATTACTATGTAAAATATAATTTGTAAAATAATATTCAAGTATAAAATTAATAATAATTAATTTATTTTTTAAATCCATAAATATACTTTACCTTTAAAAATTAACATGAATGCGGCTAAAGCCTACAACAACATCAATTAACATTTTTAACTTAACAATTAGTAATACAAATTCTTTAATAAATTTTTATATAATATATAAATATTTATTAAATAAAAAAAATGAAAGAAACCCTAGACAGTAGACAACACGTTTAGAATTCCATCTTTATTCTCCCCACTTTCATCATGATTCACCATTTCCATTCTTAACCAGCAACTCACGTCGGCCGCCGACCACCGCACGCTGCTCTACACCCGCTGCATGCTGCTGTACACCCGTTGCCTCACGCCCACTGCCGCACACGCTCGCTGCTGCACGCCTACTGATATACCCTCCCGCTGCATGCCCGCTGCATGCCCGCTGCACGCTGCTACTCATCACCCTAGTTGTACGTTGCACTTTACGGTAAGATTTATTCAAATACTTACATCTATTTTTTGCTTATCAATTTCAGATACGAGTAGGAGGCAATATCACTTAGAAAACTAAGAAATATTACAACAATCTTAAAAAGTAACTTAGGGCATGGGAGATTTAAACAGAGGATACTACTGCCATTAATTTTTTCTTCTGATTTAGTAAGTATTAGAGTAATCTATTATGTAAATAATTATTCTATGTTCGTTTATTAAATTTATAGTTAATGGTTAGTGGATTTATGAATTTGCCATTTTTGTTTATAGAAATGTTGCAGTTATCTTCATTTTTCTTCTACTTTAATTATAATTTTTTTAATTTTGTGTTTAATGTGAACTTTGCAGCAGCTATGTCTTCTGAACATGGGAATAATGAAACAATTTCATCTACTCCAGTTTTATCTAGTGAGGTAGAAAATAATAATATTGATATTGAGAATGCTGGAGATAAAGATGACGATGGTTGTGTCAAAAAGAAGAAGAGGCAAAAGACTTCAATTGTGTGGAATGATTTTGATGAAGTTGATATTCCTAAGATTGGGAGGAAAGATGTTTGTAAGTATTGCAAAGACAAATTTGCTATGGGTGGAAGGGGATCGAGCACCAGCCATCTAAGAAGACACACAAATACTTGTTTGCAAAGAAGATTACACATGGATTCCGCAAAGAAGCAGCCCACTATTCCATTTAAGTCTTTTGTTTCTTCTTTTAATCCATTCATGGATCCTGGTGCAAGGTACTCTAATGAAAGGATGAGAGAAATAATCACTACTTCTATCATGGTGCATGATTATCCTTTCAACATTGTTGAGGATGAGGTTTGGATGTGGGCTTTCCAATTTGCTAATTCAGATTTTCAGAAATTTACACGCAAGACAATAAGAAATGATTGTTTAGCTATATATGAGGCGGAGAAGAAGCATTTGAAGGCATTGTTGAAGAGTGTGAGAAAAATTAGCTTGACTACAGACATGTGGAAATCAATTCACCAAGTAGTCGAGTACATGGTTATCACATGTCACTTTATTGATGCAGAGTGGAAGCTTCAAACAAGAGTTCTAAGTTTTGTGAAAGTTCCTGCACCGAGATGTGGAATCGATGTGAAGGATGCTATTTTCAAGTGCTTGAAGGATTGGGGGATTGTGAATAAGGTATTCTCTACTACGGTTGATAATGCTGCTTATAATGACTGTTGTTTGAGGGAACTTAAGAAAGACTTGTCACTTACTTGCAAGTTGGTCTTAGATGGTGAGTTCTTACATGTTAGATGTTGCACACACATACTGAATTTGTTGGTGCAGGATGACATAAATAAGATCAAGCCTATCATTTAAAATATTCGTGAAAGTGTCAAGTACATTATTCACAATGATGCAAGGTTGAAGGTTTGGTCTGATATTTTAGAGCAGAAGGGTATCAAAGAAACACAATTAGTTATTGATTGCCCAACACGATGGAACTCTACCTTTCTGATGCTTTCAACGGCTTTGAAATTCCGAATTGCATTTCCAGCTTCTCAGGAAAAAGAATCACATTATAAATATGCGCCTTCAGATGAAGAATGGGATCAAGTCCATAAAGTTTGCAAATTTCTAGAAGTTTTTTTTATCTTGCTACGTATTTTATTTCAGGAAGTGAGTACATTGCTGCAAATTTGTATTTTTATGAGGTTTGGAGGGTGAAAGAAGTGATCGATAAAACTGCTCTTGATGAGGATATCTTTATGAATGAAATGGCAGCACTAATGAAAGCTAAATTTGATAAATATTGGGGGGAGTGCAATCTTTTGATGTCTATTGCAAGTGTTTTGGATCCAAGATGCAAATTTCATGTGGTTGACATATGTTTTCCTCTCATTTATAAGCCAGAGAGTGTTGCTAAAGAGAATATGGAATTTGTGAGGACTTCTTTAGAAGTGTTATATAATGAGTATGCAAAATTAAGTAGGGAAGATGTGACTAACAATACAGCAGGTGGAAGTGATAACGGAGGCAATGCTAGTACTTCATGTGAGTCTGATCCTGCTTTAGTTACTGGATTTCAGCGGATCATGACCATAGCGCGTAAAAAGCAGGCAGTTCCTCCATCAAAGTCAGAATTGCAAGCCTACCTGATGATGATGTTTATGCTTGTGATTCTAATTATTTTAGTGCTTTGGAGTGGTGGAAAAAAATGCACTAAGTATAAAATCTTATCAAAGATGGCTGCGGATATTCTAGCTATTCAAATCTCAACAGTTGCATCTGAGTCTACTTTTAGCGAATGGGGAAGAGTTGTTGATGATTATCGCTCTAAGTTGAGTGAAGATTATATTGAAGCACTCATTTTTGGTGGAGATTGGTCGCGCAGAAAATATAATTTGAAGAAAAAAAAGGTAAAAAGTTATTTAAAATTATAAAATTTCAGTTTTTTGTTAACCTATTATAAAATTTCAGCATTTAAAATAATCAAGTTTTTCTTCTTCTTCTTCTTCTTCTTCTTCTTCTTCTTCTTCATATTGGGTGGCTGAACAAGAAGATGAGATTATGCGGAAGAAATGATGCTTTTTTTGTGGTTTTCTTTTCTTTTGTAGTAGTTGAAGAAAATTCATGGGGATGTTTGTCATTTATAATTGTTTTATGAACAACCTTGTGGTTTCGTTATTATTTTCTTAGTGAGTTGATATTGGTATTGATGATATTATTTATGATTTGGTAAAACATTTAGTATTGTTATTGGTGTTATTGAGTCACTTGGTAATTTTATAGGCGTGATTTTAAATTTTGCGTGATGTAAGAAAGCTTACACAAAAACTCTTATTAAATAGGCACTTAAAAGGCTTTCAGGTCTGGCCTGTATGTTAAAAAGGCTCAGGCCGAACCTATTAAAAAAGCCTACGATAGATAATAGGTCAGGCTTGGGCCCATAAAATATAAATCAGGCCCAGACTTTTTTATTAGAGGCCTGGCCTGGCCTATTCCCACCCCTAAATGGATGCATTGTGAACCAGGTTTGTTTTCATACAAGAAAGCGTGATGGGTTACGAAAGACCCAAAATAGTGGATTGGTTGTTGAAGCATACCATAAAAATGAAATTATTGAATTTTTTAGTTTCTTACGAAGGGTTGTAGGGCTAAGTTATATTGGTGGTTACAAAGTGGTCATATTCCAATGTGAATGGTTTGATATGGGAAACAAGAAAAGTAAAAATGTTGATAAGCATTTTATTAGCATTTACGTAAATTCAAGATGATATACGAATGAGCCATTCGTATTACGAAATCAAGTGCAACAGGTTTTCTATATAAATGATACAAAACTAGGGAAAAATTGGCAGATTGTGCAACGACTACAACATAGACATCTATGGGATCTCCCCGAGGTAGAACCTGAGAATGATGTGGATACAGACATTGATGAACAAGGTCCTAACACATAAGCAATGCAACAATATATTTCAAGTGATGTAAATTTGATCGTCGAACATAATAATGACCACCTTCAAGTTCGATATTCTAGAGAGGATGTAGAACCCAAGAAGTTTGATATGACTAGCATCCAAAATACTAGAAAAAATAGGTCTGTTAAAGCTAAAAATGTGAACAAAAAGTCACATGAGTTAAATATAGTCTACTAGTTGTTAGTGTACAACTTCTTTTTTCTGTTTCTCAAATTTAAGTTGTTGAATTCCACATTCATTGGTACTCTTTGTTTTTTAATTACTTAACTACGGTTTATAAGATATTTTTCATATTGGAGGTGAATCAATTATTTTATTTTCTATTTTTTCATTTTGTTAAATATATACATTCAAGGTTTACTTGGTAACAGAATTGTAAGTTTATAGGTGGGAATGACAATGATATGAGAAAATAATATATAATACCAAACAAAAAGAAAATACCAAAAGTATTCTGCCATAGTGAAATAATAAAAACTAATCCAGAAAGAATTCCATACCTTCATCAAAAGAAAAAGGAAGCACAAGGACGGTCACAATTTGCGATGGGCACAAGCGCTGATAATATTTTAGTTATGGGTCTGACTATATACCCCTCCATACTTATTTGATACACCCACTCACTTAATCTAATATTATTCAAACTAAATTAACCCTCTCTAATATTATTAAAAAGATTCATACACCCACAAAACCCTTCTCTTTTCATACCATCGCCCCACACCTCACAAGTAGCAGCGCCGCGCGGACCACCACAACGCCATTTGCTCGCGGCGCCACCGAGACCGCCTCCGCCAGGCGCCACCACGACCGCCACCGCCAGGCACCACCGCTAGGCGCCCCGCGACCTCCACACGCCACACAACCTTGCGACCTCCACACGCAGTGCCAAGGTCCCCGACCGCCACACGCAGCGCCAGGTTGCCGAACGCCACCGTCGCCGACCGCCACCGCACAGGATGTTCATAAATTTTCATATTTTCTGATTCATTTATGCATATTGGAAATAGATTGATTCTTTATTCACAATGCATCTAGATGTGGAGTTCGATCTTTTGTTATTTCTTTGATATTTGTGAAAGATTGTTACTGCAAACTTACCATGTTAATGATACTTCCATTTATGGAGTTTCCTCTTTGAAACCGCATTTGATTTTGCTGCAACAAATTCTCACACATCATTAAAAACTTTCGAAAACAAACATCCGAAAATGTAAACAAATTTCGAACACATAATGTCAAAAATTCAAATTTCGAGCACATATTTTTGAAATAATAAGTTAATTTCGAAAACATATCGCCGAAAATGGCTTCCAGAAACTTTTGCAATTTTGCTTACCTGGATTTCGAAAAGTGACAGTCGAAATATGAAGTAAGTTTCGAAAACTTCTTATCGAAAACTTTGTGTTCTTGTGACTTTTGGTATTCCAGTGGGTGTATTTAATAATTATTTAAAATAGAATGAATAAATTAAGTGAGTGAGTGGGGGTATCTAATAAATATGGAGGGGTATATAGTCGGACCCTTTAGTTATTTAATTACATCCATCGAGCCCATATTATCCCCAAGCCTCTAACCGAGGCCCTTTTATATTGCAACTTAATTCAACAAAAGTAACTGAAATTCATGGCCAAGAGAAATAGTCCCGTGCCTCCAAGAGTCAAACTGTGGTTGTTTGTCACTTGGACTATTCAAAATTTCATTTATTAAATTTATTTCATATATAATAAAATAAAATTATACAGTATTAAAAGTATAACTTATAAATCTAATCTATAATTTTTTGCTTAATGACATGTCGTTATTAACTATAGATCTAAATTACTAATTACTTTTCAATACATTTATTTTATGAACTAATTTACTAAAAAATATTTTTATTAATTTTTTGTCATGGGGGATAATTAGCAGCCAAAATTGATCATAAAAATAAATAAGATGACAGTACTATGAAGATAAACAAAAACAGTGCAAGAGCCAAAGAGCTGCTTTTAATAATATTAAATGATGATTTTTTTTTTTTTGGAAAACAATCTTTCAGTGAAAATTATTTTAATTAATTTATTCAAGAGAGGGATCGACATGCATGTTGGCAAAAATATAAAAGTTTATGAATTAACTTTTGTGTTGATTTTATTGACAATAGTCTAGTTTTTAAGGGTTTTGTGATGAAGATTATGATAAAAAAAAGTAATAATATTTTCAATTGTAATATATGAGGAATATAAACATTTAATATAACAAAAATTCTAGCATGCACTCAAGTTCATATCATGCATTTGAACTGATGGTCCCGTTTTCGAAGGGCAAAATGGGAATTCAGGAGCACAATTTATATTTTTTTTTTAAAAACCTTTTTCCTCAGAGAGTTCAGCAAGAGTGAGAAATACTCAAGTCACTGCTCTACTCAGAGGCTGAGTTACCAAGTCAGTGAGAAGGCTTGGAGTCTCATGCTCTGAGCAAGGACAGTGGCTTGAGATGCTGAGCTCTCGAGTGCGTTATCAAATCACAGCTTGCACCCTGACTGAGTTCAGTGGCGGAAAACTCAAGTCACTGCGTTGCTGAGAGTCAGAGCTATCAAGTCAGTGATGAGACTTGAAAGCTCAGGCTCTCAACAAGACAGTGACTCGAGAGACTGAACTCTCGAGTGCCTAGCCTGATTCAGTCAGTGAGATGGAATCTCCCTGACCTGAAATGTTTAACTAAAGTTCCTTTTTAAACAATGCTCTCAGTGAGCAGATTTTCGCAATACTTTAGAAGAAAAGACATTCCAAATAATAACACTTGGTTTAACGTGGTTCGGAGACTCAAGCTCTTACATCCACGGCCTGATTTAACAGGAAATCCACTCCTTTGGATTCTTGTTTTTAACGTGCCAAGGTGCACTTACAACTGGACTCACGCCACTCCCTGGGCTGCCCTCCTCACTTACTACCAACAAACCTGACTAGAGGGTTTTGGTTTCGGTTAGGGTTTTCTCCAACTAGGTGAGGTTTTCCCTTTACAATGTGTTAGCCAATAGCTAAGATAGGGAAAACCTCTCTAAGCCTAGAGTTACAAGCTGAACACTCTTTATGTATATATTTGTGAACTCTCAAGATCAGTGTATAAGATGTGAGTAGAACCTCCTTATATCTCCCATGCACGCATGCTACTACTCACACTCTCTCAGCTCGTAGGTGTTTGTTTTCTTTTGATTTTCTTACAATAATCTACCAACACAACACACTCTAACAACAAGCTATGAGCTTGTATTTATAATGGGGATTCAAATGTATCCGTTGGAGAGGAAATACATTTGAATCCAGCATTAAATGGTTTCAACCACTTTTCTTGGAATGCGGCCTTTGTCAGTGTCAGAGTTGCTGCCTCGTGCTGATTGGTCCACGTGGCCTGAATTCACGGATCTTTGACTCAGTAGGTTTGACTAAGACCTACTGACTTTAGGTAGCTTTCTCCTTCACTGACTCTGATCTTCAGTGGACTGACTCGTCCTCAGTGCAGTTGTCCTTCAGGGACTTGTTTGAAGATCACTCCAAGAAGTTTGTCATAAGGCTGAATGACAAACTTCCCTGACCACAGTAGCCTGACTCCTTCAGGGCCTACTTGGTGCAGCACTGATCCACCTGATCAGGCTCTTCACTGAGTGGTCCATCAGACTTGGCTTAGATCAGCCTGACTTACACTCAGTGGGACATCCTCCAGGCTTCTCCATTGGTTCAGGTTGATGGCATGTCTTCAGTCAGCTCTTCTGGTTGTCATCTTGATATCTTCAGGCTGTGTTGAGAAGTTCCCCCTCGCTGAGTTCCCCCTCAACTGAGCAACCTATTCTACTGAGAGCTAACCTAGCCTGACCTGATCTAAAGGATACTATCCTGACTGCTTTCAAACCTATTACATGTTGTTTTGGAAAATCATCAAAACTAAACATATCCCAACAATTTCCCCCTTTTTGATGATTCCAAAACTTCTAACCAAATGATTTTCTATTACAAGAATATTGTCAGAGCACAAGTAATAGTTTGAAATATGCAGAAATTCCCATAGTTTAAAATGTTTAAGATCTGTTCGGTAGACCATTTTTCTTAACAAAACTGGATCAGTGGTCATGTGAACAACCCGCTCTGATACCAATTGATGGTCCCGTTTTCGAAGGGCAAAATGGGAATTCAGGAGCACAATTTATATTTTTTTTTTAAAAAACCTTTTTCCTCAGAGAGTTCAGCAAGAGTGAGAAATACTCAAGTCACTGCTCTGCTCAGAGGCTGAGTTACCAAGTCAGTGAGAAGGCTTGGAGTCTCATGCTCTGAGCAAGGACAGTGGCTTGAGATGCTGAGCTCTCGAGTGCGTTATCAAATCACAGCTTGCACCCTGACTGAGTTCAGTGGCGGAAAACTCAAGTCACTGCGTTGCTGAGAGTCAGAGCTATCAAGTCAGTGATGAGACTTGAAAGCTCAGGCTCTCAACAAGACAGTGACTCGAGAGACTGAACTCTCGAGTGCCTAGCCTGATTCAGTCAGTGAGATGGAATCTCCCTGACCTGAAATGTTTAACTAAAGTTCCTTTTTAAACAATGCTCTCAGTGAGCAGATTTTCGCAATACTTTAGAAGAAAAGACATTCCAAATAATAACACTTGGTTTAACGTGGTTCGGAGACTCAAGCTCTTACATCCACGGCCTGATTTAACAGGAAATCCACTCCTTTGGATTCTTGTTTTTAACGTGCCAAGGTGCACTTACAACTGGACTCACGCCACTCCCTGGGCTGCCCTCCTCACTTACTACCAACAAACCTGACTAGAGGGTTTTGGTTTCGGTTAGGGTTTTCTCCAACTAGGTGAGGTTTTCCCTTTACAATGTGTTAGCCAATAGCTAAGATAGGGAAAACCTCTCTAAGCCTAGAGTTACAAGCTGAACACTCTTTATGTATATATTTGTGAACTCTCAAGATCAGTGTATAAGATGTGAGTAGAACCTCCTTATATCTCCCATGCACGCATGCTACTACTCACACTCTCTCAGCTCGTAGGTGTTTGTTTTCTTTTGATTTTCTTACAATAATCTACCAACACAACACACTCTAACAACAAGCTATGAGCTTGTATTTATAATGGGGATTCAAATGTATCCGTTGGAGAGGAAATATATTTGAATCCAGCATTAAATGGTTTCAACCACTTTTCTTGGAATGCGGCCTTTGTCAGTGTCAGAGTTGCTGCCTCGTGCTGATTGGTCCACGTGGCCTGAATTCACGGATCTTTGACTCAGTAGGTTTGACTAAGACCTACTGACTTTAGGTAGCTTTCTCCTTCACTGACTCTGATCTTCAGTGGACTGACTCGTCCTCAGTGCAGTTGTCCTTCAGGGACTTGTTTGAAGATCACTCCAAGAAGTTTGTCATAAGGCTGAATGACAAACTTCCCTGACCACAGTAGCCTGACTCCTTCAGGGCCTACTTGGTGCAGCACTGATCCACCTGATCAGGCTCTTCACTGAGTGGTCCATCAGACTTGGCTTAGATCAGCCTGACTTACACTCAGTGGGACATCCTCCAGGCTTCTCCATTGGTTCAGGTTGATGGCATGTCTTCAGTCAGCTCTTCTGGTTGTCATCTTGATATCTTCAGGCTGTGTTGAGAAGTTCCCCCTCGCTGAGTTCCCCCTCAACTGAGCAACCTATTCTACTGAGAGCTAACCTAGCCTGACCTGATCTAAAGGATACTATCCTGACTGCTTTCAAACCTATTACATGTTGTTTTGGAAAATCATCAAAACTAAACATATCCCAACATGAACTTTAACTTTAATTTTGATATTATCAAAATACATACAAACACACCGAACTGTATGTGTTTTCAAGTTAGCGTATTACTGATTACTTCTTGCGGTATTACTGATTACTTCTTGGGGTATTACTGACTACTTATCGGGGTATCACTAATTACTTCTTGGAATATTACTGATTTATGCTTGGAGTATTTTTTTTCAAAATCCAAGTGCATATTATGCTCTCAAGTGCACACTAGAACTACTCTTAATATAAGGATATTTTTGTTAAAAAAATGTGGGGTTTGTATAGTAAACTTGGGGATTTATTTATCTGCGGCCTATAATTAATTATATGATAAATTTTAGAGACAATGTTTTAATAATTAAAAAATATATAAATAATATAGTATTCCTTTCGTCCACCAATCTTTTACGCACTTTCATTTTTTTGGTTGTGCGACAATTCGTTTACTCATTCCCTTTTTTTAAAATAAACATCACTCACAAAACAAATAGTTGGGTCCCACAATACCCCCCTACAATCTTACTTTATCTATTTTTCAATAAAATACTAATTTTCATTTAATCTTGTGCACAACAGTAAAAGGGTAAAAAATTAGTGGATGAAGGGAGTATCAAATAAGAATCAAATTGACTCTTGTGTCCAGGTTATTTTCACTGAAGGATATTAATAATTTTCATTGAAGAGTATTATTTGTTTATTAAAAATTAAAAAAACCACTTTTCAGTATAAATAACTAATACTCCTCGGTTAAAATAAATAATACTCTTTAGTGAAAACGACTAATTATAATATTCTTCAATGATGCATGTGTGAACCAATTTCACTCTATATATACTCTAAAAAAATTACTCACAAGGCTCCACGAAAGGCAAAAGTTCTTATGTCATGAATCACGCCGAAAATTACAAAAATAGAGTGGGTATAGAGTGAAATTGGTTCATATATGAATCATTTAAGGATATTAGTTATTTTCACTAAAGAGTATTAGTTATTTTTACTAAAGGGTATTAGTTTTTTTCATCGAAGAGTCTTAGTTTGTTTCACTGAACAATTAATACTCTTTAGTAAAAACAACTATCACCTTTCAGTGAAAACAACTAATACTCTTTAGTGTAAATAACTAATATCCTTCAATAATTTATGTATGAACCATTTTCACTCTATACTTTGTCTAAAATATATATATATATATATATATATATATATATATATATTGAAGATAAAAAAATACACATTTTTTGTTCACACTTAAAAAAAATAATTTCATTTTTGGCACTGCTAATTAAATTCAATTCCTTCCTAACCCTAATTAATTTCGCGCTAATATTTTGGCCATATCTACATAATCCACGATTCGCCTCCCAATTCTTTCGTTCACGTCCAGTTGTATCCAAGAAGGGTTTTCATCTTCAAGGGTTTCCGTCTTCAAGCTTCACAGTAACAAGGAACATTCTCTGCTTGTGAAGGTTTTCGCTATGTATTTTGTTTCTATCTAATAATTTAAACCTAGTGTTGGGATATGTTTTAAGTTTTGATGATTTTCCAAAACAACATGTAATAGGTTTGAAAGCAGTCAGGATTATATCTTCTGCTTCAGGTCAGGCTAGGTTATGTCTCAATTGAATAGGTTGTCAGTTGAGAAGAACTCAGTTGAGGGAACACTCAGTTGAAGGGGAACTCAGCGAGGGGGAACTCAGCAACACAGCCTGAGGAAATCAAGATGACATCAAGAGAACAGACTGAAGCCAAGTCAGAGACCTGAACCAGAAGAGAAGCCTGAAGGATGTCCCACTGAGTGTAAACCAGACTGATCTAAGCTAAGTCAGGTGGACCACTCAGTGAAGAGCATGATCAGGAGGATCAGTGCTGCACCAAGTAGGCCCTGAAGGAGTCAGGCTACTGTGGTCAGGGAAGTTTGTCATTCAGCCTTATGACAAACTTCTTGGAATGATCTTCAAACAGTCTCTGAAGGACAACCAAACTGAAGACGTTCAGTCCACTGAAGATCATCAAGTCAGTGAAGGAGGAATCTACCTAAAGTCAGTGGATCTTGGTCAACCCACTGAGTCAAAGATCCGTTGGATGCAGTCCACGTGGACCAATCAGCACGAGGCAGCAATTCTGGCACTGACAAGGCCGCATTCCAAGAAAAGTGGTTGAAACCATTAATTGTATGGATTCAAATGTAATTTCCTCCAACGGTTACATTTGAATCCACACTATAAATACAAGCTCATAGCTGCGTATTCATGTGTGTGAAAGAAAGAAAAATCAACACCTACAAGCTATAAGAGAGTGTGAGTTATTAGGGAGTCATAAGGAAGTGTTGCTCATACCCACGACACTGACCTTTAGGGTTATCACTTATATTCATTGAGTGTCAAGCTTGTAACTCATAGCTTAGAGAGGTTTTCCTAATCTTAGCTTAAGACTAACACATTGTAAAGGAAAATCTCACATAGTTGGAGAAACCAAACTGAAACTAAAACCCTCTAGTTAGGTTTGTTGGTGGAAGTTAGTTAGTGAGGAGGGGCAGCCCAGGGAGTGGCGTGAGTCCAGTTGTAAGTGCACCTTGGCACGTTAAAAACAAGAATCCCAGTTAGTGGATTTCCTGTTAAATCAGGCCGTGGACGTAGGAGCTTGAGTCTCTGAACCACGTTAAACTGAGCGTTCGTTTCATTAAAGTATTTACTAAAGTGTTGTGAAAATCTGCTCACTGAGAGCATTGTTGAAAAGGAAACTTTGGTTAAGTATTCAGGTCAGGGAGATTCTCCTCACTGACCAGTTCAGGTAACGCACTCGAGAGTTCAGTATCTCGAGTCACTGCTTTGCTTAGAGCATGAGCCTCCAAGCCTCTCACTGACTTGGTAGCTCAGCCTCTAAGCAGAGCAGTGACTTGAAGTGAAACCTCTCGAGTCACTGCCTTGTTACGAGACTGAGCTCGCGAGTCAGTTGTACTGACTTGAGTGCTCTGACTCGTAGCAATGCAGTGACTTGAGTATTATTCACTCCTGCTGAACTCACTGAGTAGGTTTTTTTTTTTAAAAAAATTTGCTCCTAAATTCCCATCTTTTGTATTCGAAAAACGGGACCAACACCTAGGTTTAATTTATAAACCTAATCCTTCCAAGTTTTTAGGATTAATAAATATAAAGTAAGGAAGTGAAAGTAAAGAATGAACGAAATTAGGAGTAAAGTGCGTATAATCATTATTTCATAGGTTTTAGATATGCTGTCTTTTAATTGTGTATTTTGAAGTCTTCTAATTGTGTTACCATCACATTCATGCAATTTTGAAGTTTATCTAATATATCGTTCTGCTCGTTCTTTTAAATCCATAATTTATTGAATTAATATATGGAATCAAGAATCCGTGTTTTTCTTTACAGTCGTGTAATTTATTGCAGATCAAAGTACACATAATCAACCAATTAAATTTTGGGCTACTTGCTTGAGTTGTCTCTGTTTTGATGGTTTTATATTTTTTCCGTACTCAGTGGAATGAAGGATGGATATGGGAAGTTGTTTGGTAGGGTAATTAAGATTGAGGGGTTGTACTTGATTTTCATTTGATGTCCCTGTTTTTAGATAGACATAAAATTTGTGTGAATTAATTAATTATTTCAAATAAACTCTTATGAAAACATATTATGTAAGTTTATTATTTGCTAAGGTAATGAGAATTTAGGCCACAAATTAGCCATGACTATTGCCCCCTTTCATTAATATATTATCTTAGTGCTTTTGAGTCTTCATTACAGTAGCAAGAATTCCTAAATAGTTTTATTACAATAGCAAGAATTCCTAAATACTAATAAAACCATAATTTGAGGCATCATATGTTAATATATTCTCTAGAGCAAGAATTCCTTCCAGTACAGTAGCTAATTTGACTTGGGTTGTGAAATTTAGGCCACAAATTAGCCATGACTATTGCCCCCTTTCATTAATATATTATCTTAGTGCTTTTGAGTCTTCATTACAGTAGCAAGAATTCCTAAATAGTTTTATTACAATAGCAAGAATTCCTAAATACTAATAAAACCATAATTTGAGGCATCATATGTTAATATATTCTCTAGAGCAAGAATTCCTTCCAGTACAGTAGCTAATTTGACTTGGGTTGTGAAATTCCTAAATACTCATACTTTCTCTAATTTTATCATAATTATTGCCACTAATGTTATTATTAATTGCAATTTAACAATCAACTAATAATTTCTTACTTTATTCTAACTTCATTAGAAGTACAAAAATCTTTAGTCATATCATTTATTGAACTGGTACTATATTTAAACTCGAGCCTATATATAAGAATTGAGAATAAAAGGATTAGATCCTCACTTTTAATCCATCTATTTAAATTATTTTAGAAGAATATATGATCTTCCATATTACTCTCATGTGTTATTGAACTAAGTTTGAAATAACAATTATTGACGTCATAAGACTCTTTCCGTTACAAATTACAATACACACTTGCTTAATCATATAATATTTATATCATATTAAAAATATTTTTAATTAATATTTTGTAGGGTAAATTATTATTTTTATGCTACCGGTAGTCTTGCGAATTGTGATGGAATATTAAGATGACCTAGTGATGAGTGTTTTTTTATAAGTGAGAAAAGAATTACTCTAGATTATGCTACAACTTGTTTTTTTAATTATGTCATTACATTTTTATTGTTATTCTTTTTTTTTTGGTGTTTATAATATATCAATTTTAATAAGTAACAAGTTAGATGAGATTTGGTTGATCATGTACTTTTTTATAGCATGTTGAATTTCATTCTTTTTGTGCAAATTTTAGATGGTTCCAGGACCAACACTAAAGAGGCTTCGCAAGTCACAAGACAACCAACCAACAGATTCACAACCAGCTGCAAAAAGGACGTCATATGGCATTACAGGATCAACAAGCAGAAATACATCTAGATCACCAAGTCAACTTCAATCATCATGAGCAATATCTAGAAATATGCTTGAATTGTTAAATTCAGATCAAAATCATAATATGCTTCAAGTTGAGAACACTACTAGTCCTACCGCACAACATACACGTGCATCAATAGAAAATTCAGAAGAGGATGTTAATGATTATGGTGATGATACGTGATATAATTTTCAAATTTCCATGTGTTTTTCTCATAACATTTGGTTTAATCAAATATTATTTTATTTTATTAGATGATGTGAATCAAAATGACAATGTTGCAAAAGGTAGACGAGGTGTAAGTAGATGTTTAAAGTTAAGCAAGCATGTGGACGACGTAAGTTTACCAACTTGTTGATTTTTTTATTGTTACTGCATTAAACTAATTTAATTATTTTCTTTACAGCATGGGAAGATTAAAATCAAATTCAAACCTAATGAGAGAGAGCCAGATACGAACGCAAAAGAGTTTTCTGAAGCAATTGGATATATTATTTGGACGTTGGCTGAACTTGAAGGTGTATCTGAATGGAAGCAAGTTCCAGAGCAGAACAAAAATCTTTGTCGCAAATCTTTATTTGTAATTCACCTTGATGTAACCTTATAATTTTATTTATTTTATTTTAATTAACAAAAATTCTTATTGCACATGCTACAACTATTGATTTATTTGTAGACATGGTTTGAAATTGAAGATTTAACTAGCGATCGTGTGGCACGTCATAGATGCTAAGCTCTGAATTAGTTACAGAAACTGGCGAAATACTTTGAAAGATTGTTACGATTCACTTGCGAAGGAAAACCTTGATCCAAGGAAATATAGCCCCCAAACAGAGGTTACTCCAGATAAATGGTTGTCTGTCTGTGATTGGCTTGAGAGCGATGCTTTTAAGGTTCTTTTAACTTTTAAAATTTTAAAATTTAATTAATATTTATAGTTATCAAGTTTTTATATTTTATCTTCATGCAACGAAGGTCAGAAACTAATAAGATAAACAGGGAAAAAAATTCATTCAATCATACCTTTGGAAAGACAAGTTTTGTTAGTTAATACAAGAAAATGGTGAGTCTTTTAATTAATATTTTTTTCCAGGTTTTTGATATAAAAAATATTATTTAATGCATATGTTCATTTTATTCAGACCGGTAAGAGCAGCAAGATTTCACTTTTTAGATATACTCACGTTAACAAGGCTGACGACTTCGTGAACTCAAGTGCTGCTGAGACTTATGTAAGATGATTACTAGAAAATTACTAGTTAATCTAATATGTTGTTCTCTATAATTATTAATTATTTAAACATAAAATTACAGAATAAAATGATGGAATTGGAAGAAGCAGCATTGGAGGAAGGAGAAACTTTTATGTCAGAGGATCAAATACTTGAAACAGCTCTTGGACGTCGAACTGGGTATCAAAAAGGTATGGGATATGGGGCGGCACCTCGGGGATCTAACTCCTTATTGAATACAAAAAATAGTTCTAAACTAAGTGAATGGTTGAACGAAACACAAGCTACACTTGATGACGCACAACTAAAGCTTAATGAAACTCAAACTGCACTTGAGTGTGCACAAGGCGAAATTAGCACCCTCTCACATCAATTGGAAGAGCAGAAGGAGAAGAACAAGACCTACGAGGACAAGCTTGCTGACCCACAATCACAGTTTCAAGAAATGCAACAATTTATGTTGAAGAGGTAGGACCCTACATCCAATCTTTCTTGGTATGAACACTAAACTTTTGTACCAATATTTCACCTTTTTATTAACTCTAAATCAACTTTAATTAAAAGTAGTCTCATAATTTCTATTTTGTTTTATTTTCAAAATTATATGATTTGTATGTTAAAACTAAATAATTTACAAATGTTATTCGTTGTGCATAATGAACATTTGCTTTTGTAGAAGATTCATATGGAATGAAGATGACTTCTCTCAACTTGGTATGACGCTTTGGACATAGGAAGTAGTCAAATTATTATCTTTGTGCTTTTATAATTTCAAGATATTTTGGCTTTCAAGTTTTTAGTACTTTGACATTTTGATGAAGTTTAATACTTTAGTAGTTTTTATCTATTTGGAACGCATGATGATATTTTCAAACTATATTGTTGAATTGTATTTATGATAAATTTCCTGTTATCAAATTAAATTGTGTTACTTGGTTAATATCGTAGCTTAAGATAATAAAGTTATCGTCGCAAGAAGGGTACCATCGAAGACAAATATATGTTACCACTATGATGACAATTTTATTGTAAATTTTTCTTGGTGACGAACATAATTGTCACTACGAACAACCCAAATAAAGAATTCTTGTGATGATAATGTTCTAGTATTGTGAAAATATCTTTATCACAACTACTCTTTTTTAAATGATGAATATATTTTGTCATGAGAAAAAAAATGTGACAAAAAATAATTTTGGTGACAAAATTATAGGATTATAGTGATGATAATCTTGTTACGGAAATATTATCTGTAGTGACACATATGTTTTGTCACGAGAAAAATAGAAAATGTAAGGATATTGTGATGATTAACTAATTTGGAGATAAAAATATTCAGTTATAGTGACAATAATTGTGTCACGACAACATTATTTATAGTGACGAAAATATATTATCACATGAAACATAAAAAATGTAAGATTGTTGTGATGAGAAAAGAGGGTTATAGTGACGATAAACTTGTCACGGTAACATTATCTTTAACGATAAATAGATTTTGTCACGTGGAACAACAAAGATATAAAAATAATACGTACAAAAATCTTGACATCAACGTGAAACAACAAAAATCTTTACAGTCGTGTATAAACGGAGAAATGTACAAAGCAATTTGCAAGCAAACTTGACATCAATGTGACATTAACTTTAATTAAAATAATACGTGACAATAACTTTAACTTAAATATGACACTAATTTTGACTTAAATGTGGCGAGATGAAGTGGCTTTAAGAAAAAGTCATTTTATTATAATTCATCGGATTAAGTAGCTTTAATTTCATGAAGTGTATTAAAATAAAACGTGACAATAGTTTTAACTTAAAATGTATATGCAGCCACGTGACTTAAATCAGAAAACATTTGTACAGAATTTTAAATATATATATATACACACACACACACACGGGAATGATATAGAGCCCACCATTGGGCACAAATATTGTGCCCACCGCCTACGTGGCCACCTAAGTGGCAAATCCACATAATACTTTTTATTTATTTCCTTTTTTATTCATATATATTATTTTTAGATTTGTTAAGATTTTATCCAACAAATATAATATTTATTTTTCCAAATCAATAGGAAAATAAATATATATTCACTCGTTGTATCTATCTCCCACAGTAGATACGCTAATGGATTCTTCTTTTTTCGCATCATCAATTCTTCAACAAAAATAATCCAAAATATGGACTCCACTCCTCAGACACTTCAAGCTTTCCTCCAATTTTTCTGCATCCCTCTTCCACCAAATCTTGAACATAATCCTCTTTTCTTAAGTTCTACATATATAAAAGAAATGATAGTAAAAATTTCATAATTTATTCACTGTTTTGATCTGATCCCAAGAATTTTTTTGGTAATAAACAAATCTATGGAAAAGGTATATAAATGGGTGAAGCGTGTGATAACATGGAAGAAGTACATTACACTTACAAACTATTTGCTAAAATGCCACAATGAATTTGCATTTCAAAATTCAATATATCCTAGTTTCCATCTACTATCTTCTTCTATAATATACTACTCCCCTTCTTAATATGTAATATGTTAGTAGTTTAAGAAATCATAAATTCATTAATTTTCTATTGACAAAGAAAGTTGTGTTTAGATATGAAAGTTGCCAGATTTATTAATGTTAGAGGATGATGATTTAAGAATGTAGTAACTATTCATTTGGTTTTAAAAATAAACATTTTTAGATTAATTGTTGAAAAAGTAGATTTCCATATGCCCCATCTCATTTCAAATATTATGTCAACATTTATGCTTAGAGTAGTTCAGTGCATACTTAAGTGCACACATGATATACACTTGAATTTTGAAATAAATACCCCAAGCAGAAATCAATAATACCCCTATTGAATTACACACACACACACACACACACACATATATATATATATTACAATTCAATGTATTAGTGTGTGTTTTAAAAAAATCAAAATTGAACTCAAAATTGAGTTTAAAATCCAAGCATGCACTTTAATACATGCTATAATTTGTGTTTATGCTAATATCATGACCTATCAAATTATAGCCTAAAATGCTCTCATATAAAAAAAAAACTCAAATTCATGGAAAATGGATTATGGAGCATCGGCTTAAGCATAGGAAAAAAATAATAGAAATGAGCTTAATGCTCAATAACTTGTCTGAACAGGGGAAAAATAAATCATTAGATAATTAATTCAACCAACTAAATAAATGTTGATAAAATTTAAGGAAAAATAGAGCAACAAAAAAAAAACAAAAACAAAGAAAGTATACAATATCTAGTTAGATATAAATGAACGATAATCCCACAAAATTTGATACTCATTCATCTACTGCGTACATGTTGTCATGAGAAAATTCTGTATAGTATGGTTCATCTAACTGTGACCTATCAATCATAAAAAATAGACTTGTTATTTTAAATAAATAAACAAAGAAACAAGTAAATAAATAAATAAATAACGTACGTAGAAATAAGTAAATCGGGACATTTCCATTTATCATGGCCGCTACGACTATAAACACTACAAGTCCTATAGCTTTGTGACATTGACATATCCTTGGATGATTTAAGTCGTTTGCCGCATCCTTTAGCACGCACGGGATGCGAGTCTTGCACAACCTGCGGATCTCACGACTTCTCTCATTTATTTGCCTATTATTGTTACCGTCATCATCAATTTCAGCTACCTTTTTCTTTAAATTTTGTAGTTCTTCAATAAAAAAATTGGTGCGAGCCTTGAATTGAAAGATTGATTTTCTACTAAAGTTGATGTTAAGCCATCAACTTCAACAATTTTTGCCCTCTTAGTCCATCGTGGAGAATATATTTATCTGACAGTATCATTACTTGACTAACTCTCATCCAACAAAGCATACGCTGACATGAATATCCTTAAAATATAAATAAATGACAACTACATGAAACTAAATCAAAGGACAAGTGATGTGTTAATGTACGTTGTCGATCAAATTTTTTCCTTGTCTCAAAACGTTCCACCGTGTATATGAGAGTTTCATTTGTGCTTGAAATTAATGTGCGAATATAGGCCATACTGTCCTGCAACTCTTTTTTAAACAATAAAAATATTGCCTTTGTGTAGATTGAAGACATTTGTTCCTCCATCAAGACCCCTGTAACCATCCGTGATACTTCATTGTAATCAATGTGATTTTCAACTAACTCTTCATGCCTTTGGTGAACAATCACTCTGTTGAAGCGAGTAATAAAATCTACCAAAGAATTTTTACTATTAACATAATGCTTAAAGAAAGAATGATTGCTCTCAACTCTCTGGCTACTAGACATTCCAGCAGCAAAGAATTGTCTAACATATACAGGAACCCATCAATCTCGAATTTTGTACATATTACTCAACCACTCATTCTTTTCTAGCTCAGTAGAATTCATCAACTCTAACCACTGTTTTTTAAACTTGACGACTGATTCTGACTCCTTAATAATATGTAATAGACTGTGGTAATGATTCTTGTATAGACGATCATTTAGCTTCTCTGAAAACTTGTTAAGTATATGCTATATACAAAATCAATGTATAGTAGCAGGAAACACCTCTGAAATGGCTTTTGCGATTGCTGCATCCTGATCAGTAATAATCACATTTGGAGGTTTTTGAGTTGGCATGCACTCTAAGAACTTAAAAAATAACCAGATAAAAGAGTTTGTCTTCTCAACACTTAACAATCCACACCCAAACATAGTAGTCTGATGATGATGGCTAACTCCAACGAAGGGGGCAAATACCATGTTGTATTTGTTTATGTTATAAGTTGTATCAAATACTATTGCATCACCAAAATATGCATATGATCTCCTCGATTCATCATCTGCCCAAAAATATATGAGAAAAACTCCATCATTATTTATTTCATAAGCAAAATAAAAGTTTTCATTCTTCTCTTTCTCCATCTCAAAATTTTGAAGTAATGTTTCAACATCATGTCCGAAAAGCTCACTTTTAACGTTTCATTTATGGTTCCTAATATCCCTTTCCAAGCAACCAATCATTGACGAGTCTCCAACATCGATCTCTAACAACTGCACTTGCTGACATGTTGGTATATTAGCTTCTGAAAGATGTTTTGCAAGGTATTTTTGAACATTTGACATTTTTCGATGTGATCTTAGTACATGAACTCTACTAGGAGCGGTCAAAGCATGATTGCGTTTATCAACAAAGTAACTGACAACATATATATCCTTGTTCTTAGGTCTCTTAACTGTCATTTTTGCTTGACACTCACATTGAGTAAGACCTCGATTTCTTTCCCCCATCCGTGCCACATTATTTTTCTTTCTATAGCTCTTATTTGTCTTTCCTTCCTTTGAGCACACAAACATTTTCTAAAAAAATTATCCCGTCTTTGTATTCTTATTGTTGTTCCCAATACGTACGCTAAAACCTCCTTCTTTTGCATATGTATTATAAAATTAAAGTGCGTCTTTTGATGTTTGAAACTCCTGACCAATTTTCGGAATAATACCAGTTGTAACTTGTGGTTAGAAAACTTCATTATCATGTTCTTCTTCCAATCCTGTATCAACATAATACATATTATTTCCGAGATCATCGAAGGAGCTTAGATAAAGATTATCATATTCACATAAAAACTGGATGAAACATTGAGTGTTGGGATATATTAAAGTTTTTGACATAAAAGACAACTATTCACAATTATTCAATGTTAGGCAAATAAAGAACATGTCTGCAGCGTATTCACAATTATATAAACACGTTGAAATATGATTAATATATGCATGTTTTTTTCTATTTAATATTTCATTGAAAAATGGACTTCTATTTTTGTGATAACTTTCAGTGAAAAGGTAAAGTGACATACAATTGTCTTATACTCTCCAGAAAAACAATATCGATGGCATCTTACTATTCCAAGCCCAAAGTGGTTATTCTATTTATTTTTTGACCTCAATGAGTATTTTAAAAATAAATAGATTTTGTATGAGACGGTCTCATGCCATAAGGCGGTGAGATGTGGTATAAATTGATCATACCACATTAACACTTTAGTAGAGGAGGTGTTAATTTGTGTTGTCTTATGCCACGCGACGGTCTCAAATTAATGCTTGTCTTTAAATATTTATTAGCTTGTTTTTTTTTTCAAGAACACAATTAATATCTTGCACAATTAATATTCAAGAACATAATTTAGTGGCTTAAAGTCCTCAACTCTGATTGAGGAATTTAACTAAATCGGAACAAAGATATGAGTGCAATTATCAAAATAATAATATATAGAAACTAACCCTTAGGAATTTAGATTTCTTCTTGAACTTCGATACCCTTATTGTCCATGGATATGAGAAGGAGAATTCACAGGTATAGTACGTATGGACGATAGATACAATGATAAAATATATATTGATTTGGAAAAATAAATATTATATTTGAAAAAGTAATATATTCTAATCCTAACAAAACTTGGTATTCTGCATTTCTCATATTTACTTGCATCAATTTTCATCGTCTATCTCTATTTGACCCAAATTTGATTTGTGTGCTATCGATTTTTACACTCTGAATTGGTTGAGAACTTATATTTCTCATGAATTTCTGGGAGGAACAAAAGTTATTCTTAAACGGCCGTAATAATTTGTTCGTTGAATTCCGAACCCAGGTTATAGCTGATTAGGCGTGAAATTGTTATGTTTTAGTGCCCGATTTGTCCATGTTTTGAGTGTTTTTTATGAGTGTTTGGAGTCATTTGAGTATCATTTTTATAAACTGATGAATTTGTCTCTTTGGTTTTCATAGATGGATAGAGGGTGAAAAGAGGAGTTCGTAGAACTTTGAATCGGCTAAAACGGACTCCCGGTTGAGGAGATATGAAGATTTTACGAACATGTGTACAACTGCCGAAAAGTGCTCGAGCTCGACCACTCGTGCACTGTGCACGAGCTGAATCAGGTCGTGCACGAGCGTACGTGATTTTTGGCCCAAAAACGCCCAAATTCGATCCCAAGCCTATTTATACCTTTTCCCAAGCATATCAACAGATACCAACACATATTTTTACATATTTTGAGCGAGGAGAAAGCTTGGGAGAGAGGTTGGAAGAGTTTTATACGTTGTAATCGAGGTTTTAATTTACGAATTCTTAGTTTTAGTATTTCTTTTGAACGTATTAGATTAATTCTTTCTTTCTTTACTCTTTGAGACGATTAAACCTAGTTTTTCAGATTTATATAGATTTCTTTGGAGACTTTAATATGTTCTTTCGTTTATGTTCTTAATTTTATTAGTTAATTCAATTATGCATATGTTTATTGTTCTTGTGATTGCTTTGATTATTCAAACCACCATGTTAGGCTAGAGCCCTTGTATGCTTAGGGTAGGATGAACTCGTAGAAGTAGGATGTGGGTATGTAATTAGAATAATTCGTGACGTTTAGTTTTAATTCTCTTAATTAATGAATTCTTAAAATCAATCATAACTTTACCTTTGAATTTCGTACGAAAGTGTTAGGGAGAGGACGACCGTATCACTCTTTAACAACTAGTAGTCTTAACAAGAAGGTTTAGAAGGGGTTAATTAATCTACCGGTTTAGCTATGGAGGACGGCCGCATCACCATTAGTTAAATTAGGGTCTCTTTAATTAAGCACGATCTATTAACTTGTTAGTGGATTAGTGAAGTCGATTGATAGGATAAAGTATTAGGGATTGAATTCTTGAGCTTTCATTCTACTATCTTTTACTTAGATTATTTCTTGCACGTCACGGTTATTTTGATTATGTACCTGCTCCGTTAGTATACGTAGGGATTTCTATTCTAAGCATCACCATCACTTATTTGAAAACACACCGTAGATACTTAGTTTAATTTTCCTTTTGCATTCGTAGAGTAATTTAGTTTAGATTATTTTCTCTTTTCAAAAATCAAAAACATTTCACTCTTATTAATTACGACGCGTAGATCTTCAGGGATCTATTGGCATACACACTTTTCCTTGGGTTCGATAATACTTGGTCCCTATACTTGCCCATACTACAGTGAACCCATACTCTTGTGGGGTAACTTCTAGTTAAAGCTAGTTAGTTCGGTTCAAGTCAATGGCGCCGTTGCCGGGGATGGCGATGTATGTCCATTGAGCAGGACTTGGAGATAGTTTAGTAGTTAGTAGTGAGTGTTTTTATTTTTATTTTGAGTTTAGTATTTCTCTATTGTTTGCCTGGTTGTGTTTGATCTTTCTTGTTGAGTACTCAGGTATATGATAACACGCTCAAAGGGAAAAACGAGCGAAGATCGAACAAAGTTAGACCCTGAGACTATAGCCAGAAGGAATCGAGCCTTCCAGAGAAGGATGAGTACCGCAGGAGGTGATGACATGAATTTGGACTTAGGCGAAGATTTGGGTCTTGAGACAGAAGGGCTTAATCAGAATGTGAAGAGGGTTGAGGGAACTGAGGGAGTCAATAATCCAAAGCTAGCACCCCAAGGGGAAAGAAACAACCAAAACCAAAACCCACATAACCAGAGCAATCCTGCTGAAAACCAGAATCAAGTCATCCACCAAAACACACAAAACCCATTTAACAACCCTGCCTACCAACACAATAACCCATACCACCCATACCCATACCCAACATATCCTTATCCACCATACCTGAACCCTCCACCTCCAGTTTACAACCAACCACCAGTCTATCAACCACCACCACCCCAACAAGTACCCGTACCACCTGCTAATCCTCAGCATGTTCCTTAGAACGCCGATCAGAACATGACTATTCGAGGAAGGTTTGCAGCACAACCGCAGAGGTACTATGATGGAGTGGCATTGCCCCCTGTAGAGGCAAATAACTTCTCGATTTCCCCAGGAATTCTTAAGCTGCTTACCGAGAATCAATTCAAGGGGGAGGTTGGGAAGGAGAATCCTCATACTCATCTGAGGAGTTTTCTGATGATCGCATCCATATTTAATTATAACGGCATGTCTAAAGATGCCAAGAGGCTCAGACTGTTCCCATTCTCTTTGACGGGAATAGCCAAGGAGTGGTACGATAACACGCTTCCAAGGAGAGGTGTAACCACATGGGCCGAGCTCGAGCGTCTGTTCCTCGAGCGATTCTACCCTCCTTCTAGAACTATTAAAGCAAGGATAGAGATTTCTTCCTTCCGCCAGAAGCCAGGAGAGAATTTAAGTCAGGCTTGGGAGAGATACTCGAATATGTTGATTGAGTGCCCGCAGCACGGGAACAATGAGGGAGATATCATGGCATTCTTCTATAGTGGAGCCAGCAAGGCTGGTCAAGCCCATCTCGATGCATGTGCCAGTGGAGCCTTTCTGAACCAAGGGATAGCGAGATGTAGAGAAATCGTCGACAACATTGTCACGAATACCGGGGCATGGAATGAGGATCCGGAATTTCAGAGAGCGTGTAAGTTGGAAGAGAATGAGGGTACGAAGAAGCTGTTGATGGCTATGATGGAGAAGATCAGCAACCTTGAGATGGGGCATAATCTGGTTGGAGGGAATGTAGCAGTGAATGAGAAAGTGGACCCACCCATGAGTTAGCAAGAAGAGGCCAACTATATGGGAGGACCTTACTACAATCAAGGCGGGTATCCACAAGGTGGCAATCAATTTGGAAGGCCTTCTTATGGCCAACCATTTGTACTTCCAAGTCCACAGCCTCCTCAAAATCAATGGAGGAACACACAAGGATATCAAGGAGGACAACAACCTCCTCAAAACACATGGAGGAAGAACGAAATTTTTTCATATGCTAATTCGAAGGCCAGGAATTATAGTTCCTCCAGTTGTTGATCCAGGTTCAAAACCCCCGGCTGGAGAAGGCGGTGTCTCAACTGAGGAGATGTTGAGAGCTATCCTTCAGAAGGTGGAGAAAGGTAGCAAGAGATTGTCCTCTTTGGAGTACGATGTGAAAGAGTTGCATAAGAAAGGTGATCAGCGTGATCAAGAACTCTAGAAGAGAGATGTAGAGCTGAATCGAATTCAGCAAGAGAACAATAGGCGGTTCACTTCGATAGAGTTTCAGATGAGCCAGATCGTAAAATTATTAGGTAGAGAGCCGGGTAAGTATCCTTCTATGCCGGAGGGAAACCCGAAAGAGCATTGCAAGATGATCCAGTTTAGAAGTGGAACCAGCTATGATGGCCCTCAGATGCCTGCTGATTTTGAGACGCCCCAAGGAGAGATTGAGATGGAGGTAAAAGAACATAAGAAAGATGGAGGTGAGACAGTTGAGGGTGAGGGCATTCAGAAGAGTAAATATGTGGAGGAGTCCCATGAGAGCAAAGAGCCTGAAGAGGAAGACATTGAGAAGATTGAGAGAGTTCCAAAGTGGAAGAAGGCAAAGGAAGCAAGGGAGAAAGTGAAAGAGACCGAGCGTGATGAATGGGGGGTACCCAAATTGGTGATACCCGTCCCGTATCCACAACGCTTCATGAAAAAGAAGCTTGCTGAGAAATTCTCTAAATTCCTTGATGTATTTAAAAAGCTGCATATTAACATTCCTTTTTATGATGCTTTGGAACATATGCCGAATTATGCCAAGTTCCTGAAGGACTTGATAGCGAAGAGAAGGAGAGTTGATGAGCCCAAGTTGGTGCAGCTGAACCATGAGGTGAGTGCATTAGTGCACAAAGCGCTGCCCCCAAAGTTGAAGGATCCCGGGAGTTTCACGATCTTATGTGATATCGGGAATGGAGTCAAGAAGGGAGCATTGTGCGACCTTGGGGTGAGCATCAATCTTATGCCCTTGTCGTTATTCAAGAAGTTGGAAGGTGGAGAACTTCAACCGACAATGATGACGCTTCAACTTGCGGACCGGTCTATTACTCGACCTCAAGGTGTAGTTGAAGACGTCCTCGTGAAGGTTGGGGATCATATATTTCCAGCCGACTTTGTGGTGCTGAACATAGAGGAAGATGAGCACGTGCCCTTAATCTTGGGAAGACCGTTCATAGCAACGGCCGGGATGGTGCTAGATGTGGCGAATGGGAAGATCACGTTGAAAGTTGACGATCAAGAGATAAAGATTTCCCTATATGAAGCCATGAAGCACCCGAAGGAGGATGAGAGCTGTTATTGCATGGATGCCATTGATCCTCGTGTTGAAGACACACCTTCTATCCCTAATCTTTCTTTTAGTCACTATTTTGATGATCATTCACTTGATAATTTGACTCATGAGCATTATGATCTTGATCATGTTGATAGGGATAAAATGAAGAAATTGAAGGATGAAGAGGTGAAAAATGTGGACGTGGTCCAGTTGGAGGGGAAAGGAGGAGTTAAGAAGAAAAAGTTCAAGCGCAAGAAATTGCTTAGTAAGACTCCTCTAGATAAAGATGAGAAGGAGTTGAGACCCCTAACACTTGGGGATGAGAAGGAAGCAAAGAAGCTCATAATGGAAGGGCATCAAGGAAAGGAATTCAACCACCACTCTTATGAGAGTAAGGGAGGTAATTTTGAGTATAATGTCCCATAAGCTCCTTTGAGCTTGGTCCGGCATTAGGACCTTAAAAATAGCGCTGAATGGGAGGCAACCCATTTTTATTTGCTTTTGAGTGTTTTTAGTTATTTTTGTTTTATGTTATTTGGGTGTTATTGAATCGTAAGTTTTAACCTCGTACTCGAGAGTTTATTTTGTAGGCTTGTCTCGAAGGAATAAAGGTACCATGGAGTTATTCAGAGTGAAGGAACCAACTCGAGACCAAGGAGTGTGACACGTTGTTGAGAAACTTGAATTATTTGGATGATATAACCCACAACCCCAAACTTAGACCTCTTCACAAGGTCGAAGTTTGGGGGGTGGAGTTTTTATTTATTTTATGGTTACATTGCACAGGTGCACACCCTCTCTTGAGTGAGTTTGGTTATTTGGTATCTTGAGATGCTCCTTGAGCTGTTATTGATTTGATTTGCTATTACATATTTCATGCCTATCAATCATCTTATGCTTGTTGATTGCTATCTTTGAGCGTGAGTATGAGTTGGTGATTTGTGGATTTGAGTTAGGGACTATATTGTGTGAGTATGGGAATGAAAGTTGATTTGAGAGAGAACTAGTATACTTACAAATTTTCTTTTTGAGTGCTTGTGTGATGAGAGTGAGAATTCACTAGGACTAGCATGGATGTGAAAGCTGTGAGATTTGAGCCTTTTGAGATTTGATGCATAAAATAATCTCTTCGTTTGTGAGTGGGTCGTCACCTTAGAGGATGCTAGAACTTGTGTGTGCTCTTGCTTCTTGATTGTGTCTAGTTTGATATGACAAATGTGATCTTAGGCCATCTTTGTTTTGATTGAGTCACTTAGCCTAAATTTTCCTGACCATTGATATTTGTCCCTTGTTAGCCCCTTTGAGCTTTAAGCCTATTTCATTTGCTAGCACATTTAAACACTATTCCAAGTTCCTAAGCCTTTTTGTCCCAATTTGAGTGGAGAATAGGAAAAGTGTGAATGTGAAGGGATTGAATTGAGTTGAAAAAGGAAAATGTTGTTTGTTGAGTGAGTATAAGAAGAAAGTGTGATGGAGTTTTTGAGTTGTGGGAAAGAACAAAAAAGGTTGAGAATGAGCAAAAGAAAAATGAGCTCAAGTGTTTGTGAAAAATGAAAAAAAATAAAAAGTGAAGGGATTGAGAAAAAAAAAGTGAAGTGAGTTAGAAAAAAAAATTGAAGTGTTGAGAGTATTGGAATTGAAAGTGTATTGATTGAGAATATTTGAAGTATTCTGTTCCTAATCTCGAAGTACCAAAGTTTGATTTTCTATTCTCCATTCACTTAAGTCACTTACCCATATTGTTATCCCACCTATCCAAAGAGCCTACATTACAACCTTGAGAAAAGTCTTTTTTGATTCGGCATTGATTTCTAGAGTATGGTCGGAGTTGAGAGTGCTTACAAGCCTATGGCTGCTGATATGCGTGATTGATTGTTTGAGTGAGTCCCTTATTATTGATATACACTTGTGAGGGAGTGAAATACATCGTTGAGTGCACATCCATGTTTGATCTTAGTGTTTCTTGTTGTTATTGCATGAGTATGATGAAGGGGATGAGTTTGTGTACGTGTGAACGATCTTTGAAGCTTGAGCTCTATTACTTGCATGATTTAGTTCTTTGTCTCATTCCTACCAATTTCACTTGACTTATTATTCGTTGCTTGAGGACAAGCAACATGGTAAGTTTGGGGGGGTTGATTAGGCGGGAAATTGTTATATTTTGGTGCCCGATTTGCCCATGTTTTGAGTGTTTTTTATGAGTGTTTGGAGTCATTTGAGTATCATTTTTATAAACTGGTAAATTTGTCTCTTTGGTTTTCATATATGGATAGAGGGTGAAAAGAGGAGTTCGTAGAACTTTGAATCGGCCAAAACGGACTCCCGGTTGAGGAGATATGAAGATTTTACGAACATGTGTACAGCTGCCGAAAAGTGCTCGAGCTCGACCACTCGTGCACGAGTTGAATCAGGTCATGCACTAGTGCACGAGCGTACGTGATTTTTGGCCCAAAAAACGCCCAAATTCGATCCCAAGCCAATTTATACCTTTTCCCAAGCATATCAACAGATACCAACACATATTTTTACATATTTTGAGCGAGGAGAAAGCTTGGGAGAGAGGTTGGAAGAGTTTTATACGTTGTAATCGAGGTTTTAATTTACAAATTCTTAGTTTTAGTATTTCTTTTGAACGTATTAGATTAATTCTTTCTTTCTTTACTCTTTGAGACGATTAAACCTAGTTTTTCAGATTTATATAGATTTCTTTGGAGACTTTAATATGTTCTTTCGTTTATGTTCTTGATTTTATTAGTTAATTCAATTATGCATATGTTTATTGTTCTTGTGATGGCTTTGATTATTCAAACCACCATGTTAGGCTAGAGCCCTTGTATGCTTAGGGTAGCATGAACTCGTAGAAGTAGGATGTGGGTATGTAATTAGAATAATTCGTGACGTTTAGTTTTAATTCTCTTAATTAATGAATTCTTAAAATCAATCTTAACTTTACCTTTGAATTTCGTACAAAAGTGTTAGGGAGAGGACGACGGTATCACTCTTTAACAAATAGTAGTCTTAACGAGAAGGTTTAGAAGGGGTTAATTAATCTACCGGTTTAGCTATGGAGGACGGCCGCATCACCACTAGTTAAATTAGGGTCTCTTTAATTAAGCACGATATATTAACTTGTTAGTGGATTAGTGAAGTCGATTGATAGGATAAAGTATTAGGGATTGAATTCTTGAGCTTTCATTCTACGATCTTTTACTTAGATTATTTCTTGCACGTCACGGTTATTTTGATTATGTACCTGCTCCGTTAGTATACGTAGGGATTCCTATTCTAAGCATCACCATCACTTATTTGAAAACACACCGTAGATACTTAGTTTAATTTTCCTTTTACATTCGTAGAGTAATTTAGTTTAGATTATTTTCTCTTTTCAAAAACCAAAAACATTTCACTCATATTAATTATGACGCGTAGATCTTCAGGGATCTATTCGCATACACACTTTCCCTTGGGTTCGATAATACTTGGTCCCTATACTTGCCCATACTACAGTGAACCCATATTCTTTGTGGGGTAACTTCTAGTTAAAGCTAGTTTGTTCGGTTCAAGTCAATAGCTAAATGACCTGTTCTTATGTTCTAGTCTTTTTCTTTATCATGTTCCATAGGTACCCTTAGCAATTGTGTTCTTGAAAGTGATGATGACATGCATAGTATTTTCATGCTTTGTGATTTGGATTCAACTAGGCTAGTTTCTGTCGATGTGCGCCTAAATATGACTCAGTAACCCCTCCCCACAACAACGAAAGTAATAGTGTAGATGTTGATGTAATTAATGATGCATGCAGTAAATCCCACTGTGATAATTCGAGTTTATTGCCAGATTACCATAATGAATATTTGGATGATGATTTTGATAATATCCCTAGGTATGATGTTTGTCCTAGATTGCCAAAGAAGTCTTACTTAGTTGATTCTTGGGGAGATTTGTTAAAAGGTAGAGTAGGTACTGTTTTTCCTGGGGGTAAATTAGGTTTTAAGGAAGCAATCATCAAATACTCTTCCCAAATGAAATTTAGTGTCAAGTTTATTAAAAACGAAACGAAATATAAGCATGTAGTATGTTCGGAGAATGAGTCGCAAGGCTGTGGTTGGATTTTAAAGGTCAGGGTTCATCCTGTTTTTGGTGATTATCAGATTTATAAGGCTAAGCTAACTCAAAGTTGCATTGGGAAGTTGTCTAAGGTTAACCCTGAAAGGCTTGGTCCTAAAATCATGGGGTAGTTCTTCCTTGAAAACTTTAAAGATGATCGTGAATTATGTGGTAGGGACTTAGGTGACATAAAGAAGAATGATTATAGGTTCCAAATTCCCTATCACAAAGTGTGGCGAACCGTTTAGGCTATGAAAGACCACATTTATGGTACCTTTGAAGAGTCATATGATCATCTCCATTGGTATTGCGCAGCTATGGAACGCACAAATCCTAATAGCATTGTAGTACTTGAGAATTAACCAAGGAGAAAATATAGAATGAGCATGAGGAAATAATTCCATATTGATCAGATTATTTGTAAAAGAGCTCCATTGATCCCCTGTTAGATTAAAAAAAAATACTACGTTGGTCCCAAAGATGTATCAAGGTCTAGAGGGGAGGGGGTGAATAGACCTTGAATTTTTTAAAACTTAAAACTTTTTGGCAACAAATGAAGTATACAGATTGAACTCTGCAGCTGTAGAGTTGAAAACAAAGGTTTGCAGCTGCAGACTTTTTGAAATGTAGAGTCTGTATAGTTAAATCAAACACTTATCAGAGTTGGTGTTGTAATACTTAGGAGTATTTTAACACTTAGTGCAGCGGAAATAAGTAAAGTGTGTTAAGTGAAAAATCAAATCCAAATAAACTTTAATGAGCACAGAGAATATAAGTGATGCAATATGATAAATAAAATGAATGAACAATAGATAAAGAACAAGATAGATTTATAGTGGTTCAGAGGTGTTGTAATCCTCCTACACCCACTCTTACACCACACAGGTGCCCAAATTCACTAAGATATCACGTAGTCACAATAAGTTCCCCCTAAGACCTAGAATTCTCACTCAAACCAGTCTAGTCTAGGATGAAACAGTTCACTCAGAACACTCTTTCTATCCCACACAGAAATAAACACTCACTAAGAAAAAAATCTACACAAGGTAGAATACAAGGAGGTATATGACTTGAAGCCAAAAATACTAATTTTCTACTAGTAGTTTCCCCGCAAGCGTACGGGTTTACTGTAGTATAAGTAAGTATAGCGACCAAGTATTATCGAACCCAAGGGAAGGAGTGTATGCGAATAGATCCCTGAAGATCTACGCGTCGTAGCTAATATGAGTGTATGTTTTTGGATTTTTAGAAGAAAATAAATTATAATCTAAACTAAATTACTTTATTAATTCAAAAAGGAAAATAAATGCTAAGAATGTAAAAGTGTGTTTTCAAATATGAGATGATGATGCTCAGGATAGGAATTCCTACGTATACTAACGGAGCAGGTATCTAATCAAGATAACCGTGATGCGCAAAAAATAACCTAAGTAAAAGATTGTAAGATGAAAGCTCAAGAATTAAAACCCTAATACTTTATCCTAACAATCGACTTCACTAATCCACTAACAAGTTAATAGATAGTGCTTAATTAACAAGACCCTAATTTAAACTAAGGTGATGTGGTCGTCCTCCTTAGATAAACCGGTAGATTAATTAACCCTTTCTAAACACTCTAATTAAGTCTACTAGTTGTTAAAGAGTGATAAGATCGTCCTCTCTCGAACACTTTTCGAACGAAATTCAAAGGTAAAGTTAAGATTGATTTTAAGAATTCATTAATTAAGAAAATTAAAACTAAACGTCATGAATTACCCTAATTACATACCCATATCCTACTTCTACGAGTTCATCCTACCCCAAGCATGCAAGGGTTTTTGCTAGACATAGTTTTTACGGAAACAAAAACAACCGAAGAAGTAACGAACATGAACATAATGATTTTAACGAATAAATAATCTAACATCAACTAGGGTTTCGAGAAATAAATGCTAAGCACTAAAATTAAATTAATAAAACGATGTCTTAATGTATTAAAGAACAAAGGTCTAAAAGAAAGAAACGAAAAATCAAAACCGAACTATGAATTCGTAAGAAAAACCTCGAAAACGTAAAACTAAAGCTTGCTCGTCTCTTCTTCTCTCCAAAAAACTAACTCTAAACGTAATATGGTATCAAGTGGTGTGTCGTGGTGTGTCGTGGTGTGTAAAAACGTGTTCGGAAGGGGTATAAATAGGCAACGGGTCGAATCGGGAATGCATGGGCCTAAACCACACATGCTCGAGCACTGCTCGGGCACTAAGTGCACGAGCACAATCCCATCGTGCGCTCCAATCTTCCAGAGAGCAAAAAGTGCTCGAGTCCTCGAGCTCGTGCACTAGGTGCACGAGTGAACCCTGCTAGAGCGCACTGCACGAGTACTCGTGCACTAAGTGCACGGCCCGTTCTTGCTCGAGCACAATGCTCGACCACTCGTGCACTAGGTGCACGAGTTCTTCAAGCTTGTGTACTCCAATGATACTTTTGCTCCCTCGAACTAATACTTTTCGTATTTCTTCGATATCTTCTCATCCGGGCATCCGTTTGAGTCGATTCAAAGTCATACGAACTCCTATTTTCGCCCTCTATCCATCTATAAGCATCAAAGAGAAAAATTCATTAGTTTATGAAAATGATACTCAAATGACTCTAAATACTCATATAAATCAATCAAAACACGGGCATTTCGAGCTATAAATTCCGACAATTTCACGCCTAATCAACCACCCCAAACTTACCATGTTGCTTGTCCTCAAGCAACAAAATAATAAGTCAAGTGAAATTGTTAGGATCAAGAATCAAATCATGCAAGTAATCGAGCTCAAGTTTCAAAGATCGTTCACACGTACACGAACTCACCCCCCTTTATCATACTCATGCAATAACAACAAGATTTACCAAGATCAAACATGGATGTGCACTCAACGATGTGTTTCACTCTCTCACAAGTGTATATCAACGATATGTATATCGATGTATTTCAACGATGTGCACAATCAATCACGCATATCGGCAGCCATAGGCTTGTAAGCACTCTCAACTCCGACCATACTCTAGAAATCAATGCCGAATAAAAAAGGACTTTAATAAGGTTGTAATGTAGGCTCTTTGGACATGTGGGATAACAATATAGGTAAGTGACTCAAGTGATTTCACTCCCTCACAAGTGTATATCAATGATAAGGGACTCACTCAAACAATCAATCACACATATCGGCAGCCATAGGCTTGTAAGCACTCTCAACTCCGACCATACTCTAGAAATCAATGCCGAATCAAAAAGGACTTTATTAAAGTTGTAATGTAGACTCTTTGGACAGGTGGGATAACAATATAGGTAAGCGACTCAAGTGAATGGGGAATAAAAACTCAAACTTTAGTACTTCGAGATTAGGAACAGAATACTTCAAACATTTTCAATCAACACACTTTCAATTCCAATACTCTCAACACTTCAATTTTTTTTCTAACTAATTTCACATTTTTTTTTTCAATCACTTCACTTTTTTTTCTTTTTCACACAACTCACATGAGCTCATTTTTTTCTTTTGCTCATTCACAATTTTTTTTTCTTTCCCACAACTCATATTTTTCATCACACCTTATTCTCATAATCACTCAGACAATCACAATTCTCCCTTTTCAACTCAAATCAATCCCTTCACATTCACACTTTTCCTATTCTCCACTCAAATTGGGACAAAAAGGCTTAGGAACTTGGAATAGTGTTTAAATGTGCTAGCAAATGAAATAGGCTTAAGGCTCAAAGGGGCTAACAAGGGACAAATGTCAATAGTAAGGAAATTTTTTTGCTAAGTGACTCATTCAAATCAAAGATGGCCTAAGATCACATTCGGCATATCAAACTAGACACAATCAAGAAGCGAAAGCACACACAAGTTCTAGCATCCTCTAAGGTGACGACTCACTCACAAACGAAGAGATCAATTCATGCATCTTAATCTCAAAAGGCTCAAATCTCACGGCTTTCACATCCATGCTAGTCCTAGTGAATTCTCACTCTCATCACACAAGTACTCAAAAGGAAAGTTTGCAAGCATATGAGTTCACTCTCAAATCAACTCTAACTCAAACACTCACACAATAAAATTCCTAACTCAACCTTACAACTCAACTCTACTTATCAAAACATATTCAAGAATAGCAATCAACAAGCATAAGATGATTGATAGGCATGAAATATGAAGTAGCACATCAAAACAATATCAGCCCAAGGAGCATCTCAAGGTACCAAATAACTAAACTCAACTCAAGAGAGGGTGTGCGCCTGTGCAATGTAACCATAATACAAATAAAAAACTCCACCCCCCAAACTTCGACCTTGTGAAGCGGTCTAAGTTTGGGGATGTGGGTTACCTCATCCAAATAATTCAGTTTCTTATAACAACTTGGCACACTCCCTTGTCTCGAGTTGGTCCCTTCAATCTCCACTTCTTTGGCACTCTTTCACCCTCAAGGCAAGCCTACAAAATAAACTCTCAAGTACGAGGTTAAAACTTACGATTCAACAACACCCTAATAACATAAAAACACTGAAAACAAATAAAAATGGGTTGCCTCCCATTCAGCGCTATTTTTAAGGTCCTCATGCCGGACCGAGCTCAAAGGAGCTTATGGGACATGATACTCAAAATTACCTTCCTTACTCTCATAAGAGTGGTGGTTGAATTCCTTTCCTTGATTCCCCTTCATCATGAGCTCCTTTGCTTCCTTCTCAACCTCAAGTGGTGGGGGTCTCAACTTCTTCTCGCTTTTATCTGGAGGAGTCTTACTAATCAATTTCTTAAATTTTGACTTTTTCTTCTTAACTCCCCCTTTACTCTCCAACTGGACCTCGTCCTCATTTTTAACTTCTTCATCCTTCAACTTCTTCCCTTTATCCCTATCAAAATAATCAAGATCGTAATGCTCATGAGTCAAATTATCAAGTGAAGGATTATCAAATTCATTACTAAGAGAAAGATTAGGGATATGAGGTGTGTCTTCAACACGAGGATCAATTGCATCCATGCAATAACAGCTTTCATCCTCCTTCGGGTACTTCATGGCCTCATATAGGGAAATCTTTATCTCTTGATCGTCAACTTTCAATGTGATCTTCCCATTTGCCACATCTAGCACCATCCCCGCCGTTGCCAAAAACAGTCTTCCCAAGATCAAAGGCACTCGCTCATCTTCTTTCACGAGGACGTCTTCAACTACACCTTGAGGTCGAGTAATAGACCGGTCGGCAAGTTGAAGCGTCATCATCGTCGGCTGAAGTTCTCTCCCTTCAAACTTCTTGAATAGTGACAATAGCATTAGATTGATGCTCGCTCCAAGGTCGCACAACGCTCCTTTCTTGACTCTATTCCCGATATCACATAAGATTGTGAAACAAACGGGATCCTTCAACTTTGGTGGAAGCGCCTTGTGCACTAATGCACTCACCTCATGGTTCAGCTGAACCAACTTGGGCTCATCAACTCTCCTTCTCTTCGCTATCAAGTCCTTCAGGAACTTGGCGTAGTTAGGCATCTGTTCCAAAGCATCATAAAAAGGAATGTTAATATGCAAATTCTTAAAAACATCAAGGAATTTAGCGAATTTCTCATCAAGCTTTTTCTTCATGAAGCGTTGTGGATATGGGACGGGTATCACCAATTTGGGTACCCCCCATTCATCACGCTCGGTCTCTTTCACTTTCTCCCTTGCTTCATTTGCCTTCTTCCACTTAGGAACTCTCTCACTCTTCTCAATGCCTTCCTCTTCAGGCTCTTTGCTCTCTATCTCAATTTCTTCCTCAACTGTCTCACCTCCATCTTTCTTATGTTCTTGTCCCTCCATCTCAATCTCTCCTTGGGGCGTCTCAGAATCAGCAGGCATCTGAGGACCATCATAGTTGGTTCCACTTCTTAACTGGATCGCCTTGCAATGCTCTTTCGGGTTCCCCTCCGGCATAGAAGGATACTTACCCGGCTCTCTACCCAATGATTTTACGATCTGGCTCACCTGAAACTCTATGGAAGTGAACCGCCGGTTGTTCTCTTGCTGAATTCGATTCAGCTCTACATCTCTCTCCTGGAGTTCTTGGTCACGCTGATCACTTTTCTTATGCAACTCTTTAACATCATATTCCAATGAGGACAATATCTTGCTTCCTTCCTCCACCTTCTGAAGGATAGCTCTCAACATCTCCTCAGTTGAGGCACCCCCTTCTCCACCCGGGGGTTTCAAACCTGGATCAACACCTGGAGGAACTGTAATTCCAGCTTTCGAATTAGCATATGAAAAATTCTCGTTCTTCCTCCATGTGTTCTAAGGAGGCTGATGGCCTCCTTGATACCCTTGTGTGTTCCTCCATTGATTTTGAGGAGGCTGTGGACCTGGAGGTACAAATGGTTGGCCATAGGAGGGTCTTCCAAATTGATTGCCACCTTGTGGATACCCGCCTTGATTTTAGTAAGGTCCTCCCATATAGTTGGCTACCTCTTGCTGAACTGGGGGCTGATCCACTTTCTCACTCACTGCTACATTCCCTCCAACCAAATTATGCCCAACCTCAATGTTACTAATCTTCTCCATCATAGCCATCAACAGCTTCCTCGTCCCTTCACTCTCCTCCAACTTACTAGCTCTCTAAAATTCTGGGTCCTCGTTCCATACCCCAGCATTCGTGACAATATTGTCAACGATTTCTCTTCACCTCGCTGTACCTTGGTTCAGAATGCTCCACTAGCACACACGTCAAGATGGGCTTGGCCAGCCTTGCTGGCTCCACTATAGAAGAATGCCATGATATCCCCCTCATTGTACCCATGCTGCGGGCACTCAATTAACATGTTTTAGTATCTCTCCCACGCCTGACGTAAGTCTTCTCCTTGCTTCTGGCGGAAGGAAGAGATCTTTATCCTTGTTTTAATGGTTCTAGATGGAGGGTAGAATCGCTCGAGGAACATACGCTCGAGCTCGGCCCATGTTGTTACACCTCCCCGTGGGAGTGTGTTATCGTACCACTCCTTTGCTATTCCCGTCAAAGAGAATGAGAACAACCTGAGCCTCTTGGCATCTTCAGACATGCCGTTATAATTGAACGTGGATGCGATCATCAGAAAACTCCTCAGATGAGTATGAGGATTCTCCTTCCCAACCTCCCCCTTGAATTGATTCTCGGTAAGCAGCTTTAGAATTCCAGGGGAAATTGAGAAGTTGTTTGCCTCTACAGGGGGCAATGCCACTCCATCATAGTACTGTTGCGGTTGTGCCGTGAACCTTCCTCAAATTGCCATGTTCTGATCGGCGTTCTGAGGAACGTGCTGAGGATTAGTAGGTGGTACGGGTACTTGTTGGGCTGGTGGTTGGTGATAGACTGGTGGTGGGTTGTAAACAGGAGGTGGAGGGTACGGGTATGGGTGATACGGATATGGTGGGTATGGGTAAGGGTAATGTAAGTTGTTTTGTGGGAAGTTGTTATGTGGAAATGCAGGGTTGTTCTGAGGGTGTTGGACAAGGTTATGAGATGGATTGTTTACGTTCTGTGTACCCGGGTTTTGGCTCTGGCTCTCCCCTAACGGGACTTGATTCTGACTTCCATTCCCTCCAGTGCCCCCAACCCGGTCCACTGTCTGATTAAACTCATTTGCAGCATCATCCAACTCATTACTAATATCCATGTTCACGTTCTCGTTCTCTCCTCCGGCAGCAATCATCATTCTTAAAAAGGCTCTGTTTCTTCTTGCTATTGTCTCAGGATCTAGCTGTAGTCTCTCTTCATTCGATTCACCTTGCGAGCGTATTTTCATAAACCTGAAACACTAACAAAAGAATAAAAACGCAACTGCCGAACACGTACAAATAAAACAGAAAAGTAAAGCACTCACTACTAACTACTAAACTATCTACAAGTCCTATTCAAAAGATATACAACGCCATCCCCCGCAATGGCGCCATTGACTTGAAGCCGAAAATACTAACTTTCTACTAGTAGTTTCCCCGCAAGCGTACGGGTTCACTGTACTATAAGTAAGTATAGCGACCAAGTATTATCGAACCCAAGGGAATGAGTGTATGCGAACAGATCCCTGAAGATCTACGCGTCGTAGCTAATATGAGTGTATGTTTTTGGATTTTTAAAAGAAAATAAATTATAATCTAAACTAAATTACTTTATTAATGCAAAAAGGAAAATAAATGCTAAGAATGTAAAAGTGTGTTTTCAAATATGAGATGATGATGCTCAGGATAGGAATTCCTACGTATACTAACGGAGCAGGTACCTAATCAAGATAACCGTGACGCGCAAGAAATAACATAAGTAAGAGATTGTAAGATGAAAGCTCAAGAATTAAAACCCTAATACTTTATCCTAACAATCGACTTCACTAATCCACTAACAAGTTAATAGATAGTGCTTAATTAACAAGACCCTAATTTAAACTAAGGTGATGCGGTCGTCCTCCTTAGATAAACCGGTAGATTAATTAACTCTTTCTAAACCCTCTCATTAAGTCTACTAGTTGTTAAAGAGTGATAAGATCGTCCTCTCTCGAACACTTTTCGAACGAAATTCAAAGGTAAAGTTAAGATTGATTTTAAGAATTCATTAATTAAGAGGATTAAAACTAAATGTCACGAATTACCCTAATTACGTACCCACATCCTACTTCTACGAGTTCATCGTACCCCAAGCATGCAAGGATTTTAGCTTGAAATGGTTTTTACAGAAACAAAAACAATCGAAGAAGTAACGAACATGTACACAATGATTTTAACGAATAAATAATCAAACATCAACTAGGGTTTCGAGAATTAAATGCTAAGCACCGAAATTAAATTAAAATGTATTCAAGAACAAAGGTCTAAAAGAAAGAAACGAAAAATCAAAACCGAACTATGAATTCGTAAGAAAAACCTCGAAAACGTAACACTAAAGCTTGCTCGTCTCTTCTTCTCTCCAAAAAATAACTCTAAACGTAATATGGTATCAAATGGTGTGTTGTGGTGTGTAAAAACATGTTTGGAAGGGGTATAAATAGGCAACGGGTCGAATCGGGAACGCAAGGGCCAAAACCACGCATGCTCGAGCACTGCTCGTGCACTAAGTGCATGAGCACAATCCCATCGTGCGCTCCAATCTTTCAGAGAGCAAAAAGTGCTCGAGTCCTCGAGCTCGTGCACTAGGTGCACGACCCGTTCTTGCTCGAGCACAATGCTCGACCACTCGTGCACTAGGTGCACGAGTTCTTCTAGCTTGTGTACTCCAATGATACTTTTGCTCACTCGAACTAATACTTTTCGTATTTCTTCGATATCTTCTCATCCGGGCATCCGTTTGAGTCGATTCAAAGTCCTACGAACTCCTCTTTTCACCCTCTATCCATCTATAAGCATCAAAGAGACAAAATCATTAGTTTATGAAAATGATACTCAAATGACTCTAAATACTCATATAAATCTATCAAAACACGGACATTTCGAGCTATAAATTCCGACAATTTCACGCCTAATCAGTATATAGTGAGGAACAACAAAAATATAAGATGATATTCCTAGCTTCTAAGTTCTAAATATTTCTAGAGTTGAAGGGTTGTAGACTTTGAAGGCTGTAAATATTGTGCTTGTATGCTTGAAAGCTTTTGATTGTTGTTGTTTATAATCTGATGTCTCCTCTCCTCTTTATATGAGTCTTGAGGGGTCCTCTAGCCGTTGGAGGGATTTAGAAATTCAAATTTTTTCACTTCCAGCTTTGACTTCTGCTTAATTAAGGATTCTTGTCATATAGCAACGTCCTTCAAGTAGTACAAGTTGTCTTTTAGTGATGACTGCTCAAAGAGCTGTTAATCACTGAAACACTTAGCTAGTAATTAGCTCTGGTAAACTCTGAGACTTTTCAAACTAAGTGAGTGAGTGTACCATGTGTACTACACTTAATTAGTCCTACTAATCTCAAGTTTACAGCTTGTAGTCTCTAACTCTGCAGATGTAGACTCTTCGGCTGTGGACTTGTCTTCAACTCTTCAGATGTAGACTTGTCTTCAACTAGCTGTAGGGTCTGTATCCAATGTTTGCAGATGTAAACTTTCATCTATTAAATTCTTTATTTTTCTTTGTACCTGCAATGTTAGTTTTCACAATACAAAAATATCTGTTTTGACATTATCAAAATTAACATGAGAAAAATCCCCAGGACAAAAATATCCTAACAATTTCCCCCTATTTTGATGATGGCAAAACTAATCAAACAAAATAATTTTAGAAACTAAATTGCATGAAAGAAACAAACAAAGTCTAGGGAATAGAGAGAATTGCATTCAACTGTAAAATTGATACATGATCACTAATCAATTACAGCCTCTCCTATTCTAACAAAGACTTCAGCTGATTTACCTTCTCTTTACCTTCTTTTGTGCTTAGGATCCACATCTTCGTCTTCAGAGTCATTCCTTTCAGGACTTTGTGGGATGATTCCTTGAGCTATAAGGGTAGCATTCTTCAAATCTTCTTCCTCATACGCCTTTAACATCTCAAACTCGATCCTTGCACTTTTAGCTTCTTCTTCTTCTTTCTTTGCTTTGGATCTTGGTGACAGAGTCCTGGGCATCTTCTTCCTTCTGATAGCTTGCTTCTTCTGAACTCCTCCTCCTAGCTTCCTCAGCAACTTGGCGTTATCACCTGAATACAAAGTTTATTGACCTTTCAATGTCTTGAACAATCTAAATCTATCCGTCAAACTAGCATGCTTTTTGAGCAATGGATGGAAAGGACCAATCTTTCTGAACTCCTCCATAAACATCTTAGTATTTTCCACCAAATTTTCTTCTTCCTCTGGAAGTGTGTCTGTAGACTCTTCAAACATCTCAGCTGCAGGATTGACCTCAAGTGTTGAAACCATGTCTATAGGCACAGAAGAAAATGTTTATGTAGGGTTGGTAACTGTAGGATTCTCAAAACTTTGACTTTGAACATTTCCTAACAGCTTTTGTGTGAACACAGATACAGGCTGTGACTTCTCTTCTTGCTATCTTGCCTCTTGAAATCTTGCTTCCCTTCTTCGATTAACCTTATCTTCCCATTTTCCAACAAATTTTTGACTTTGTGGAATCTTGATTATTCTGCCTTTGTGCAAATGTCCTTGGGCATGTGAATTGTCCTCAGGTTTGGCAAATAAAAAAACTCCTTCTACTGGTCTATCAAAACCACTTAGACCAGTCTTGAAAGCTTGATCTAGTCTATCAAAACCACTCAGACCAGTCTTGAAAGCTTGATCTAGTTCTTTCTCAAAGTCTCCTTGTAAGTTCTGAAAGTTTGTTAAGGCCACATTAAGAGCATCTTTCTCACCAGAATTATCCTTTAATCCTATGTATACAACATCTTCCCCCTTTTTGCCATCAATAAAATAACATAGGAGGGTATCCATCTTGGCAGATAGGTGGGATTCAATGTGACTTGAATTAGCAGCTAAGGAGCTCATATTTTTATTAATGCCATCAATAGAGTCCTTTATCAGCTTGTTGTCATCCAGAATTCTTTCCATAGAGCTCTTCAGTTCTCCAATCATGTCATCCTTTTGTTGTAACTCTTTCTTCATTATGAGATGCATACTGACCAGGTTTTCAATGGATTCCTTGAATTTCTCCTGAATCTGTAATTTTTCTTCTTTTGCCTTCTCAAACAGCTTAGTTAGCATCTCTTGCAGTCCTTCCTTGATTCTCTTAGACACAATGTGCTCTGGAATCCTTCTAAATTCTTCCATGATATTTGTAGACATCTCTTCCACGGTAGTTTCAATTGAACTAATTTTCCTCAGAATTTTCTCATTATTGACAACTTCTTCTCCAAACATATCTTCCTCTCCTTCAGATATTCTCACAACAAGATCTGACTTTCCCTTTCCTTCCATGAGTTTAGGTCTCTTGGGATCAGACATACTAGGAGCAGATGTCTTCCTCTTTAGATTCAAAGGTGTGGGCACATCAGGTGTGGCCAACTCCTTCAAGTAATCGCCGAAGTCCTTCTCGTTCATAGTCTCTTCACCTAGAGGTGTAGATGGATCAATATTTTCTAAAATAATAAAGACGGATTTTGCTTTGAAAGCTTCTAAATCCTTACCTAGATTGCCTGTGGTTAGCTGAGTCTCATCTACAGACCTTTGGAAGTTTGGAGCTGTAGAGATTGTAGCACTTGCATTTACTTCAGATGAAGTATTTGCAATCGTTTGGCCTCCTTGAGGTGGTAAACCTCCATCTCCAGCTTCATCATCATCATCATCATCATCATCATCACTCTTTCTCAGATTATCAGTCTTATAGGGTGATTTGTCATTCTTTTCACCTTTTTCTTCTTTATCTTTTGTAGACTTTCCTTCTTCCATGTCTCTTTCTTGAGTAACAACAGATTTTCCAGCTTCAACAACAATTTGTACTCCTTCAATCAGTGTGTTCAGGTTTGACAAGTCTTCCATGGGATGACTTGGTGGTACAGCAGAGCTTCCACCTTCTCCACTTAAAAATCCTTCAGTTTGAGGCATGTCCTCATCTGTACTTTCCTCATCTCTATTGGCAGATAGCAATTCTGCACCAGGAATTATAGCTTGATCATCAGATTCATTTGCAAGTACAACTCTCAATGCTTCAGCTGCTGACTTGCTCAGTGGTTTTCCCTTGGAACTTTCAATAGATATTTCTTTCCCTTTTCCCTTCTTGGATTCTGGGGCTTTCCTTTCACTGATTTGTTTTCTTCATTTCAGCAATTTTCTTGAAGAAAAACTTATTATCCAACAACACTTCAATATCTGAGGTGTTACTCCATTCTTTAATCCAAGTAAATTCTTCTTCCTCCTTCTTCTTAAGAAATTCTAGCTTATTCCTAAGATCTCTCAATTCTTCATATCTCTGCAGTTCTTGAACATGCTCTGCAGTCAATTCTTCATCATCTAACTCAGCATCTCCTGATTCAAACTCAACTAAATCCTTCACTTTCTCTCCAACATTCTTTCTTAGAAACTCTGCAGATAAGGAAGTCACAATAGCTTGTGTCTCCTTGGGGGCAATCACTAAGTCTGCATCTATTTCTTTAGGGGCAATCACTTTCTCCTCACAAGTCTTAGCTACAGTTTCTAAGTCTGCATCTGTAGACTTAGGCATCTGAGCTGTAGACTCTAATGCTTCATTGGAACGTCTTTTCTTCCTTCTCATCTCCTTAGAGATTTCCTTATTGTTGAGAATAATAGTGTCTTCATCCTCAACTAACTCCAGCTTTCTCTTAGCCTTAGACTTATATTGGTGAATAACAAGGGGGCTTAGAAACTTATGCTTCTTTAGGCTTCTTCTGTTTCCTTTTCTTAGCAATCAATGGTGCATCCGCAGCACCTCTCTTGAATTTTCCCAATCCAATGATTCTATGTACGAAGATAGGCACAGGACCACGAGTTTGAAACAAAGGCACATCAAGATGTTTCAAGATATAGTTTAAGAATAAGTCAAAACCTTTAGTGTTTCCACTCTTGGTCACGTTATAGGCAATCCTATTGAAAATTAATGAACTAACATCTACCTTAAGACCTTTATCCAACGCAATCATTAAATTCCACGCAATCTCAGGACCATCATCATGACTACCTGTCCTATTGAGAAGGGATTTGTCCATTACCTCATAAAGATAGACATATTCCTTTGAAAGTTGGTTCTTCTTGAAGTGTCTGCTCCAACTTTCTGGCAACTCCAATCCACCAGTAAACTTGTTGTAGTAGACAATGTCTTCATTCTTAAAATTGAATTCAGTCAAGTAAAGTCCTCCAGCAGGTATCTTTAGGGCCTCACTGATGACTCTAATAGTAATCTTGATGTCAACTCCATCAATGTTAGTAGTGATATAGTTCTTTCCTTCGGTGTATGATGCAGTTTCATAGAATTTGTGAGGTAAAACATCATCATAACCATCAGGTCTGTTGGTTAGAGCATATTCTAAGCCTTAGGTTTTTATGCGTCGAAAAATGCGAGCCATGACTTCGGAATTTTCAAGGGCTTCGATAAGATCATTGAAGTCAAAAAGAGATCCAAAGAGTATCTTCATGATTTTAGAAGTTTTGAAACGAAGAAAACTTTGGTTTGAAGTTTGCAGGTAGAATACGAAAGGGGTTCAAATGAAAAATAATGAACAGGTTTTGTGCTAAGGGTTCCTATTTATACTTGCACAAAACTCAAGGAAAATGTTAACATTGAGAAAAAAGTTTTTCCTTATATTTTGGAAATCAACGGTTTAAAATATTTGGGTTATTTACTCATTTAAAAGATCAACGACTTAGAAATGAAGTAAATAAAATCCAAATTTTGAAAGTCAATATATAAATGTACACTGTCCAGTACGTTTTTATCAATTAAAAACCTGGGACAATAAATCCAAAAAATTTGTGTACACGTAAGTACAAGGATTTGGAATTTAGTACTGTACGTATTTAATAGCTAAGAATGTACAAGTCAACTTGAAAATCTACAGTTTGAAGTTTGCAGTTTGATAACTTCAGTTAGAATAGTCTGCAGTTTATTCAAAGTTTATATCTGTAGACTTAAGTCTGCATCTGCTTTCTTTAAGTTTACATTTGAATAACTCATCATAACTTCTTGACTTTCTTTTGAAGTTTTCAACTTTATACTTCATCTCTGAGTGATTTTCTTATAACTCTAACATTCCTAATTCACCTCTCAAGATAGAGAATCTTGATTCATATAGAGGTTTGGTAAAGATATCTGCAAGATTAAGATCTGTATGAATCTTTTCCATTTTGATATCTCTCTTTTCAATATTATCCCTAATGAAATGATGTCTCACATCAATGTTCTTGGATCTTGAGTGTAAAACAGGGTTCTGTGTGATAGCAATTGCATTCGTATTGTCACAGAATATGGTAGTGTTCTTTGAATCAATATCATAGTCCTTCAGTTGGTATTGCATCCACAAAATTTGTGCACAACAACTTCCTGCAGCAATGTATTCTGCTTCAGCTGTAGATAGTGCAATAGAATTCTATTTCTTGCTATGCCAAGATACTAGTCTTTGTCCAAGAAATTGACATATCCCACTAGTACTCTTTCTGTCAACTTTACATCCAGCAAAATCTGAGTCTGTGTAACCTTTCAGTTCTATTCCACCCTCTTTTGAATACCATAAACCAAGATTCTGGGTAGACTTAATGTACTTGATTATTATTTTCACAGCATTCAAGTGTGATTCCTTGGGATTGACTTGGAACCTAGCACATACACCCATAGCAAACATAATATATGGTCTGCTAGCTGTAAGGTAGAGTAAGGATCCAATTAATCTTCTATACAACGTAACATCCACACTTTTTCCATTCTCATCTTTATCCAACAGGGTCGATTGTGACATGGGAATAAATGTAGGCTTTGAACAACTCATTCCAAACTTTTTGATTAGTTCTTGAGTGTATTTGGCCTGATTTACGAAATTCCCTTGTCCATTTGCTTAACTTGCAGTCCTAAAAAGAAATTTAGATTTCCCATCATGCTCATCTCAAACTTTTCTTGCATGAGATGTGAAAATTTCCTACATAATTCTTCATTGGTTGATCCAAAGATAATGTCATCAACATAAATCTAAACTGGTAAGATATCTTCACCATGTTTGAGTCTAAATAAGGTCTTGTCCACTATTCTTTTCTTGAAACCATTCTTGATTAAACGATCACATAGAGTATCATACCATGCCCTGGGTGCTTGCTTTAATCCATATAAAGCTTTTCTTAGTCTGTAAACTTTGTCTCCATCTGTAGAGTCTTCTAAACCAGGAGGTTGCTCTACATAGACTTCCTCTGCCAGAAGTCCATTTAAAAATGCACTCTTTACATCCATTTGATATACAGTAAATTTCATATGAGCAGCATAGGCCAAAAATATCCTAATTGCCTCAAGTCTTGCAACTGGTGTAAAAGATTCATCAAAATCAATTCCTTCTGCTTGGCAATATCCTTGTGCTACAAGTCTGGCCTTATTCCTTGTAACAACTCCTTCTTCATCAAGTTTGTTCTTAAACACCCATTTAGTTCTAATAACTTTCTGATACATAGGTCTAGGAACTAATTCTCAAACTTGATTTCTCTCAAATCCATTCAGTTCTTCTTGCATGGCAAGTATCCAATTGACATCCATAAGAGCTTTTTCTATGTTTGATGGTTCTATTTCAGATAGAAAACTTGCAAACATAGCTTCATGCTGTTGTCTTTTGGTTTTTACTTTATCAGTTACATCTCCAATAACTTATTCAGGGGGATGGTTTTTAAGCCATTTCAAGTTTAAGGGGTCATGGTGAATATTTTGTTCAGCTGTAGAGTTATTAACTGTAGATTCGTTGAGTCTATCAGTTAACTCTTCCACTGAAGAAATATCACCTTGATTGTCTTGATATGTTTCATTTTCATGATCTTCACTCCTTGGTAACTCCTTAGTAGATTCTTTATTGCCTTGTTCAGTTATTCCTACTTGAATCTCAACTGTTACATATAGTTGTAAAGTTCTATCTGTAGTGTTTTCTTCTTTCTGCAAATCTTTAATGATCTTTTGATTCTCTCTGTCTTCAATGTGTGGTTCATCAAACACAACATGTGTAGATTCTTCCACAAGCATTGTTCTCTTATTAAACACTCTAAAGGCTTTGCTTACTACTGAATATCCAAGGAAGAATCCTTCATATGCCTTAGGATCAAATGTTCTTAGATAATCCTTCCCATTATTTAGAATGTAGCATTTGCATCCAAAGATGTGAAAATAAGATATGTTAGGACTAAATCCTTTCCATAATTCATAAGATATTTTGTAATGTGATTTGTTTATTAAACACCTGTTTTGTGTGTAACAAGCAGTATTGGTAGCTTCAGCCCAGAACCTTTTGGGTAAATGAGCTTCCACTAACATGGTTCTAACAGCTTCTTTTAGAGTTCTGTTCTTTCTTTCAGCTACACCATTTTGTTGAGGTGTTCTAGCTGCTGAATATTCATGATGAATCCCATGAAGAGAACAAAACTCTTCAATAAATTGATTTGTAAATTCAGTTCCTTTATCAGATCTGGTTTTTACAATCTTTAAACCTTTCTCATTTTGAATTTTTCTCATAAGTTCAGGTAACCTCTGTAGAGTCTCACTCTTTTTCCTTAGGAACACAGTCCAGGTGAATCTTGAGTAATCATCTACCACCACAAGGGTATACTTTTTCCCACTAATACTAATTGGTTCTAAGGGTCCAAAAAGATCCATATGAAGCATTCCAAAACTTTGTTTGAGCCATCAAAGATTATGTTCTTAAAAGTTTTCTTTCTTTGCTTACCCTTTTGGCATGCATCACAAAGATGATCTTTCTTGAATTTTGTCTCCGGTAGACCTCTTACAAGTCTGTTTTTCACAAGGTCATTCATGGTTTTGAAATTTATGTGATTTAGTCTTTTATGCCAGAGCCAGCTTGTATCTGTAGAGTTGTTTGCTATAAAATAAACATTCTCTTCAGTTGAGCTCCATTCAACTATATACACATTTCTTTTTCTAGTACCACAAAGTTTGACTTGTTTAGTTTCAACATCCTTAATCATGCACGAGTTTGGTGTAAAGTCTACAATGTATCATTTGTCACAAAATTGACTCACACTTAATAAGTTATGCTATAGTCCATCCACAATATATACATCATTGATCTGCACATTTCCTCTTCTTATTGAACCTGAACCCTTGGCAGTTCCACTGGCATTATCATCAAAAACTACTCTAGGTCCATTTAGTTCTCTAAGGTTGGAAAGTGTTTCTTTATTACCTGTTTCTTTATTACCTGTCATGTGCCTTGCACAACCACTATCAATATACCATATTTCCTTTAGAGTGGTTGACAAATGTCCTTGCAATAAGTGAAGAGTTAGTGCTTAGGTATCCAAAGATTTGGATCTCCTCCAGTGACATTCTTAACCACCCAAGTTGGTTTTGCAATAGTTGGTCTTTTGCCTTTCTTGTATGGAACTTCCTGAGCAACTTTCTTGTCCCCTGTAGACTTTTTTCCATTCCAGAATTTGTTAAAATTCTCTTTTCTCTTAAAATCTACAGTTGCTTCCGGCTGCACAGTTGTTGTCTGTAAAGTTTGACTTGAAGTCTCTTCTTTACAGATTGGTTTGATCTTGTCTATGTACAGATTGATCTTCTCTTCCAAATATTGTTCATTTTCAACTTTTCCATAGATAATGTCAATAATCTTCTTTTGTTTCTCATCAGATAGATTTTTGACTAATCTTTGAACAGTTGGTTCCTCAAGATCTTGTAGAAGAATGTTTTCTCTTTTGAACTCTTGTTGTTGTTTCACAAATGTGGGAACAGAATTTTCAAGATATTCCATCCAATCACATGGATTGTATCCAATGCCTGTCATATCTCCTGAAGGTCTTTGCTGTAAAAGCATTTCCTTCAATTTTCTAGAAGATTTACCATATCATTCCAATCTTTTAATGAAATAATCTATCTCAGCTTCAACATTTTGAATAATGTTGTCTTTCTTTGCTACTTCATTCTTGAGATATATACAATCAACAATTCTGCATGTAGCTTCTTCAAAAAGTTCTTCATGACTCATTTTTAGATAATCAAATTCTTCTTGCAAATTACTCATTAAGGATAGATTGTTTCTGTTTTCATTGGTTTCAGCAAGCAGTTCCTCAATTCTTTGCTTAAGTTCTTGATTTTCAATTAAAAGTTCATCATAATCACTTCTTATATGAAGCAGTCCTTCAAAACCTTTTTGGAGCAAGTGAATCATATCACTGGAAGAATCCTTTTCAGTTAAAGAACTGGATGAGGATTGTACCTTTTCATCCTTTGCCATAAGACATATTAGTGCTTCATTGTCCTCAGAATCTGTGGACTCACACTCTGCAGTTGGGTGAGAAGAAGAAGAGGGACTTTCCTCCTGAGTCTTTTCAAACTCGGATAGTAGTGCTCTTATTCTTTCTTTATCCAACTTTTTCTTCTTTTCCATCCTTGCAGCTTTCTCCTCCTCAATGTACTTCTTTGCTTCTGGGTAGGGGCAGTCCTTGATTAAATGTCCAGGTTTCCTGCAATTATAGCAAAGATAGTTGGAGTTAGCAGCTGGTTTACTTGACTTACCTTCTTGCTTAGGTGGATTTTTCTTCCAGTTAACTCTCTTGGCAAACTTTTTGAATTGCTTTTTTTAACAAGGCCATCTCATCATTTTCTGAATCTGATTCTGCAGTTAGATTGGACTCTGCAGCTACTAGAGCTGTGACTTTTGAATTTGTTGAGTCTTTGTCTTTTCTTCTGTCAATATTAGATTCAAAGGCTTTAAGGTCAGATTACAACTCAAATGTGGATACTTTAGATAAATCCTTAGATTCTCTCATAGCAACCACTTTCATATCCCATTCAGATGGTAAGGCTCTTAGAACTTTCATGTTCTTTTCCCTTTGAGAGTATTCTTTTCCAAGTAGTTCAAGCTCATTGAGTATTTCAATGAATCTTGAATCAAACTTTTCGAGAGTTTCTCCAGATTTCATCTTGAAGTTCACAAATTTTTGGACAGCTATCATGAGCTTGTTCTCTTTAATTTGACCAGTCCCTTCACAGATCATCTCAAGTTTCTCCCATATCTCTTTAGCAGTTTTGCAACTTTTTATCTTGTTGAACATAATTTTATCTAGAGAATGATAAATAATGTTTCTTGCAACATTGTCGAGGTTTGCTATCCTCTTGTCTACATTTGTCCACTCCTTCTTGGGCTTTGGAATGATTTGGGCTATACCAGTCTGATCTCCTGCAGTGTTGGCCTTTTCTATCACAATTGGACCATCCTCAATTATGGATCACATTTCATCATTCATAGCAGATAAGTGAGCTTGCATTCGAATCTTCCAATCATCATATTCATCTTTGGAAAACATAGGCACTTTAGACTTTATCATTTTAGGAGCCATAGAAAATGCAAATATGATTTTTCAAAAATAATTTTGGATCTGGCTTGAAAACTTTTTGAAATTTGGTCAAAGCAGTGGCAAGCCAACTACTCTGATACCACTTGTTGGTCCCAAAGATGTATCAAGGTCTAGAGGGGGGGTGAATAGACCTTGATTTTTTTTAAACTTAAAACTTTTTGGCAACAAATGAAGTATACAGATTGAACTTTGCAGCTGTAGAGTTGAAAACAAAGGTTTGCAGCTGCAGACTTTTTGAAATGTAGAGTCTGTATAGTTAAATCAAACACTTATCAGAGTTGGAGTTGTAATACTTAGGAGTATTTTAACACTTAGTGCAGCGGAAATAAGTAAAGTGTGTGAAGTGAAAAATCAAATCCAAATAAACTTTAATGAGAACAGAGAATATAAGTGATGCAATATGATAGATAAAATGAATGAACAGTAGATAAAGAACAAGATAGATTTATAGTGGTTCAGAGGTGTTGTAATCTTCCTACATCCAATGTTACACCACACAGGTGCCAAATTCACTAAGATATCACGTAGTCACAATAAGTTCCCCCTAAGACCTAGAATTCTCACTCAGATCAGTCTAGTCTAGGAAGAAACAGTTCACTCAGAATGAAACAATTCACTCAGAACACTCTTTCTATCTCACACAGAAATAAACACTCATTAAGAAAAAAATCTACACAAGGTAGAATACAAGGGGGTATATAGTGAGGAACAACAAAAATATAAGACAATATTCCTAGCTTCTAAGTCCTAAAAACTTCTAGAGTTGAAGGGCTGTAGACTTTGAAGGCTGTAAATATTGTGCTTGTATGCTTGAAAGCTTTTGATTGTTGTTGTTGATCCTCTGAGGTCCCCTCTCCTATTTATAGGAGTCTTGAGGGGTCCTCTAGCCATTGGAGGGATTTAGAAATTTAAATTTTTTCACCTCCAGCTTTGTCTTCTGCTTAATTAGGGCTTCTTGTCATATAGCAACGTCCTTCAAGTAGTACAAGTTGTCTTTTAGTGATAACTGCTCAAAGAGTTGTTAATCACTGAAACACTTGTTTCTACTGGCTAGTAATTAGCTCTGGTAAACACTGAGACTTTTCAAACTAAGTGAATGAGTGTACCATGTGTACTACACTTAATTAGTCCTACTAATCTCAAGTTTACAGCTTGTAGTCTCTAACTCTGCAGATGTAGACTCTTCGGCTGTGGACTTGTCTTCAACCCTTCATATGTAGACTTGTCTTCAACTAGCTGTAGGGTCTGTATCCAATGTTTGCAGATGTAGACTTTCATTTATTAAATTCTTCATTTTTCTTTGTACCTGCAATGTTAGTTTCCACAGTACAAAAATATATGTTTTGACATTTTCAAAATTAACATGAGAAAAATCCCTAGGACAAAAATATCCTGACATACTATATCCTCGATTCAAAAGAAACAAATGAGTTTGGATATAATGATGATTAATAAAAATTTAACTCTTTCAGAATTTATGAAGAAATGAATATTGATTCTAGAACCTATTCGTCTGTCTGAACAGAAAGAGGGGCAATTTATTATGTATCAAACCGTGGGTATTTCGTTGGTTTATAATAATAAGCATAAAAAATACCAAGAGCAAGGACCTGCTACTAACAATAATTTGGATGAAACTATTTCACTACATCAAAGAATAACTGGAAATAGAGACAAAAATCATACTCGGACAATACTTCAAAGAGGTTCGAACAGTTATTTATTTATTTTAAGGCTTGTCTAGATAATTTTTGAGATTGTCGTCCTATGCTTTTTATTGACAGAACCTTCATGAAGGGACATGCTAAAGGCACATTGTTAGCTGGCACAACAAAGAACGGAACCAATAGTATTTGTGTTCTCTGTTTTTGTTGTTATTCTAACCTGTATTTCTTATTTCTTTACATTCTGCTATGTTTTCCTACTCCCTAGGGCATGTGTATGAAGCATCCCTCTAATATGCCTAATCATATCTTACCTTCTTCACTATTGTCGTTCTTATTGTTACTTGTCTTTCTTATTTCCATACATTCTGCTATGTTTTCTTACTCACAGTGAACATTTGTCTGAAGAAGCCCTCTAATATGTGTCATCATTATCATGTAGGGTTATTTCCCATTGCATTTGCCATCGTTTCTGCTGAAAATATTACCAATTGGTCATGGTTTCTAGTGAAGGTTCATGATTATGTAAAGCATGACCAGGTTATATGTTTTGTCTCTGATTAAAATTTAGGTTTGATGAATGAATTTAACAATGTTTTCGAGGAACCTATTGGCTTTTTCTATCTGTATCATCTTCAGAATTTGAAGGGTCAATTTTCAGAGGGCTGGATGAATAACCATCATGCACAATTGGGGGATATGTTTAAGGCATGTGTCTATGCCCCTAACGAGTGACTATTTAATGAAAATTGTTCTAAATTCATAGACCTGAGGGGTAAAATTATTGTAGAGTGGCTAGAACAACTCCTAAAAGAAAAGTGGGCAGTTGCGTACTCCCCTCATATTCAACGATACGGTGAGATGATGTCTAATGCCGCAAAATCCTTCAACAATTGGATTCTCAAGGGGAGGCCTCTCCCCATCACACATATGTTAGACTATATATGTAGTGAGCTTGGTCGTTGGTTTGTGGAAAGACAGATTCAAGCCAAAAAATGAAATGATGACCTAGTCCCTAAGAAGCAGCATATATGGAACTTACTGCTACAAGATGGGAAGTCTTGGTCCATAAGTAGGAGTACGACTTCAGAGTTTCATGTCAAGTCCGATATTTCAGCTTTTGAAAATTGGCAAGGTGGGACCTATTCTTGTTTTCAATGACAACTTTCGGGGTTCCCATGTGCTCATGTCGTAGCTATATTAAGTAGGATTCGATGCGACACCAAGGATTACATTGATGTATTATTCTTCATGAGCACCTACCGTAACTGTTACATATCCGATATACATCCAATTCCACAAACTTTGAAGTTTGAGCTTTAAAATCTGGTTGGGCACGAAAAGATTCTTCCACCTAGCCTAAAACGTCCCCCCGGCCGTCCGAAAATGAAAAGAATATCATCTTATGGTGAACATGGGATGAAGAAGAAGGCTCGGGGATCACCAATCAATTGATGGGTTTGTATAGTTATACTGACACTTCCATTTTTCACTTTTAGCATCTGAATTCACCCTGTTTTTTTATAACTAAACTAACACTTATTTTTAAATGTTTTTTCTTATTTTCATTTGTGTAGTTTATCATCAACCCCATCCTATGTTTATAAAGAAGATGCTGGAGGGAGAATGTGATTTTGTTAATTCAATATAGTCCAAGGCCAGTCTAGCGAAACTGTTACACATAATCATCTTGTGTACTAGTTTTTCTAGGGTGCGACATGTATAAATCATCTAGGCAGCGTAACGCATCTCAATGGTTGTATGTGAATTATTTTTTGTTGATTCACTTTAGGGCTAGGTTGTTATAGTTAAACTTTCTACTTGTATATTTTGCCTCCTTGGAACACATACTAGGTTTGGGATATCTGGTGCTGCTCATTTTTTGTAGACCTTTTGGTATATTGTTGAATCCAAGTCAATGATATAACTGTTTTTATAGATTGGTAGACTCTTTTGATAAGCTTTTATGATTTTATGATTTTTGGCACTCTTTTGATGAGCTTTTCATAGGCTACAATAGATGTATTCAGAAAATATGCAAAACTTTAATGCATTAGATAATTACATGATCATTAGTTAATTTATGGTAGAACACACATGGAATAATCTATAAGCAAAATGATCATTAGAAAGTTACATATTCTGGATTCCATGACCATTGTTCCTATGTATTATACACTGATCATTTTGCAATTTAACTCTTATTATGAATAGTTTACATAAACTACACTGCTATGACACAAAATATCAAAAGGATTTCACCAACTGTTATTGCATTTGCAACCATCATTGTCCTAAATGTTATATTGCATGTCGGGGTGGACTGTGTTCCTCGCCACATCCTTTCGCTTCCTTCCCAGACCTTCTTGGATGAAGTAACATCATCTTCATTTGTTGAGTTGTCATACTCTATTGACATACACCAATGAGACCATCCGTATATGTCGCAAGAGTGGTACAACCTCCCCGGATTGTTTCTCATCTCAAAAACCTTGATATTCGCTGGACAACGAAATGTGTGGCAATACGTACGCGCGTATCTTGGATACAATGTATCATGATGTGAATTGCTATTTTGAGACATCCCTCCCCCTGAATGTAATGTATGATAAATGTTGTTTTTAGAGTTTTGTTGTATTTTTTGTAGCTATTTTTTATGACTGTTGTCACATATATATAGTGATTTGGAGGAAAAGCTTAATTGTAACTGCTGCAACAGTTATTTTTTAAGATACAACAACGGTCATATTATGTCCAAGCAACATTAATGTAATTATTTTATCTTCTTTTAAAATACTGGGGGGCCACCTTAAATGAATATCAGACCCGAACGTGTATTTATTTTCAATAGTTAAGTTGATCCAATTTTAGTGGACCTATTTTATATTCATCAGGGCCATTTTTTAAAATTCTCAAGGTGCATCCAATTTACTAGTCTTAGAACTCATCACAATTTTATTAATCTCAAGGTGCATCCAATTTTCTCGAAAAAATAAGTCATAAATGAAACAATAAGAAGGATAGGTTTGAATAATAGATGAATCATAAAAGAAGGTAAAAATTAATCATAACCTGAATGGAAGAATCAAAATTGTCGATGATCGCCTTCGTTTCGCCCTCCCCCTCTCCCAAACATTGGTTCATATGTGCCGGTCAAATCAGCGGTCTGGGGAAATGGGGAGGGGGTTGGGGGGGGGGGGGGTGCTGAAAGTTTTTATGGTTCAGGGCCCACAAAGTGTGGTTATTTGGAATGAATGAAAAATTGAGTGACTTTATGTAATTAACACTATAGAAGTGTGCTTATATGTAACTAACCTTTTTTTTTATCTGCATCTAATATGACAAATGGATAATGACATCATCAACAATCAAATGGATAGAAAAGAATGACATCCAATCTGTGTTGCATAGGTGGGGAGGGGGGTAAGATACAGGGGCGGGGATTCTATATATTGAAATTTTTAGGGTGCGATCGGCAAGGATACATTTATTATTAATATTTTATTATATATACTACAGTAAAATATGTAAAAATAATAATTCAAATATCATCATCAATTCAAATATATAAGTCATATTTAGAAATTCAATCAATATAAAAATAAGACACGTTGTCTATTAAAGTCATTATAAAATAAAGTTCAAATGAAATTAAAAAAACACATAACTAAATCATGTCTAAATATCTGATCAAATTGGACAATCATCATTGTTTGGTTCACCACCAAATAAAACAGACTCCAACTTAGGTTCATTAAGTGATAAATTTGTAACTCCGAGAATTCCAACATCGTCCATGGCATCAACTGCATCCCCAACCACATCCCACATCCTGGATTCCCCCTTCATATATTGGGGAACTTTTCTCGATGGTAAACGAAGATTGTTATGTACATAGACCAAGTTCTCGGTATGTTCTGGAGTTATTTGATTTCTTTTTGTTTAGTGGATGAATGAATAAATACTTCAACTTCTTTCACAATAAGAGGATGAGGAAACTTGACCAACTAATCTCACAGCAATAGGTCGAAGATGTGGGACTTCTATACCATAAGCTACCCACCATTTCAGTGGATCCAACTTCAATCTATCACGTATAGAAACTTCATCAGCCAACTCTTCAGAGCATCCACATAAATTGGCAAACTCCAACTGTTGGAGTTATACGTGAAAGCATACTTTTACTTTGTATAACTCGTGTATCAAACACTTGTTTATGAGAATAATTCTTTTATCACATTTGCTTTAGATATGATTGAATGTTGAATATTTATTGCAAACCGTTTAATATATGGTACATGTTACATTGTAGTTAATGTGGTGATATCCGATCACGGAAGATAACATTAACAGTTTCCTTGTAACTAAACGTACATTTTCACGACCTAGGTGGAATTGAACAATCCGCCGTGAAAGGTCGATGTATAAGTCTCAGATTGGTCTGTCTTGACTAAGAGGTTACACTAGCACATTTAGTATGTGTTGAAGAGGACCTACAACGAGGATAAATTCTTCTGCTCTGAAATGTAAAGAATTAGACCTCAGTGATTGTTGATTTCTTAATCTCCGTCACTTAAATAGGACTGTGTGTGCTTAATGGTTACTGCTTTGATTCATGTTGGGTGAGAATCATTGTGACTTCGAACCTTGTGCTTTGGGCAGTAATATTAATCATACGACGGTTGCTAAGATTTAATACGGAGAAACACATGCGAGTACGGCTCGTGTGATTAGTCCCCTTGGTGGGCTCAGAAGTTTTATCGTACCAAATCTTGCAAGTGAAGAATCAGTTTCTTCGGTATCGATAATAATGTTGAGCTGTCTTTACTCCAAGGTGATATATATTAATTAATTTAGAGCTATTCAGAAGCTTAATTAATTAATGGACTTGATAATCTTAAACGCGGGAAATAATAACCGGGAGCCCATATTATTGTAATATGGATTAAGATGGATAGTGCAATATTAATTTTATTAGTGGTAATAATTAATATTAATGGATTGAATTATATTGGGGCTCAATATTGAAATTCAGAAGTCCATTAGGAGGTCCAATCTTAATTCTCCTTAAAGTCCCCTCAAGTAGCCCATTAAGTAGCCCAATAATGATAAGGTGATTAAAATAAAAAGAAAATATAATGCTGATTTTTACACTTAATTTTCAAAAAAGCAATATTAGAAGAGAAAATATTTTGTTGATTTTCTTGGAAAGATATTATGGAAGATATGTATTCTTGGAATACAATAATATCTCATATATTCAAGAAGATCCAAATCTTGGGATCTCTACTAGTATTTTTCGAAAATAGCTTGTTTATAAGGTGAGTGAGATTTTTGTGGAATATTTTATTATGGAGAAATGAATATATGAGATATATTCAAGATTTCTTAGAGTCTAAGAAAAGATTTTTTCCAAGCCCATATACCACATTATTTTCGGCCACTCTATGTTATAAATAGGGGATGATTATTTCATCCCCAAGTACATAATTCCATGTGTTGGAAAAATCAAGAGCACATATATTTTTTCTTTTTCCTTAGTTATTTAAATTACTTTAAAGCATCTCCCACCGGTGATCAAGTAAGGCGAAAGGGAAATACTTGAGAAGGTTTTTGGATTGATAAAGTGTGATCGTGATTGTTCCGTTTATTCAAAGGCCAATTCTACAAGAGGTACGTAAGTCACATAAATTCTTGTTTTTTCCGCCTAGATTTTATGTGAATTAATTCAACATGCATGATGTTAAATATGTTGTTGGAATTATTTTTTTGAATTAATTAGGATTAATTCATGCTAGTAATAATTGAATTTAAATTTGTATTTAAATTTCATCCCGAATAGATTCCGGGCTCCCCTATTTTCCCAACAACTGGTATCAGAGCCACGTTTCGGGCTCTGATCTTTAAATTGGAATTTAAATTGTTTAACATTAAATTGAAATTGGATAGTAGAATTGCTAGATCTTTTTTGCAGGTATCCAATTGTCATGGTTTTAATGTTTATTATTTTTCATGCGTGTGAATTAATTATTTTTAATTCGATTCGTTCGAATTCGTTTTTCTCGTGAGAAAATCCACGAGTAGATTGGTTGATTTTATTTTGATTTGATCATTGTAATAGACTAGTCTAGATCTAGTATTTATTTTTGAAATAAATTGTAACCGGATTGAGACGAAGAACGAAGAATTAAAGACGGCGTACCCAGACGACGTATGCATGCGTGGCGCATGCGTGGGCGTAAAATCATGCATGGGGTAAAAAACGAGAACGAACGGCGAAACCCGGTGCACGGAGTGCGCAAGGAGCACGACCCGCACACGTAGGCGGCACTCGGTGGCCAGCCGCTCGGCGCCGTGCCGAGAGATGCGCGGGCCCACTCCGTGGGCCGACGCGCACCGTATCTCCGGCCGTGAAATTTTAAATTTCACTTTTTTATTTTTTTTTTTTGTGATTTTAAACATCATCCCGAACCCCAAATGAAGTTGTTTTTGATGAAGTGTTGTTGTTCGAGTGGGAGCGTGTCGAGACGAACGATGGAAAGCAACAAGGACGATATTTCGTGTCAAACCGTGAAGAAATTAAACTGTGACAATTGAATTTGAGTGCTCCAATGTGTTTAATTTTATTTTGATGGATGTTTTATTTCGTGCACTTATTATTATTTGTTAATATTTGTTTGCATGAATTTATTGTCCAAGAAAAACCTTACTTTCGAAAATTACTAAGTATGTTTATTTAATCGCAATTTTATTCCGGATATTAAAATTGAATTAATTTGGCCTCCATAATTTATTTATTTGTGAAGTTCTTTTGGAATACATTTCCCCCTCGGATCGGCCAAAAGAACGGATTTCACATGAATAAATTCCGAAAGGATGATTATGGATTATTACTAGTGGCGGTATTGACCCTCACCACGAGTGGCTTGCTCAAAGCGAAATAATAATCCTGTATTTAATTATGGTTATTACTTAGGCATAAAAAATTGATATTAACTTACTCCCCTCGGAGTCCCTGACAATTTTTATGTGGTCAAAGTGGGAGCCAACTATTAATTTTGAATTAAGGATTTGTAACTTTTAAGTTTGTGATCCGCTTGAATGTGTTTAAATGTATAGACCACCCCTCGTGGTGCATTTAAATTGTTTCGAGATGTTGGCTGATGCATGATTATATTGTTTTAAGGTTTCAATATAATTGATGTGATCGAATTATGTGATAATTTCGTATTTTTCTAGATATTGATATGAATGTATGTTTTATTCCCAGTTCATCATGTCGCAACCTTTTAATCCACTGTTTAGTATACTTAAAGATAACAAACTTGTAGGTGAGAACTATGTTGATTGGAAACGTAATCTTGATATTGTCCTAACCGCTCAACACCACAAATGGGTACTTACTACTCCTAAGCCCCAAGAGCCTGCCGAAGATGCGAGCAAGGCGGTCAAAAAAGAGCATAAGAGTTGGTTTGACTCCGATGAGATGGCTAGGTGTACTATTCTAGCTTCAATGTCAGATGTGTTGTAACACCAGCACCAACACATGGAGACCGCCTCTGAGATAATGCTCAATTTTGAAGTGATGTTTAAACATCAGAACCGTACAGCTAGGCAAATCACCATGCGAAAGATGCTTTCGTTGAAGATGGTGGAAGGTACACCCGTAAAAGATCACGTTATCGAGATGATGTGTTATCTCAACAAGTTAGAAGTACTTGGTGCGGAATTTGATCTCCCTACTAAGGTCGATTTCGTTCTCCATTCTCTGCCGAAGAGCTTTGAGCAGTTTCAGTTGAACTATCAAATGAATGACCGGGCAAATAGTTTGCCCGAGCTCTTGTAAGCTTTAGTGTCGGCGGAGACTTTAATGGATCATCAACTATTGGTATGGTGACAAACGGTCCGTCTGCCTCTTCGGGTCCCAAGGGAGGGAAGAAGAGAAAGAGGACGAAAGGCCAGACCCAAGCAAATCCAACTGTTGCGAAACCTAAGGCGAAGGGAGAAGAAGGTGGAAAGAAAGCTGCTAAGGGTAAGTGCTTCAACTGTGGTGAGAAGGGACATTGGAGGGCGACCTGTTCTAAGCCTAAGAAGGCGGTAACGAAAGGTAAGTCTCATGCTTTAGTCGTTGAAACTTATGTTGCGGCGTATGCTGCCCACGTTTGGGTAGTGGATACCGGGGCAACTGATCATATGTGTTTCACTCTTCAGGGGTTTCAGCTAACCCGACGAGTTAGCAAGAATGAGATCCTCGTCACTTTGGGCGATGCTACGAGAGTGGCAGCCGAAGCAGTGGGAGTCGTGCACCTATCTTTTGAAGATAGAGTTTTAATTTTAAGAGATGTTATATACGTTCCGAACTTTAGGAAGAATTTAATTTCGGTTTCTAAGTTGTTTTTTTATGGATATTCAGTTACTTTTAATAAAGTTGTTACTGTTTCTTTTAAGAATGATACTATCTGTCATGGAACGTTGGTAAACAATCTCTATACGATTAAGTGTGCACACCACTCAAATAATGAATCTAATAATACGTCGATCATTTCGAGTAATAAAAGAAAGTGTTCTTCGGAGATAAACGAAACACTTCTATGGCATCTTAGACTAGGTCATATTAATCTAAAGCGGATAGAGAGATTGGTGAAAGACGGATCCTTGGAATCATTCCAAGTCGAACCGTTTCCAACTTGTGAATCCTGTTTAGAGGGTAAAATGACCAAGAGGGCATTTGGAGCCACGGGGAATAGAGCCACGGAAGTGTTAGAACTCGTTCATACCGATGTGTGTGGTCCAATGACGATCAAAGCGAGAATGGGGTATGAGTATTTCGTCACGTTTATTGACGATTACTCGAGATATGGGTACATTTACCTTATGAGGCATAAGTCTGAAACTTTTGATAGGTTCAAGGAGTTTAAGGCTGAAGGGAAGAAACATAGGGAAAAGAGTATCAAGTTTCTACGATCAGATCGTTGAGGCGAATACCTCAGCGATGAATTCTTGAACTACTTATCGGACGAAGGGATCGTATCCCAGTTAACCGCACTGGGAACCCCTCAACAGAACGGTGTGGGGAACAAAGAAACCGGACTCTTTTAGAGATGGTCAGATCCATGATGAGTTATTCGGATTTACCCAAGTTATTTTGGGGTAATGCCTTGGAAACGGCGGCTTACATTCTAAACTTGGTGCCATCCAAATCGGTTCCAAAACCCCAATGGAATTGTGGACCGGGCACAAGCCCAGTCTAAGACATTTGCGGATTTGGGGTTGTCCGGCATATGTGCTAGACAAGGAAGCCGGTAAGTTGGATCCACATTCGGAATTAAGGCTGTTTATAGGATATCCTGCGGGAACGAAAGGGTGTATGTTCTATAGTCCCAAAGATCAAAAGACCGTGATTAGTACACACTTTAAATTCTTGGAGAAAGACTATATGAACAATCGAAAGCCTAAAAGTGAAATTACCTTAGAAGAATTGAGAGGTCAAACCTCGATACCAAGTATACAAGATGATGTACCACACGTCACATCTTCACAACCAGAACCCCGTTGCAGTGGGAGGATTGCTAGGCAACCCGAGAGATTCATGGGAATAGGAGAATCTTCGGATTTAATTCCCGGGGATGAATCAGACACATGGACATACGACGAGGCAATCCAAGATAAAGATGCAGAGTCGTGGCAAACGGCAATGGAAACTAAGATGGGTTCGATGGATCATAATCAAGTGTGGGAGTTGGTCGAACCACCCAATGGGTAGAACCCATTGGATGCAAGTGGGTGTACAAGAGGAAAAGAGGACCGGACGGAAGGGTTGAGACCTTCAAAGCAAGGCTAGTGGCCAAAGGGTATTCTCAGAAAGAAGGGATCGATTATGAGGAAACCTTTTTTCCTGTAGCTATGCTTAAGACCATCTGTATTCTCTTGTCGATCGCTGCGCACCTAGATTATGAGATCTGGCAAATGGATGTCAAGACAGCTTTCCTTAACGGAAGTCTTGACGGGATAGATATCTATATGCAACAGCCCAAAGGTTTTATTCAAAAAGGCCAAGAGCACCTCGTATGCAAGCTTAAGAGATCCATTTATGGACTTAAGCAAGCATCGCGTACTTGGAACCAGTGTTTTGATCAAGTGATTTAGTCTTATGGGTTTGATCAAAACGAGTTCGAAAGTTGTGTGTATAAGAAGCGTGGCGGAACTGCGGTGGTATTCTTAGTATTATACGTAGACGATATTATGCTCATTGGAAACAATGTAAAGGTATTGTCAGACGTAAAGGTATGGCTGTCAAAACAATTTGATATGAAGAACTTAGGGGAAGCCGGTCACATCCTTGGGATCAAGATCACTCGCGATCGCAAGAAGAGGATGTTGGGCTTATCGCAAGCTTCATACATTGACACTGTTTTGAAGCGTTTCAGCATGCAAGATTCCAAGAAAGGTTTTGTACCTTTTAGGCACGGAATCCATCTATCAAAAGGAATGAGCCCTAAGACGCAAGCGGAGATAGATGATATGAAAGGTGTTCCGTACGCTTCAGCCGTATGAAACCTTATGTATGCAATGCTGTGTACGAGACCGGATATCTGCTTTGTCGTGGGCATGGTGGCAAGATATCAAAGTAATCCCGAAAAAGGCCATTAGACTGCCGTAAAGTGCATCTTGAGGTATCTTAAAAGAACTCGTGAGCGGATGCTGATTTACCAGTCAGATAGTCATGTGCTCGTGGGATACACGGACTCGGATTTCCAATCAGACATAGACTCAAGAAAGTCAACCTCGGGTAGTGTGTTTTGCATGGGAGGAGGAGCCATTTCATGGAGAAGGGTTAAGCAGAAATGCATCGCCGATTCGACCATGGAAGCCGAGTATGTAGCTGCTTGTGAAGCAGTGAAAGAGGCAGTTTGGCTCAAGAACTTCTTAGTGGATTTGGACGTTGTTCTGAATTTGCCCGATATAATAACTGTCTTTTATGACAATGCCAGAGCAGTTGTAAATTCAAAGGAACCGAGAGCCCACAAGGCCAGCAAACACATAAAAAGAAAATACCATCTTATACGAGAAATCGTTAAGAGAGGAGATATAGAGGTGACAAAGATAGCGTCGGGTGATAACCTAACGGATCCATTCACAAAGGGTCTGCCTCAGAGTACATTCGAGAGATATGTGGATGGAATGGGAGTCAAGACTATTGCCAATCTGCTTTAAGTATAAGTGGGAGGAATTCTTAGGTTAGTGTAGGTTGACATGAGATGTCACGTAGAGCTACTACACTAAGACATGCATGATGTATACTAAAAAATAGACTTTAAGTATAAGTGGGAGATTGTTGGAGTTATACATAAATGTATGCTTTTACTTTGTATAACTCGTGTATGAAACACTTGTTTATGAGAATAATTCTTTTATCACATTTACTTTAGATATGATCGAATGTTGAATATTTATTGCAAACCGTTCAATATATGGTACATGTTACATTGTAGTTAATGTGGTGATACCCGATCACGGAAGATAACATTAACAGTTTCCTTGTAACTAAACGTACATTTTCACGACCTAGGTGAAATTGAACAATCCGCCGTGAAAGGTCGATGTGTAAGTCTCAGATTGGTCTGTCTTGACTAAGAGATTGCACTAGCACATTTAGTATGTGTTGAAGAGGACCTACAGCGAGGATAAATTCTTCTACTCTGAAATGTGAAGAATTAGACCTCAGTGATTTTTTATTTCTTAATCTCCGTCACTTAAATAGGACTGTGTGTGCTTAATGGTTACTGCTTTGATTCATGTTGGGTGAGAATCATTGTGACTTCGAACCTTGTGCTTTGGGCAGTAATATTAATCATACGACGGTTGCTAAGATTTAATACGGAGAAACGCATGCGAGTACGGCTCGTGTGATTAGTCCCCTTGGTGGGCTCAGAAGTTTTATCGTACCAAATCTTGCAAGTGAAGAATCAGTTTCTTCGGTACTGATAATAATGTTGAGCTGTCTTTACTCCAAGGTGAAATATATTAATTAATTTAGAGCTATTCAGAAGCTTAATTAATTAATGGACTTGATAATCTTAAACGCGGGAAATAATAACTGGGAGCACATATTATCGTAATATGGATTAAGATGGATAGTGCAATATTAATTTATTAGTGGTAATAATTAATATTAATGGATTGAATTATATTGGGGCTCAATATTGAAATTCAGAAGTCCATTAGGAGGTTCAATCTTAATTCTCCTTAAAGGCTCCTCAAGTAGCCCATTAAGTAGCCCAATAATGATAATGTGATTAAAATAAAAAGAAAATATAATGCTGATTTTTACACTTAATTTTCTAAAAAAGCAATATTAGAAGAGAAAAGATTTTGTTGATTTTCTTGGAAAGATATTATGGAAGATATGTATTCTTGGAATATAAGAATATCTCATATATTCAAGAAGATCCAAATCTTGGGATCTCTACTAGTATTTTTCTAAAATAGCTTGTTTATAAGGTGAGTGAGATTTTTGTGGCATATTTTATTATGGAGAAAAGAATATATGAGATATATTCAAGATTTCTCAGAGTCTAAGAAAATATTTTTTCCAAGCCCATATATCACATTATTTTCGGCCACTCTATGTTATAAATAGGGGATGATTATTTCATCCCCAAGTACATAATTCCATGTGTTGGAAAAATCAAGAGCATATATATTTTTCTTTTTCTTTAGTTATTTAAATTACTTGAAAGCATCTCCCACCGGTGATCAAGTAAGGCGAAAGGGAAATACTTGAGAAGATTTTTGGGTTGATAAAGCGTGATCGTGATTGTCCCGTTTATTCAAAGGCCAATTCTACAAGAGGTACGTAAGTCACATAAATTCTTGTTTTTTCCGCCTAGATTTTATGTGAATTAATTCAACATGCATGATGTTAAATATGTTGTTGGAATTATTATTTGAATTAAGTAGGATTAATTCATGCTAGTAATAATTGAATTTAAATTCGTATTTAAATTTCATCCCGAATAGATTCCGGGCACCCCTATTTTCCCAACACCAATGTCACTTTTGTCCGTGTTTTCTCATCAGGAAAAAAGCATTTAATACATATTTTTCTCATTTTAGAGACCTCGTGATCTTTATCTGGCGATATAAGATGAGGATGCTCCCTTTTCCAATTCTCTGATGTGCGCCTGTGAACAATTAGAATATTAGGTGTGGTTAAAACGTATAAAAACAAACATATAATATAAGAAATGAATACCTTGAATTCAATAAATGGGCTAACCAATGCAAAGGAGTGTTACTTTTGCTCCACCTCTCTTCCAACACTTTGTGTACAACACTCCAAAAGATAAACTCTTCAACATCACTCTTCATCTCATGGTCAAAGACAACCTTTTTCACTTCAAAAATCATGGTATCCCACATCTCATAGACCAAGTGTAGTCAAGGCTTATCCGTATCACAACTTCTCAACATAGAATAAATTTATGTAATCAACTAAATCCACCAACCATTATCCAACAACTTCTCTTTTACAATTCTAGCCTTCTCAGTGTTATCCTCATGGTACATAGACCCTCATTCACTAATCACCATGGACTAAATTAACATTTCACCGTTCTAAACCTTTTCAACATAATAATAACCAAAGCAAATCAAGTTTCTGCAACCACAAGTAATCTCATTTGACTCTATGTTTTTTAGCAAAATAAATATTTTTCAAAGCAAGAGTCCAAAATACATTCGGATATGCTTGCTCAACTAACATTCCTACAACTTTACAAACTGGGGTGTTATCAGTAACAATTTGAACAACATTAGAACCTTCAATCTCAGAGATGACATCTTAATTAAAGTAGAGATGAAAAACTTGTCCTTATACTCACCTTGGCAATTCACCGATCGAATTAATATTGATTCACCCTTGTTTATAGCTATAAAATTAATTAAAGACCTTATTTGAGGGTCCGTCCAACCATCACACACAATGCCCACACCCTTTGTCCTCCATGTACTTTAAGCAGGTTCAAGCAAATTCTGAATATTTGATCTCTCATTTTGCAATAATTTTGTTCTTAGAGCATTATATCTTAGAGGTGTATAACCTGAAACATTGTTAATTGCAGCCAAACTCAAAGACTTGATGTAGTGTGGATTTTTGCAAGGTTAAAAGGAAGTCCAGCGGAGTAAAACATCCTTGCAATCACCATCTAATAGCTCTCGAGTGTGTGCATTAAATGTTTTTCCTAAGGGGTTGTCAACAACCTTTCTCTTTTTATGAGGATCATCATGACTTTCGAACCTAAACGAAGATGGATGTGTTTCATTCATAGTTACAAAATAAGAATCAGATGGAGCACTACCAGAAAATGAGCTAGGTAAAGGTATATCCTTTGTTTTAGCATCTCTTATGCTAGCTGTTTTATTTCAATTGTTGGCATATCTAGTACATCGAAAACGGTGAATTTTTGGCATATGGCAATTCCGCTCCCTGATTTTTTCAACAAATGATTCCTCAACCTTGAATAAGAGCCGGTATATACAATATTGCAATAAGAACACTTAAATTTTGTATTTCCACCCCCTTTACCAACTTTTGTTTGCTTTATTACGTATTTCCACAAAGGTCAGTTCTCATTATCACCACTCATATCTTGGCCACTTGTGTCCTCATCAACATTTATAGAATTTGAAGATGCTATTTAGAGAACTTTCCTAAAAAATTAGAAAATATTAAAAATTTATTATTGTGAAATTTATCAACTTAGTTATGCTAAATAAATTGCATGTTCCCCCATCTCATATATCATAATTAATACATACTCATACTCTTATTAAATCTCTTAGTAAGAAAGTGAGAAAACAAAAAAGTAAGCAATAGCAGCCGCCGGATTTCACAATAGTACAAATGTATCCACAATAGTATAAATTCACCATAAAAGTGAAAAATCAAACAAATAAGTCATTACTCATCAAACCAATGTATTAATTTTAAACCCTAGAAAATATCCCCAAATTAATTGAAAATAAATCATACATATAGCAGCCGCTAGATATCACCTTCGTGACTTCTGCGTGCTAGAGTCGAAGGTCGCATCGATTGTGTTGGCGTCAATGTTGGCGGTCGGTAGTCGACGGTCGAATGATTCTTCACGGTTTTTTTTTTTTTTTGAAAAAGAGTTTTTGTTTCTTTTCATGATCTGTTTGCTTCCTGATAAAGAGGTTTACAAAAGATACAAAGAGTTAATATTTTAGTTTTATTTTAAATTTATTAATTAAAATTTAGTTTAATTAATTACAAAAGGAACCTTAAATTTATTAAAATTCATAATTTTATACCCACTGTATCCTATTCTTAGTTAAATGTATCCGATTTTTGTTAAAAACATATTCGATTTGTGTATCTTTTTTTTAGGGATTCCCCATATGGCGTATCCCATGCGAATCCCACTCGAATCTTACCCGTACCCCCAATAAATCCGATTCTGCATACTTGTTTTTTTTAAGAATTCGTACATTATAGCCTCCAATGTGTTAGTGTCGTGGTGGCCAGATGAAGTTTTGACAAGTTGGTCCAAACAGAATAAATCATGATAGATATTTCTATAAATGTTCTTAATGTTGAATACCCACAATGCTTCTTATGGTGTGATAAGTGACACCCAAAATGATAATTCTACAACATAATCCTCCTCTCATGCATTTAGACCAAATCTTGCACCTACTAAAACTTATTGCAACTCCCAACATGAAGACGACTCAATATTTTTTTTCGTCTGCCGCAAATCAAAATACTAAATTTTTTTATGCAGATCCTCATGATTTGTATGAGTTAAAGAAGCATGGAAGAAATGTTGCGTTCTTTTCTATATGTGCTGCGATGGCGCTTGGATAAAATTGTATTGCATTGTGTGCATTTCTGGTTGAAAGATTATTGTGATAGGAATTATATGTAATATCTAAGTGGGTTCTTTTATGGATATATCAGTGTATTTGTAATAGGAGAATCATCTAATATTTTGTACTTATTCTAATGAATTTATGTTACAGGTCTATATAATTCTTATTAACCATCTTGATTCTTAGTTATTATGTATTTTGTATAGAATTTTGTATTTGTGTGCTCTCACGTTGAAAATTCTCGTTGACTCCGATAATTTTAGTAGACATTTTATAATAACCGAATCATATAATACAGTGTGCCAACTTTGCCATAATTTTTTTAAACAAAAACTTCGATGATGTTGGAAAGGTAATTATTTGTCATATAGCATGTTTAACATTTTGCAAGATTCAAACATACTTCAGTGGTAAATATTTTTTTAAATTTAAAGGGATGATTTAGCTGTAAAATTATGTCTTCCTTTTGAATTAATCTAGGTATCTGCAAGTGTAATATCACACTCTAAAATGACCCTTTACAGGTTTTTGTTTAATACATAATATGTATGTCTACGCATGCTTATATGTCTTTTCACCTGCATATATATGTGAACACTTAGCAGGTCTAATTATGTACATATATATTTCATTTTATATGGTATAATATTTCTATATTATTTAGGCTCCTATTATAATTTGATTAATATAATGTTATAGCTAATTCATCTATACTTCAGTCGATTTTTTTGCATATTTATTCTTACATTTTCTGCAGGAGAACTGCTTAGTGTTAAAGTTGATAGGATTATTCACAAGTTGTTGTTAAACATTTATTTTGTATAAGACAAATACCTGCCACCTACCATCAAATATAAATGTATTAATTAACACAACCTACCACTGTAATGAAAGATTGATTACCCATGCAAATCAGTTTTTTTTTATTCTATAAATGTAACATCAACAACAACTTTTCTTCCATCCTCATTCATAAAAAATGGGAAACAATCCAAATCACATATAAGATGGTCCTTTTATTGGCTTGTATGAATCAAGTTAATCACTCTTGCTCATCTATACTTTAATATAGACCAAGCATGCTCTGCCTATGTGGCATGCTTGGTTGTTCTCACTTTGTTCCTTCCTCTAATCCCCTTAATTCTTGCTTTTCGTAACCGTTATTTTGTATAGGTGTGATCTCATCCGTCCGTGAAGATTACTTTCTTCTATAAATTGTCATTTGTACCAAGCTTCACTTCACTATCATACATTTGGTGATTCTGATCCTCGCATTTTTTTGTTCTATAAAGTATAGATTGTTACTTTCTTTTCTGGATTCTTTATTTCCATTGGATATGATGTTTAATTGTTCGACGTTTATTATCATCCGTCTATTTTGGGTTTATAATTTTTTTTAGTTTTTGAATATATTTGTTGTGTTGATCTCCTCGGTGATCCTTTCTTTGTGTCCCTCGCCTGATTTGGGATTCTAAACTGTGTATACGCGGTTTGTTTGTGAAATCTACGTTTAAAACTTAAATCCCATGTTTGCAAAGACAAAAATGGAGAAAGCAAAAGTAAAAATTTAACAACGGGAATTCCCCCTTTGAGAATTGAACAATAAAAATAAACAATACTAATAATCTCCACATTTTTCGGATCTCATCAGTACATCACCATCCTAAAAATCTCGACGACGATCCCAAGTCTTTGGTCGCCAAAATGCGCCGCTGAACACGACACCTGTATTCCAGCGACCGCGAAACAACTGACGGTCCTCTACGCCGCTCTCTACATGACCGCACTCGAAACCGACTACCTCAAGACCAGCGTGTCCAGGTTCGTGTCAGACCAGTTCCACGAATCCGACACGGCTGAACGCAAATACAGTAGTTTCCTTCTATGTTCGTCGCCCTCTATTCATTGTTTGATCTGGTCAACGTATTAGTTTAGGCAATTGTATTGGCTACTGCATAGATTACGAACTTCCTTTTATATTTCTGTTGTCGACATTATTTCTAGGTTTTTGGTGTGGTGTGTTGGTATTAATATCCACGGAAATTGGGTAACTGATGTCAATTAATTAGTTTGCACCATTGTTTGACTTAATTGTAGAATTTTAATGGTATAGGATAATTATAAGTGCATTGAATTATTGAATGATTAAGTGTATTATTCGCAAATTCGGCAAAGTTAGGCGAATGAAGTGAAATCATTTTTTGTGACTTTCACAAACTAAGCAAAATTGTTGCATAATATCATTCTAATTCTTGGAATTTGCTTGCTATATTTTTGGTATTTTTTTTTTTACCAAATATGGTGTTGAGATTTTAATGGTTGATGGTTTGTTGATAATTCACAGGTGCTACTTATTAGTAGTAACCATGTATGATACCTTTTTACTATTTAATAATATCGAGTATTGTACATAATTATTACTCTGATATTGTTCCTACCTATACGCTATATTATGCATGGCATTCAGAGCTTTTATTGTGTTTTCTCCAGATTATGAAATACAAGTTTTGGTAACTTTCCAATTAGATGAGATTATAGGTAGAATACAAAATTCCACGTAAATGACCTCTTATGCGTTAATTGATTGCTTATCATATTGGATCTAATTAATTTTTTTCCATTAGTTGACTTTACCATAAAATTTTAAACAATTGAGGTTAATTATGGGCAGGTTAAAGCATTAAATGATTAATTGTCTAATTTTAAGAAATTTATTTAAGATTATGAGTAATTCTTAAATAGGGACTATGATATGTTAATTTTTATTTATTAATTTCAAGATTTATTAATTGAGACTATTATATTCATCTACATTTTTTCTTCCATACATACATGGATTCCTACTTAATTGTTGTGATCTTATCGAATTAGGCGAAGTTGTTGCATTGTGTCATTTCTTTTAATTTTATGGTCATTACTAATTAATCAAATCTTATAAACCTAAGAATATCAATTATTTTTTATCTCAATTGTATTTAATAATATCAATAGTTTAGTTCAATATTTTTTTGCTATACAACTATTGTATTGTATGGCGTCAGTCTTGCCTAGGTTACTTGATTGTTTTTAATATTGCCCTACTCTGATTGTTATATATGACATAAATTTGTGTCATTAATATATCAAAATTTGCCAATAATATCTATTTTAAAAAATAGGATTGTCGATGTTGGTTGCGGAATTTACTCCACAAAATTAAATCATACTGTGGTTATTTTGGTATTGTTCATTTATATGATAGGTTAGACTCTTTACCTTTATAAATTGAATTAATAATACTTTCTTTTTCATTTTTTTTTTTGTCATATTAAGTGGGGGATGAGATGTGCAGATTAAAGAATATTGAAGATTGATAATTTCAAGGATTGAATTCGAGTTCAATGTATTGAGATTCAGAGTTTTCTAATTTCTAGATTTTGTAACATAAAAAGATGTATATTAATTGTCATTATTAAATTGTAAAATATGGTCAACTGGGCATATCATAATCGGGTTTTATTTGACCCACATTTTATAATATTTTGCCCTAAATTTGTCCAACATAAAAGATAGTATCCTTATTTTGTAAAATTATAAAGATAATGTTCTAATTTTATAAGCCCATGAAGATAGTTTCCTAAATTTGTAAGCCCAAAACGATAGTGTCCTAATTTTGCAAACACATGTAAGATAATGCCCTAAAAATTAATTGTTGACTTATTGTATACGTATCAATTCGTAGTTCAGACAATATTGGTGATAGATTAGAAAAATAATTAACCTCATAGTGGTATTTCATATTTTAATCATAAAATATTACTAATGAGATTATGTTTTAGAATTAAATTATTTTCATATATGAATCACTTTATATTGATATTTTTTTGATACACATTACTTTAACAATTAATATTCTTTGTTACCATTAACTAAATTGGTTATAAGTAAAAATTTATTATTTTCGGACACTACCTTATGAGTGTTTTTAAAATTAGGACAATATCTTTATGAGCTTGCAAACTTGAGACAATGTCTTCACGAACTTGCAAAATTGGGAAAGTGTATTTACAAAATTGGGAAAGTGTCTTTTAATTTAGGCCAATTTAGGCCAAAATATTTATAAAATATGGTCACCAGGGCATATCATAATTGAGCTTTATTTAACCCACATTTTATAAAATTTGACCAAAATTTAAATTTGGTGAAAGATGTGGTCATGAATCACAACTTCTACGATTACGTAGATAGTTAACTTGAAGCTGGTGTTCACATTTTAAAAAGTTTATTTAAAAAAGAAAAGAATGGTATAATGTCTAATGGATTAATTAATTATGGTTTTATTATACAAGAAAACAACAACTAAAGATCGAGTAAACTCTGTCAACTCTTCTTTAAATCGGTTATCATAAGAATATAATATTTTGAAAAAGTTACACACTTTTCTCCATTAAAATTGACCATATTTTTTTTCTCAATCTTACTTTTCTTAAATATATTGGTTATTATGAATTTTTATTATTATTTTAAGACACTGCCTTATGAGTGTTTGTAAAGTTAGGCCGCTTTCTTTACAGGCTTGTAAAATTGAGAAAATATCTTTACAAACGTGTAAAATTGGGAAAATGTCTTTACAATTTGCCAAAACTAGGATACTCTATTTTAATTTTGGTCTTTTTACATAAAAGATAGTGTTCTTATTTTGCAAGATTGTTAGGACTGTGTTCTAATTTTATAAGCTTATAAAGATATTTTTCTAAATCTGTAAGCCCGAAAAAAAAAAAGTCCTAATTTTGCAAACACCTATAAGATAATGTCATAAAAAAAATATTTTTGCCTTGCATATATGAGTTAATTTAGTGATAATTTATAAGGTATGACTTATTGTATGCATATCAATTCATAGTTCAGACAACCTTGGTGTTAGATTAGAATAAGGGTGCAGATGGCGTTTGGCGCTCGGCAGGCGGTATATGGCCGCCAAGCGCCAAGGTCGCCTAGGCGGTCGCCAAGGTTTTTTTTTTTAAATATAATTTTTTTTACCTGTTTCATGTTATCAAAGTAATAAAGTTTCACATTTCCAACTTAATTTGTTTATTATCCAACTTTGGCCATCTAGATTTGTTTAATATCCAACTTAATAATTAAAGTAATTAAGTAATATTAAATATTAATAAAATATTAAATACATCTCCAACAAAATGTCCAAATTAATAAAGTACCACAATCCACAAATAACAAAATATCCAACTTAATAAACTACCACAATCCATAAGTAACAAAATGTGCAACTTAATAAACTACCACAATCCACAAATAACAAAATGTCCAATTTGATAAGCTACCACAATCCACAAATAATAAAATGTCCAAACTAATAAATTACCACAATCCATAATTAACAAAATGGATAGTATTAAAAATCCACAATCCATAAACTACCACAATCCACAATCCTTCAGCCCGCTTATATATATATATATATATATATATATATATATATATATATATATATATATATATATTTAATTATATAATATTTTAGAGTTATTAAAAAAAAGCCCTAAGCGCCGCCTACCGCCAAAGCCGCCTAGGCAACGCCAAATGAGGTTTTTGACAAATGCGACCGATATGCCCTAATCGTTGGCGGTATGGGCTGCTAAGCACCTAGGCGGCTGCCATTTACATCACTCGATAGAAACATAATTAAACTCATTGTGATGGTTGGTCCCGGTACAAGACTGAGGAATACGTGTAGGGGGGGGGGGAATACACGTATACCAATTTTTTCAACCTTAAAAACTGACTGAGTCCCCTTTACTCAGAGTGGTAAAGAACTAGGAGCTGATAATACACCTACTGACTACACTTGGTGCGGGTCAGTTGGCTAACTATCAGTTCAAGTTCAGTGCGGAATTGTTTGAGCCCTAATAGTTTAAAATCTTGTTTAGTTTGCTTTCTGAAAACTTATTTTACTCAATTCTGAAAGGTGTTTAGTAAGGCAGTGCTCTTTTTTAGGGTCAGGCTGATTGATTCAAGCCTGATAAACCGAATGCAATGAATGAGCAAATAATATGGCAAGTATGCACAATATCAAAGCAATAAGAACACAAGGAATTTAACGTGGTTCAGAGGCTCAAGCTCCTACGTCCACGGCCTGACTTAACAGGAAATCCACTCAAGGGATTCTTGTTTTTAACGTGCCAAGGTGCACCGAGACCAGCTAACCTCACTGATCTATACAGACTTCCTTACTAACACACTAACTGACTTACTCCCAACAAACCTAACTTAGGGTTTTGGTTTCAGTTTGGATTCCAACTAGGTTGAGGTTATCCTTACAAGACAAAGCTATACTAAGGATTGGATAATCTCTCTAAGCTTAAGATAATGCTATTTAGCTCTTGGAATACAGAATAACTCTCAGTTGCTAAGAAACACTTGGGAAATTTAGATGGTTTCGAGTGCTTCTCTTAAAGGCTGAATACTTTGAATGCTTGAGAGTTTGAGTAATTTCTGGCTTGGAAATTTCCCGTAACCTTGAATGGGTTCAAGGTCTTCTGTATTTATAGGTGATTTGAAAAACTATCCGTTGGAGAGATAGCCTTTCTTGTCAACTATGTAGAGTGGCTTCAAACGGACATATCTTCATGCAGCAGCCGTCCTTGCATGGATTTGGTAGTTGCATTAAATGCACATTAAATGCTTGCCCTTTGAATATGCAGTCTGAATTCAGTCTTCTTGTCAGGTTCCGTACGTGCGTGTCCTTCCCGGATTGGTCCACATCATCAGGTTGGTGAGAATGTCAGAACTTATTCCTGAGCATCAGTCTTGTCTTATTAAGTTCATTTTTTCTTGAGCTCACCGGTCTTGTCCTGACGCTGAAATTCCTTTTGCATTGCTTGGCTCTACTCCAAGTCTTCCCATAAACTCAGTGACATCCTGTTCCCTTCAGGACTGAGTTAGTAATGACCTCAGGGTCATACTCTTCATCACTGACACTTACTCAGCCAGCTTAGAGGACTGCCATAAGTTCAGGATGGTGCTCTTCGTCTTCAGGCTCTTGGTCTTGATTGTCGCCAGTGAGTTCTCCTCTCACTGAGTACCTGTGAAGTGTAAAATGACTAAGTACAAATCCTAACCAAGACTAGCCTGACAAAGACAGATTAAGGCAAACATCTTTTCAGGGGCTTTGGGATCTTAATCAAAACTGACAATGTCCCAACAGTGATATTACATATTCTAATCGTAAAATATTACTATTGAGAGTATATTTTACAATTAAATTGTTCCACATATGAACCACTTTATAATTATATTTAGATACATTTTACTTTAAACAATTAATATTCTTTAAATAAACAATTAATACTCTTTGTTACTATTAACTAAATTAGTTATAAGGGAAAAAATATTTTTAGAACATTATCTTATGGGTGTTTGTAAAATTAGGACACTATTTTTACGGACTTGTAAAATTGAGACAATATCTTTACGAACTTGCAAAATTAGGACAATGGCTTTACAAATTTTATATAGTATGGCCAACTAGGCATATCATAATCGGGCTTTATTTGACCAACGTTTTTGGCCTAAATTTCATTTAAGCGAAAGATGTGGTCATAAATCATAACTTCTACAATTAACTTGAAGATAGTTTTCACATATTAAAAGTTGTTGCAAAGAAACGGAAGTCCTTTGAGTAGATTTACGTCAATGTCATTGCCGAACATTGTAATGGTTAATGATGGACTAAATAAACTTATACGTGAAGAGTTGATGTATGATCGTGTTGAGCCTGGAGAAGAGTACAACAGACCGAGTTCTATGCTAACTAAAGAACAAAAAAAGTTCTAAAGGAAATAGTTGATTCGGTTTGTATGGAAAATGAAGGATTTTTTTTCTTATACGGCTATGGCGGGACAGGAAAAAAATTCATTTGAAGAACACTGTCGTTGGCTATAAGAACGGATAATCATGTTGTTCTTAATGTTGCATAAAGTGGAATAGCAGTCTTTCTCCTGCCTGGAGGTCGTACTGCTCATTTGCGATTTTCTATAGCCATTAATATAGATGAAACGCCTACGTGTAACATACAACCTGGAATAGATTTATCTAAGCTTATTGTGAAGGTATAATTTATCATATGGGATGAAACATGATAAACAGGTTTAGTTTTGAAGCTTTGGATCGAACGATGATGAATATTGTTATATCTTTTAATGGTTCGAACGGTAACTCGCCGTTCAATGGTAAAACAATTGTACTTGGAGGGAATTTTAGACAAATTCATCCTATTATAGCCAAAGCAAGTAGGGAGGATATCGTTCATGCGACTATCAATGCATCATATTTGTGGAATTATTGCAAGGTAGCATCTATAAAATTTCTAAAACGTTCGTACATTCAATATTATTTGATATAAATATTCAGTTAATTTTTCTTTTTGTGATTTACATGTGCTAAATTTGACAAAAAACGTGAGATTGCAACATTAAGATATTGATAGCAGCTCTAATGAGGATGACATTGTCGAGTTATCGAGATAGATTTTGAAAGTAGGTGATGGAACGCTTGGAGATAGCATTGATGACTTTGCTGAAATTGAAATTTTGGATGATATTTTGGCTTCTTGTGTGAGTGATCCAATTGCATCTATAATTCAGATTATTTGTCCATCTATAGTTGATAATCTGCACACACATAAATATTTTGAGGATAGAACAATATTTGCACCTACTCATCGTGCTGTAGAGTATATTAATAAAAAACTATTTCAATGCTTCCCGAAGATAGTAAAATATACTTGAATTCCGATAGTGTGTGTAAATCGGAGTTTCGTGAAGGGGGTCATGGGGATTCGGTGTCTACTGAATTCTTGAATTCAGTTAAATGTTCGGGGATGTCAAATTACCATTTGATCTTGAAATAGGGTGTGTCGATAGTTGTTTTGAGGAATCTTGATCAGAAGTCTGGTTTGTGCAACGGAACAAGATTGGTTGTCTCTAGACTTGAAAATCACATACTCGAGGTTGAAATTATTTCTGGAAGAAATATTGGTAGTAAAGTCTATATTCCAAGAATGACTTTGGCAAACTCAAATCAAATTATGCCTGTGAATTTTACTAGGCGTCAATTTCCGGTGTTGTTTTATTTTGCTATGACGATCAATAAGAGTCAGGGTCAGTCGCTTTCCACTGTGGGACATTATCATCCAAAACCGGTCTTCATGTATGGGGTAGTTGTACGTTACAGTTTCTAAGGTAAAAAGCAGGAGGGGACTGAAAATTTTAAGTCTTGATTCCAATGGTAAGCCGTTGAAGTATACAAAGAATGTTGTGTAAGGGAAATTTTCAGAAATATGTAATATCGTTCGAATAAAATTAAGTATTTATTTTCTTTAGTTGAAGGTGTTTAAAAAAAAATTATCTAATTTTCATTGTGTATTTCTTCAGTAATGTACTTAGTTGTGTGGAGTAGGTTTGCAATCATGGTGAGAGGTGTGTATACCTGAAAATAAAGTTCAAAAATGAAAAATCATGAAACATTCGTAAAATGTTATATAATTATTTCGAACGCCTGTAATATTTTCTAAAGAAATTGACGAATATTTTCTAAAAATCCACAAAATTTGCGGGTACTGTACTAGTATCTCTTAATTTGAAAGTCAGAAACATATGAGAAAGTGACAACACAACTCAAACAACTCAGCTGTAATGATGACTTTATGACCACCTAAATGTCATATTCTACACTATGTCCTTGGTGAAGTCTTTGCTTGTGTGAGAGTCATTTATGTTGGAGTTATATGTGAAAGTATGCTTTTACTTTGTATAACTCATGTATTAGACACTTATTTATGAGAATAAATCTTTTATCGCATTTGTTTTAGATATGATTGAATGTTGAATATTTATTGCAACCAGTTCATTATAAGTGGTACATGTTACATTGTAGTTAATGTGGTGATACCCGATCACGGAAGATCACATTAACGGTTTCCTTGTAACTAAACGTACAAAATTCACTACCCAGGTGGAATTGAACAATCCGCCGTGAAAAGTCGATGTGTAAGTCTCAGATTGGTCTGTCTTGACTAAGAGATTGCACTAGCACATTTAGTATGTGTTGAAGAGGACCTACAACGAGGATAAATTCTTCTGTTCTGAGATGTGAAGAATTAGACCTTAGTGGTTATTGATTTCTTAATCTCCGTCACTTAAATAGGACCGTGTGTGCTTAATGGTTACTGCTTTGATTCATGTTAGGTGAGAATCATCGTGACTTTGAACTTTGTGTTTTGGGCAGTAATATTAATCATACGACGGTTGCTAAAATTTAATACAAAGAAACGTGTGTGAGTACGATTCGTGTGATTTGTCCCCTTGGTGGGCTCAGAAGTTTTATCGTACCAAATCTTGCAAGTGAAGAATCAGTTTCTTCGGTACGGATAATAATGTTGAGTTGTCTTTACTCCAAGGTGAAAGATATTAATTAATTTAGAGCTATTCAGAAGCTTAATTAATTAATGGACTTGAAAATCTTAAGCGCGAGAAATAATAACCAGGAGCCCATATTATCATAATATGGATTAAGATGGATAGTGCAATATTAATTTATTAGTGGTACTAATTAATATTTATGGACTGAATTATATTGAGGCTCAATAATGAAATTCAGAAGCCCATTGGAGGTCCAATCTTAATTCTCCTAAAGGCCCCCGAAGTAACCCATTAAGTAGCCCGATAATAATAAGGTGATTAAAATAAATGAAAAATATTATTGCTGATTTTTTCCATAAATTTTCGAAAAAGACATATATGGAGAGAGAAAAGCTTTTGTTGATTTTCTTGGAATATGGAAGATATGTATTCTAGGAATACAACATTATCTCATAAATTCAAGAAGATCCAAATCTAGCTATTTCAATCCCCATATTTTCGAAAATCATATATAGTTGGAAGGTGAGATTTTTGTGGAATATTTTTTTTATGGAGAATAGAATATATGAGATATATTCAAGATTTCTTGGAGGCCAAGAAAAAGGTTTTCTCTCCCTTATTCCAAGCCAAAATTTCAAAATTCCCCTCCTATATATAGGGGATGATTATCTCATCTCCAGTTTACAGTTTCACAGTGTTGAAAAAAAAATAAGCAACAATAATTTTTTTCTTTCTTCCTTGTTATTCAGAATTGCTTGTGAGCACTTCCCACCGGTGAACAAGCAAGGCAAAAGGGACATACTTGAGAAAGTCTTTTGGTTGATAGCACAATCGTGATAGTCCTGTTGTTATCAAAGGCCATATCTACAAGAGGTACGAATTACGTGGACTCCTAGTTATTCCGCTTTAGGTTTTCATGTGAATTAATTCTATATGCATGATGATAAAATTGTTGTTGGAATTATTATTTGAATTAATTAGGATTAATTCATACTAGTAATAATTGTATTTGAATTTCATCCCGAATAGATCCGGGCACCCTGAATTTTCCCAACAACTGGTATCAGAGCCACGGTTCTTGGGCTCTGATCTTTAAATTGGAATTTAAATTTTTTAACATTAAAATTAAAATTGGATAGTAGAATTGCTAGATCTTTTTTGCAGGTAACCAATTGTCATGGTTTTTAATGTTTATTTTATTCATGCATGTGAATTATTTATTTTTAATTCGATTCGTTCGAATTTATTTTTCTCGTGAGAAAATCCACGAGTAGATTAGTTGTTTATATTTTGATTTGATCAATGTAATAGACTAGTCTAGATCTAGGTTTATTTATTTTTATTGTAAATAAATTATAACCGGATCGAGACGAAGACAGAAATGAAGAGTTAAAGACGACGTACCCAGACGACGCATGCATGCGTTATGCGTGCATGGGGGTGGATCGTGCATGGGGTAAAAAAAGAGGACGAATGGTGAAACCCGGAGCACGGCGTGAACAAGGCGCACGGCACCGTGCACGGCGGGTGCCGAGGCACACGGCGCGCGCGCGCTCGGCCCTGTCGCCTGGCGCTCAGCCGCCGTGGTCCGACGCACGCCGGATCTCGGGCCGTGAATTTTTTTCCATTCTTATTTTTTTTTTGTGATTCCAAACGTCGTTCCGAACCCCAAACAAAGTTTTTTGACAAAATATTGTTGTTCGAGTGGGAGCTTATCGAGATGAACGATGAAAGCAACGATGACGATTTCTCGCATCAAGACGTGAAGAAGATTAAACCGTGACAATTGGATTCGAGTGCTCCAATTTGTTTAATTTTGTTTTGATGGATGTTTTAATTTTTTTGTGCATGTATTATTTGTTAATATGTGTTTGCATGATTATTTGATTGTCCAAGAAAAACCTTACTTTCGAAAATCACTAAGTATATTTCTTTAATCGCAATTTTATTCTGGAAAATAAAATTGGATTAATTTGATCTCCATAATTTATTTATTTGTGAAGACTTTTTGGAATACATTTCCCCCTCGGATAGGCCAAAAAGACGGATTTCACATGAATAAATTCAGAAAGAATGATTGTGGATTATTACTAGTGGCGGTATTGACCCTCACCACGAGTGGCTTGCTCAAAGAGAAATAATAATCCTGTATTGAATTGTGGTTATTACTTAGACATAAGAAATTGATATTAACTTACTCCCCTCGGAGTCCCTGTCAGTTTTTATGTGGTCAAAGTGGGTGCCAACTATTAATTTTGAATTAAGGATTTGTAACTTTAAGTTTGTGATTCGCTTGAATGTGTTTAAATGTATAGACCATCCCTCGTGCCACATTTAAATTGTTTCGAGGTGTTGGCTGATGCATGATTATATTATTTTAAGGTTTCAATATAATTAATGTGATCGAATTATGTGATAATTTCGTATTTTTCTAGATATTAATATGAATGTATGTTTTATTCTCATTTCATCATGTCGCAGCCTTTTAATCCACTGTTTAGTATACTTTAAGTTAACAAACTTTCTGGAGAGAATTATATCGATTGGAAATGTAATTTAAATTTTGTCCTTACTGCACAAAAATACAATTGGGTTATTCACGTTAATATACCCGGTAAGCCTAATGATAAGTCAAGCAATGGGAAAAGGCAGTTTATGATTGGAAGAGTGGCAATGAACACATGAAATACATCATCTTGACATCTCTGTCTGAGGATTTGAGGTGCATTCATGAGGACATTGTATCCGCTGTTGAAATCATGGAAAACCTTGAAGAGATATCTTCACATCAGAAACCCATGACTAATCAGTTCAACAAGCATGACTCGGTCAAGTTGGAAATGGTAGAGGGAACGCTCGTGGGGGAGCACGTTCTCGAGATTATGGCATACCTTAACAAGTTGGAAGTACTTGGTGCGTATTTTGATGTCCCTTCTCAGGTCGATTTCATACTCCATTCTCTTCCGAGAAACTTTGAGCAGTTTCAACTGAACTGTCAGATGAATGAACGGACAAGTCATTTGCCCGAGCTCTTGCAAGCCTTAGTTTTGGTGGAGGTGATAATGGAGTTATGGTGGCTAATGGTCCGTTTACCTCTTTTGGTCCCAAGGGAGGGAAAAAGAGGAAGAGAACCAAATGCCGGACCCAAGCAAATCAAATTGTTGCGAAAGGCAAAGCCAAGGCTAACATCAAAGGGGAAGTGTTTTAACTGCGGTAAGATAGGACATTGGAGGTCTGCCTGTTCCAAGCCTAAGAGGCTAGGAAAGTTAGGTAATTCACACGTCTTAGTTGTCGAAACTTGTGAAGTGGTGTATGATGTCCATTCGTGGATAGTGGATACGAGAGCCGCTGATCACATTTGTTTCATTTTGCATGGGTTCAAGCTAACCCGACAATTTAGAGGAAGTAAGATCCCCATCACACCGAGCAATGCTATGAGAGTGACAGCTGAAGCAGTGGGAGAAGTGCACCTATCTTGTGAAGATGCAGTTATGGTCTTGAGAGACGTTCTTCATGTTCCTAGTTTAGAAAGAACTCAACCTTCAGTTTCCAAACTGCTTTGAATAGATACTCAGTTTCTTTTAATAAGGATGTTATTATTTCTTGAAACGATTAGTTTATCTGTTTCGGAACATTGTTGGATGATCTTTATACCATTAATTGAGCACACCACTCATAAATTGAATCTAATAACACATCGACTATTTCAAGTTATAAAAGGAAGCGTTATTTCTGATATGAACGAAACACTTCTATGTCATCTTAGATTAGGTCATATTAATCTAATGCAAATACAAAGATTGGTGAAAGATGGATCCTTGGAGTTTCTTCAAGTTGAGCTGTTTCCAACTTGCAAATTCTGTTTAGAGGGTAAGATGACCAAGAGGGCATTTAGAGCCAAGGGAATTAGAGCCACGGAAGTTTTGAAACTCGTTCATACCGATATGTGTGGTTCAATGACGATCATAGCAAGAAGGGGGTATGAGTATTTTGTCACTTTTGTTGACGATTACTCGGGATATGGATACACCTACCTTATGTTGCATAGGGAAAGAAGTATCAAGTTTCTGCAATCTGATCGTGGAGGCGAATACCTCAGCGATGAATTCTTGAACTACCTATCAGACGAAGGGATCGTATCCCAGTTGACCGCACCGGGAACCCTCAAAAGAACGGTGTAGCGGAATGAAGGAACCGGGATCTTTTAGAAATGGTCAGATCTATAATGAGTTATTCAGATTTACCCAAATCATTTTGGGGCAACGTCTTGGAAACGACGGCTTACATTTTAAACTTGGTGCCATCCAAATCGATTCCTAAAACCCCGACAGAAATGTGGACCGGGCGGAAGCCCAGTTTGAGACGCATGCGAATCTGGGGGTGTCCGGCATACGTGCTAGACAAGGAAGGCAGTAGATTGAATCCATGTTTAGAATTAAGGCTGTTTAAAAGATATCCCATGGGAACGAAAGGGTGTATGTTCTATAGTCACAAGAATCAAAAGACCGTATTTTGCACACTCTTTAAATTCTTGGAGGAAGACTATATGAACAAAAGAAAACCCAGAAGTGAGATTACCTTAGATGAATTAAGAGGAAAAACTCATATACCAAGTATACAAGATGATATACCAATCATCACACCTACACAAATGGAACCCCGTCGTAGTGGGAGGTTTGTTAGACAACCCGAGAGATTTATGGGAATATGAGAATCTTCAGATTTGATTCCCGGCGATGAATCGGACCCATAGACATACAGCGAGGCAATCCAAGACAAAGATGCGAGATCTTGGCAAACGGAAAATGGATGTTAAGACAGCTTTCCTTAACGGAAGTCTTGACGATTTAGATATCTATGTGCGATAACCCGAAGGTTTCATTGCAAAAGGCCAAGAGCATCTCATGTGCAAGCTCGAGCGGTCCATCTATGGACTTAAGCAAGCATCACGTACTTGGAACCAGTGTTTTGATCAAGTTATTAAGTCTTATGGGTTATTGATCAAAACGAGTTGTGTGTATAAAAAGTATGATGGAACTGCGGTGGTATTCTTAGTATTATACGTAGACGATATTCTGCTCATTGGAAATAATGTAAAGGTATTATCAGACGTAAGGGTATGACTGTCAAATCAATTTGATATGAAGAAGTTAAGGAAAGTCGGTCACATCCTTGGGATCACGATCACTCGAGATCGCAAGAGAATGATGTTGGGCTTGTCGCAAATTTCATACAAAGCCATTGTTTTGAAGCGTTCCAGCATGCAAGATTCCAAGAAAGATTTTATACCTTTTAAGCACGGAATCCATCTATTAAAAGAAATAGGCCATAAGACGCATATGGAAATAGATGACATGAAAGGCGTTCCGTACGCTTCGGACGTAGGAAACCTTATGTATGCAATGCTGAGTACGAGACCAGATATCTACTTTTGCCTCGGCATGATGGTAAAATATCAAAGTAACCCCGGGAAAGCTTATTGGACTGCAATTAAATGCATTCTGTAGTTTCCAAAAAGAACTAGCGATGGAATGATGATTTAACAGTCAGACAGTCTAATTCTCATGGGATGCACGGACTCAAATTTTCAATCAGATATAGAATCCAGAATATCTACCTCGGGTAGTGTGTTTTGTATGGGAGAAGGAGCCATGACATGGAGAAGTGATTAGCAGATATGCATCGCCGATTCGACCATGAAAGCCGAATAAGTAACTGCTTGTGAAGCAGAGAAAGAAGCGGTTTGGCTCAAGTACTTCTTAGTGGACTTGGACTTTGTTCCGAATTTGCCTAGCATAATCACTATCCATTGAGATAATGCCGGAGCAGTTGCAAATTTAAGGGAACCGAGAGCCCACAAGGCCAGAAAACACATTGAAAGAAAATACCATCTTATACGAGAAATCGTTAAGAGATGAGATAAAGAGGTGGCAAAGATAAACATCGGAGGACAACATAGTATATCCATTCACAAAGGATCTGCCTCAGAGTACATTCGAGAGACATGTGGATGGAATGGGAGTCAAGACTATTGCCAATCTGCTTTAAGTATAAGTGGGAGGAATTATTAGGTTAGTGTAGGTTGACATGAGATGTCACGTAGAGCTACTACACTAGACATGCATGATGTATACTAAAAAGCATACTTTAAGTATAAGTGGGAGATTGTTGGAGTTATACGTGAAAGTATGCTTTTAATTTGTATAACTCATGTATTAAACACTTATTTATGAGAATAAATCTTTTATCGCATTTGCTTTAAATATGATTGAATGTTGAATATTTATTGCAATCAGTTCATTATAAGTGGTACATGTTACATCGTAGTTAATGTGGTGATACACGATCACGGAAGATCACATTAATGGTTTCCTTGTAACTAAACGTACAAAATTCACGACCCAGGTGGAATTGAACAATCCGCCGCAAAAGGTCGATGTGTAAGTCTCAGATTGGTCTGTCTTGACTAAGAGATTGCACTAGCACATTTAGTATGTGTTGAAGAAGACCTACAGCGAGGATAAATTCTTCTGTTCTGAGATGTGAAAAATTAGACCTCAGTGGTTATTGATTTCTTAATCTTCGTCAGTTAAATAGGACCATGTGTACTTAATGGTTACTGCTTTGATTCATGTTGGGTGAGAATCATCGTGACTTCAAACTTTGTGTTTTGGGCAGTAATATTAATCATACGACGGTTGCTAAGATTTAATACGGAGAAACGCGTGCGAGTACAACTCGTGTGATTTGTCCCCTTGGTGGGATCAGAAGTTTTATCGTACCAAATCTTGCAAGTGAAGAATCAGTTTCTTCGGTACGGATAATAATATTGAGCTGTCTTTACTCCAAGGCGAAAGATATTAATTAATTTAGAGCTATTCAGAAGCTTTATTAATTAATGGACTTGATAATCTTAAACGCGGGAAATAATAACTGGGAGTCCATATTATCATAATATGGATTAAGATGGATATTGCAATATTAATTTATTTGTGGTACTAATTAATATTAATGAGCTGAATTATATTGGGGCTCAATATTGAAATTCAGAAGCTCATTGGAGGTACAATCTTAATTCTCCTAAAGGCCCCTCAAGTAGCCATTAAGTAGCCCGATAATAATAAGGTGATTAAAATAAAAGAAAAATATTATTGCTGATTTTTTCCTTAATTTTCGAAAAAGGCATATATGGAGAGAGAGAGAAAAGATTTTGTTAATTTTCTTGGAAATATATTATGGAAGATATGTATTCTAGGAATACAAGATTATCTCATAAATTCAAGAAGATCAAAATCTAGCTATTTCAATCCTCATATTTTTGAAAATCACATATAGTTGGAAGGTGAGATTTTTGTGGAATACTTTCTTATGGAGAAAATAATATATGGGATATATTCACGATTTCTTGGAGGCCAAGAAAAAAAATTTCTCTCCCTTATTCCAAGCCAAAATTTCGAAATTCCCCCTCCTATATATAGGGAATGATTATTTCATCTCCAGTTTACAGTTTCACAGTGTTGAAATAAAAAATCAGCAACAATATTTTTTTCTTTCTTCCTTGTTATTCTGAATTGCTTGTGAACACTTCCCACCGGTGAACAAGCAAGGCGAAAGGGACATACTTGAGAAGGTCTTTTGGTTGATAGCATGATCGTGATAGTCTCGTTGTTATCAATGGCCATATCTACAAGGGGTACGAATTACGTGAACTCCTAGTTATTCCGCTTTAGGTTTTCATGTGAATTAATTCTATATGCATGATGATAAAATTGTTGTTGGAATTATTATTTGAATTAATTAGGATTAATTCATGCTAGTAATAATTGTATTTAAATTCGTATTTAAATTTTATCCCGAATATATCCGGGCACCCCAAATTTTTCCAACAATTTGTTCTCGGTTTGGAGTGTTCAAGCATATGTTATCTTGCTCGGTTGTGCATTGGGAGAGAGAAAACAATTATGTTTTTGCACACATTGATCAATGAAGGATATGGATGCTGGTAGTATCTCGCTCTTCTTTACTACTCCTTTATTTTATTATATTGTACAAGTGTTGTAGTCCGATTTTGTACTAATTCCCAACATTATTTTCTAATATAGGTTTATCCTATCTCTAGAGCGTACATGACTCAAGGCGAGCCCTTGTACGATGATCTCAATATGTTGTTCACGCCGGAAGCAGTTGCTAATCATGATAATGTTATTTTCATCCCTGATAATAATGATGACGATGGTGTTCCAGCTCTTATGGAGCAAAACCCTCAACCCCATTTGAAGTCGTTGAAATAAGTGTTGAAGAAGATGAATATCTACCATCACCAATAAAACAACCCCACAATATTGTGATCGACTTGAATGATGGGATTGAAGACGGTGGAGATGAGGTAGTATCCACATTCCTCAAAGCACCTATTAACAACATTGTGCCTAAGACGTCCTCTACCAATAAACCACCTAAGTACCTTCCACCACCACCAAATAGAATACGTGCATCTGAAGTAGGGATGTCAACGGGGTGGGGTAGCGACAGGGGGCCAATCCACATCCCCGTCCCCGCGGTCGCGGGGAATCCCCATCCCTACAAACTTCACGGGGAAAAAATTGCCCCCATCCCCGCCCCGCGGGGATTCCCTGTTCCCCGCAAAAATTTTCCCCATTTCCCAAATTCCATTCACACAAACGTATCCAATATGTAATTTCATTCACACAAAAATCCCCAAAAAATCAAGTAATTTCATCCCTTAACTCCACACAATATCATCCATTACATTTATGAAATCCATAAATACATAATCTCAAATAGAAATTCATAACTGACATAATTCATACACACATATGAAATCAATAAAACCTAGAAGGGGAGGGAGAGATAATTTTACAAAGTTGAGGAGAGAGAGGGAGAAATCGCCGACCACTTCAACTTTGGTGCAGGAGTTGGCCGTCGCAGTCGCCGGTGCACAAGTCGATGGTCACCGGTCGTGGAGCATGTGATTTGGATGAGAGATGAAGATGAGAGAAGCAATGGTGAAAGCAGGTAAGGGATGAGAGATGAAGATGAGAGAAGTAATGGTGGAAGCAGGCAAAAGCGGCGCTTAAGATGAAAATGGGATAAATTGTGACTAGGGTTACTCTTTTCATATATATATATATATATATATATATATATATATATATATATATATAAGTATATATATTAATGTGTATAAAAGTATGTGGGGCCCTGCGGGGAACGGGGTGGGGATCCCCGCGGGACGGGAAATACTATTCCCAGCCCCGGCCACGGGGCAAAAAATTCCCCGTCCCCGTCCCTATTTTTTTTGGGGATTCCCCTCCCCGTTCGGGGCAAATCCCCGCCCCATTGCCAAGCCTAATCTGAAGGGTCACTCTATTACTTTTCTAACAAATAATTAAATACCACCAAAATCACTTCATCCTTTAGCCGATTAAAGGCTCGTTGACGGTTCAAAATAACATAGTCTATGAAATTTTGGATGGTTGTGAGAATCTTTGTTGCAACTTGTATTTTGGAATATCATTATGTTATATGTCAATTGTATGAAAACTTTTTTCTAGTCATATATATGACTTTTTTTTTTTTTTTTTTGCAGATATTTGGATTAACATGGTCTAACAAATATTTGAGTTATTATATGACTCATCTTATGTTTATATATGTTCAGTAATGGTATGTGAGTGCTAATGTCCGGATGTTGTATAATACATATTATTAAGTTATGGTCTTTGAATGATGTACATTGTCTTTTTAATCTTAATATTATAATAACTTAGTTAATTTGAATCCTATGTTGGTGATAAATTTCTTTTGTATCAAACTATTACATCCTAATTTTATTAAGGACGCATTAGTTTCTTATGTGGCATATAACTATTCTTCGTTGAAATTTGTTATCTAAAGAACCACCTGAGGCCTGGGGTTTAGACTACAAATTAAGTACAACAAACTTAATCAGATTGTGTTTCATAAAAAAATAGTCCAGTTTTAATTTCATCAAATAGCACCACTCATTATTTTTGCAGTGTCATATTCATAAAATATTGATTTCTGTAGTCCACCTCAGAGCACAACCAATATTAATTTAATTGTCAAACATCAAAGTATCCCTAAAGCAACATTGAGAGCATCAAAGTATCTCAAAACCAACAATATGATAATTAACATAAAAAATTCACATAAATAACTACATAATTAACATTAGAAGATTCCAGAAATAACTACATAAGTAATATCATAGAATCATAGAAACAACAATGACATAACTATTTCTAAGTTTTCAACACACAAAATATCTTCAATACATAAACTTTCAGCACACACCACACAAAAGGTAAGCATCCCACACAAAATAAATTGAGGCTATTGTTTTCAGCTATTCACCTCAAGTTTCAAAATGATAAACATAGCAAAATAAGTCTAGTAAAATATAACCATAGCAAAATAAGTTTAGGAACTCAACAAATGCAAATTCGATGTAGAAACCCAACATATGAAAATATAACCGTCTTGCAATCCAAGAGTCACCCATCTAGCATCATTCTCACATACTTAACTTGTTCATCTTGTGGCAGACTAAGAAATAATTCAAGGCATTTGTTGTTTTAATTGGACCAACTCATCAGATGCCATCAACCTATCTTGCAAAGTGAGCCTGTGTTTTTTTCAATAATTTTGTACAATTCTACGCATGAGACTTTTGCATCCTGCTCATAACTAATGTGTGAGGCTAAACCATCAATATTCACTTTATTATCCTTCATATATTCACCAAGTGAGTCCACGAATGCAGTCATATCAATGTCATCAAACTTTCTTTTCTTGCATGTAACCCCATAAGTGGACAACTTGCAAACAGATGTAGTCTTGACTATATGGTCTGACAAATCAATAGAGTCTTATTTTTTACAACCAACTTTAGATTTATATTGCTTTCTCATTTGCTATGCCATTAACTAAGTCCATAGGGTCCTTAGCCCGCACTTCTGTCACTCTATCCCTACTGAAAATCTCAGTAAAAAAAAAAGGTTGTTACCTTCACTTGAAGGTCCCAAACGTCTTCATTGAAAACATATATGATATTAGTAGAAGCACTCCAACTAATACCACTTTTGGACTGCACATCGAATAATAGTGCGTACTCTTTTTTCCACACATGAATTTTCTAGTGGATGTGTGGGTTTGCAACAACATTCATCCTTGGTAGTAACTTTCGCATTTCTTTCTCCAGTTTTCTCAGAGAACCTACCTTGAAGTCGTTGCCAGCTTTTCACCTATCATTCACTATATTTATCAAACATTCTCTGTTACAGGCTCACTTGCTCCCACATGTACTATCAATTCCTTCCATTTTGTTACCTATATAAACATACAAACATGACTTGAACCAATTACATGATTTACTATATATTCCATTAACTTTAATATGAAGTAGAATTCTAATATTTAATAATTCTGATAAAAAAAAAATTGAGTAGGTAAAAGACTTTTTAGCACTAAAACAATCATTCAATATCAATTGTAGCCATTACAACATTCAATTTACACATAATTACTGCATAATAATGTTAGTTCAAATACAAAATGATTCAACTAAACAAAATAAAAATCTACATAACGTTATTGAATAAAATTTTCTTTCATCCTCTATTGCTTAAGGTGGAAACAGGCTAGGCCACAAATATGGGCCTACGACCTTGTCTATTAAGGGTCTGGTCTATTTGTTAAACCGGGTCAAAACTTAGTAAAAGGTCTATTTATTTAAGCATGCTAGGTTTAGGCTTTGTAAATGGTCTTAAAAATCTATCAGACGTGCCTATTTAGAATGATATTATATATATATATATATATATATATATATATATATATATATATATATATATATATATATATATAATTGTAGATAAATATTTATTATCTAGTAATACTAGGAAAACATGATCTTTATTTTATCTTTCTTGGCGAATTAATAATGGTAGATTTTTCTGAATGAAATGAAAAGCTATAACTTTTATATGACATCGTTGCCATCAATAACGAGTGGTCAAGACTGTGTATTAGTTGTTTCACGTAATCATTTAATTAAGGATTAAGTGTAGGATAATACAATTCCAAACCACTTTTTACAAATTGGTACAGCATAATTGAACAGACGCACAAAAAAAAGTTGAACATAAGTATATATTTTTTTAACACTGTACTATCTTGTAAATAGTGGTGTTCAATTGTATTATTTTGTGAATGCCCCTTTAATTAATTTATATTTTAAATGAAACATCTTATTTTTTTATAAATTAAATGACGGGCACGTAATTTCACTAATAACATCGTTCTACTTGTATTTTATTGTTACAAGAAGTTTCCATCTATGTACTGTACTACATATGAGTTCGACCAGACCATGTCCTATCTATATTGAGCCCAATTAAATAGACAACATTTATAATTGGCCCGACGTAGGTGCTAGTACCCTGGTACACCTGGAAGGGATATTAAAAAAGCCAGACGCCCATTTTGTGTAATGTCACCAAAATTTAAAATTTATACATCACCATCTCAATAGAATGTGTTATGTGCGAAGATGGAAAATGTATCGATTATAACAAAATCTATCATTTTGAATATAAAAGGTTAAATTATTTATTATTTTTGAGTAAAAAATATTTCACTCTGAAAGTAAAAAGTAAGTATTACTTATATTTTCCTCATTACAAAAATATTATTCACCCTTTTTTTTAATGCATGCATTTTTAACCATATTTTAAAAAGTAAAACTACTTTTACTTTATAATTTTTTTTAATTTTTTTTTTGCCGTCACACCGTAATTCGCACAAGGCTTGTCCATGTAATATTGGGAGTATTATTAATTAACCATCACGCTTGTTTTGTTTTTCAGACTATGTTTAATTTATTTTACTAAGCATGCTAAACTCCAAATTTTATTTGACAAAGTATATCTGCGTAATTAATATTGTTTATGTAGAGTACTTTGGTAGAAAGATTTCGTAAACAAAAGCTTAATAAAAAAGATTAATTAGATATGAACTTTATTAGAACAAAATTTGAGTTAGTAATCAGTCTTGACTAGTTTCAAACCAACAAACTAAATGAGAGGAAATTAAAAAAAAAATCATCTAATTTTTAAAAGGTTTGCATGAAAATTTTGGTCCAATATGGCGACAACGGGATGTAACTTAACCAAGCTAGCTCTCGAATTTTCGTGAATTACAAATAAATTTCCCCAGCCAAAATTACGCACGGAGCATACAAATTAATTAATGATGCCTCTGGCGGTTTTCTAAAATTTTATTAGTTAAAATTATCTTTTAAGTATATATTATGAAGAATAATTAATATATATACTAGTGAAAAACACTAATTCAATGGGTCACGTGCATATTTTCAAGGCACGTGCACATTTTCATGCTAAAAAATTCTAGCTGGATAGAATGAAAACAAATTAATTGACAGTAACACTCGGTGTAACTCCTATATATGCTGCCCTAAAAAATGTCACCCCTTTAATTCGATGTAAATATTTAGTATGATCCTTATTTATTTATTTATTTTACCATGTTCTGATCCATTTTCATTTTTATATGTCAATTTATACAAAATTACATGGCTCATGCTGATCACAAGCTGAACGACTAATAATTAAATTAAATTAAATTATTATTTATATAGTCATAAGAGTTTGGCCATTGTTTTAACATTGCAGTCAAATTTGAGAAGAGTAAGAAAGATGATAAGGGCATGTTTGGAAGCATTGAATGAGGTTGTCCTAAATTGGGAAAGAAAGGAGGGTCTTTCAGTTATGTTGAATGGTTTTGAAAGTGACGAAAAGACTTGGTTCCATTTCAAGAAATGTCATCATGGCATTTGACACCTGGACGTTGTCGGGAACATGCAAACTATCAAGTTTTGGGCAATGGCCCACCAAATTTAACACCTCTTTACAACAATTTGACATCATAGTACTATTCATGTACGTATTTATAATTGTGTGTGTTCATACACACAATGTACATGAATTAATAATGGGGGTTTCTGATATATATGCATATGCATATGCATTTGTTGTATGTGATGCCTTTGTTTTGTATGATCAGCATTTGGGAAAAAGTAAAGAATGTGTACATGTAAATATAATAATTATTGATATATATGTGGAGGTAAATGTTTGGTTCTACTAATTGATGAATTCGTGCAAACTACTTGTATTACAATATAGAAAGTAATTTTTGCTGAAATTGGGAACCATCATATTAAGATCAGTGTGTAGGTAAATTATGAGAATGGTTCCTATATGAAATATTGAAAGATATTAGTTGTTTTTACTAAAAATTACTCCCTCCGTCCCCTAATAATATTCACATTTACTGTTTTCTCGTGTTTTAGTGAGCAAGTTTTTTATTAGTATTTGAAATGCTAAAATAATTTTTAAAGTGTTTTATAATAGAGTAGAGATGGATCTATCGTACCCCTTTCTTGAAATCACTTTATCATTTCAAATATTAATAAACAATTCGTTTGCTAGAACACGAGAATAAAGGTAGTGTGAATATTATTAGGGGACGGAGGGAGTATTAGTTATTTTCATTCGAGGGTATTAGTTATTTTCACTAAAATATTTTAGTTGTTTGCTGAAAACAAACTAAGACTTTTCAGTGAAAATAATAAATATTTTTCAGTGGAAATTACTAATACTTTTTAGTGAAAACAATTTTACCCTTCACTGATTCATGTATGAATCAATTTCAATCTAAAGATACTCTCTCTATATATATGTGTGTGTATTTATGAATTATCATTTGTGTGTATCAATTATATCGTGCAACTAATGCATAATTAATTTTATTCAATAGAAACAACTGATGTGCTATGCAAAAACAACTAACCTTGACTAACTATTATTGCATGTTCATTTAAAAACAATTAATATATGTTTAATGAAAATAGTTAATATTATTTAATAAAAATAATTAATATCATTTATAAATACACACTAGTTGTACCTTACTACTGGTGTAAACAAGAATTTGCCATGATATATTCTAAATTTATAGAGAATTAAAAAATTTGTGGATTTAGTTTCGACACAAGCTGCACTAATTGTGTTATTATCCTAATTAATGCATAGATTTTGTAGAAATTCCTCAACATGTCCTATTTTTATCATGGTTGAGGCTTGAAATGTTTTTGAATGCTAGATCATCAAGTAGTAATAGAAATATGCGATTATGTTCAAGATCTATCTCTGTCTCTCCTCTCTTCATTTTTTAAGCTAAAATTTTACTTGAAGAAAAATCTATCTCCAAACAAAAAAAATGTTTGTGTGATTGATACATAATGAAAAAATATATACTTGACAAATAATTAAATATATATAAGCATAATACATAACAATGTAGACAATTAGACATAAAATACATATCGTGTAGATGATAAATCAACTTATAAACTCCATAGAAATACATATCATGTAAATTTACGCATAAGCAGAAATTAAGTGATGACAACATAGAAATTACATTTAGACTGCCAATCTATATGTATGATGTTGATAAATATTCATTTTCGATCTCCATCTAATTAATTCCGTCCTTCAAAACGGCAGTTGGGAAAAGTAATTAAACACCAAAACAAAGCAACTAATCAACAAACAATTACCTAATTAATTAAGTATATCCGAGACGAAGCTCCAAATCCAGCTCCTCCTTTGATTCACAAACCAACCCAATCTCCAAATCCAACCTAACAAAATCCCGCTTCTTAAAATCCTCCCTTCCTTTCTCGTTCCTCCACGAATCGACCCCGAAGAACGCTTTCGTCGTCGTCGTCTCGGCCGGTATAGGGGGGAATTTGGAAGTGAAGTGAGGAAATTTTGTGAATAGTGAGGAGAAAGGCGGAGGACAAGAACTAGGGTTTGGGTTAGGTTCAAGATTTAGGTTTAACGGCGAAAACTTTTGGCCGTTAATGAATGCCTCCGACCTCGTCGGAGACTGCCTCAGTCGCGCCCGATCCCTTCGGTGGACGTTCATGTGGCCGCCCAATGCTTGAGCCGAACGGAACTCCCGTTTACAGAAGCTACATACGTAGCTTCTGGGAGGCCACGAAAACCCCGCTGCCACCAATTCCGCCTCGTTTCCAAAATCCCATGAGGAAGCCTTAACTTTGAAGTCATAAATTTGTTTTGTGTTTTTGTTGTGATGCTTAAACTTCTCCATTTTTAAGAGAGAGAGAGAAGGGGGGGAGGGGGATGATGATATAGAGGTGGAAGTAGCTAGGGTGAGTGTGTGAGAGAGATGACATCAAATTCTAACCCGAAAACAGTGAAATGTGATTGGGTGGAATTAAGTGCGTGTTCCCTATGTTTGGTCACAACTTGCTAATTGTGGAACCTCGTCCTGCCAAGCCTTGCCGTTTTGGGAAACGCATCTAGTGGATGTTCTTTATTCCTCTTGACATTTTTGTGTCAATCTTTTATGTCATGAATATTGGAAAAAGTAACATCTCTAATTTGGGTCTTGTGTTTCACGAGTTGCGAGTTTTAGGTGAAGAAACATTTATTGTGAACATATTGATTATCAAGTTGGATTTTTCGATTGGTTGTGTTTATTATGTTTATCATGTATTAATTCTATTAGTACTTCTTTTCATACATGTCTTGTATTGTCACTTAACATAAGTGTCGTGTGATATTGATAATTTGATAATACGAGATGAAATACATTTTTTTTTTTTTAAAAAATCTTATTAAAAGTGTAAATGAGTTGAATAACTCGAACTCGACTGGATTAAAAAAACTCAGCACTAGTAATTTGACTCGATAATTTGCATAACTAATGTGATTAACTCTCAGTTTGACACGACTTGTTGGGGATTAAAATTGTTTTCATCCCGTAATTTTTTACCTTTTCCTTTTTGTCTCATACTTATTTACTTTTTCGATTTAGTCCCACAACAATTCAAATTTACCCAAATTAGTCCCAAATGGCCGGAAAAGTCGTGAAACGACGTCATTTTGATCACGTGCCGGTCACATGCAAATATTTTTTTACGGGATAGAATTACGGGTCCTGTTTTACGAACATGGAACGCTGACTAAATAATTTCTCTCATAAAATAAATATAAACTTAAAAGAATATTTTCCAACTCATTTTTTCAATAAAAAAAACCTTGAAACTTAAAACTAAAAATAAAGTTATCTGCAATTAAAACAAAAACAAATAAAAAACCTAATACCCGACGCGTACATGTTCTTGGCGCAGCTCTGCTGCTTCAAACCCCCCGTCGCCACCAAATACTGCTAGATTATGTAGTACGCCATGCAGAAACAATAAGCGTCCGTAAGGTGTTTGTGAAAATGCCTGAATCAAATAAAATAGAACATTCTATTTTCTACTTAAGGGGGATGTCTCTTATATGGAGACTGAAATTGGGTTGTTCGTGATCAGAATTGGAGCAAGCGGGTAGCCCAGCACGCCGAGTAGAAACCGCAAATCCTGCATTTTGGCAGGGAAAATGTTCGGGCCGTACAACGACATTGATGAAGAAAAAGTGTTTCCAACAGGGACAATATTCTGTATTCTGAGCCATTCTCTGATAACTTCCCATGAACTCTTCTTTTTACTTCCTTTATGGTCTTTCATCCCAAATCGGGACCTTCTATTAAAGGAGTTAACAGCTGTGGAGACTACCTGCATTTTCTTCAACTTCTCTGGATGTCATATCTTTCTGCAATTAACTTGATTTGTTTTTGTTTTAATTGCAGGTAGCTTTATTTTTAGCTTTAAGGTTTTTCTTTTTATTGAAAAAATGAGTTGGAAAATATTTTTTTAATTTTATATTTATTTCATAAGAGAGATTACTTAGTCAGTGTGTCACGTCCGCAAAACAGGACCCGTCATCATATTCCGCCAAAAAATATTAGCACGTGACCAAAACGACGTTGTTTCATGAGTTTTCCGGTCATTTGGGACTAATTTGGGTAAGTTTGAGTTGTTGTGGGACTAAATCGAAAAAGTAAATAAGTATGAGACCAAAAAGAAAAAAGTAAAAAGTTACGAGATGAAAATGGTTTTAATCCCTCCAATTCCGCCGGAAAATATTAGCACCTGACCGACACGTGATCAAAACGACATCGTTTCACGAGTTTTCCGGAATTTAGGACTAATTTGGATAAATTTAAATTGTTGTGGGACTAAATCGAAAAAGTAAATAAGTATGGGACCAAAAAGAAAAAGGTAAAAAGTTACGGGACGAAAAGGGTTTTAATCCCGGACTTGTTGAGAAATATATATGTAACTACTTAAATTTGAGCGCAGCTCGATTAAATTTAAATTGATTTCAAACTATCTCCGAATTAAATTCAAAGTAATTAACACCCGTAGATCTCCAATACATAACAATTAAATTATACAACCTATGCACATGCATTGAGAGTTGATTGGTCCAATCTTTGAATTATAAGCATTATTGATTTCTATGAATATTCACATCTGAGATTGAGAAGTACTCCTTTGCCTGTCCAAAAATAATAACATAGTACAAGAATAGAGTGGCCATAAATTGAAATATAGCTACACCTACACTATGAATTAATAACTAGCAAGCAATTAAAACAGCTTCTCGTCAAAATCTATTTTTTAGATGTCATGATTTTTGGTCTAGCGTACATTTTAACATAGAATTTACTTGTGAGATGTGGAGTCTATATGGGTGTAAATTTAATACTCCCTCCGTCCCATAATTATTTACACACTACTTTTTTTTTTTCGTGTTCTAGCGAGGTAGTTGTTTATTAGTATTTGAAATGCTAAAGTAACTTTTAAGGTAGGGTATGATAGATCTATCTCTCCTCTATTATAAAGGAACTTAAAAATTACTTTATCATTTTAAATACTAATAAAAAAACTCGCTAGCTAAAATACGAGAAAACAGTAACTATGCAAATAATGGTGGGACGGAGGGAGCAAGTGTTTATAATTTTAGATTCATTTGGTAGTATTTTTTTTTAGATTCATTTGGAAGTATACTGTGAAGATTCAGATGGAATAAGAATCTAATCAAGTTAGTTCGTATGTGTACTGTGAAACGTACTACGTGCGATTCCGGACAGCTATTATAGATCACTTATACTCCATTATACTAGTGCAATTTTCAAAAACAATGATTTTTTGCAGCTAAAAAAACTTATCTTTGGGAAAAATAATATTAAATGAAGCTTATTCTAATTTATTTATTTTTTGAGTAGGGTTTTGTGAATTTTTTTCACCTTCAAAATTACCTCGAAGATGGGGTGCTAAAATTAATCTCACATGGGCATTTAATAGGTAAGGCAAAATGGGGATTTAACAATTTTGGATCAACAACGTTACTCGTTAACCTAAATATTATTAGATGTTTAAATACTTGTATAGTATTATTACATTATAAAAAGGATTAGACTTAAAATTCTACATAATAATTTTAAACATACATGGTATAACACACTCAAAAGTAGTCCTTGAACACTGTTTAATTAAAGGAATAATATTGTTTAGCATTTGTAAGAGAAATAATTAAATGAATTTATTTCACACCACTTTACAAGTTCGGACTTTTAGATGAGATGACATTTTTTTATGGTATCATAACAAAAAGCTCACGTCCAGACAAAAATTTTGAGTTCGATTCTCGCTGGGAACAACTTTACCCATATAAAATTATCCACGCATTGAGAAAATTCTTTCAGCATTCAATCTATATATTAATTTGATTTCACAATTTAAGTCCATGTACACTTGTAATAGAAAAGTTTTACCTTTTTTCTCTCTCTTTATATTGAGTAGACACTACAAAAAAGACGGGTTTTAGCGACGGCAAATTTGCGACGGACGTATATCCGTCGCAAAATAGGTCATTTGCGACGGACTTTTGACAGTTTTGCGACGGACATCTTTAGTTGGTCAATTTTGACCGCTTTTGGGACGGCAAGAGAAGCCCGTCGCAAATTTGCGACGGACTTTAGCGACGGAGACATAAAACGCCGACGTTTTGTACCCATTTGCGACGGATGCCGTCGCAAATTCTAAGAAAAACATTGTTGGGAAAATAGGGGTGTCCGGAATCTATTCGGGATGAAATTTAAATACGAATTTAAATACAATTATTACTAGCATGAATTAATCCTAATTAATTCAAATAATAATTCCAACAACTAACTTTCATCATGCATGTTGAATTAATTTCACATATTAACTAAGCGGAATAAACAAGTAAATATGCGATTAACGTACCTCTTGTAGAATTGGCCTTTGGATATACGGGACAATTACGATCTCGCTCTATCAACCCAAAGCCTTCTCAAGTATTTCCCTTTTCACCTCACTTGAGCACCGGTGGGAGATGCTTTCAAGTAATTTAATAAACTAAGGAAAAAGAAAAATATCTATGCTTCTTGATTTTTCCAACACATGGAATTACGTACTTGGAGATGAAATAATCATCCCCTATTTATAATAGGTAGTGGCCGTTTTTTTTAAGAATATTTGGGCCTTGAGAAAATCTTTTCTTAGACTCTAAGAAATCTTGAATATATCCCATATATTCTTTTCTCCATAATAAAATATTCCACAAAAATCTCACTCTCCTATTATTCTTGATGATTTTCGAAAATTATAGAAGAAATCCAAAGATTTGGATCTTCTTGAATATATGAGATATTCTTGTATTTCAAAAATACATATCTTCCATAATATCTTTCCAAGAAAATCAACAAAATCTTTTCTCTCCTAAATAGGCCATATTTTCGAAAATATCAATAAAAATCAGCATGATATTATCTTTTTATTTTAATCACCTTATCATTATTGGGCTACTTGAGGGGCCTTTAAGGAGAATTAAGATTGGACCTCCTAATGGACTTCTGAATTTCAATATTGAGCCCCAATATAATTCAATCCATTAATATTAATTATTACCACTAATAAATTAATATTGCACTATCCATCTTAATCCATATTACGATAATATGGGCTCCCGGTTATTATTTCCCGCGTTTAAGATTATCAAGTCCATTAATTAATTGAGCTTCTGAATAGCTCTAAATTAATTAATATATTTCACCTTGGAGTAAAGACAGCTCAACATTATTATTCGTACCGAAGAAACTAATTCTTCACTTGCAAGATTTGGTACAATAAAACTTCTGAGCCCACCAAGGGGACTAATCACACGAGCCGTACTCGCACGCGTTTCTCCGTATTAAATCTTAGCAACCGTCGTATGATTAATATTACTGCCCAAGACACAAAGTTCGAAGCCGCAATGATTCTCACCCAACATGAATCAAAGCAGTAACCATTAAGCACGCACGGTCCTATTTAAGTGACGGAGATTAAGAAATCAACAACCACTGAGGTCTAATTCTTCACCTTTCAGAACACAAGAATTTATTCTCGCTGTAGGTCCTCTTTAACACATACTAAATGTGCTAGTGCAATCTCTTAGTCAAGACAGACCAATCTGGGCCTTACACATCGACCTTTCACGGCGGATTGTTCAATTCCACCTAGGTCGTGAAAATGTACGTTTAGTTACAAGTAAACTGTTAATGTTGTCTTTCGTGATCGGGTATCACCACATTAACTACAATGTAACATGTACTATATATTGAACTGTTTGCAATAGAAATTCAACATTCAATCATATCTAAAGCAAATGCGATAAAAGAATTATTCTCATAAAATGAGTGTTTGATACACGAGTTATACAAAGTAAAAGCATACTTTCACGTATAACTCCAACAATCTCCCACTTATACTTAAAGTTTGCTTTTAGTATACATCACGCATGTCTTAGTGTAGTAGCTCTACGTGACATCTCATGTCAACCTACACTAACCTAATAATTCCTCCCACTTATACTTAAAGCAGATTGGCAATAGTCTTGACTCTCATTCTATCCACATGTCTCTCGAATGTAGTCTGAGGCAGACCCTTTGTGAATGGATCCTCTAGGTTGTCACCCGACGCTATCTTTGCCACCTCTATATCTCCTCTCTTAACGATTTCTCGTATAAGATGGTATTTTCTTTCTATGTGTTTGCTGGCCTTGTGGGCTCTCGGTTCCTTTGAATTTGCAACTGCTCCGGCATTGTCACAAAAGACAGTTATCTTGTCGGGCAAATTCGGAACAACGTCCAAGTCCACTAAGAAGTTCTTGAGCCAAACTGCCTCTTTCGCCGCTTCACAAGCAGCTACATACTCGGCTTCCATGGTCGAATCGGCGATGCATTTCTGCTTAACGCTTCTCCATGAAATGGCTCCTCCTCCCATGCAAAACACACTACCCGAGGTTGACTTTCTTGAGTCTATGTCTGATTGGAAATCCGAGTCCGTGTATCCCACGGGAACTAGACTATCTGACTGGTAAATCAGCATCCGCTCCCGAGTTCTTTTCAGATACCTCAAGATGCACTTTACGGCAGTCCAATGGTCTTTCCCGGGATTACTTTGATATCTTGCTACCATTCCCACGGCAAAGCAGATATCCGGTCTCGTACACAGCATTGCATACATAAGGCTTCCTACGGCCGAAGCGTACGGAACGCCTTTCATGTCATCTATCTCCGCTTGTGTCTTAGGGCTCATTTCTTTCGATAGATGGATTCCGTGCCTAAAAGGTACAAAACCTTTCTTGGAATCTTGCATGCTGAAACGCTTCAAAATAGTGTCAATGTATGAAGCTTGTGATAAGCCCAACATCTTCTTCTTGCGATCGCGAGTGATCTTGATCCCAAGGATGTGACCGGCTTCCCCTAAGTCCTTCATATCAAATTGTTTTGACAGCCATACCTTTACGTCTGACAATACCTTTACATTGTTTCCAATGAGCAGAATATCGTCTACGTATAATACTAAGAATACCACCGCAGTTCCGTCACGCTTCTTATACACACAACTTTCGAACTCGTTTTGATCAAACCCATAAGATTTAATCACTTGATCAAAACACTGGTTCCAAGTACGCGATGCTTGCTTAAGTCCGTAAATGGATCTCTTGAGCTTGCATACGAGATTCTCTTGGCCTTTTTCAATGAAACCTTTGGGCTGTTGCATATAGATATCTATCCCGTCAAGACTTCCGTTAAGGAAAGCCGTCTTGACATTCATTTGCCAGATCTCGTAATCTAGGTGCGCAGCGATCGACAAGAGAATACGGATGGACTTAAGCATAGCTACAGGCGAAAAGGTTTCCTCAAAATCGATCCCTTCTTTCTGAGTATACCCTTTGGCCACAAGCCTCGCTTTGAAGGTTTCAACCCTTCCGTCCGGTCCTCTTTTCCTCTTGTACACCCACTTGCATCCAATGGGTTCTACCCCACTGGGTGGCTCGACCATCTCCCACACTTGATTATGATCCATCGAACCCATCTCGGCTTCCATTGCCGTTTGCCACGACTCCGCGTCTTTGTCTTGGATTGCCTCGTCGTACGTCCATGGGTCTGATTCAACACCGGGAACCAAATCTGAAGATTCTCCTATCCCCATGAATCTCTCGGGTTGCCTAGGAACCCTCCCACTACGACGGGGTTCCGGTTGTGAAGATGTGACGTGTGGTACATCCTCTTGTATACTTGGTATCGAGGTTTGACCTCTCAATTCTTCTAAGGTAATTTCACTTTTAGGTTTCCGATTGTTCATATAGTCTTCCTCCAAGAATTTAAAGTGTGTACTAATCACGGTCTTTTGATCCTTGGGACTATAGAACATACACCCTTTCGTTCCCGCAGGGTATCCTATAAACAGCCTCAATTCCGAACGTGGATCCAACTTACCGGCTTCCTTGTCTAGCATGTATGCCGGACAACCCCAAATCCACAAATGTCTTAGACTGGGCTTGCACCCGGTCCACAATTCCATTGGGATTTTAGGAACCGATTTGGATGGCACCAAGTTTAGAATATAAGCCGTCGTTTCCAAGGCGTTACCCCAAAACGACTTGGGTAAATCCGAATAACTCATCATGGATCTGACCATCTCTAAAAGAGTCCGGTTCCTCCGTTCCGCCACACCATTCTGTTGAGGGGTTCCCGGTGCGGTCAACTGGGATACGATCCCTTTGTCCGATAGGTAGTTCAAGAATTAATCGCTGAGGTATTCGCCTCCACGATCTGATCGTAGAAACTTGATACTCTTTTCCCTATGTTTCTCGGCTTCGGCCTTAAACTCTTTGAACTTTTCAAAAGTTTCAGACTTATGCCGCATAAGGTAAATGTACCCATATCTTGAGTAATCGTCAATGAAGGTAACGAAATACTCATACCCCATTCTCACTTTGATCGTCATTGGACCACACACATCGGTATGAACGAGTTCTAACACTTCCGTGGCTCTATTCCCCTTGGCTCCAAATGCCCTCTTGGTCATCTTACCCTCTAAACAGGATTCACAAGTTGGAAACGGCTCGACTTGGAGCGATTCCAAGAATCCGTCTTTCACCAATCTCTCTATCCGCTTTAGATTAATATGACCTAGTCTAAGATGCCATAGAAGTGTTTCGTTCATCTCCGAAGAATGCTTTCTTTTATTACTCGAAATGATCGACGTGTTATTAGATTCATTATTTGAGTGGTGTGCACACTTAATCGTATAGAGATTGTTTACCAACGTTCCATGACAGATAATATCATTCTTAAACGAAACAGTAACAACTTTATTAAAAGTAACTGAATATCCATCAAAAAATAACTTAGAAACTGAAATTAAATTCTTCCTAAAGTTTGGAACGTATAAAACATCTCTTAAAATTAAAACTCTATCTTCAAAAGATAGGTGCACGACTCCCACTGCTTCGGCTGCCACTCTCATAGCATCCCCCAAAGTGATTGTGATCTCATTCTTGCTAAGTCGCCGGGTTAGCTGGAACCCCTTAAGAGTGAAACAAATATGATCAGTTGCCCCGGTATCCACTACCCAAACGTGGGCAGCATACGCCGCAACATATGTTTCAACGACTAAAGCATGAGACTTACCTTTCTTTCCACCCTTCTTAGGCTTAGAACAGGTCGCCCTCCAATGCCCCTTCTCACCACAATTAAAGCACTTACCCTTAGCAGTTTTCTTTCCACCTCCTTCTCCCTTTGCCTTGGGCTTCGCAACGGTTGGATTTGCTTGGGTCTGGCCCTTCGTCCTCTTCCTCTTCTTCCCTCCCTTGGGACCCGGAGAGGAAGATGGACCGTTTGCCACCATAGCAACGGTTTGGTGATCCATTAGAGTCTCCGCCGATACCAAAGCTTGCAAGAGCTCGGGCAAACTATTTGCCCGGTCATTCATTTGATAGTTAAACTGAAACTGCTCAAAGCTCTTTGGCAGAGAATGGAGAACGAAATCGACCTTAGTAGGGAGGTCAAATTCCGCACCAAGTACTTCCAACTTGTTGAGATAACCCATCATCTCGATTACGTGATCCCTTACGGGCGTACCTTCCACCATTTTCAACGAAAGCATCTTTCGCATGGTGATTTGCCTAGCCGTACGGTTCTGATGTTGAAACATCGCTTCAAGATTTTGCATTATCTCAGAGGCGGTCTCCATGTGTTGGTGTTGGTGTTGCAACACATCTGACATTGAAGCCAGAATAGTACACCTAGCCATCTCATCGGAGTCAAACCAACTCTTATGCTCTTTCTTGTCCGCTTTCGTGGCATCTTCGGCAGGCTCTTGGGGCTTAGGAGTAGTAAGTACCCACTTGTGGTATTGAGCGGTTAGGACAATATTAAGGTTACGTTTCCAATCAACATAGTTCTCACCAACAAGTTTGTTATCTTTAAGTATACTAAACAGTGGATTAAAAGGTTGCGACATGATGAACAGAGAATAAAACATACATTCATATCAATATCTAGAAAAATACGAAATTATCACATAATTCGATCACATCAATTATATTGAAACCTTAAAACAATATAATCATGCATCAGCCAACATCTCGAAACAATTTAAATGCGCCACGAGGGGTGGTCTATACATTTAAATACATTCAAGCGGATCACAAACTTAAAAGTTACAAATCCTTAATTCAAAATTAATAGTTGGCTCCCACTTTGACCACATAGAAATTGGCAGGGACTCCGAGGGGAGTAAGTTAATATCAATTTCCTATGCCTAAGTAATAACCATAATTAAATACAGGATTATTATTTCGCTTTGAGCAAGCCACTCGGGGTGAGGGTCAATACCGCCACTAGTAATAATCCACAATCATCCTTTCGGAATTTATTCATGTGAAATCCGTTCTTTTGGCCGATCCGAGGAGGAAATGTATTCCAAAAGAACTTCACAAATAAATAAATTATGGAGGCCAAAATAATCCAATTTTAATATCCGGAATAAAATTGCGATTAAATAAACATACTTAGTAATTTTCGAAAGTAAGGTTTTTCTTGGACAATTAAATTCATGCAAACACATATTAATAAATAATAATAATTGCACGAAATAAAACATCCATCAAAACAAAATTAAACACATTGGAGCACTCAAATCCAATTGTCACAGTTTAATTTCTTCACGTATTGATGCGAAAAATCGTCCCTGTTGCTTTCCGATGTTCGTCTCGACACGCTCCCACTCGAACAGCAACACTTCATCAAAAACAGCATCGTTTGGGGTTCGGGACGACGTTTAAAGTCACACGGAAAAAAAAACACGAACCGAAAAATTCCACGGCTCGAGATACGGCGCGCGTCGGCCCACGAAGTGGGCCCGTGCGCCTCTCGGCCCAAAAAACGCCGAAGCGCTGCAGGAGGCGCGCCGAGGCGCAGCCCCGAGGCGCACCCGAGACGCTGCACGGAGGCGCGCCGAGGTGCCGCCCGGAGCGCCCCGAGGCGCCGCAGACCGTGCCTGAGGCGCGCGCGGCGTGCGCCGTGCACCCACGTGCACCATTTTTCGCCGTTCATCCTCTTTTTCTTCACCCCTTGCATGATTTTACGTCCATACACGCGCCACGCTTGTATGCGTCATCCGGGTATGCCGTTTTTAATTCTTCGTTCTTCGTCACGATCCGGTTACAATTTATTTTACAAAAAAAAATTTACTAGATCTAGACTAGTCTATTACAATGATCGAATCAAAATAAAAACAACTAATCTACTCGTGGATTTTCTCACGGGAAAAACGAATTCGAACGAATCGAATTAAAAACAATTAATTCACACGCATGAAATTAACAACATTAAAACCATGACAATTGGATACCTGCAAAAAAGATCTAGAAATTCTTGTTGGAGTTATACGTGAAAGTATGCTTTTACTTTGTATAACTCGTGTATCAAACACTCGTTTTATGAGAATAATTCTTTTATCGCATTTGCTTTAGTTATGATTGAATGTTGAATTTCTATTGCAAACCGTTCAATATGTAGTACGTGTTACATTGTAGTTAATATGGTGATACCCGATCACGGAAGACGACATTAACAGTTTACTTGTAACTAAACGTACATTTTCACGACCTAGGTGGAATTGAACAATCCGCCGTGAAAGGTCGATGTGTAAGGCTCAGATTGGTCTGTCTTGACTAAGAGATTGCACTAGCACATTTAGTATGTGTTGAAGAGGTCCTACAGCGAGGATAAATTCTTCTGTTCTGAAAGGTGAAGAATTAGACCTCAGTGGTTGTTGATTTCTTAATCTCCGTCACTTAAATAGGACCGTGTGTGCTTAATAGTTACTGCTTTGATTCATGTTGGGTGAGAATCATTGCGACTTCGAACTTTGTGTCTTGGGCAGTAATATTAATCATACGACGGTTGCTAAGATTTAATACGGAGAAACGTGTGCGAGTACGGCTCGTGTGATTAGTCCCCTTGGTGGGCTCAGAAGTTTTATTGTACCAAATCTTGCAAGTGAAGAATTAGTTTCTTCGGTACGAATAATAATGTTGAGCTGTCTTTACTCCAAGGTGAAAGATGTTAATTAATTTAGAGCTATTCAGAAGCTTAATTAATTAATGGACTTGATAATCTTAAACGCGGGAAATAATAACCGGGAGCCCATATTATCGTAATATGGATTAAGATGGATAGTGCAATATTAATTTATTAGTGGTAATAATTAATATTAATGGGCTGAATTATATTGGGGCTCAATATTGAAATTCAAAAGTCCATTAGGAGGTCCAATCTTAATTCTCCTTAAGGCCCCTCAAGTAGCTCATTAAGTAGCCCAATAATGATAAGGTGATTAAAATAAAAAGAAAATAATTATGCTGATTTTTCAAGTATAATTTTCGAAAATTACATGATAAGGAGGAAAAAGATTTTGTTGATTTTCTTGGAAAGATATTATGTAAGATATGTATTCTAGGAATACAAGAATATCTCATATATTCAAGAAGATCCAAATCTTGGATTTCTTCTATGAAATTTTCGAAAACTTCATATTTATTTAGGGGTGTGAGATTTTTGTGGAATATTTTATTTTGGAGAAAAGAATATATGAGATATATTCAAGATTTCTTAGAGTCTAAGAAAAGATTTTCTCCAAGCCCATTAATCCTCTAATTTTCGGCCAACACCCTCTATAAATAGGGGATGATTATTTCATCCCCAAGTACATAATTCCATGTGTTGGAAAAATCAAGAAGCATAGATATTTTTCTTTTTCCTTAGTTTATTAAATTACTTGAAAGCGTCTCCCACCGGCGATCAAGTGAGGTGAAAAGGGAAATACTTGAGAAGGCTTTGGGTTGATAGAGCGAGATTACAAGTGTCCCGTATATCCAAAGGCCAATACTACGAGAGGTACGTTAATCACATATTTACTTGTTTAATTCCGCCTAGTTAAATATGTGAAATTAATTTAACATGCATGATGATAATTAGTTGTTGGAATTATTATTTGAATTAATTAGGATTAATTCATGCTAGTAATAATTGTATTTAAATTCATATTTAAAGTTCATCCCGAATAGATTCCGGGCACCCCAATTTTCCCAACAACTGGTATCAGAGCCACGGTTTCGGGCTCTGAATTTTAAATTGGAATTTAAATTGTTGAACATTAAATTGAAATTGGATAGTAGAATTGTTAGATCTTTTTTGCAGGTATCCAATTGTCATGGTTTTTAATGTTGTTAATTTCATGCGTGTGAATTAATTTGGTTTTTAATTCGATTCGTTCGAATTCGTTTTTCTCGTGAGAAAATCCACGAGTAGATTAGTTGTTTTTATTTTGATTCGATCATTGTAATAGACTAGTCTAGATCTAGTATTTATTTTTTTTGTAAAAATAAATTGTAACCGGATCGTGACGAAGAACGAAGAATTAAAAACGGCATACCCGGACGACGCATACAAGCGTGGCGCGTGTATGGAGGTAAAATCATGCAAGGGGTGAAGAAAACGAGGACGAACGGCGAAAAAAAAAACAGCGCACGGGGGTGCACGGCGCACGCCGTGCGCAACGGGTGCACGGCGCCGCACGCACCGCGCGCGCGCCTCGGCGAGGGTCTGCAGCGCCTCGGGGCGCCCCGGGCGGCGCCTAGGCACGCTTTCGTGCAGCGCCTTGGGTGCGCCTCGGGGCTGCGCTTCGGCGCGCCTCGGGCAGTTTTCCAGCGCTTCTCGGGCCGGGAAGCGCGCGGGCCCACTTCGTGGGCTGACGCGCGCTGTATCTCAGGCCGTGGAATTTTTTCGGTTCGTGTTTTTTTTTTCGTGTGATTTTAAACGTCGTCCCGAACCCCAAACGATGCTGTTTTTGATGAAGTGTTGCTGTTCGAGTGGGAGCACGTCGAGACGAACGTCGGAAAGCAACAAGGACGATTTTTCGCATCAAGACGTGAAGAAATTAAACCGTGACAATTGGATTCGAGTGCTCCAATATGTTTAATTTTGTTTTGATGGATGTTTTATTTCGTGCACTTATTATTATTTGTTAATATGTGTTTGCATGAATTTAATTGTCTAAGAAAAACCTTACTTTCGAAAATTACTAAGTATATTTTTATAATCACAATTTTATTCCGGATATTAAAATTGGATTATTTTGACCTCCATAATTTATTTATTTGTGAAGTTCTTTTGGAATACATTTCCCCCTCGGATCGGCCAAAAGAACGGATTTCACATGAATAAATTCTGAAAGGATGATTGTGGATTATTACTAGTGGCGGTATTAACCCTCACCACGAGTGGCTTGCTCAAAGCGAAATAATAATCCTGTATTTAATTATGGTTATTACTTAGGCATAGGGAATTGATATTAACTTACTCCCCTCGGAGTCCCTGTCAGTTTCTATGTGGTCAAAGTGGGAGCCAACTATTAATTTTGAATTAAGGATTTGTAACTTTTAAGTTTGTAATCCGCTTGAATGTGTTTAAATGTATAGACCACCCCTCGTGGCGCATTTAAATTGTTTCGAGATATTGGCTGATGCATGATTATATTGTTTTAAGGTTTCAATATAATTGATGTGATCAAAATTATGTGATAATTTCGTATTTTTCTAGATATTGATATGAATGTATATTTTATTCTCAGTTCATCATGTCGCAACCTTTTAATCCACTGTTTAGTATACTTAAAGATAACAAACTTGTTGGTGAGAACTATGTTGATTGGAAACATAACCTTAATATTGTCCTAACCGCTCAACACCACAAGTGGGTACTTACCACTCCTAAACCCCAAGAGCCTGTCGAAGATGCCACGAAAGCGGACAAGAAAGAGCATAAGAGTTGGTTTGACTCCGATGAGATGGCTAGGTGTACTATTCTGGCGTCAATGTCAGATGTGTTGCAACACCAACACCAACACATGGAGACCGCCTCTGAGATAATGCAAAATCTTGAAGCGATGTTTCAACATCAGAACCGTACGGCTAGGCAAATCACCATGTGAAAGATGCTTTCGTTGAAAATGGTGGAAGGTACGCCCGTAAGGGATCACATAATCGAGATGATGGGTTATCTCAACAAGTTGGAAGTACTTGGTGCGGAATTTGACCTCCCTACTAAGGTCGATTTCGTTCTCCATTCACTGCCAAAGAGCTTTGAGCAGTTTCAGTTGAACTATCAAATGAATGACCGGGTAAATAGTTTGCCCGAGCTCTTGCAAGCTTTGGTATCGGCGGAGACTCTAATGGATCACCAAACCGTTGCTATGGTGGCAAACGGTCCGTCTTCCTCTTCGGGTCCCAAGGGAGGGAAGAAGAGGAAGAGGACGAAGGGCCAGACCCAAGCAAATCCAACCGTTGCGAAACCCAAGGCAAAGGGAGAAGGAGGTGGAAAGAAAGCTGCTAAGGGTAAGTGCTTTAATTGTGGTGAGAAGGGACATTGGAGGGCGACCTGTTCTAAGCCTAAGAAGGGTGGAAAGAAAGGTAAGTCTCATGCTTTAGTCGTTGAAACATATGTTGCGGCGTATGCTGGCCACGTTTGGGTAGTGGATACCGGGGCAACTGATCATATTTGTTTCACTCTTCAGGGGTTCCAGCTAACCCGGCGACTTAGCAAGAATGAGATCACAATCACTTTGGGGAATGCTACGAGAGTGGCAGCCGAAGCAGTGGGAGTCGTGCACCTATCTTTTGAAGATAGAGTTTTAATTTTAAGAGATGTTTTATACGTTCCGAACTTTAGGAAGAATTTAATTTCAGTTTCTAAGTTATTTTTTTATGGATATTCAGTTACTTTTAATAAAGTTGTTACTGTTTCGTTTAAGAATGATATTATCTGTCATGGAACGTTGGTAAACAATCTCTATACGATTAAGTGTGCACACCACTCAAATAATGAATCTAATAACACGTCGATCATTTCGAGCATTAAAAGAAAGCGTTCTTCGAAAATGAACGAAACACTTCTATGGCATCTTAGACTAGGTCATATTAATCTAAAGCGGATAGAGAGATTGGTGAAAGACGGATCCTTGGAATCGCTCCAAGTCGAGCCGTTTCCAACTTGTGAATCCTGTTTAGAGGGTAAGATGACCAAGAGGGCATTTGGAGCCAAGGGGAATAGAGCCACGGAAGTGTTAGAACTCGTTCATACCGATGTGTGTGGTCCAATGACGATCAAAGCGAGAATGGGGTATGAGTATTTCGTTACCTTCATCGACGATTACTCAAGATATGGGTACATTTACCTTATGCGGCATAAGTCTGAAACTTTTGAAAAGTTTAAAGAGTTTAAGGCCAAAGCCGAGAAACATAGGGAAAAGAGTATCAAGTTTCTACGATCAGATCGTGGAGGCGAATACCTCAGCGATGAATTCTTGAACTACCTATCGAACGAAGGGATCGTATCCCAGTTGACCGCACCGGGAACCCCTCAACAGAACGGTGTGGCGGAACGAAGAAACCGGACTCTTTTAGAGATGGTCAGATCCATGATGAGTTATTCGGATTTACCCAAGTCGTTTTGGGGTAACGCCTTGGAAACGGCGGCTTATATTCTAAACTTGGTGCCATCCAAATCGGTTCCTAAAACCCCAATGGAATTGTGGACCGGGCGCAAGCCCAGTCTATGACATTTGCGGATTTGGGGTTGTCCGGCATACGTGCTAGACAAGGAAGCCGGTAAGTTGGATCCACGTTCGGAATTAAGGCTGTTTATAGGATACCCTGCGGGAACGAAATGGTGTATGTTCTATAGTCCCAAGGATCAAAAGACCGTGATAAGTACACACTTTAAATTCTTGGAGGAAGACTATATGAACAATCGGAAACCTAAAAGTAAAATTACCTTAGAAGAATTGAGAGGTCAAACCTCGATACCAAGTATACAAGATAATGTACCACACGTCACATCTTGGGATAGGAGAATCTTCGGATTTGGTTCCCGGTGTTGAATCAGACCCATGGACGTACGACGAGGCAATCCAAGACAAAGACGCGGAGTCATGGCAAACGGCAATGGAAGCCGAGATGGGTTCGATGGATCATAATCAAGTGTGGGAGTTGGTCGAGCCACCCAGTGGGGTAGAACCCATTGGATGCAAGTGGGTGTACAAGAGGAAAAGAGGACCGGACGGAAGGGTTGAAACCTTCAAAGCAAGGCTTGTGGCGAAAGGGTATACTTAGAAAGAAGGGATCGATTATGAGGAAACCTTTTCGCCTGTAGCTATGCTTAAGTCCATCCGTATTCTCTTGTCGATCGCTGCGCACCTAGATTACGAGATCTGGCAAATGGATGTCAAGACGGCTTTCCTTAACGGAAGTCTTGACGGCATAGATATCTATATGCAACAGCCCAAAGGTTTCATTGAAAAAGGCCAAGAGAATCTCGTATGTAAGCTCAAGAGATCCATTTACGGACTTAAGCAAGCATCGCGTACTTGGAACCAGTGTTTTGATCAAGTGATTAAGTCTTATGGGTTTGATCAAAATGAGTTCGAAAGTTGTGTGTATAAGAAACGTGACGGAACTGCGGTGGTATTCTTAGTATTATACGTAGACGATATTCTGCTCATTGGAAACAATGTAAAGGTATTGTCAGACGTAAAGGTATGGCTGTCAAAACAATTTGATATGAAGGACTTAGGGGAAGCCGGTCACATCCTTGGGATCAAAATCACTCGCGATCGCAAGAAAATGATGTTGGGCTTATCGCAAGCTTCATACATTGACACTGTTTTGAAGCGTTTCAGCATGCAAGATTCCAAGAAAGGTTTTGTACCTTTTAGGCACGAAATCCATCTATCAAAAGAAATGAGCCCTAAGACGCAAGCGGAGATAGATGACATGAAAGGTGTTCCATACGCTTCGGCCGTAGGAAGCCTTATGTTTGCAATGCTGTGTACGAGACCGGATATCTGCTTTGTCGTGGGCATGGTGGCAAGATATCAAAGTAATCCCGGGAAAGACCATTGGACTGCCGTAAAGTGCATCTTGAGGTATCTGAAAAGAACTCGGGAGGGGATGCTGATTTACCAGTCAGATAGTCTAGTTCCCGTAGGATACACGGACTCGGATTTCCAATCAGACATAGACTCAAGAAAGTCAACCTCGGGTAGTGTGTTTTGCATGGGAGGAGGAGCCATTTCATGGAGAAGCGTTAAGCAGAAATGCATCGCCGATTCGACCATGGAAGCCGAGTATGTAGCTGCTTGTGAAGCAGCGAAAGAGGCAGTTTGGCTCAAGAACTTCTTAGTGGACTTGGACGTTGTTCCGAATTTGCCCGACAAGATAACTGTCTTTTGTGACAATGCCGGAGCAGTTGCAAATTCAAAGGAACCGAGAGCCCACAAGGCCAGCAAACACATAGAAAGAAAATACCATCTTATACGAGAAATCGTTAAGAGAGGAGATATAGAGGTGGCAAAGATAGCGTCGGGTGACAACCTAGCGGATCCATTCACAAAGGGTCTGCCTCAGACTACATTCGAGAGACATGTGGATAGAATGAGAGTCAAGACTATTGCCAATCTGCTTTAAGTATAAGTGGGATGAATTATTAGGTTAGTGTAGGTTGACATGAGATGTCACGTAGAGCTACTACACTAAGACATGCGTGATGTATACTAAAAGCAAACTTTAAGTATAAGTGGGAGATTGTTGGAGTTATACGTGAAAGTATGCTTTTACTTTGTATAACTCGTGTATCAAACACTCATTTTATGAGAATAATTCTTTTATCGCATTTGCTTTAGATATGATTGAATGTTGAATTTCTATTGCAAACAGTTCAATATATAGTACATGTTACATTGTAGTTAATGTGGTGATACCCGATCACGGAAGACAACATTAACAGTTTACTTGTAACTAAACGTACATTTTCACGACCTAGGTGGAATTGAACAATCCGCCGTGAAAGGTCGATGTGTAAGGCCCAGATTGGTCTGTCTTATGTTCTGAAAGGTGAAGAATTAGACCTCAGTGATTGTTGATTTCTTAATCTCCGTCACTTAAATAGGACCGTGTGTGCTTAATAGTTACTGCTTTGATTCATGTTGGGTGAGAATCATTGCGACTTCGAACTTTGTGTCTTGGGTAGTAATATTAATCATACGACGGTTGCTAAGATTTAATACGGAGAAACGCGTGCGAGTACGGCTCGTGTGATTAGTCCCCTTGGTGGGCTCAGAAGTTTTATTGTACCAAATCTTGCAAGTGAAGAATTAGTTTCTTCGGTACGAATAATAATGTTGAGCTGTCTTTACTCCAAGGTGAAAGATGTTAATTAATTTAGAGCTATTCAGAAGCTTAATTAATTAATGGACTTGATAATCTTAAACGCGGGAAATAATAACCGGGAGCCCATATTATCGTAATATGGATTAAGATGGATAGTGCAATATTAATTTATTAGTGGTAATAATTAATATTAATGGGCTGAATTATATTGGGGCTCAATATTGAAATTCAAAAGTCCATTAGGAGGTCCAATCTTAATTCTCCTTAAGGCCCCTCAAGTAGCCCATTAAGTAGCCCAATAATGATAAGGTGATTAAAATAAAAAGAAAATAATTATGCTGATTTTTCAAGTATAATTTTCGAAAATTACATGATAAGGAGGAAAAAGATTTTGTTGATTTTCTTGGAAAGATATTATGTAAGATATGTATTCTAGGAATACAAGAATATCTCATATATTCAAGAAGATCCAAATCTTGGATTTCTTCTATGAAATTTTCGAAAACTTCATATTTATTTAGGGGTGTGAGATTTTTGTGGAATATTTTATTTTGGAGAAAAGAATAAATGAGATATATTCAAGATTTCTTAGAGTCTAAGAAAAGATTTTCTCCAAGCCCATTAATCCTCTAATTTTCGGCCAACACCCTCTATAAATAGGGGATGATTATTTCATCCCCAAGTATATAATTCCATGTGTTGGAAAAATCAAGAAGCATAGATATTTTTCTTTTTCCTTAGTTTATTAAATTACTTGAAAGCGTCTCCCACCGGCGATCAAGTGAGGTGAAAAGGGAAATACTTGAGAAGGCTTTGGGTTGATAGAGCGAGATTACAAGTGTCCCGTATATCCAAAGGCCAATACTACGAGAGGTACGTTAATCACATATTTACTTGTTTAATTCCGCCTAGTTAAATATGTGAAATTAATTTAACATGCATGATGATAATTAGTTGTTGGAATTATTATTTGAATTAATTAGGATTAATTCATGCTAGTAATAATTGTATTTAAATTCGTATTTAAAGTTCATCCCGAATAGATTCCGGGCACCGCAATTTTCCCAAAAATTCTACTATCCAATTTCAATTTAATGTTTAACAATTTAAATTCCAATTTAAACATCAGAGCCCGAAACCGTGGCTCTGATACCAGTTGTTGGGAAAATAGGGGTGCCCGGAATCTATTCGGGATGAAATTTAAATACGAATTTAAATACAATTATTACTAGCATGAATTAATCCTAATTAATTCAAATAATAATTCCAACAACTAACTTTCATCATGCATGTTGAATTAATTTCACATATTAACTAGGCGGAATAAACAAGTAAATATGCGATTAACGTACCTCTTGTAGAATTGGCCTTTGGATATACGGGACAATTACGATCTCGCTCTATCAACCCAAAGCCTTCTCAAGTATTTCCCTTTTCACCTCACTTGATCACCGGTGGGAGATGCTTTCAAGTAATTTAATAAACTAAGGAAAAAGAAAAATATCTATGCTTCTTGATTTTTCCAACACATGGAATTACGTACTTGGAGATGAAATAATCATCCCCTATTTATAATAGGTAGTGGCCGATTTTTTGAAGAATATTTGGGCCTTGAGAAAATCTTTTCTTAGACTCTAAGAAATCTTGAATATATCCCATATATTCTTTTCTCCATAATAAAATATTCTACAAAAATCTCACTCTCCTATTATTCTTGATGATTTTTGAAAATTATAGAAGAAATCCAAAGATTTGGATCTTCTTGAATATATGAGATATTCTTGTATTTCAAAAATACATATCTTCCATAATATCTTTCCAAGAAAATCAACAAAATCTTTTCTCTCCTAAATAGGCCATATTTTCGAAAATATCAATAAAAATCAGCATGATATTATCTTTTTATTTTAATCACCTTATCATTATTGGGCTACTTAATGGGCTACTTGAGGGGCCTTTAAGGAGAATTAAGATTGGACCTCCTAATGGACTTCTGAATTTCAATATTGAACCCCAATATAATTCAATCCATTAATATTAATTGTTACCACTAATAAATTAATATTGCACTATCCATCTTAATCCATATTACGATAATATAGGCTCCCGGTTATTATTTCACGCGTTTAAGATTATCAAGTCCATTAATTAATTGAGCTTCTGAATAGCTCTTAATTAATTAATATATTTCACCTTGGAGTAAAGACAGCTCAACATTATTACTCGTACCGAAGAAACTAATTCTTCACTTGCAAGATTTGGTACAATAAAACTTCTGAGCCCACCAAGGGGACTAATCACACAAGCCGTACTCGCACGCGTTTCTCCGTATTAAATCTTAGCAACCGTCGTATGATTAATATTACTGCCCAAGACACAAAGTTCGAAGTCGCAATGATTCTCACCCAACATGAATCAAAGTAGTAACCATTAAGCACACACGGTCCTATTTAAGTGACGGAGATTAAGAAATCAACAACCACTGAGGTCTAATTCTTCACCTTTCAGAACAGAAGAATTTATCCTCGCTGTAGGTCCTCTTCAACACATACTAAATGTACTAGTGCAATCTCTTAGTCAAGACAGACCAATCTGAGCCTTACACATCGACCTTTCATGGCGGATTGTTCAATTCCACCTAGGTCGTGAAAATGTATGTTTAGTTACAAGTAAACTGTTAATGTTGTCTTCCGTGATCGGGTATCACCACATTAACTACAATGTAACATGTACTATATATTGAACTGTTTGCAATAGAAATTCAACATTCAATCATATCTAAAGCAAATGCGATAAAAGAATTATTCTCATAAAACGAGTGTTTGATACACGAGTTATACAAAGTAAAAGCATACTTTCACGTATAACTCCAACAAACATTTGCGACGGGCAACATTTCCGTTGCAAATTTGGTCGGGTTACATTTTGCGACAGCTTTCCATCGTAACTTCTAAATTCAAATTTGCGACGGCACACTTTTCCGTCACAAATTTGAGCGGTTGAATATTGTCAGGCGGGTTGGTGACCAATAATTGACCTAGGTCGTCGCAAATGCTATCTACGACGGAAAAGTCGTCGCAAAATATGCAATTTGCGACGGTAATTAAGGTCGTCGCAAGTTTGCACAGATTTATAACAGTCCACTTCCTTTTCCTTCTCTTTCACTTTCACTCACGAAAAAAATAAGAAATGATGCAGTTTTCATATGTTCTTCACGTATAATTGGTGTATTTGTCATTGTCTTCTACCTCACCGTACGTATTTGTCATTGTCTTCAATTTCACCGTACGTTTTCACATATTTAACCGTTTAAATGTCATATTTTTATTATTTCAATTTTTTGGTACACTATTAGGTAATGAGCATGATATATGTTTACTTGATGGGTTTTAGTATGATTGATGATATATGGTTATATTTTTTGGGTTAATTTTAGTTTGTGTGATATTTATACCTATTTTTAGTCGAAACTCTGCTCAATTTTTCTGTACACTATTAGATAAATTGTGTTATATTTGTTTATTTGATTGGTTTATTATGATTGATATATGGTTGTGTTGGATTGATTTTTGTGATGGAAAAAATTGTATATCCCTATTTTTAGGCGAACTCTGCCCAATTTTTTACAACTCATGTGATATTTAATTTTAATCTGTAACAGATGCAATTTCCAGATCGTGGTTGGATGTACTCAATACCTAGAATGATAGGTGGAGGCATTAACTCTGTCTTTTACAATAAAATTGATGAGTTTATTGAGTTTGCACTACAACATCCATGCAGTATGGATTGTATGGGTAATATTAGGTGTTTGTGTAAAGACAGAAGATGCAAAAATATGAGATTCTTGAGTGTTGATGAGGTTAGAACTCATCTTGTGATTTCCGATTTTGTTCTCCGTTATTACAACTGGACCAGTCACGGTGAACAATGGTGGAATATTGACATCGAAACCGTAGAATACTGGTATACTGGGTGGAGCAGTGGTGGAAGTTCTGATGTTGGTGGTTCAAGTTATGTTCCGAATACTCAATTTGAACCACAAATAGAGGATGAACCTGATAGATATCGGATGATGATTGCAAAATCTGTTTTGGGTGGTCAACCACAATTCAATGAAACACCTATGTAGGAGGAACCAAATCATCGGTCAAAGAAGTTTTTTGATATGCTTAAAACTGTTGATCAAAAGTTGTTTCCTGGTTGTGAGACTGAAACGCAGTTGTCATTCAATGCTCAAATGTTAAACATCAAAACTGAAGGCAAGGTCAGTCAAAAAGTGTTCAATCAATTTGCTAAATTGTACAAACGAGCTCTACCTGAAGACAACACAGCGCCTGATAATTTCTATCAGAGCAAGAGGCTCTTGAAGGATATGGGTCTACCCTTTGAGAAGATTGATTGTTGTACAAACGGTTGCATGTTGTTCTGGGATGAGGATGAGGATGAGGACCATTGCAAGATGTGTGGTCACCCACGGTACAAACCATCTGGTCGTACAAAAAGTAAGAAGAAAGTGCAGTTGAAGGCTTATAATGCAATGTATTACCTTCCCATCACTCCTCGTCTAGAGAGGTTGTATCAGTCTAGTGCCACGATTAAAGACATGACATGGCATGCTGAGGAGTGTTCTGGTGAGAATTCTGGAGAGATGCGACATCCTGCAGACTCGGAGGCATGGAAACATCTTGATAGGGAGTTTCCAGATTTTGCAAGGGAGAAGAGAAATGTGAGGTTAGGCTAATGCACGGATGGTTTTGCTCCATTTGGAATGCACGGAAAAAAGTATTCATTTATGGCCTGTGCTGTTGACCCTGTACAATCTACCTCCTTGGTTGTGCATGAAGCCTCAACATATATTTCTTAGTATCTTGGTGCCTGGACTACACAATCCCAAGCATAAATTGGATGTATAATGAACGAAAAAAGCACATTTCAATATATGTTAGGCACATTCCAATTAAAGCCTCAACATATATTTCTTAGTATCTTGGTTCATTTTTACTAAGGGGCCTTTAAGGAGAATTAAGATTGGACCTCCTAATGGACTTCTGAATTTCAATATTGAGCTCCAATATAATTCAATCCATTAATATTAATTAATACCACTAATAAATTAATATTGCACTATCCATCTTAATCCATATTACGATAATATGGGCTCCCGGTTATTATTTTCCGCGTTTAAGATTATCAAGTCCATTAATTAATTAAGCTTCTGAATAGCTCTAAATTAATTAATATATTTCACTTTGGAGTAAAGACAGCTCAACATTATTATCCGTACCGAAGAGACTAATTCTTCACTTGCAAGATTTGGTACGATAAAACTTCTGAGCCCACCAAGGGGACTAATCACACGAGCCGTACTCGCACGCGTTTCTCCATATTAAATCTTAGCAACCGTCGTATAATTAATATTACTGCCCAAGACACAAAGTTCGAAGTCACAATGATTCTCACCCAACATGAATCAAAGCAGTAACCATTAAGCACACACGGTCCTGTTTAAGTGGCGGAGATTAAGAAATCAACAACCACTGAGGTCTAATTCTTCACATTTCAGAACAGAAGAATTTATCCTCGCTGTAGGTCCTCTTCAACACATACTAAATGTGCTAGTGCAATCTCTTAGTCAAGATAGACCAGTCTGAGACTTACACATCGACCTTTCACGGCGGATTGTTCAATTCCACCTAGGTCGTGAAAATGTACGTTTAGTTACAAAGAAACTGTTAATGTTATCTTCCGTGATCGGGTATCACCACATTAACTACAATGTAACTAGTACTATTATGAACTTTTTGCAATAAATATTCAACATTCAATCATATCTAAAGCATATGCGATAAAATAATTATTCTCATAAACAAGTGTTTGATACACGAGTTATACAAAGTTAAAACATACTTTCACGTATAACTCCAACATTTTTTGTTGTAGTGAGAGAAAATATAAAGTGAAAATAGTTCATATATAAACTATTAAAGGGTATTAGTTGTTTTCATTAAAGTCTATTAGTTGTTTTAAGTAATGGGTATTAATTGTTTTTTTTTTTTTTTGAAAGAAGGGTATTAATTGCTTTTACTAAAGAATATTAGTTGATTACTAAAAATAAACTAAGACTTTTCAGTGAAAACAATAAATACTTTTCAGTGGAAACAACTAATACTCTTTAGTGAAATCAACTAATACCCTTTTATGATTCATGTGTAAACCAATTTTACTCAATTGAGTATATATTGACCCACTTTTTTTTCTTTTAAATACTTCTTTATGTGCACTAGTTGCGTTGTGTAATCCAAGTGCATTTTAAAATAATATTAATTATTTTACTAAAATATATTAATGGATCTGTTTAATTTTTTTTTTACTAAATATTATTATTTGTGCACCGGTAGCAAGGTTTTGCATTGATGCAACCAAACGTTGTTTGTTGTTTTTTGTTTTGTTTTACTTTCTTTTTGTTTTTGTTGTTTTTGTTGTTTTTGTTGTTTTTTTTTTTTTTTGGATTTTTCTGCTAAGGAATGCGACATTACAATACAGTACTTGACAATCATTTGAAGACGATAAACACGTAGCAATTAAGTACTAGACTTAAATAAAAAAAAAATATATTGGAAGGAAGTACTAGACTTGAATTTTGAGTACAAACCTACTCGGTTGATTCTACTTTTCTCTCTAAACTATGACTATCATAAATCGTCCAATGTATGCCTTCTTATCATATGATCTGAATAATATTTTTATGTAAAATAAAAAATAGAAAATAAAATAGAGAAACTAATTAAATATATATAGGATTATTCAACCAAACAAAATCCATGAAAATATTTGAGTTTTAAACACTTAATTAGTCATCAACTCAATGTCCATTAATACTAGCTACTGTCTGTAAACATAGATTGTTAGGATTTGATTTGTCACATCAAAAACCACCATAAACATTGAGAAAAGAATAAATCAGTATCTAATCTAGCTAGATATATGTGAACCGCAAGGGATTGTTTACAAACTAATGAGTGCTTGATTTTATTTTATTTTCAAATAGCTAGAAGTGATTTTATACCCTATTTAACTGAGTAGACGTCAATCATTTCATGAAATTGATTTTGAGAAATAGCTTTAAATCAACTTAAAACTGCTTTAATTAAATAAATTTGATTTATATGCAAGTAATTAATTATTAGCAAATATTTTCGGTGTTTAATTAATTTATTTTTTTACTTAAAACACCTTATAATCACTACTCATTTGCTATTTTGTTTAGATCAATTTCAATAACTCTTCTAAAGTAAAGCAAAAAGCATAATGACCTTTAAATTGCAATCGCCTCAACAATCAAAGATTTGGATTTGGTGTTGTACAATATCGACCTGTACAATATGTATGATCACACGATTATAGTGTATGTAGATTTAGATTTGGAGTAGTACAACACTGTATTGTGCAATTAAAAATATAGATTATATATAACCGTACGGTTAAATTGCACCCGGATCCAAATCCAACAGCTGATGACTAAGGAAAAAAAAAATTAAAAAAACCGAACAAGATTGGTAATATTCCATAATCTGTTTAATTCTCAGTATTAATTCCAGTTGGTTCAGAATGGTTATTACATGAGTAGCAATGATTACTAATAAGTTGTCATTCACTTTCTTCCCTCCATTAATTAAAAGGAAAAATTAGTTCATTAAAAAATGTTTGACATTTTGGAGAAGAGTACAAAGGGCTTAGATTTCATAGAAAAGTGTATCTGAGTGAAGCAAGATTTGGGTTTCCATTTTGCCCTTCACAAAACATGGTGAGTGGTTTCAGAATCCATAAATATGCAAAAGATTGTACTGAATTTAGCTGGGATTTTATGAATGACTGGTGGCCAATAGCGTCATTCAATGATTTCCATCCTCCATTCTATTTTTGGTTCCACTTTTACTTGGTTATACTGCCCAAATTCCAGACTTTTCCCGCAGTTCACACACACTGCAATACACACACTGCATGGATGTACTCATCACCCATCATGCCTATCTAATTCTTTTCTATTTTTTCATTTTCTAATCTATATAGAACACTATATGTGTAATTAATTTATGTCTCGCGTAAATATGTGTGTATACACAGGCGAAATGAAAAATTATATTCATTAGTCCAATTAAGAATAATGGTATTTGGTCCAAAATTTTCTCTTATTAATATGGTTGAAACGCCTAATCTATTAATTAATGAAAATAACCAAATTAACATTCAAATGTATCGGTCACTTCGTCCAGTCACAACAAGTAAAATTTTAATATTAAGACTTTCTATTTATGAACGGGAAAATGATACTCCCTCCGTCCCTAGGGAATTTGCACCCCTTGGGTGGTACATATATTAAAAAAAGTGATAAAATAGTGTAAATATGTGTATATTTATGTGAGTGTGCACGTAAAATTGATGTTTCCTTTTTAGATAGTGTGCAAATTGGTTTGGGACGTCCAAAAAAGGAAAGTGTGCATATTCGTTTGGGACGGAGGATGGAATACATTTTGTATCAAGAGAATGAGTTTAAAATACTTTTAGTACCTACGTACGAAAGTGTATTTTTTTTTTCCCTTTTTGCAATTTTGGTCTCATCCTTTAATTTTAGGACAAAAAAATGCAATTTTGTTCTATTCTCTTGACTAAATGTGTCGAAAAAACTAAAGAATTAGAAATGTTATAAAAAAAATGACCATTTTGAAATTGACTCATTCGATTGGGATCAAAAGTACAATTTTCTTAAATATGAATACATTTAAATTTTCATGTTTTTAATGCATCATAGCTCAAGTTGTTAGAGCTCCATTATTTATAGACGCAAGATCATGAGTTCGAATCATCATTGCCCGATAAAAAAACATCACAATTTTACTAATTAAATACAAAAAGAGTGTGCATTGTGCGAACATCGTTCACAATAACAACTATATATATCTCTAAATATTTGATCCAAAAATAATCTGAATAATGGATACCGTGAATACAATAATTTGCGATAAAGCAATACTACAAGTATTTTTCTAGGTTTTTAATAAAATTATAAATATGATTCATTATATGAACCATTATCCGATTTTAATATTTTGGTCAAATTTTTTTAACTTTACACGTTTTTTAAGACTTGATGTACTTTAAATTTAAATGTTATAATACATTGATTTTTTTTTACTAAATGTGTTAAGTATAATTTAATTAGGCAAAAGAATAATTGTTGTTGATACTTCTAAACAATAATATGATACTTATAACTCAAATTTTTGATACTCCTAATAAAAACCTCAATACTTAATTTTTTTTAAAACAATTCCCTCAATACTTTAAATTTTTTAAAACAATTCCATAGTAAGTACTATGATAAATTAAGTTCATATAAAACTTTATTCTCAATTAATAATATATATATATTGAATTTTTAATATACATATAATCTTCTCTCTTTTTTTTTTTCTTTCTAATTTCTGGGGCTTAGGGAGTCGTGGCCCCACTCCGTCAAAGTATGTATACATGCACAATGGATAATAAATTTATTAATTTTAAGAACAAACAACTTTTCCTTAGGCAAATGACCGATAAATTCGAGCCTAAATATTTTTTAAGTGCATATATAAATTAAAATCCTAATTACTTTATTGGCTAGAGCTAGTTAAAGGGGTCCTATTTATGTATGTGACAAAAAAGAGTTATAGAAAAAGGCATAATTATGACTTCGTTGAAAAGCTTTATTTGCTAAAAGCGTGATGATTTGTTTGGCTACCTTTTAATTATCAGATACTATTGAAAATCTTCCCTTCGGTATTTACTGTTTGGTTCCTGTCTTTTCCGAACAACACTTTAATATAGTTTCATATTATCACATGGAATAATTCTCTCTCTCTCTCTATATATATTTATATTTATTGGATGAAAGGACTTTAGGAGAACAGTGAACTACATAGGAAGCATCAAAGGCTTGTCATGTGATTGGTAAAAAACAGACAAATAAACTCAATTGCTCGGATCCGGTGCTTTACAGTACGCTCCTGTACAACACAAATGCATGGTGACACCAACTGGTGTCACCCCATAAAATCGAATATATGGGGTGACACCAATTGGTGTCACCGTGCATTTGTGCTGTACAGGAGCATCCGGTACAGCACTGGATCCAAATCCCATTTTGAAGTACTAGAGGAAAAGCATGGGAAAAGGCGATTTTTGAATAATGTAAATTGCAAAAATTATTACATATTATTAGACTGTGTTTACTTTTCCATTTATCCCAAGTTAAAGTTGGTTTGACACAAAAATCGAAGATTATTTCTCGTTTACATTGCATGTTAAAAATGCCGGGTAAACTGGCCGACCCGTGCTAACACATATTCCTAGGCATTTTGTTGGCTTAAATTAACAGGCCAAAATTGGTGGGATTATACACTGTTACTCGGGTTAAGGTAGAAAGTACCAATTTTATCTTTTATTCATAATTCCAAACAATATTCTATTTAAAATATCCAGACAATAAACTTCAACAATGGCGGTGAGGTGAAATGGTGTTACTGTTACCGGAATCTGGAGAATTGAGTATGCCAAATCCGATCCAATTCTACAATCTAATAACATAGCCAAACAAAGAACCAAATTGAAGAAGATTAAACTGAAATTGGGTTTACCGGAATCGGAAAAGCCTAAATTGAAACTCAATTGGCTAAAACCTGAGAACACTGCATAACAAAGAATCAAAACGGAATTGAGTTTGCTGAATTCGACTGGGGTTGAAACCAAATTGGAGAACACATCCAAACAAAGAACAAAGAAGGGGGAGAGGAGGGAGGGGATCGCTCCACGACCAAATTCACCAGAGATCTTCAATTTCAGAATGTAAGGAGGTGAAAGAGAGGAGTGAGAGTAAATATGGAGAGAATTAACCCATGATATATGGAGAAGAAACAGACCAAGTTCTGGAAATTAATGAGAGAAGAGAAAGAGAAGAGGGAGATGATGATTCCGGAAGATAGCAGAGAGAGAAATAAATGTGAAATAAGAACAAAAACTAATTATTTATTTCAACAACTTATATTTCTTATTTTTTATTATTATTTTTGCATTCCATTAACAAATTTATATCATGCGAAGTAAACATTGGTTAACTCATTTAAAGTTATCTTTATCCCTCTTGGAATCATAACCCAGTTAATTCACACCATCTAAGTAAACACAGCCTTAAGGGTTAATTTCATATAAATTCAACATTTATGTTTAGTATCAATTTAATCACGAATTTTAAAATTTCTGTATAAAAGTCCAACCTTTGACATTGTTGCAATTTAATACACATTTTTTATCTTCCGGCCGGCAACCGAGGCAACCAATGACGTGGCTTGTCGGAACGTGTGTCATCTTGCCACGTAGTATTACACATGTTTATATTAATTATTTTTTAAATCCACATCACAAGTAACACCTACAAATTAAATAACACCTTTCTACTTAAAATTAAAATAGCAACCAAATAAATTGAACAACAACCAACATAAATTATATGTAATAAATCACTTTACGTTCTTAGTTTTTGAGATTTATTTGATTGCTATTTTAATTTTAAGTAGAAAGATATTATTTAAATGGTAAGTGTTACTTATTATGTGGATTTAAAATATAAATAAAATAAACATGTTTAATTCTACATGACAAGATGACATGCTCTCAGGCGAGCCACATCATCGGTTGCTAACCGAAAGAAAAAAAAAAACGTGTATTAAATTGCAACAGTGTCAAAGGTTGATTTTTTTTATAAAAATCTAAAAGTTCGTGATTAAATTGATACTAATATAAAGGTCGTGCATTTATATGAAATTAACCCTATAATTAATTAGTCCAATAAGTAGGGTGGTTTTTCTTTTAATTTTCCAAATTAAATAGGTCTCACATTTTTTTATCGCTGAAAATTTGTGCAATTTCATTAATACTTCGAAAAACAGCATTTTTGTGGTGCAGTTTCATAAATTGAGGATCACATCTTTTAGAAATGAAAAAGAAAAGGTGAAATTTTTTAAGATGCATGACCAAAAATTATACTTGCAGAATCATATGGTATTCGAATGGATAATGTTTGGAAACATATATACATGAGTAAAACACTTTTATCATGTAATTAAATTTCATTTTTGCGCAAATCGCCATTTACTATTTTTAGCCATGTAACTTTGTATATTATTGATCATTTGCGTCTATTTTTTTTCCAAATATCAGTTGCTTTTGTTACCTGTCTTGAGACGATTTGTAAAAAGGTAAAAGATAATAAACAAAACGAGCAGAAAACGATATAATTTCACAAAAAATAGCGTAAAATGGTAATACATAAATTTCATTTTATTTTATTTTAACTATATTGGCCCAATTTGAGAAAAAAGATAAAACTTACGGGACAAATTGCGAAGGATAAGTTAATTTAAATAGGCATAAATATTTTAGTAGTTCTAGTGTGCAATAGAGTGCATGATATGCACTTGAATTTTGAAAAAAATACCTCAAGTAGAAATCAATAATAATCTAACAAGTAATCAGTATACCACAAGAAGTAATCAATAATATCTCAAAAAGTAACCAGTAATACTCCAATTGCAAAAATAAAAAATATACAATTTGACGTGTGTATGTATTTTGAAAAAATTAAAATTAAAGTCAAAGTTGAGCTTAAAATTCAAGTGCACGTCATGCACTTGAATGCATTCTAGAATTTGTGTAAATTTTTATATACGTTGTAGTTATATTGTCTAAAAATTATTTTCTTGAAAAATATCTCAATTCATAAATGTAACATGATCAATTAAGATGTACATTGACATTGATTAATTTATTTGTAAACATAGTCATCGTTACATATTTTTTATTTTATTATATTTTCAATGGAAAACAAAAACCACTCAATTAAATTATAATAAATTAAAAATTGAGTTTTTATTGCATACTCATCAATTTTAAATTGGTCGCCTTTATCCTTATGATTGGACATATAATCAATCAAACTTGATATTAATTATTCATGGGTTTGTTGGTCTGATTTACTGAATGGATAGCCCAGTCAATCTGATGAATATTAAATGTGTATTTTTTAGAACAATTGTTGTAAAAAAAATACGGTTTAAAAATTTATTTAAGTTGGTGCACAAGAAATTTACTTATTCAAGTAAAGGTGACAATTTGGGTGGATGGTTGGGTAGCCTAATTCATCGGGCCATTTGATATCCTTGGGATAGATTGGGGCTATTGGGCTGACCTATGTCTTCATCTGGCCTATAAAAATAGAGTTCATTCCTATCTTACTTGGGTTAGTGGATCATCGGGCCAACCTAGTACAATTCCCAAAATTTTATATATTTAGTAAACAAATATTTATGAATTAAAATTAATTTATGAAGGTAAAATTTAAGCATAAAAACACCACCTCATTAAGTACCGTACAAAAAATTGTCGGTGAACATTTTTCTCACATACAAGAATTTGTATTTAATCTAAGTACATTATTTAAAATAAGATCTCAAAATGCTCTATATTTATTATTTATACCTGAAAATATTAATTTCACATTAATAAAATCATATGACAAGAACACAATTTATAAAAGGGTGCTACTATTCACCCACTTGAAAATTCTTTGTTCACCCTCTTCTTTAAAAAAAAAAAAATATATATTTAATAAAAATACTAATATACTCTTTATAAAAATTAAACATTATATTTATTAAACACTCGTGCTTTCAACACCATCCCCAAAATCTCAGAATTCACGTAAAATTTTCTATTCTTTCACACACAGTTGCACCATTAAAAAATTAGATAAAAAAAGGTATAATCCTAAAAGTATAAATTATAAAGACGCAATTTAAATGAGATTAAAGTATTTTTGTTTATCTATAAATTGGTACACCATGAAAATAAAAGGAATTGTGTTTTTTTTTAAACGGCAGGAAGCGGTGGTTCAAATAAAATAAAAAATAATTGTTGATGTGCTATTTTTTTAATTTCAAATTGTTCGGTGTGTATATATAATAAATGATGTAAATATTATATTAAGGTTATGGTTGTAAATTTTAAGAGGGTGTAATAAGAAAAATTAAAAAATAAATAATATACATGGTGAGTTAATTTAGTAGTGGGTGAACAAAGTATTATGGTAGGTGTTAATAGCCGTGCCCTTTATAAAATTCAAAGTCACAACTCTTGTAAAAATATTAAGGAATATAATAAATAATTAGAACGTATGGCCATTGGGCAACTCATTAGCCCACGGGCCAAATAGGTCGGGCTGATAGCCCCGGTTTTTCTTTGGGCCCATATTTTTTAGCCCAACTCATACTTACATTTGTGTTGGTTGGGTCTGCTCATCAGATTGAGCTCAAATTGACACCTCTACATTCAAGAGAGTTTTGTGTGAGGTCTCATGCATGCACGAGACGAGACTTCATTTTGTATTTAATTTATTCATCCCTTTAAATCATCATTGAATTTGGACAACTTATTATATATATATATATATATATATGTTCATGAGTAAAAAAATATAGTAAATACAAATTTGTTTTATATATGAAACTGTCACATATAAGTACTTATCATTATTTAATAATCGAAATAAAATGTTGTGCTTCAATTTTTTATATAACAATGATTGAGAATATCTAAGTAAATGAATACTTCAAATGTCATGTAATTTAAACAATATAAACAAAATTAAGTACGATAAACTCACTTCTCCTTTCTACACTTTAATAACGCCAAAAATATATTCTTTCTAATTTTTACACATTAAACCTAAACTGCCAAATTGGGTGTTTTCTCCGAATTTGTGTTTGTCCTTGTTTAAAGTGAAGGAGATGAAAAACGGAAATATATATAATAATATACGAAAAATAAAATCAGAACAAACAAGAGTTACTCTCATCCCACGCCTTAAAAGGCTGAAATGTTGTAGATTCTAATTATTCAAGAATAACAATTACAAAGACACGCTATAAACATACCTTACTAACTCTATATCCTAATTTAAGCCCATGAGATAATTTATTTAATGACTCAAATTAAGATTCCTAATCAATAGTAATAAATAAAAACAATGTTGTCCTCAAGGCTGAAGACATGAATTTGAACCAAAAAATGATGATCATCCACTATTGTCTAAATCTCCATCTTCATCTAAAACAATTAATCATAACACGGAGCGAAGTCTTAGAACATATATGTTGCAGAGAGTATGGTTCGGTCGAAGTTGCGGGTATTTCAATTTGTGACATTTGAGGAGAACCCTGATTAACTGAATAACCCTCCAACACAAATGACTTTTGGGCATTGGAGGTCTAGTCGTATCATGACTTTGCGCAAATGCAGAAGGCGAAGGTTTGGGTATCCAAACCAAACCCGATTCAACCGTGACTACCCTCTTTATGTGGGTGGACGACCATTAAGCAAGGTTTGGGGCCGGGTCTTTTGGGAAAATTATTTCTCATTCAATTTCTTGTGCTAGATGCATAGTCATGGAGATATCTTCTGCATTCTTAGAATGAATGCACAACATGATGTTGTTTTGGAGGCCATGTAGAGATAGCCCAAGGTGTCTACATCAGAGAACAATGATCAACGGTGGAGGTCTGTCGAGTTAAGGCCAACGCCTCACAGGGATTAGCATGGGGGATCGTTAATTCAGGCCAATTGAGGTTTGGATAGCAGGATTGAAGCTATCACAACCACGAAAAAGTTGAACCTTCCATACTAACAAGAGCATACTCAATCTTCATATCAATAACAAAAAATTGCACAGTCCCTGAAAGCCCCCCTAGTTGAAAATTGATAACTCAATTATGGTGGTAGAATTACTTGCCGCCACAGTGGATGACAGGATCACATACACCTAGGATGCTTCACTAGGGGACAACTCCAGAGTCATAGTCTTCCTCTTAAGCAAGGTGTTGATATCTGTGATCGATAATGTTAGCATCATAATCAATTTGTTCACCTAACACAAACTTGTCTCCAATGATGTGATGCGGTTGTCGCCCTTCGTCATCGTTTTGGTAGGTCATACCAAATTGTTGGAATGAAAGAGATGAAAAATAGAAATATAATAATATGCGAAAAAACTCAGAAACAGGTGCTATGGTGCTATTCTCGTCCCACACCTTAAAAGCTAGAAATTTAATATTCTAATTATTTAAGAAAGATAATCACAAAGAGATGCAACAAATAAATAACCTTACTAAACTTAATCCTAACTTAAGCCATGAGTAATTAAGCTTGTCGGAAAATTTATTGAATGACTCAAATTAAAATCCCTAATCAATAATAATAAATAAAACAATAGACAATAGTGTATTAGTCCTAAAGATATTATTTATCATTTAAAAATAATCTCTTAATTTCTCTCTTCTTGCCCCAACATAATCTCTACCCAGTAACTCAATCATACTCAAATTCATAGAGATGGAAACATTCTACAGACAATTATTCAAATAAGGAATCTTATGATATGTTACCAATTAAGGACAAGGTTGTTGATCGGCGAACAACATGTGGCTTTAGGCAAACAAGTTATGATGCCTAAGCAAAGATTAAGGCAATGGTTCAACCCCATCCTCACGACGAACAAGTATGACGTAATGGTGGTGCATAACCTAATCATGGAAGTGCACTTACATCCACCAACAATCTTTGCGAACAACTTCCTAGCGAACAGCTCCTACTGAAAGTTGAGGTCCAGATTATCCAATCCGTGGAGACTTAACGGGCGAACAACTTTACACCCATCATTCCCACGAGACAAACAACTTACAATACAAAGCACAAGATGGAGATCAGCAAACGAAGCCCTGACGAACAACTCTGTGGACAGGATAAGGCCCAAATGAAGACTTTGAAACTAAGTTTAAGCTTAGATAAGGTCAAACTAGGTCAAATAGACGCATGTCAAGCATGCAAGCTTGGAAGTCCAAAATTCTTGTCCAGCACCTACTTGGTGGCTTGTATAAATAAGCTGATCTCCATTAATGAAATTTAAGTTAAAATTGATAAAAAGAAAAACTCTCCCTACACACACTCATACACCAAAAATCGCACACATACAAAATAAATACGTAATCAATACACGTATTTATAATTTCCTAACCTGGTCAATCGTATTTACTACTTACGGTAGTAATCAATCACACGATATTATTTGGTGATCATAATTTTGGTTTAAAACAACTTCTAATCCACAAGATTAGAACCAATTACCAACAAATTGGCGCTAGAAGAAGGGTTTCGAACCTCCGATTCGTGTTAGATTGCAAAGGATTTAAGTCAAGAAATTGAAGATTTGAAGACATACTTGAGTTTTTCTTCATAAATTCAAGGAAGGTGTTATTGGTGTTCTTCAATCAAACATTTGAAGATTCAAATAAACTGTAAACGAAATGCCTCAGTCTAAGGATACCCAACTTTCTCACCCCTTGGCTAGGACCCAACAGACCAGAGCCTCTTCAGCTGGTCGGCGAGCACAAGAGCCTCGGCCAAGGAATCAGGCTACGCCTTCGGCCGTCACGAATATCATGCCCCCAGAATTGGAGGCATTGGCTAGCAACCCGGGTGAGCTAGCTCGCACCATTGCTGCTTTTCAAGCCTTGTAAAAGCAGCAAGAACAAGATGTCCCTTCACAAATAAGGGCCAGTTCAAGGCCTGTTGATACCACCAAGCCCAGACAAGTTCGCGACGAACAACATCAAGAGGTGGACAGTGCCCAGGTCCAGAGAGCTAAAGGGAAGGCTAAAATGGTAGAGCAAAGAGAGGGTCGGGCTGAGTCTGCTCTCAGCCGAGCAGTTGTATATATCAAGCCTGTGGACTTCACGTCCCAGTGTCCTGGACAGACTGGGCCGACCCCAACCACAACAAGAAGTTGCTCGCCCAAGAGCGGGGGATGTGCGAACAGCTCCCCAACCAGCTTGCCCCTCAATTCACGAAAGATTATCCAGATCTGCCGTTGGGCATCTGAGACCAAATGCAGTGAGCAACCCTAGAAGGTCGGCTCATGAGATTCCCCCCCCCCCCCCCCCCCCCCGAGTGAGGGACTGCGACTCGCAGAGGGTCATACACCCTTGCTAGCCGAACAACCTTCGAGTCAGGGGGGATCTATGGATAAGCTAGCAGCCTGGAGGAAGGCAGTTGAAAATATGCAAGGTCAGTTAAACTTGCAGAGGGGGATTAGGACGACCAACATGCCAGCTTTGCCATTATCATCTATAATCTTGAAGGGCCCAATCCAGAAGAAAATTCAATTCCCGGCAAGCATTCAATATGAAAGCATGGCGGACTCCCGGGTTCATCTAACAAAGTACTCTGATTACATGATCTTCATGGGGGCCAGCGATGCCACCCAGTGCCGTAATTTCCCCCTAACATTGGGGGATCGGGTGTACAAGTAGTTTTCAGCCATGCCACCAGCATCCATTCATTCGTTTGCCTAACTGGGCTGAGAATTTTTGTCCCACTTCTCTACGGTCGGATCTTACCTTTCCCAAAAATACCGATTGTCTGATCTGAAACAGTCTGACGATGAATCGGATCTGTCTTTCATGGAAAGGTTCGATAAAGTGCTACTGGAAGGGGAATCTGTTAGTGAAGATACGAAGATCATAGCCGTCATGGGGAATCTGTTAGTGAAGATACGAAGATCATATACGAACTATGGAAAGAGATGCACTTGAACTGCCAGAAAAATTATGCTGAATTCCAGAATTGGGCCAAAGTTTTTGTTTCCATGCATGAGACGTTGTAATCAAATGTGGGAGATAACAAGACAGATCCAAAGAAAACCCCAAAAAACCCAGTTGAACTGGCCATCGAGTCCCGAAAAACATGAAAGCATTTAATGAAGGGACGAAATTGAAAGAGAAGTTAAACTAGGTGCTTACTGTATCCATCGATACAGTGTACAACAATGTAAGGGAGAAAGAGTTGCTCTCCCCACCGAGGAATAAACGCCAAGAAGTTAGCAAGTTAAACCCAAATAATATTGTGCCATTAAAATATGGGGCACTTTACGAGTGAGTGTAAAGACTAACTCAAGCAACTTTGGTGTTTCTACGAGGAGGGCAAGTTGTCCGATTTTGTTAAAAGGCAACCTAGCAAGAGACCCTGAGCTAACAACAATCAAAGCTCCGATGATGAAGATGATGAACAACCCATCAGGAGCAATAAGCCCGGGAGACCAGCCTCAGCCGCAACCACAGGACCGACCATGGAAATCTTGATGATAGAGTTGTCTGGCCCTGTTGGGGGATGCTCAGATGGACGAGCTCCAATATCCAAGAGAAAGAGGAAAGCTGAGCTACGGGTTGTAGCTCAGGTCCAAGAGATGGGAGTCAACCCCGCCATCAAGCAACTTTCGGAGTTGACTTTCACTGAGAAAGATCAGGATGGGATCCTTACTCCCTATAATGACTCTCTTTTCATATGTGCAAGTATAATAGGGACTAAGGTGCATCGCCTACTGATCGACACTGGAGCCTACACCAACATTATCTTCAAAAGTACACTCGACCAACTTGGAGACTATACGAGCTACATTAAAGATTGTAATCATAGAATATTAGGTTTTGCTGATGTTGTAACTGTCCTGCTAGGGATAATAAAGTTGTCTGTCGAACTTGTATCGACCGAGGACCCAGAAATGAGATTGACTAGGATGGTAGAATTCTTTATCGTAGATCAGCAATCTACCTACAATGGGTTCCTTGGTCGTCCTTTTTTTAATGAATTCAAAGCGGTAATTTCAACGTACTATTACTGCATAAAGTTCTCAACTTCGAAAGGTGCAGGGTCTCTTAAGGGCGATCAAAAGAAAGCAAGGGAGTGTCTCCTCCAACTTCAATCTAGCAAAAAATGGATCTCAATGATAGAAGCGTCCACTAGCTATCCAGAAGATGAGCCATCCATTCTAGACGACATACTGGACTCCAGAGAGGACCGTATGCAATTGGACGAGCATACCCCTATCCTGGGCGAGCAGCTCTCACCTAATGGCGTGCAACCCATGCCAGAAATGGGAATCCCTGCACCTGATGAACAACATATGAACGTTGACGAGCAACATTTTGTCAATGACTTGGAGGGCCAGAACCTGACGAACAAAGTTGGACCTGGACAAGCAAATGATCTAGAACCCCACCTTGAAGCTGCCCAATGGCGTAGAAAATAATTTTAACCTTGAGGGACCAATAATAGATCCTCGTTGGAAGGGACAAAAACGACGAGCAACTCCAGTCGAAGAGATGGAAGCCCTCAAAGTTAATCCTGAAAACAAGGATCTAGAACTCTACATAGGGTTTACGCTCCCAGAGCCTTACAGAACTCGAATGGCAGAATTCCTCAATGTTAATCTAGATGTTTTTATGTGGTCACATGCAGACATGGTGGGGATCAATCCAAATCATGTCTGCCACCGGCTTAACATCAATCCAGCAAAGAAGTCAGTCTATAAAAAAAATAAGGACCAAACAAGTACCAGGCCCTCAACGAAGAAGTAAGAAAGTTGCTCCACAACGACCTTATCCGGCAAGCTCTTTGCCCACAATGGGTAGCAAACCCAATATTGGTGCGGAAGCCAAATGGAACCTGGAGGCTATGCATAGACTTTACTGATCTGAATGCAGCCTGCCCAAAGGATAATTTTCCCCTTCCGCACATTGATCAGTTGGTAGACAGCACAACAGGGCACAAAATGCTAACTTTTATGGATCCATTTGCTGGCTACCATCAAATCTCCATGCATCCGACGATCAAGAAAAGACGGTGTTCTATACAAACAAAAACTTACTCTGCTGGAAAAGGATTTTGTTTGGACTAATCAATGCGGGAGCAACATACCAGAGGTTGTAAACAAGATGTTCGATGATTAAATCGGAGAGACGGTGGAGGTATACGTCAATGACATCGTAGTAAAGAGTTCAAGGAAGGAAGACCACCTCCAACATCTCGCCCAGGTGTTTGACATTCTCTGATAGTATAACATGAAACTGAACCCGAAGACAAACAACTTGGGAGTTCGTACGGGGAAGTTCCTGGGCCATCTTGTTAGCCAACGAGGGATTGAAGCCAACCTTGTAAAAGTAAAAGCAATCGTGGATATGCAACCTCCTCGATCAGTAAAAGAAGTTCAAAGGCTAACGGGTTGCCTAGCAGCTTTGAATAGGTTCATATCCCGATCAGGAGACAAATGCCGTCTATTTTTCGAAGCCATCAAAAAAGGTAGATTCGTATGGACGAGCAGCTGCCAAAGAGTATTCGAACAACTAAAAGATTACCTGGGGAATGTAAAATTTCTATCAAAATCTATCCCAGGTGAAAAGGTAAATCTCTATTTGGCAGCATCAGAGATGGCGATCAACTCTGTACTGGTGCGAGCTGATGGAAAATTCCATCAGCCCATTTACTATGTCAGTCAAGCATTACATGAAGCAGAGATCAAGTATTCTCCAACGTAAAAGCTAGCATATGCACTTGTTATGAGTGTTAGGAAGTTCAGGCCATATTTCTTCGATCATCAGTCGAAGTGCTAACAACTTTCCCACTCAAACAAATTCTACATTGCTCGGATACAGTTGATCGCCTACTTAAATGGTCACTGGAGATTAGCCAATTTGGGGTAACTTATGCTCCACGAACAGCGATCAAGGGTCAAGCATTAGCCGACTTTATAGTCGAACTAACTTTTCCCCAAGATCCGACGAGAGGACTTGATCACCCCTGGCATCTCTATGTTGACGGATCATCCACGAACATGGCCTCGGGAGCAGGTGTTGTTCTATTAAGCCCCGACAGACAAGTCTTCACCTCGACTATCAAATTTGAATTCATGGCCACAAATAATGAAGCTGAGTACGAAGCTTTATTTGCTAGTCTCCACCTATCACTTGTTGTGGGTGTTAGACGATTACAAGTATTTGGCGATTCTCAATTAATCGTCAATCAGGTTCGAGGAAAATATGAGGCCAAAGATGAACAAATGATGGACTACCAAAGAATAGGTGTTCACCTTATGTCCTTGTTGGACCAAGTGTTTATTGAACAAGTGCCCAGGGCGAGCAACACTCAAGCCGATGCATTAGCTGGACTAGCAACAAGTGAAGGCCCAGTAGAGTTGTCTGATGTTGTCATCACTAAAATGATCAACCCATCGACAACCAACTATAGAGTCAACCAACTAGACAAGCAATCAAAAGATGATGACTGGAGAACAGAGATAGTCAAATACTTGAGAAATGGAGAACAGCCTAGTAACCTTTTTTAAGATGCTAATTTAATCAGACGAGCAGCTAGGTATACCTTGATAGGCGAGCATCTTTACAAAAAAGGAATTTCTCTCCCACTTATCAAGTGTTTGCCTAGGGGGCAAGGACGAGCCATACTCGAAGAAATACATGCCGGAGTATGTGGAAACCACACTGGGGCAAGCTTTGGCATACAAGACTGTTAGGCAAGGCTATTATTGGTCAACTTTACAACAAGATGCAATCAAGGTAGCCAAGACTTTCCATCGATGCCAGATTTTTGCCCTGAACATTCACACTTCGGTCCAAGAGCTCGTTTCAATTTACAGTCCTTGGCTATTTGCAAGATGGGTGATGGACATAATTGGACCTTTTCTTCTCGGGAAAGGAAATGTTCGGTTTGCTGTTGTGACAGTCGACTACTATACGAAGTGCGCAGAAGCAGAAGCTCTGGTCAAGATTATGCAGAAGAAGATGATCAGCTTCATCTGGAAGAATATTGTTTGTCTATTCGGGGTTCCGCAAATAATTGTGACAGATAATGGTCCACAGTTTGATAGGAATGAACTAAGAGACTTCTGCACTAAGTGGGGAATCAGAAAACATTATTCAACTCCGTATCACCCCCAGTCTAATGGTCAAGTTGAGGCTTTCAACAAGATAATGAAGCATGTATTGAAAATTCGATTGACGGAAAGCAAGGGTAATTGGTCTAGAGAGCTCCCGGAAGTCCTATGAGCATACAGAGTTTCTCCCAGTTCTGGAACCGGAGAAACACCTTTTGCATTAGCTTTCAAGACAGAGGTTGTTATTCCAATTGAGTTAAAGCCCAAAACAATACGGATGACCAGCTTTGATGAGGAGGCGAACAACTCTGCTCTGGCTGCCGAACTGGATATGCTCGAGGAAAAAAGAATGAATGTCGAGCTAAAGAATGCTATGTATAAGCAGCGAGCAGAATGTTATTACAATTCCCATGTTAGACTTAAGAGAATTCAAAGGTGGAGATTTGGTTCTAAGAAAGTTGCTCGCCCTACCTCCAGGTGTATTTGGCCCGACTTCGGAGGACACATACAGGGTAACTGACAAGTTACCCAATAGTGTCTACGACATTGAAGATATGGAAGGCAACTCGGCCCAATACTCCTGGAATGAGTTCATCTTAAGAAGTACTACCAGTGAGGCGAACAAGTTCCCTACCAGGGCGAGCAGGTCCTAATATGTGCAAGTAAGCCAAAAACTTGCCTAATTTTTAAAATATTTGCTAAGTATTGAACAAAAAGTTGTTTGGCACAGTGTATAGGTTGAACAATATAGATTGGAGCCAGGTACAGGTTGATGAAAAAGTTGTTCGGCAAAATTTATTATAAGTAAAAAACTATTTTATACTTGTAATTATTTTCTGAAGATGTTTTAGGGTTGTTCATCGAAGTATATATGTTAGTGGTAAACAATCTTTTTACACTTGTAAATTTTTTTATGAATGCAATGATAGTTGTTCGTTCAAAAAAGAAGTCTAAGCTCAAGGTAAAGTCCATTACTAAGGATATAAGCCATTGAAAAGTTGTTCGTTTTTTAAAAGCGAGTAAAGCCTAAGGCTAAACCCTTATTCTATTTATTAAAGGCAAAGTTCAAATCAAACAAAGCCCAATTACATGTGTTAATATTGCAAAGCATTGAAAAAAATGTAAAGCAATTAACATGTGAAGAAATAACAAGCAAAAAAGATAAAGTTCATTAAATAAAAGGTTTTTAGCCCAAAAAGAAGAGTACAAAAAACTCCAGAAAGGAGCGAACAACTATTACAATCAAAAGTGAAAAAAAAATCCTAAGGCCTATTCCTGCCTTTGCTCAGTTGAAGCTGGGTCTTGGGGTTGATCGGTAGGATTGTCCACCAGCATCTCGGCGACCAGGTCTTCGACCGCTTTTTGTTCGCCCTCGGCAACAGCCTGCTCGCCCTCATCACCTCCTCCTTCAACTTGATCCCGTAGTCAACCATGTCACCCAACTGGAGGGTTGAATCTGGCGTAGAAGGATAGGCTTTGAGGAACTCGGTTAAGTCTTTATGATATGGTGAACATTATGCGTACTAACTGAACGGATCAATCAGCATAGGCACAAATGTACCCCAGATTCGAGCAGGGTCCTAGATAGGCATTCAGTTGGGCGTCAAATTCAGCTTGGGTTAGCATCCCAATTGACCCCTTACGAAGGTGAGCAACTTCCGCCTCCAGCTCGGTCGTCTTTTGCTCGGCCCATTCCTTTTTCTTCTTCTCTTCTTCAAGTGCAGTTTTTGAAGTGGCGAGCTCAGCTTCTTTCGCCTTTAGCTCGCCGGAGAGCTCTTGATAAGCCTCGACCTATTTTTGCTCGGTCTTATTGGCAAGCGTGAGCTGGTTGTTGAGACGAGCAACCTTGGAATTGAACTTGTTAATTATGACATCTTTCTCCTTATTTAACTACCGAACACTAGCCGCGTGGCGGCGAGCAGCTTCTTAGACTTGAACGCAAAATACTAGCTATACTAGTAGTTACCCCACAAGCGTATAGGTTCCTTGTAGTATTGGCAAGTATAGGGACCAAGTATATCGTACCCAAGGGAAAGTATGTATGCAAATAGAGCCCTGAAGATCTACGCGTCGTAGTTAATATGAATGGATGTTCGGGTTTAGGAATGGAATTAAACTACTCTAAAGTCTACTTCTTTTAATGCAAATACTGAAATCAAACAAATAACTAAGGGTTTAATCAAATACGAGATGGTAATACTCAGGATAGGAATCCCTACATATACTAACGGAGCTAGTACGATAACTAAAATAACCGTGATGTGCAAGTATTAATCCTAAGTGTACTAAAACTAGGCAATCAACTTCCCTAATCTAGCACCAGATTGAAAGACTAAAAGCTCAAGAATTACCCATAATACTTCGTCATATCAACCTACTTCACAACCCACTAAACAAGTTATACGGATTATGCTTAATTAATGAGACTCTTATTTACCCAAGGTGATACGGTCGTCCTCCCTAGATAAACCGGTAAATTACAAAACCCCTTCTATAACCCTCTCGTTAAGCCTATTCATTATTAAAGAGTGATAAGATCGTCCTCTCTCTAATAATTTGCGTACTCAATTCCAAGATAATTCTCGGTTTTATTTTAAGAATTCAATTAATTAAGAGAACTAGCACTAAACATCACGAATTATTCTAATTATGTACCAACATCCTACTTCTACGAGTTCATCCTACCCCAAGCATGCAAGGGTTCTAGCCTATCATGGTAATTGAAGTAATGAAAACAATCACAAGAACTATGAACATTTACATAATTGAATAATCAAAAGAATTGGAAAGTTTAAACAAAAGAATATCTCAAAATCTCAATAAATCTCGTAAAGTAGGGTTTAGAAGTGTGCAACTCTCCAAAATCTCTCTACCAAGCTCTAAGTATGCAAAAATATGAATTAGGATCAAGGGGTATCCAAAAACGAGCTTGAGACCGAGTATTTATAAGCAATAGGCCGAAAACGGGTGAAAAGGCCGAAATCACGCATCTTTGGGGTATGGTCGAGCGCTAGCGCTCGTTCCCCCTTGTGGTCGAATGGGCCTCTTTCTAGAGTGTTTAGGGCGCTCGACCCCCACTGGTCGAATACTTCAAGTGGTCGAATGACCATGCTCGACCTCAGGTGGTCGAATGCTTCACGCGGTCGAGCGATGGTGCTCGACCTCACCATGGTCTAGCGCCACCTCTTCTCGAGTCAACAACGCACTCGACCCTCCTCTTGCTCGAGTGGTGGTGCTCGAGCATCTCCAATTTTGAGCCAAGTGATACTTTTCTTTGCACGAACTAATACTTTTCGTATTTCTTCAATATCTTCTCATCCGGGCATCCATTTGAGTCGATTCAAAGTCCTACGAACCCCATTTTTCGCCCTCTTTCCATCTATGAGCATCAAAGAGGCAAATTCATCAGTTTATGAAAATAGTACTCAATTGACCTTAAATACTCATCAAAATCACTCAAAATACGGCAAAATGAACTAAAATCATAACAATTTCACGCCTAATCAACCCCCCCCCCCCCCCAAACTTACCATATTGCTTGTCCTCAAGCAATGAAATAATAAGTCAAGTGAAATTGTTAAGAATGAATCAAAGAACCAAATCATGTAAGTAATAGAACTTCAAGCATCAAAGGTTGATCACCCACATATTAACTCACCCTCTTCATCATACTCATGGATAATCAATAAGAATCACCAAAATCAAACATGGATGTGCACTCAAGATGTGTTTCACTCCCTCACAAGTGTATATCGATATTAAGGGACTCACTCAATCAATCAATCACACATATCAGCAGCTATAGGCTTGTAAACACTCTCAACTTCGACCTTACTCTAGAATCCATGCCGAATCAAAAAGGACTTTATCAAGGTTGTAATGTAAGCTCTTTGGACAGGTGCGGTAACTATATAGGATAAGTGACTCAAGTGAATGGAGAACAGAAAATCCAACTTTAGTATTTCGAGACAAGGAACATAATACTTCAAACATATTCATGCAATACAATTTCAATTCCACTACTCTCAACACTTCAATTTTTTTTCTAACTCGTTTCACTTTTTCAATCACTTCACTTTTTTTTTCTTTCACACATACATGAGCTCATATTTCTTTTGCTCATTCTCAAATTCATTGTTCTTTCCCACAACTCAAAATCTCATTACACCTTCTTCTCAGATACACTCAAGCATTAATAATTATCCTTTCTCAACTCAACTCGATCCCTTTCTCATTCACAACTTTTCCTATTCTCCACTCAAATTGGAACAAAACGAGTTTAAGAATTTGGTTAAGTTCAAATGTGCTAGCAAATAAAATAGGCTAAGGCTCGAACGGGCTAACAAGGGATAAATGTCATTGGTAGGGAAAATTTGGCTAAGTGACTCCATCAAATCAAAGATGGCCTAATATCATTTTCGGTACTTCAACCTAGACACAATCAAGAAGTGAGAGCACACACAAGTTCTAGCATCCTCTAAGGTGACGATCCACTCTCAAACAAAGAGATCAATATAATGAATTTTAATATCTAAAAGGCTCAAATCTCTCGGTTTTCACATCCATGCTAGTCCTAGTGAATTCTCACTCTTATCACAAGCATTCAAAAGGGAAGTTCGTAAGTATACGAGCTCCCTCTCGAATCAACTCTAACTCCTACACTCACATAATTAAGACTCTAACTCAACTTCACAACATACCAACTCATCAAAATACACTCAAAGTAAATAATCAATAAGTTGGGTTAGTAATTAACATGAAATATATGAAATAGCCCTATCAAAATAGTTCACAAAGTCACAGCTCAAGGATTATAGTTAAGTACAGACCATAATCACCAAAATAGACAAAAGAAAACAAATAGTCTCAAAATCAACAAAGAAGGAATAAGGGAAAGAAACGGGGGAAGTCCCCAAGATCAAGCATCGGGCGGTGGCAGAGGGCGGTAGTTCGAGTGATCGGCTCCAATATGGGACACAAAGAGTGTCTCCATCCAATGGTGCATGTCTGAAAACTGATCCTCCATCCTCGCCGATCATGCGTCTATTCGGTCTTGGGCTGCATAAAAATACATGACATCCGTTCGGAGCGTCTGAATCTCGTGCTCCATCCCCGTCCACTGCAGGTGAGATGGGTACCATGGCTCGGGAGATGACGCTTCTGGTGACTCAAACTCCATTGGTTGCGACTCTTGTCCCGCTCCTTCTTATCCCCCCTTGTCCTTCATCAGCTACTCCCTCATATGCTTCTTCCTCTTCAGCTGCCTCAGCGATCATACTCGAACTAGCTCCACTCGTGCCCTCTCCTCTTGGCCTCTTCGTCAACCTCGAATCACACATACCCTTGTCGTCCAACTCCTTGGTGAACTTCTTACTCAACGCCAAATGCTTGTCCCCGTTCATCCCAATATTATCTTTCTTCTTTCCCCTCAAAGTCACTAAACGCTCATTGGGAAGAGGGAACATGTCATCTTCCTTGAACCTTATGCAATATGAATCCATCCACCTCTCGAACATCATTGTGATATACATCTGCTCGAAGTCGATGTCTTTCCCAATCATCGCCAGTGAGACTGGCTCACATCCCATACTCTTAAAAAAAATAGAAATCAGGCCCCCTCCTCTTACTTTCAACTTTTTCTCTCCGAATCTGAAAGGAACCTCCAAGTGGTGCTCTAAGAAATCTATTCCAAAATCATGGTCCCTCGCATGAAGCAGACACCATAGCCCGTAGAGCTGTTTCGCAGTCCCCGCTCAGAACGGGTGTAGATCGTATTTCCTAATATCCTTTCTAAGTACCGCAGCACTGGGTTTCTGATCGCGGAGGCTCGTGCATGTTGCCCTATATAGTCTCCCGCCATTCCTCCGGTAATCTCCTTCCAGAAATCATTAGCCACGAAAGACTTCGACTGTCGGTTAGGCCTCTTCAAGGCTGGGAGCATTAGGGCTGTGTTGATAGACCCTACAGAGTAGATGTACCACTCGTTCCTTATGTTGAAACTGAACGAGACATCATTTCTCTTCTCAACCGACACCAAGAACTGCTCGACTAGATCCGCGTGCGTCTCCATAGTGAGGAGCAACTTGTAGAAGTCCTCCATCTTATTCTTCACAAAAATTATCTTGATCTCCTCCTCGATCCCAATATCCTTCATGAACTCGACGCTCACGCATCGGGTTTTCTCAACTCTACCAACTACTAGGTTCCACCGGTATGCAAACCTGCACCAATATTCCTTGTAGTCAAGGTTGTCCCACTTTGAGGGCATTAAATCCTTTCGTGTTAGCTCAACTGTCAATTCCTCAAGCTTATCATCCTTTACTATCCTATCATAAAACTTCTTCGGGGGAGCCATTAAATCTGTCTCACGCAAATGCTCACACAATTAGAGACCATTTACTATTCAAAAACATCATAAACACTACAAATCATCTCAAACAATCAATCAATCTCAAATTCATATCCTTTGTGCACACAAGCTCACATAGAAGTATAATTCCTATCTCAAAGCATACTCATCTAACTCATAACTTCCAAATGGGCACCAACATTCCAAATGGGCAACAACAATCCAAAAGTAATATGCCTATCTCAACACAAGTTCAATCACTCAACAATCCCCACATTCATCAATAAATCCCAAAACTAAGTCTATCATGAAGTAACATCACAAGAATTTAAAATTTACATGCTCAAGACTAAATTCATAAGCTTCTACTTACTCAATTCATTCCAATTCACACACTCATTAACTCAACAAGCAATACCCATATCATTTCCTAACATTCATTCTTTCTCACTCTAGAAATTCACCAATTCTACTCATGCAATCTCAAAATTGAAAGCAAAACTAGTAAACCCATAGCATATAGGCATCAATTATCAACAAAGAATAAAGAAACAATGAGCAATTCGAAAATCCCCAATTCCTATCATGAACACATACGAACCCTAATTCCTAAGTCTCAGTTCATGCCTAATCGAAGTGGAAACTACGAAAAGATAGAAGAGAATGATAAATTACATACCTTAGGGTGGAGAAATTAAACTCTTGGGGTGATTTTGTGTGAAAAATTGAACAAATAAGTGTAATGGAGTTATAGTGCTCGAATCGCAGCAATTTTGCCCCTCTTAGTGTGTGTGGTGTGTGTGAAAAGTGAAGAAATGGGTATTTATAGGTGGGGGCGCGTCCTAGGGCATTTGCTGAAACAAAGCGCTCGAGCGCCCATCTCGGTCGAGCAGGGGCGCTCAACCCCCTCCTAGTCAAGCGACATTCTAGTTCTAGAAGTCTGGGCGCTCGACCGAGCACTGGTCGAGTGCTCTAAGCCTCCAGAATGAAATAGGCGCTCAACCCTTGGAGGAGCTCGAACTCTTCCCAAACACGCCCAAAACTTAAAATTTTCAAATAAACTCGCCCTAAACTTCATTCAATCAATTCCAAAGTGTGTACTAACCTGAAAACTCCTCGATTTAAGCCAGATCGCTTATTCGACCGAGGAGTTGGGGTCTCTTTCCAACGTGCAATTCACCAAGCCAAATCAACACACAACGATATACTCACACCCGATTCCATACAAACCCACTTCATGCATCAATATTTTTGAGAAAATTGACCAATTTTTCATACGAATTTCATGCACAACACGTGAAGTACGAATACACACACCCCCAAAACTTTTTTCTTGCTACGCAATAAAAAGTTTGAAAAGATGAGTACGAACGAGCACGTGCACTCAATTCACTATGAACTTAAATCACTACCAATGCACAAGATGAAAAGCATATAAAAACTCCACCCCCAAACTTCGACTTTATCAAGCGGTCTATGTTTGGGGTTTGGGGTTACCTCATACTCTAACTTCCGGTTGCTCTTTCACTAGGCATACTTCCTCATTACGAGTTGCTTCACGTTAAGCTCTACCATGGAAAATCTAGCACCTAAAGACAATCCTACACAAAAATACTCAATAACGAGGTTAACACTTACGATTCAAGCAAAAATAAAAAAATAAAAAAAAATACTCAAAAGAAAGTAAAGGTGGGTTGCCTCCCACCCAACGCTATTTTTAAGGTCCTAATGCCGGACCGAGCTCGAAGAAGCTCACGGGTCATGAGACTCTAAGTTACCTCCCTTATTCTCATAAGAGAAATCGTAGAATTTCTTCACTCGATGCCCGTTCACCATGAAAACGTTCCCATCCTCTTTCTCTACTTCAAGGAATCCACTCTTGTAGACATTTCTCACCACATAAGGATCATTCCACTTGGATTTGAGCTTTCCACCAAATAACTTCATTCTAGAGTTGAACACTAGGACTCGATCCCCAACTTGGAACTCCTTCTTTCTCAAACGTGCATCGTGCCATCTTTTAGTCTTCTCCTTGAAAATTCGGGCACTCTCATATGCACTATCTCGAAACTCCTTCAAATCATGTAATTGAAGTAGTCTCTTCTCACCCACTATAGCACTATCAAAATTCAGCATCTTGATTACCCAATATGCCTTGTGCTCAAGCTCAACCGGCAAGTGGCACGCCTTTCCAAAAACGAGTTGGTATGGAGACATACCAAGAGGAGTCTTAAAAGTTGTCCTATACGCCCATAATGCATCATCAAGCTTCACAACCCAATCCTTCCTACTAACACTCACCGTCTTCTCAAGGATTGGGGGTGATAAGCAGTAGAGACACGATGACTAACCTCATATTTTGACAACAGCTTTTCCATCAGCTTGTTCACAAAGTGACTCCCCCCATCACTAATCAAAGCTCTAGGGACTCCATATGTAGAGAAAATATTCTTCCTCAAAAAGTCAATTACAACACGGGAGTCGTTCACTCGAGTAGGGACAACCTCAATCCACTTCGAAACGTAATCAACACACACGAGGATGTACATGAATCTGTTACTAGGAGGAAACGGACACATGAAATCAATCCCCCATACGTCAAATATTACTACTTCCATAAACACATGCAATGACATCTCGTCCCTCTTAGTGATAGAGCTTAAACGTTAGCATTTGTCACATCTCTTCACCCATTCCATGCAATCCTTCAAAATAGTAGGCCAATAGATACCGGCTTGTAGCACCTTCCTACCGGTCTTCTCTCCACCCAAATGTCCTCCACATGGTAAGGCGTGACAATGCCTTATGATATCACTCCACTCCTCCTCAGGCACACACCTTCTAAGCACAAGATCTATCCCTCTTTTGAACAAGTATGGATCATCCCAAATAAATTCCCGGACCTTCTTCAAGAATGTCTTTCAGTGCAATGCATCCATATCCACCGGCAGCTCTCCACTTGCTAAAAAGTTAGCATAATCAGCGAACCACGAGGCCTTACCTTCAACTCTATACACCGGGACATCCCCTAAACCGAACAACTTCTTGTCCAGAAACTCATCATTCACCTCTCTCTCCTCTACCGTATTCTCCATGGTAAGCTCCATCCTTGAGAGGTGATCGGCTATCACATTCCCACTCTCTTTCTTGTCTCGAATCTCAACATCAAACTCCTGGAGTAATAAGATCCAACGAATGAGACGGGGCTTTGCATCCTTCTTGCTCATGAGATATCGAATCGCTGTGTGATTCGTATATACGATTGTTTTCATCCCTACGAGGTAGGGTCAAAATTTATCAAAAGCATACACGACCACCAACAACTCCTTTTTGGTAGTAGTGTAGTTCACTTGAGCAGAATTCAACATCTTCGAGGCATAATATATAGCGTGAAACAACTTGTCTCGTATTTGCCCCAAAGCAACCCCATAGCATAGTCGCTCGCATCACACATGAGCACAAAAGAACTCGATCAATCCGGAGTGACGAGAATGAGGGCATTCACCAATGCTTCTTTCAACCTGTTAAAAGCCATTAAACACTCATTAGTAAACTCAAATATGACTTCTTTTTCAAGAAGCCGTGAAAGAGGTTTAACAATTTGTGAAAAGTCTTTTATAAAGCGTCTATAAAACCTCGCATGGCCAAGAAATGACCGAATCCCCTTCTCTGTCGAAGGTGGAGGAAGCTTCTCAATAGCTATCACTTTCGCCTTGTCAACCTGGATACCTTTCGAGGACACGTGATGTCCAAGAAAAATACCCCCTTTCATCATAAAGTGACACTTCTCCCAATTAAGCACCAAGTTCATCTCTTCACACCTGCTCAACACAACTTCAAGATTGGTTAGACACTTATCAAATGACTCCCCGTAGATGGAGAAGTCGTCCATGAAAACCTCCATAATCTTCTCAATCAAGCCATGGAAAATAGCCATCATATACCTTTGAAAGGTGGAGGGTGCATTACACAACCCAAACGACATTCTTCTAGAAGCAAAAGTACCATAATAGCAGGTGAAGGTGGTTTTCTCCTGATCCTCGGGTGCTATCATAATCTAATTATATCCCGAATACCCGTCTAGAAAATAATAATACTCAAAACCACCTAATCTATCAATCATTTGATCAAGGAACGGCAAAGGAAAGTGTTCCTTGCACGTTGCCTTGTTCAACTCTCTATAATCTACTCAAACACGCCATCCCGTCACTAATCTAGTGGCTACCAATTTATTAGATTCAGTTTTAATTACCGTGGTACCCCCCTTCTTAGCAACTACATGTAACGGACTCAGCCATGGACTATCAGAAATAGAAAAGATCATATCACTATCTAACAGCTTCAACACCTCCTTATGAATTACCTCTTGTATCACCGGATTCACTCTACGCTGATTTTGAACTATGGCCTTTGTACTCTCCTCTAATCTAATCATATGCATGCAAATAGAAGGACTAATACCCTTAATATCCGAAATTGACCAACCTATGGCAGATTTGTGCTTACGAAGCACCACTAGTAGTCTCTCTAATTGATCATCAAATAAAAGGGCAGATACAATTACCGGGTACTTCTCACTATTGTCTAAGTAAGCGTACTTAAGATGATCCGGGAGTGGTTTGATTAGGCGTGAAATTGTTATGTTTTGGTGCCCTATTTGCCCATGTTTTGAGTGTTTTCGATTAGTGTTTGGAGTCAAATGAGTATCATTTTTATAAAATCATTAATTTGTCTCTTTGGTTTTTATAGATGGATAGAGGGCGAAAAGAGGAGTTCGTAGGACTTTGAATCGGCCAAAACGGACTCCCGGTTGAGGAGATATGAAGATTTTACGAACAAGTGACGGATGCTGAAAAGTGCTCGACCACATAGGCTCGAGCGCCCCGCTCGAGCACAAGAACTGCACGACCACTTTAGCTCGAGCGACCCGCTCGAGCGCCTCCAAGGCATTTTTTCCAGATTTCGTTTTTTGGCCCATGAGAGCCCGTTTTGACCCGGTGCCTATATATACCTCTTCCAAACTCGTTTTAAACGACCACCAGATCCCGAACTTTAGAAATCACTTTTAGACTTAGTTTTTAGAGAGAGGAAGAGGAGAAGAACGAGCAAGCTTTACTTTTACGTTGTTGAGGTTTTTCGTACGAATTCTTTGTTTAATTTCGTTTCTCAGTTTCTTTTCCTTAGCTTGATTACTCTAAACGTTCTAAACTTTGTTTTTATCAATTCAAATTCAGTTCTTAGTATTTATTTATTTAAACCCTAGTTCATGTTTCATCTTTTCTTGGTTCAATTTACCATGTTTATGTTCGTTGTTTCTTCTATTGCTTTTATGTTTGTTAACATCATGTCTAGCTAAAACCCTTGCATGCTTAGGTTAGGATGAACTCGTAGAAGTAGGATGTGGGTACGTAATTAGGGTAATTCGTGATGTTAGTTTTAATTCTCTTAATTAATGAATTCTTATAATTAATCTTAACTTTACCTTTGAATTTCGTATGAAAGTGTTAGAGAGAGGACGACCGCATCACTCAATAACGATTAGTAGTCTTAACGAGAGGGTTTAGAAAGGGTTAATTCATCTACCGGTTTAGCGAAGGAGGACGACCGCATCACCTTAGTTAAATTAGGGTCTCATTAATTAAGCGCTATCTATTAACTTGTTAGTGGATTAGTGAAGTCGATTGCTAGGATAAAGTATTAGGGTTAGAAATCTTGAGCTTTCATTCTACGATCTTTTACTTAGGTTAATTCTTGTTTGTCACGATTACTTTGATTATGTACATGCTCCGTTAGTATACGTAGGGATTCCTATCCTGAGCATCACCATCTCATACTTGCATACACACCTTAGATACTTAGTTTAATTTTCTTTTTGCATTCGTAGAGTAATTTAGTTTAGACTTAATTCTTTTAATTTTCAATCCCCAAAAATACACTCATATTAACTACGACGCGTAGATCTTCAGGGATCTATTCGCATACACACTTTCCCTTGGGTTCGATAATACTTGGTCCTTATACTTGCCACTACTACAGTGAACCCGTACTCTTGCGGGGAAGCTACTAGTAAAAGCTAGTATATTCGCTCTAAGTCAATAGCCAGAAGGAACCGAGCTTTCTTGAGAAGAATGACTACTGCTGGAGATAAAGACAACATGAATCTGGATGGAGATGGGGACTTAGACAAAATAGCTGCAGAGTATACTGTTTTAGTGGAGCAGGCGGTTGGAGTTGAGAGCAGTAACCAGCAAAAACCCATAGGGGAAGCTCAGAACCAACTCCCAAACCCGCAAAACTCAATCAACTCTACACATACACAATCCCAAAACCAGAACCAAAACCAGATTATCCACCAAAACCCACAGCAACCATTTAACAACCCTGCTTACCTACCAAATAATCACCCTTACCCTTACCCTTATCCACCATACCCGTATCCTCATTACCCATACCCACCACCACCTGCTTACAACCAACCACCAGTTTATCAACCACCACCAGTCCAGCAAGTACCCATACCACCAGTTGTTCCTCAACACGTTCCGCAGAATGGAGAGAATATGGCTATTCGGGGGAGGTTTGCAGCGCAGCCGCAGAGGTACTACGATGGGGTGGCGTTACCTCCTGTTGAGGCGAACAACTTCTCGATTTCCCCGGGAATTCTAAAGCTGCTTACAGAGAACCAGTTCAAGGGGGTGATCGGGAAAGAGAATCCTCACACACATTTAAGAAGTTTTCTAATGATAGCATCCACCTTCAATTACAATGGCATGTCTGAAGATGCCAAGAGACTTAGGCTGTTCCCATTCTCATTGACGGGAATAGCTAAGGAGTGGTACAATAATACGCTCCCACGGGGAGGTATTACCACTTGGGCCGAGCTCGAGCATCTGTTCCTCGAGCGATTATACCCTCCATCTAGGACGATCAAGGCTAGAATTGAGATCTAGTCCTTTCGCCAGAAGTCTGGAGAAGATTTACGCCAAGCGTGGGAGAGATACTCAAACATGCTGATTGAGTGCCCGCAACATGGGTACAATGAGGGAGACATTATGGCATTCTTCTATAGTGGTGCCAACAAGGCGGGGCAAGATCATTTAGACGTCTGTGCGGGAGGAGCATTCCTGAATCAAGGCATAGAGAGGTGTAGAGAGATCGTGGACAACATTGTCACGAATGCCGGTGCTTGGGGTGTGGATGCAGATTTTCAGAGAGTGCATCAGGTTGAAGAGGGTGAAGGAACGAGAAGGCTATTGATGGCCATGATGGAGAAGATCAACAACCTCGAGTTGGGGAAGAGTTTGGTTGGAGAGCATGCAGTAGAGAATGAGAGAGTAGACCAACCAAGTGGACAGCAAGAGGTAGCCAATTACATGGGAGGTCCGTATTACAATCAGAATGGCTACCAAGGTGGAAATCAGTTTGGAAGGCCTTCTTATGGTCAGCCATTTGTACCTCCAGGCCCTCAGCCACCTCAAAATCAATGGAGGAACACACAAGGAGTTCAAGGAGGCCAGCAGCCTCCTCAAAACACATGGAGGAAAAATGAGAACTTTTCTTATGCTAACCCAAAAGCTGGTATTACTGTTCTTGCAGGTGTTGATCCGGGGTCTAAACCTCTGGGTGGAGAAGGCGCTGCCTCAACTGAAGAGATGTTGAGAACGATCCTTCAGAAGGTTGAGGAAGGTAGCAAGAGATTGTCATCCTTGGAGTACGATGTGAAGGAGTTGCATAAGAAGGGTGATCATCGTGATCAAGAGCTCCAGAATATGAACGTTGAGTGGACTAGAACTCAACAAGAGAACAATCGAAGGTTCACTTCTTTAGAGTTCCAGATGAGCCAGATTGCAAAGTCAGTGAATAGAATGTCGGAGGGGAACCCGAAAGAGCATTGCAAGGTGATCCAGCTTAGAAGTGGAACCAACTATGAAGGTCCTCAGATGCCTGCTGATTCTGAGACGCTCCAAGTTGAGAAGCGGATTGAAAGTGAAGGGATTGAGAAGCATAAAGATGTGGATGAGTCCCAGAAGGGGAAAGACTTTGAGGAGATAGAGAGGGTTCCAAAGTGGAAAAAGGCAAAGGAAGCAAAGGATAAAGTGAAAGAAACAGAAAGAGATGAATGGGGGGTACCCAAATCTGTGATACCCGTCCCATATCCACAGCGCTTCATGAAAAAGAAGCTTGATGAAAAGTTTGCTAAATTTCTTGATGTTTTTAAACAACTTCACATTAACATTCCTTTTTATGATGCTTTGGAACAGATGCCGCATTATGCAAAGTTTATGAAGGATTTGATCGCGAAGAGACGAAGAGTTGATGAGCCGAAGTTGGTGCAGTTGAACCACGAAGTGAGTGCACTAGTGCACAAGGCACTTCCACCGAAGCTGAAGGATCCCGGGAGCTTCACCATCCTATGTGACATTGGGAACGGGATCAAGAAAGGAGCGCTATGTGATTTAGGGGCGAGCATCAATCTCATGCCCTTGTCGCTTTTCAAGAAGTTGGAAGGTGGAGAACTTCAACCCACAATGATGACGCTTCAACTTGCCGATCGGTCTATTACTCGACCTCAAGGTGTGGTTGAACACGTCCTAGTGAGAGTTGGAGATCACATTTTTCCAGCCGACTTTGTGGTCCTAGAGATGGAGGAAGATGAGCACGTGCCCCTAATCTTGGGAAGACCGTTCTTAGCTACGGCGGGGATGGTGCTAGACGTGGCAAATGGGAAGATCACGATGAAGGTTGATGATCAAGAAGTGAAGATCTCCCTATATGAAGCCATGAAGCACCCGAAGGAGGATGAAAGTTTGTATTGCATGGATGCAATTGATCCTCGTGTTGAAGACACACCTCCTATCCCTAATCCTCCTCATATTCATGATTTTGTTAGTCCTTCACTTGATTATTTAACCCATGAGCATTATGATCTTGATTATTTTGATAGGGATAAAGTGAAGAAGTTGAAGGAAGAAGAAGAGGTGAAAAGAGTGGACGTGATCCAGTTGGAAGGAAAAGGAGGAGTTAAGAAGAAAAAGTCCAAATTCAAGAAACTGTTTGGTAAGAGCCCTCCAGATAAAGGTGAGAAGGATTTGAGACCCATAACACTTGGGGATGAGAAGAAAGCAAAGGAGCTCATGATGGAGGGGCATCAAGGAAATGAGTTCAAATACCACTCTTATGAGAGTAAGGGAGGTAAATTTGAGTATGATGTCCCATAAGCTCCTTTGAGCTTGGTCCGGCATGAGGACCTTAAAAATAGCACTGAATGGGAGGCAACCCATTTTTATTTGCTTTTGAGTGTTTTTAGTTATTTTCCTTTTATGTTACTAGGATGTTGTTGAGTCGTATGTTTAACCTCGTACTTGAGAGTTTATTTTGTAGGCTTGTCTCGAAGGAGTGCCAGATAAGTAAAGATTGAAGGAACCAACTTGAGACAAGGGAGTGTGCAAAGCTATTGAGAGAAATTGAATTATTTGGTTGAGGTAACCCACAACCCCAAACTTAGACCTCTAGCAAGGTCGAAGTTTGGGGGGGTGGAGTTTTTTTTATGTTTCTTGTTAAATTGCACATGCATGCACGCCCTTATCTTTGAGTTGAGTTTGATTGATTATTGGTTTGTTGAGATACTCCTTGGGGTGATTTTGATTTGACTCGCTATTGCATATTTCATGCCTATGAATCATCTTATGCTTGTTGATTGCTATCTTTGAGTATGATTTGATGAGTAGAGTGAGTAGTAAGGTTGAGTTAGGAGTTTTATTGTGTGAGTGTTTGAGTTAGAGTTGATTTGAGAGAGAACTAGTATGCTTGCAAGTTTTCTTTTTTAGTATTTGTGTGATGAGAGTGAGAATTCACAAGGACTAGCATGGATGTGAAAGCTGTGAGATTTGAGCCTTATGAGATTTTGATGCATGATTTAATCTCTTCGTTTGTGAGTGGATCGTCACCTTAGAGGATGCTAGAACTTATGTGTGCTCTCACTTCGTGATTGTGTCTAGTTTGATATGCCGAATGTGATCTTAGGCCATCTTTGATTTGAATGAGTCATTTAGCCAAAAAATTTCCTTACCATTGATATTTGTCCCTTGTTAGCCCCGTTGAGCCTAAAGCCTATTTTATTTGCTAGCACATTTAAACACTATTCCAGTTCCTAAGCTTTTTGTCCCAATTTGAGTGGAGAATAGGAAAGTGTGAATGTTGAAGGGATTGAGTTGAGTTGAGAAAAGGAATTATGATGATTGAGTGGTGATAAAATAAGGGTGTGAATGAGATTTGAGTTGTGGGAAAGAAAAAATTGAGAATGAGCAAAAGAAAAAATGAGCTCATGTGTTTGTGCGAAAAGAAAAAAAAAGTGAAGTGATTGAAAAAAGAAGTGAGAGAGTTAGAAAAAAAAATTGAAGTGTTGAGAGTATGGAATTGAAAGGGTGTTGATTGAAAATGTTTGAAGTATTCTGTTCCTAATCTCGAAGTACCGAAGTTTGATTTTCTATTCTCCATTCACTTGAGTCACTTACCCATATTGTTATCCCACCTGTCCAAAGAGCCTACATTACAACCTTGAGAAAAGTCCTTTTTGATTCGGCATTGATTTCTAGAGTATGGTCGGAGTTGAGAGTGCTTACAAGCCTATGGCTGCCGATATGAGTGATTGATTGTTTGAGTGAGTCCCTTAATCATTGATATACACTTGTGAGGGAGTGAAACACATCGTTGAGTGCACATCCATGTTTGATCTTGGTGTTTCTTGTTGTGTTGCATGAGTATGATGAAGGAAGGTGAGTGAGTATACATGTGATTGATCTTTAAAGCTCGAGTTCATTTACTAGCATGATTTGATTCTTTGACTCATTTCTAACAATTTCACTTGACTTATTATTTCGTTGCTTGAGGACAAGCAATATGGTAAGTTTGGGGGGGTTGATTAGGCGTGAAATTGTTATGTTTTGGTGCCCTATTTGCCCATGTTTTGAGTGTTTTCGATTAGTGTTTGGAGTCAAATGAGTATCATTTTTATAAAATCATTAATTTGTCTCTTTGGTTTTCATAGATGGATAGAGGGCGAAAAGAGGAGTTCGTAGGACTTTGAATCGGCCAAAATGGACTCCCGGTTGAGGAGATATGAAGATTTTACGAACAAGTGACGGATGCTGAAAAGTGCTCGACCACATAGGCTCGAGTGCCCCGCTCGAGCACAAGAACTGCACGACCACTTTAGCTCGAGCGACCCGCTCGAGCGACCCGCTCGAGCGCCTCCAAGGCATTTTTTCCAGATTTCGTTTTTTGACCCATGAGAGCCCGTTTCGACCCGGTGCCTATATATACCTCTTCCAAACTCGTTTTAAACGACCACCAGATCCCGAACTTTAGAAATCACTTTTAGACTTAGTTTTTAGAGAGAGGAAGAGGAGAAGAACGAGCAAGCTTTACTTTTACGTTGTTGAGGTTTTTCGTACGAATTCTTAGTTTAATTTCGTTTCTCAGTTTCTTTTCCTTAGCTTGATTACTCTAAACGTTCTAAACTTTGTTTTTATCAATTCAAATTCAGTTCTTAGTATTTACTTATTTAAACCCTAGTTCATGTTTCATCTTTTCTTGGTTCAATTTACCATGTTTATGTTCGTTGTTTCTTCTATTGCTTTTATGTTTGTTAACGTCATGTCTAGCTAAAACCCTTGCATGCTTAGGTTAGGATGAACTCGTAGAAGTAGGATGTGGGTACGTAATTAGGGTAATTCGTGACGTTAGTTTTAATTCTCTTAATTAATGAATTCTTATAATTAATCTTAACTTTACCTTTGAATTTCGTATGAAAGTGTTAGAGAGAGGACGACCGCATCACTCAATAACGATTAGTAGTCTTAACGAGAGGGTTTAGAAAGGGTTAATTCATCTACCGGTTTAGCGAAGGAGGACGACCGCATCACCTTAGTTAAATTAGGGTCTCATTAATTAAGCGCTATCTATTAACTTGTTAGTGGATTAGTGAAGTCGATTGCTAGGATAAAGTATTAGGGTTAGAAATCTTGAGCTTTCATTCTACGATCTTTTACTTAGGTTAATTCTTGTTTGTCACGATTACTTTGATTATGTACCTGCTCCGTTAGTATACGTAGGGATTCCTATCCTGAGCATCACCATCTCATACTTGCATACACACCTTAGATACTTAGTTTAATTTTCCTTTTGCATTCGTAGAGTAATTTAGTTTAGACTTAATTCTTTTAATTTTCAATCCCCAAACATACACTCATATTAACTACGATGCGTAGATCTTCAGGGATCTATTCGCATACACACTTTCCCTTGGGTTCGATAATACTTGGTCCCTATACTTGCCACTACTACAGTGAACCCGTACTCTTGCGGGGAAGCTACTAGTAGAAAGCTAGTATATTCACTTCAAGTCATGGTTTCAGCTCCTTCTTCGCCTCCAATGGTTGCACCTTATCGAACATCTTCTCAAAAGTGGACTCCTCCACATCTAACTCTTCCTCATCCTCAACTTTTATCACATCCATGAACTTTACATCCTTGTTCTCTTTCAAGCTGTCAAAATAATCAAGGTCATAAAGATCATATGTTAGTTCATCAAGAATGGGATAATCATAATTATGAACATATAAAGAGCAAGGGTCAAGGAGTATGTCTTCAACACAAGTGTCCAAGATATCAATGAAGTGACAGCTCTCATCTCCCATTGGATATTTCATCGCTTCGTAGATCGCTATCTTCACTTCTTGATCATCGACTTTCACTGTGATCTTTCCATTGGCCACATCTAGCACCATCCCGGCAGTAGCCAAGAATGGTCTTTCCAAAATCAGGGGTACATGCTCATCTTCCTCCATATCGAGGACCACAAAGTCGGCAGGAAAAACGTGATTCGCCACCGTCAGTAGAACATCCTCCACCACTCCTTGAGGTCTAGTAATAGACATATTCATCATCGTGGGCTGAAGTTCACCCCCATCCAACTTCTTGATCAACGATAGAGCCATCAAATTAATGCTAGCCCCTAGATCACATAATGCTCCCTTCTTGATCCCGTTCCCGATATCGCATAAGATCGTAAAGCTTACGGGATCCTTCAACTTGGGAGGAAGTGCCTCGTGCACCATGGCACTCACCTCATGGTTCAAATGCACAAGCTCAAGCCCATCTACTCTCTGCCTCTTAGCTATCAAGTCCTTCAGGAACTTGGCATAATTCGGCATCTGTTCCATGGCATCATAAAAAGGAATGTTAATATGCAATTTCTTAAGGACATCAAGAAACTTAGCGAACTTTTCATCTAATTTCTTCTTCATGAATCGTTGTGGATATGGGACCGGTATCACAGATTTGGGTACCCTCCATTTATCTCGCTCGGTCTGTTTCACGTTCTTCCTTGCTTCTCTTGTCTTTTTCCACTTTGGAACTCTCTCAATCTTTTCCTCTTTGTCTTTACCTTTCTGGGCATCTTCTATCTCAATCTCCTTCTCAACTTCTACCTCTACTGTCTCACCTCCATATTTCTTATGTTCTTGTCCCTCCATCTCAATCTCCTTATGTATCTCCTCAAGATCAGCAGGCATTTGAGGTCCATCATATTTAGTCTCACTTCTCAACTCGATTGCCTTCAATTGCTCTTTTAGATTTGTCTCAGGCATAGATGGATATTTACCCGGCTCTCTCATTTGCGACTTTGCAATATGGTTAATCTGGTACTCTATAGAAGTGAACCGTCTATTGTTCTCTTGTTGAGCTCTATTCAGATCTATGTCTCTCCTTTGGAGTTCTTGATCTCTCTGATCACTCTTTTTGTTCAACTCTTAACATCATACTCCAAGGAAGGCAACCTCTTACTACCTTCTTCTACCTTCTGGAGAATAGTCTGTAACATCTCTTCGGTGGAGGCACCGCCTTCTCCACCTGGGGGTTTTGAACCTAGATCTACTCCGGAAGGTACAGTGATTCCTGCCTTAGGATTGGCATACGAGAAATTCTCGTTCTTCCTCCATTGGTTCTGAGGGGGCTGCTGGCCTCCTTGATAACCTTGGTCATTTCTCCATTGATTTTGAGGGGGTTGTGGACCTGGTGGTACAAACGGTTGACCGTAGAGAGGTCTTCCCTGTTGGTTGCCATCTTGATGGTATCCGCCTTGATTGTAATTACGCATCCCCATATAGTTGGCCTCCTCATGATGGCTTGCTGGTTGGTCCACTTTCTCACTCAATCCAGTATTCCCTCCAATCAGATTTTGTCCAACCTCTAGAATGCTGATTTTCTCCATCATTGCTATCAACAGCTTTCTAGTACTCTCACTCTCTATCATCTGATAAGCTCGCTGAAACTTTTGTGCCTCATTCCATTTCCCCGCATTCTTGACAATGCTATTAACAATTTCTCTACACCGAGCTGCACCACAATTCAGGAACGCTCCACTCGCACATGCATCGAGGTGGTCCTGAGCTGCCTTGCTGGCTCCACAGTTGAAATAAGCCATTATATCACCATCCTTGTACCCATGCTGCGGGCAATCAATTAGCATATTATAGTATCTCTCCCAAGCCTGACGTAATTCCTCTACTGGCTTCTGCTTGAAAGATGAGATCTCTAGTCTTGCTTTGATTATTCTAGACGGAGGATAGAATCGCTCGAGCTCGGCCCATGTGTTTACACCTCCCCTTGGGAGCATGTTATCATACCACTCCTTCGTGATTCCAGTTGAAGAACTGGAACAACCTGAGCCTCTTGGCATCTTTAGACATGCCATTATGGTTGAAAGTTGAGGCAATCATCCGAAAATTCCTCAAGTGAGTATGAAGATTATTCTTTCCGACCTCCCCCTTGAATTGATTCTCGACTAACATATTCAGGATCCCTGGAGAATAGAAAAGTTTTTTTGTTTCCACTGGTGGCAATGCTACACCATCATAATACCGTTGCGGCTGCGCCACAAACCTTCCTCGGATTGCCATACCAGCATCAGCGTTCTGAGGAACGTGTTGAGGATAAACTGGTGGTAGAGGTACTTGCAGAATAGGAAGTTGGTTATAAGTAGGGTGTGGAGGGTAGTATGGTGGATACGGATATGGTGGGTACTGGTAAGGATAAGGTGGGTTGTTTTGTGGGTAAACAGGGTTGTTTAGAGAATTTTGGAGTTGGTTTTGAGCTGGGTTGTTTTGATGCTGTGGGACCGGGTCTTGGCTCTGGCTTTCCCCTGAAGGGACTTGATTCTGACTACCATTTCCTTCAGCTCCCTCAATCCGTTCCACTATCAGATTGTACTTAGCTGCAGCTGCATCCAACTCATTCCCTAAGTCCATGTTTGGATCGTCTCCACCAGGATTGTTCATCCTTTGATTGAAGGCTCCGTTTCTTCTGGCGATTATCTCAGGGTCTAACTTTGTTCGGTCTTCGCTCGATTCTTCTTGTGAGTGAGTTTTCATATACCTGAAACACCAAAAGAAATATCAAAATGTAACTGTCTGATGTCTACTGATAAAATAGAAAAGTAAAAGTACTCACTACTAACTACTAAACTATCTCCAAGTCCTACTCAATGGACATACATCGCCATCCCCGGCAACGACACCATTGACTTGAACGCAAAATACTAGCTATACTAGTAGTTACCCCACAAGCGTATGGGTTCCTTGTAGTATTGGCAAGAATAGGGACCAAGTATATCGTACCCAAGGGAAGGTAGGTATGCGAATAGAGCCCTGAAGATCTACGCGTCGTAGTTAATATGAATGGATGTTCAGGTTTAGGAATGGAATTAAACTACTCTAAAGTCTACTTCTATTAATGCAAATACTGAAATCAAACAAATAACTAAGGGTTTAATCAAATACGAGATGGTGATGCTCAGGATAGGAATCCCTACGTATACTAATGGAGCTAGTACGATAACTAAAATAAACGTGATGTGCAAGTATTAATCCTGAATGTACTAAAACTAGGCAATCAATTTCCCTAATCTAGCACCAGATTGAAAGACTAAAAGCTCAAGAATTACCCTAATACTTCATCATATCAACCTACTTCACAACCCACTAAATAAGTTATATGGATTATGCTTAATTAATGAGACCCTTATTTATCCAAGGTGATACTGTCGTCCTCCCTAGATAAACCGGTAAATTATAAACCCCTTCTATAACCCTCCGATTAAAGCCTATTCGTTATTAAAGAGTGATAAGATCTTCCTCTCTCTAATAATTTTCGTACTCAATTCCAAGATAATTCTAGGGTTTATTTTAAGAATTCAATTAATTAAGAAAACTAGCACTAAACATCACAAATTATCCTAATTATGTACCAATATCCTACTTCTACGAGTTCATCCTACCCCAAGCATGCAAGGGTTCTAGCCTATCATGGTAATTGAAGTAACGAAAACAATCACAAGAACGATGAACATTTGCATAATTGAATAATTAAAAGAATTGGAAAGCATAAACAAAAGAATATCTCAAAATCTCAATAAATCTGGTAAAGTAGGGTTTAGAAGTCTCAAAGGTTCAAGAACGAAAGAATTAAATGAAAATATTCAAAAGAATTATCTAAACTAAGAATTCGTAAGATCAAATCCTCAGTTACAAGTGTGCAACTCTCCAAAATCTCTCTACCAAGCTCTAAGTATGTAAAAATATGAATCGGGATCAAAGGGTATCCAAAAACAAGCTTTGGACCGGTATTTATAAGCAACGGGCCGAAAACGGGTGAAAAGGCCAAAATCACGCATCTTTGGGGTACGGTTGAGCGCTAGCGCTCGACCCCCCTTGTGGTCGAATGGGCCTCTTTCCAGAGTGTTTAGGGCGCTCGACCCCTCGTTGGTCAAGCGGGGGCGCTCGACCCCCACTGGTCGAATACTTCAAGTGGTCGAATGACCATGCTCGACCTCAGGTGGTCGAATGCTTCATGCGATCGAGCGGTGGCGCTTGACCTCACCATGGTTGAGCGCCTCCTCTTCCAGAGCCAACAACACACTCGACCCTCCTCTTGCTCGAGCGGTGGTGCTCGAGCATCTCAAATTTTGAGCCAAGTGATACTTTTCTTCGCATGAACTAATATTTTTCGTATTTCTTCAATATCTTCTCATCCGGGCATCCGTTTGAGTCGATTCAAAGTCCTACAAACTCCATTTTTCGCCCTCTTTCCATCTATGAGCATCAAAGAGGCAAATTCATCAGTTTATGAAAAGAGTACTCAAATGACTCTAAATACTCATCAAAATCACTCAAAACACGGGCAAAATGGGTTAAAAATCATAACAATTTCACGCCTAATCATTCTTTAATTCCACCAACTGAGCCAAACCCTTGTGAGCTAATACAAGCGAGTTAGCGGCTTGAATCATAGAGAGACAGAAGTTATCTGCTGGGCCTTGAGCTTGGACAATGGTGTTCATCGGTTTCGTCCAAGCGCGAGCAACAGTCTTCGTTGCTCGGCGAACGTGTTCTCCAGGGATGTATCGGAGATAGGATGGTGACTTTGAGCATGAAAACTGATGCACCATCTCAGCTCGCCCAGGGTGGTCATTAAGCCGGTATCTGCGAACAAAGGAAAAAAAAGTTAGGAAATTAAATATATACAAGTCAGAACTTAAGAGGCAATATTTACTGGAAAATTTTAGGCTATCCCAGCCCAAATAGGTGAGGTCCTCAGGGCCCCTTGGTCGGGCCTCGATGCTCTTAGCACCTTTTTCACCTTGCTTGGCCACCTCTGAGGATAGGTGGCGAGCAGGTTCCTTACTTGAAGTGCGAGCTGCAGTGCTCCCCGCTTTTTCTTTCCCCTTCCCAGTTGGGGTGAACTATTGGAGCGACTGGGGTCCCATCTCCCTTTTTCAACCTTTTGTTCCCATGTGGGGGTGGGGACTATTGTGCTCGAGGCGGAGAGGGAGCTGGTGTCGGGGCAACTTGCCGAGCAGCTTGTGCTCCGGCAGTTCTAGTTACCAAGTAGATAACCTTGGTAGGGGGATCACCTTTAACTTTTCTCCCGTGAGCTGGGGGCATCTCATAAACCCTTTGTTCTAAAAGGGCAAAGCTTGGGGGAACGACTACTGTGACTTGCTCGGCTAAAAAAAAGATGTTAAGGCGAGCAAGTAGTGAAGGAAGCGAACAAGTATTCTCATACAGTATTATACCTAGAGGAACTTCAGCTTAAGCCTCAAGGTGATGAGGATAAGTGTGAAGATGGGCAACTTTTTTGCACTTATCCTCGTTCAGATGATCAATTGCCCTATCTGCTCGATTTCGAATGGCGACCAGACACGAGGTAAAGAGGAACTCCGAGCCAATCTCTTCCTCCTGGCTGGCCCACTTTAGCAAACGAGGACCTACATAAAAATAAGATAGAGTTAAATTAGTCCCATTTGAATGAAGGTTCGAGTAAAAATGAGCTCACGATGAATTTTCCCATAAGCTTCTGGGGTTTGAATCCTAGCACCACCACCATGGCCGTCAGCGGCTGCTCGCCAATCACCCCCGATAAAGAAGAAGTGCTTCTTCCAGTTTCGAATCTTATTCGACACCCCTCTACTACTTTAAGGTCTGGGCGTGCTTTCAGATAATAATATACTTTCTCCACGGCCAAGCATTTTATGATCGTCATCATGTAATTGACCTCGTCGGGTGTGATGCGATCTACATATCCTTCTAGGAAGAACAGGCTCATGATGCCGAGCAGGTTCATCTACCCTATTGGGGTAATCTGGGTAATAGCCAAGTTGGTCACCTCGAGAAAGCGACCAACAATGGGTGGATTAGATCAAGCCCATCTTCTCGAACGATGCTTTTAATCTTGCTCGCCTGAAACTCAGTCCTTGGAGATTTGAACTTTCGCCTTGGTGGAGGGGGAAAGGAATTGGTGAACTTCTCTGCATAAGTTCGCCAGTCAAAGGGGTAAGCAACACCGGTGGGAATGTCATTCTCCATCAGATTAGGGTTGCGGAAACCTATTCCTTCTAGGAATTCCCAAGTTAGTTCATCGTGCTCGGGATCTGACTCCTCCTCGGATTCAAAGCTTGATAAATCTTCCTCGCTTGGCTCGCGATGAGCGACCTCCACGACCTCCTCGCCAGATGGATGAGCCCCTGTATATTCCACAGATCTAACCACAAAGTTGGCATTCAGATCAGTTTCAGATGAAATTTCAAAGGGAGGTTGCCCTTCGAATGGAGTAATTTCAAGGGGGTGTTTTTCGGGGCTTTGAGGAGGGTTCTTGTTACTAGATTGTGAGGACATGGGAAATTTTGGGAGGAGATTTGAAGGATGGATGATTTTTTAGGATTAATTATAGAAGGAGGTGGCAACGGCAGCGACGACGGCGCTTCCCCACGTGGTTGTGGCGATTCTTTGTTGAAGGCAAAAGTAGAAAAGTAAAACACAACAGGAATAAAAATTAAGAATGTAAATTATTACCTTAAAGATAAGGCAACGACTGGAATACAAGAAGACGCCGGAAAATTGAAGAATCGCCAAAAAATTAAAGGCTTACCGGAAATTATGGTGGTGTGGCCGAAAATTTTTAAAACTGAGGATTTGGAAAGTGGGAAAATTTTCTAAATCCTCCTATTTATAACCCATGAAAAAATGGAGCATGCCCCCTAATTTTGAAAAGTTCGGGGGCAAAAGTGTGAGAAAACGGGGTAAATGATGCGAAGAGCTAAAAAATAGAGGGCTCACATGCAAATAAAGGGGCGCATGGCCTCGATTTTGCACGCGCATGGGTGGCGCATCATCATGCTGCCCACACCATCTCTCGAAGAAACCCTCAGCCTCGAAATACGGAAGGTCGCAATCAAGTAGTTCGCCAAAGATGAGCAGTTCGTTAAAACCTCCATACAAAGTAATATCCTGACCCTAGTTGCTCGACCTAGAAATAGCTCGCTCTAATTCAACATGAAGTAGGGCTAGGGGGCAATTGTTGATAGACGAACAACATGTGGCTTTAGGCGAACAAGTTCTGATTCCTAAGCATAGATTAAGGTAATGGTTCAACCCCATCCTCATAAACGAACAAGTATGACCAAATGGTGGTGCATAACCTAATCATGGAAATGCACTTACATCCACCAACAATCTTGGCGAACAACTTCCTGGCGAACAGCTCTTACTGAAAGTTGAGGTCGTGGAGACTTAATGGGCGAACAACTTTACACCCATCATTCCCACGAGGCGAACAACTTACAATGCAAAGCACAAGATGGAGATCAGCAAATGAAGCCCTGGCGAACAACTCTGTGGATGGGATAAGACCCAAATGAAGACTTTGTAACTAAGTTTAAGCTTAGGTAAGGTCAAACTAGGTCAAATTGACACATGTCAAGAATGCAAGCTTGGGAGTGCAAAAGTCTTGTCCACCACCTACTTGGTGGCTGTATAAATAAGTTTCTCTCCATTAATGAAATTTAAGTTAAAATAGACAAAAAAAACTCTCCCTACACACACTCATACACCACAAATCGCACACATACGAAATAAATACGTATTCAATATACGTATTTATAATTTCCTAACCGGATCAATCGCATTTACTACTTACGGTAGTAATCAATCACACGATATTGTTTGGTGATCATAATTTCGGTTTAAAACAACCACTAATCCACGACATTAGAACCGATTACCAACAAAGGCAACAACATACGTAGATTTTCACTGAGAAGGAATATGCCTTCAAGTTTATAGAACAAGATCGCTCCCTTAAAGTTGGTGGCACATGTTTAGAGATTGTTATGAGACCATTTACCAACTAAGACCAACTTTAAGAGATGAGGGGTTCTCAATTCAAATTATGACCTAAGGTACATTTTATACAATTTTCATGATGAATTTGGACATCTTTTTTTTCTTTTTTTAATGTAATGTTTTATGCAAGATTTGAATGGGTTGCTTTTGGTGGCTAAACACTCTGAAGATACTTCACTCTTGCCCCATCCATAATCTATTGGCTCATTCTTGTGCTTTTTTATGGAATTGAAATGGAAACATGAGGATTTGAGTACTTAGCTTAAAGTTATTTGGTTGATTTAGAAATGGAGGAATAATTTTGTTTGTTGTTTTTAGAAACGTTACTTTTTCTATAGATAAGTTAGTTGATAATCTCAAGGTTAGGCTGCGCAATTTGGTTTTATGTTAAAGACCAAACATGTTCTGATTTCTCGTTTAGTGATTGGATTGTCAATCAAAAAATGGTTCTTGGATGTTAATTAACCTTTATATTCACTGTAAGTGGTTGTGGCATTTCTTATACCTATCCAACTGTGTTTTTACTTTTTAAAATTTGTTTACCGATAAAAAAGGAAGATGAATTCTTATATGAGACATATTGTGTAACATATATAGTCTTGAAAAGAGTAACTCAAATAATAATGAAATGAGCAAGTTTTTTGCACACCAAGTGTGCCGTACAACTCAGATGTACATTTAACTAGTTACAATTGTTTACTAAATAATTACAATTGTTTGCACTGAACAATTACATTTGTATGCAAATAGTTGTAGTTGTTCAATAAAAAATAAATGTAACTGTATAAATATGTACTTGAATTACACAGTTCGTCTAGTACATACAAGATATCGTCTCCAACATCTCTAACTTTAAAGACAAACATAATTTTTTACTACTATCAAAAATGCCTTGGATCCAGAGTAGAGCGTTGTGGGCCTGGCGATTTTAACACTATTGGGCCTCTAGCCTATGGTTTTAGGAACTATAATTCAGACCATCAAAATTATTTTGAGAACATTATAAGATCAAAGTAGACTTTTGAACTAGTTAGTTCAACTAAAAATTTAGAATTAACTACAAAATATATCTTCACTTTTGTACAAATTACCCAAAAAAATCATAAATTTAAAATATCATCAAATACCCCTTGATTGGTTAAATAACTCGTTTGACAAATTAAGCAATTAAATAAGCCAAAATTATTAAATGTGCACATACATCGTTCTCAATAATACTAACTTAAAAAGGATGCACAAGCCAACACTATTGAGGAAACAATCGCTGAAAGAAAAGAAATAGAAGACGAAACTCGGCCCTTGTCCTTCCTCAACACCATTCCTTCAAATAAAGGGTAATGCAAAATCAAACCGAAAAACGGGACGAATACCTGCATAAGCATCTCGTTCATCTTTCGAGCATGCAAAATCCTTCCAAAGCTGATTACAACAGAAACAAGATTTATCATATAAAGAGTGCACAACGGAACCATAAATAGCGCAGGTGCTTGAAAATCATATATTCCCATTTGGTAACGCTTGGCTACTTCATCGTCCACCACTTTGCTTGTTGGCAAAAAACTGGCTTTCGTCAAACCCATTTTCTCCAAAACAACATCTAAAGTAGCATATGCATAAGATGTCAATGATTTCATCATCCACATTCTTTGCTCGTTGGACCATGTTCTGATCGAATATCCTGTTGTGAACACCTCTTGCATGTGTTTCAGCTGAGCCGATAAGAAAAGAAACCAAAACACTACGAAAAACGGACTTGATGTCTACAAAGGCAAGCCAACACAATGCATGTTAATTTATCGCCTTCTAATTTAAAAAAAAAAAAAAAAAACTCCCTATGTTTCATATTAACCGTCATTATAGAGTATTTGTATAAAATTAAGGAACATAAAATTTCGACATATTTAGGTTCAATCAATCTGATGTTTTAGGATGAGTAGGTCTCTTGTGAACTTGAGTTCACGTAAACTTTTCTTTTCATGTATCACTATTATATATATGCACTATCATTGTTATGCATATTAACTATCAATGTTTAAAAAAATGTTTGATAGGAGATATGCATAACAGTGATAATATACAAGACAGTGATGTTTGAAAAAACAGAGTTCACATGAACTCGGGTTCACACAAATTTTTGGTTTTTAAGAATATATATGGGGTGAATTATGAAGAAATGAGGAGAAATAGTTAAAACGAAAATTAATTTGAAATATAATTAACCTCTAAAATGATCATTAATATAAAACAAATGGAGTTGTAAACTACGAGAACTCCTCTTGAAGGTATGTTCAAATTAATAGGAATTCATTTGTTTCGAATAATTAACAATACCCCCTAAAATAAATTCTTTTATTTAAAAAGAAAGGGGAAATCAATTTAGTTATTGTGATTAACTCATTTTTTACATTGATAGATTGGTTCAATTTTTCACATTATGCATCATTCAAACAACTTTTTTATATGTATTTAGGGGGTAATTGATAATTTTTCAAACTATATAGTAATTATTTTGGCAATTTAAACAAATATCAATAAGAATATCTTAATTTACCCATAAAAAAAAAAAATTACCTCAGGATACAGAGGAATGCCCTGTAGTAAACAGAGTTGAGGAACGAGTGATAAAATGTAAAGGGAGGCAAAGTAGAGAGGGAAATGTGCAACTTCTCCATAACACATGATCTCGAAAATTGGCATCCTCAAATACCCGTACAGAAGGGGAGAAAACCTCGACAAGGCTACCTGATTGAGACCTACGTTCCAACGAGTATGTTGGATGAGGATTTCGCCAAGGCTAATCGGAGAAGCTCCCAAAAAACACGCCCGACAAGGTTCACAATACACGGAAATCCACCCCTCGCAATGCAAGTGTAGGCCCGTAAAAACATCTTCCACCACCGCAAAATATCTGAATCCTACCTCCATTTTTTTTCAGTTTAAATTTTAAATATAAAAACGGACCAAGTTTTTTACATCAGGTTTGTTAATCGATTTTGGATTCACAAGAAAACTTGTTTCCGGGAATCGGAATATGAAAGCAATAAGAACGAAATTGAAAATCAACAAGAACACCAGTTTATGTGGTTCGGAGAATAACTCCTACGTCCACGGGATCCGAGAGGATAGATTTTTCACTAAGAAAGGAATTGGAAGTTACAAGTTACAATCTCACAATCTCTCGTGTTTGCGCTCACAGATGAAGTTATTGTTTTCTCTCAGCTAAGAACCCCTTTTATAGATACAGAGATTGAAAACGAACCCTAGATTCGAATCAGTTGTAACAAACTCAAAGTAAAGGTAGTTATCCAGCTGGCTAACAACTCCAATAACCGCCATGGTTGATTCAGTTAGAACCGCCTTCGAATTAACTCCAATTTGGTGTATTTCGCGAATAATGGACTTCAGGATCAGATGACAAGACCTCCTCTGGCTCTGGTCACTTACACCAGATGACCTCTGGTCCCAGACCTCCTCTGATAGACCTCCTCTGATGACTTATCTACCAGACTCGTCTGACCAGACCTCACCTGATGGACCTCCTCTGATAGCTCTCCTGCCAGACTTCTCTGGTCAGACTTCTCTGGTCAACCTCATCTGGTCCACCTCCTCTGGTACCCCAAATTCACTAACTCCCACGGCTAACACTTTATCCACTTAGCCTCTTATTGAATTAAGCTCAGCAGACTACATACTTCACATTTGACCCTTCACAATTCTCCACCTCAGATGAGAAGTATCAATCCTCTCCTCCTCTCCTCCACACTCCAGTTTGGGCCTAAGGAACATCCCATACACTCATATTTACCAATTCAACACAGAATTTGAATTTCGTCCCTGGTAAAGACTTTGTACACATATCTGCAGCATTGTCTTCTGTAGATATCTTCTGGATGAGAACCACTCCTTTGTCAATGATTTCCCTTACAAAATGCAACCTTACATCAATGTGCTTTGATCTCTCATGGAACACTTGATGTTTAACCAGATGAACTGCACTCTGGTTATCACAATGAATGACCACAGCCCTTTGACTTATGTCAAAATCCTTGATTATGCCTTTCAACCACAAAGCCTCCTTAACAGCCTCAGATACTGCAACAAACTCTGCTTCTGTAGTAGACAATGTAACTCCACTCTGCAGAACAGATCTCCAGCTTACAGCAGTATTGTAAAGAGTAAAAATATACCCTGTTAAGGATCTTATGGTATCCAGATTAGCAGCAAAATCAGAATCTACAAATCCTTCCAGTGGACTCTTCTGGTCAACCATCCTCTCAAACATCAAACCCAGATCAGATGACCCCTTAAGGTATCTGAATATCCATTTCAAAGCCTCCCAATGTAATCTTCCAGGATTAGCCATGTATCTGCTCACCATACTCAATGAATAAGCTAAGTCTAGTCTGTTGCAGACCAGAGCATACATCAGGCTTCCAACCCCACTTGCATAAGGTACTTTCATCATAGTCTTCTTCTCTTCATCAGACTTTGGTTCCATTTCCTTAGATAATTTGAACTGTTGTCCCAGAGGAGTTGTCACAGCTCTACTCTCATGCATGTTAAACCTCTTCAGGACCTTCTCAATGTAACTCTTCTGGTATAAGAATAGTCTTCCAACTTTTCTGTCCCTAAGAATATCCATTCCAAGAATCCTTTTAGCATTTCCCAAGTCCTTCATATCAAATCTAGCACTCAGCTTCCTTTTGATACTCTGAATCTTCAGAAGACTCTTACTGGCAATAAGCATGTCATCCACATAAATCAGAAGATAGGCTATCACATCACTACCTTGCCTTTCCAGGTATACACAAGTATCATACTTGCTTCTTACAAACCCAATGGATAGCATAACTTCATTGAACTTCTTGTGCCACTGTCTTGGACTTTGCTTGAGGCCATACAATGATTTCTTGAGCATGCATACCTTCCCTTCTGCCCCTGGTTCAACAAACCCTTCTGGCTGGTGCATGTACAAATTTTCAATAAGATCCCCATGCAGAAAAGCTGTCTTAACATCAAGTTGTTGTAGCTCCAGATCTTCTTGGACTACTCTGCTCAGAAGTAACCTGATTGAACAATGCTTAACAACAGGTGAGAAAACCTCATTGTAATCAATTCCTTCTCTCTGAGTAAATCCTCTGGCAACTAGCCTGGCCTTAAACCTCACCTGATCTTTCACACCAGATTCAAGCTTCCTTTTAAACAACCATTTACAACTGATTAGCTTCTGCCTAGGTGGCTTATCAACAAGAATCCAAGTATGATTCTTCTTAAGAGACTCCATCTCTTCTGTCATGGCTGTAAACCATGACTCCCTATCATCACACTCAAGGGCTTCCTTGTAGCTTTTAGGTTCTTGGTACTCTATGGCTTCTGCTGTAACAAGTGCATAGGAGACCAGATCCACACGGCCAAACCTTGCTGGAGGATGTATTTGTCTTCTGGATCTGTCTCTTGTCAGACTATAATTTCTCAAGTCTGCTTCTGGCACTTCTTCCTCCTCTTCTGCAGGTGCACTATCATCATCTGATGACCCATTCTCTCATGTTTCCTGCTCTGGTTCAGAACCAGATGCACTCTCATGATTGTCATGATCAGGCTCCACCTCAACTTGAGTAATTGGCTCAGAAATAACACCATCCATCTCTTCAGCTGATTGCTCCCTATCACCTCCACCTGACTTGTATCTCATCTGTGATTCATTAAACACAACATCTCTGCTGGTAATACACTTCTGGTTCCCAGTCTCTAGACACCACAACTTATACCCCTTAACACCCTTTGGATACCCAATGAAAACACATTTTAAAGCTCTAGGTTCAAGTTTGTCTTGCCTCACATGAACATAAGCTAGGCACCCAAATACTTTCAACTTTGAGTAATCTGATATCTTTCCATACCAAACCTCATCTGGGATTTTAAACTCAATAGCAGATGATGGCACTTTATTAATGAGAAACACAGCTGTGTTAACAGCTTCACCCCAAAAACTCTTAGGTAAATGAGCATCAGATAACATACACCTGACCCTTTCCAGAATAGTTCTATTCATCCTCTCTGCTAGACCATTCTGCTGGGGGTTTGAAGGAACAGTTTTATGCCTAGTAATACCCTTCTCCCTACAAAATTGTTGAAACTCCTCTGATAGGAATTCAAGCCCATTATCAGTCCTTAAGTGCTTGATAGTCCTGCCTCTCTTATTCTCAAGTTCAATCAACCATTCTTTGAACTTAGAGAAGGCATCACTCTTCTGTTTAAGAATGTAAACCCAAACCTTTCTGGAATAATCATCAATAAGGGTAAGGAAATACCTGCCTCCACCATGAGTGGATACCCTTGCTGGTCCCCATACATCAGAATGTATGTAATCCATAACCTCCTTGGTGGTATGCTTCCCCTTCTGGTATGCTTGCTTCTTTGATTTCCCAAGAACACACCTCTCACAGAATTCCAGCTTGCATATCCTCTTCCCTGGGATTGCTCCCTTCTTGGATAACTCCACCAGACCCTTCTCACCAACATGTGTCAATCTCTTGTGCCACAAGTTAACATCAGAAGACTCCATGGTAACATCAGCTGACCCTGTAACAGTTCTTCCAATCAAAGTATACAAACCATTCTTGATAGTCCCCTTCATAACAATCCTTCCAGATTTGGTTATTGACAGACTTCCCTTTTCTGTCTTGAATTCAAAGCCTTTTGAATTCAATGTACCAAGAGAAACAAGATTTCTCTTCAACTCAGGAACAAACCTGACATCAGATAAGATCCTATCAACCCCATCAAACATCTTGATCTTGATAGAACCAGATCTTTGCACTCTACAGCTCTCATCATTACCCAAAAGAACAAGACCTCCATCAATTTTCTCAAGATCCAGGAACCAGTATTCATGTGGACACATATGAAAAGTACACCCTGAGTCCAGGACCCACTCTTGACTTAGTCTCTCATGACTAACCATCAAGACCTCTGCACTATCATATCCTTCAACCTCCACAACACCTTGATTGTCTTTCTTCTTTCTTTCAGGGCAATTCTTTCTCAGATGACCCTCCTTATGGCAAGTGAAACACTTTCTCTTCTCAACAAAATCAGATTTCTTCCCACCCTTATTCCCTTTTCCACCATCCTTCTTCTTGGACTGAAACCCCTTCTTCTTCTTGGATTGAACATTCAATCCTTCAGCAGGCTTCTTCCCATCAGTTTGGATCTGTAGAAACTTGGTTTTCAGGGCAGTTTGAACATCATCAAACATCACCTGATCTTGTCTTCCAAATAACAAGGCATCTTTGAAATTTTCCAGAGACTTAGGTAGGGCATTCAACATCATCAATGACTTGTCTTCATCATCAATTGTAACATCCAAACTCTCCAGATCATCCACCAATCTGTTGAACTCGTCCAACTGATCACCAAGATTCTTATCTTTACTCATCTTGAAGACTTGAAGCTTTTGTTTCATGTATAACTTGTTCGTAACAGACTTGGTCTGGTATAACTGCTCCAGCTTATTCCAGATCCCAAGAGTGGTTTCCTCCTTCGATACTTCCCTCAATGGCTTGTCCCCAAGACACAAGATAAGCGCACTGTGTGCCTTCCTCTTGTTCTCCTCCACCTTCGCCGGATTAGTTCCAGAAGCCACCTGAGCCGGTGGCAATAAGGCTTCGTACAAACCATTGTGTACCAGGAGAGCCTTCATCTTGATCTTCCATAAGCTGAAATCGTTCTTCCCCGTGAACTTCTCAATGTCGAACTTAGTTGCAGCCATGATTGTTTCACTTCCCACAGACGGCGCCACTTGTTAATCGATTTTGGATTCACAAGAAAACTTGTTTCCGGGAATCGGAATATGAAAGCAATAAGAACGAAATTGAAAATCAACAAGAACACCAGTTTACGTGGTTCGGAGAATAACTCCTACGTCCACGGGATCCGAGAGGATAGACTTTTCACTAAGAAAGGAATTGGAAGTTACAAGTTACAATCTCACAATCTCTCGTGTTTGCGCTCACAGATGAAGTTATTGTTTTCTCTCAGCTAAGAACCCCTTTTATAGATACAGAGATTGGAAACGAACCATAGATTCGATTCAGTTGTAACAAACTCAAAGTAAAGGTAGTTATCCAGCTGGCTAACAACTCCAATAACCGCCATGGTTGATTCAGTTAGAACCGCCTTCGAATTAGCTCCAATTTGGTGTATTTCGCGAATAATGGACTTCAGGATCAGATGACAAGACCTCCTCTGGCTCTGGTTACTTACACCAGATGACCTCTGGTCCCAGACCTCCTCTGATAGACCTCCTCTGATGACTTATCTACCAGACTCGTCTGACCAGACCTCACCTGATGGACCTCCTCTGATAGCTCTCCTGTCAGACTTCTCTGGTCAGGCTTCTCTGGTCAACCTCATCTGGTCCACTCCTCTGGTACCCCAAATTCACTAACTCCCGCGGCTAACACTTCATCCACTTAGTCTCTTATTGAATTAAGCTCAGCAGACTACATACTTCACATTTGACCCTTCACAAGGTTATGGATAATTGTAGATTAAATCACGATATATTTTTATAACTGTATTTTAAACAAAAAAATTAAATAATGACGAATTAATACACCACCAACGGGAATCAATCGAGCAACCTTCACAATTCACAGTGCCCGGTGATTTGGGATGCAGCATACACATAAAAAGGCATATTATTCAAATATTTAGTTTTGATTGCAATTGAAGTAAATGTGGTGTTTGGCCGATGAAATTAACTTGCCTCTTTTCCCCATTTTGTATCATTGTCATAGCTGCAAGACGCTAGCAATTGCACCTCTTTCTTCAATGTATCTTCACCAAATGTTAGGTAATTCGGCTTGTGCTTATTATAAACCGACTTAATGAGCTCGTTGGACGACCCCAAATACATCTTCAAATCACCATCTACACAAACAAAGTACAAACAGTGAAGTGAGAATCTTTAATTTTATCCAAGGCACAAATGTATATATGATGAGAACAAATTTAATTTCATCACCATTTTGAAGTTTGTGAGTCGCATACAGTGCTTCTCTCTTCATATAAAACCCCGTTCCCGATAAGATTGGCCCAATAAGCCCATCCAAGCCTTCCCATTTTTCCTGCAGTGAAACATCAAGTTAAATATAATAAGTGAAACAAAGGAATGATATCTATCCACTAAGTAAATATAATGTAGCAACAGGAAATTAAATACACTTAGCTGCATTACCCAAACAAATCTGAGTTGGCAATCATAGATATCAGTTGCACTAATGTTGTAAAATTTCTGGGGGAACTGAACAAATGCAAGCTTTGATGACAATTTGGGATCCAGATGAAAGCACATTGCCAATCGGGCCGATGCCGGATTGTTGCAGTACATGTCGCAGTCGAGTACCAGAATGTACGCCGAATTACTAATCATGCCCGATACTCGGAGCTACAAAAATTAACAGATTAAAATCAAAAAATCGAATGGGATGATTAGTTTATTATGATCAAATATTAAATGAATTAATTTCACATATCTATATAAGTTCAGACTTTTAGATGAAATAATTTTTTTTTTTTATGGTATCAAATGGAATTCTTTCACAAAGCCGGTAAGGTTACGTTTGGATAGAGTCGTATTTAGGATTAAATCTAAGTATTTAAAATTCATCCATTTGAATATTTTATTCAAACAAGTGGAGTGGATTTAGATGGTGAATTTAAATTCTGTAGCTCAAATCCCTCCTAAATTAATTAATTTAGAATATATATATGTATAAAATATATTAATGTGATTTTTGGGGGTGATGAAAAGGTGCAGAGCTTACAATAACGTTGAGTGCTCCAGCTTTAAAATTGTGCGGATGAGAGGGCCTTTTCTCCCTAGCAACATAAACAAGAAGAGGCAATTTTTCATCGCCCGAATCCATTCCATTTGCGGTTGAATCTCTGATCACCTGTTGATATTTATAACGAGTGAAACATTTAATTATCTCCTTTTAATATAAATATTATTATTTTTAAAAGACAAAGTATAGAGTGAAATTAATTCATACATAGAATAATTAAAGGGTATTAATTGTTTTCGCTAAAGAGTATTAATTATTTTCAATGAAGGGTACTACTTATTTACATAGAAGAATTTTAGTTGTTCAGTGAAAACAAACTAAAATTCTTCTGTCAAAACAACTAATGTCCTTCAGTGAAAACAAGTAACACTGTTTAGTGAAAACAACTAATATCTTTCACTCTATACATACTCTTATTAAAATAAATTTTATCACTTTTCAAAATTAATAAAGTGTAAAGTGTATTATCTTTAAGTAAAATTTGAAAAATGACTCACTAGTGTTGCATTAAATTTTGTATTTAACTTTGCACTACTTTTCACTTTTTTATTACTTTAAGGCAGAATATAGTTATTAGAAAAATGATAATTTAATATGAGATGGTGTACACAAAAAATTGTGTATATTAATATTACTATTGATGTGAGAAGAAAATAGAAATTACATCATTCTTTAGTAAAGTGAACGTGCATGTACGTAACAAGGTGAGTATATGCGCAGTTATGATATGTCGTACGTGGTGTCAAATGTTGTGTTTTCTTAATGGGTCAAAGACTGTTTAAAATTATTGGTAATTTGTATTGACTATTTATAATTTGACATATATATATATATATATATATATATATATATATATATATATATATATATATATATACAACACACACTAGCTACACGTTTTGAGACTATTTATTGGTGGTTTGCACCAATCGATTATGACATACGACAAAAGCAAAGTAAACATAAAATAAAAAAATAAAAAAAAATCAATTGAAACAAACGAACCGGTAAACCAATCTGTGTTTGTAGCCGGCATTTTCCCATTACACTGCCATGCGTCCACATTTGATTTGTCAACATAAATTTTATTAAAAATGAATTAAAATTTTAGTTTTAAGATATTATTAATAAAATAATAATTATTATTATTATTATATCAAAAAAATTATTTTTTATTCTCTATAAATAGAGACCAATATTAATATATTTTGAATCACAATCTCTTTTTTTTTGTCCTAATTTCTATTCTTATTTTAAGTGCATAATAATATTTTTTTCAACATATTACGAATATTGAATATCAAATAATTTAATATATCAACTTATAAATATAATAAAAATTGATTATAACACTACAGAAAAATAAATATAAAATTGTGTGTGGAAATTGTCAATATGACTACAGAATTTCTAACAAAAAACTTTGTAGTGGGGATTGCCTATAATCAAAATTTTGTAATTATATATATAGGTATTTTCATTCCACTCCTACAATGAAATTGCCTACGGAATTTTCGTAGGCAATTTGTTTGTGGGTAAATTTTGGTAGGCAAATTACTTGTTAGTTTAAAAATGAAGGTGCGATTTTTAAAAAAATATTGTAGGCAAGTCGTAGATAATTCCACTATAAAAAATTTGTTGAAAATCCGTAGGCAATTCTAATTTCATAGACAATTTTTATTTTCTTGTAGTGGAAATTTAATTATTAAATAATAGAAAAGAAAATTATTTTAGATTGTATTGGGTTGTTGATAAAGTATGAAAAAAATAAGATTAGATTGAATTGTAATTTGTATATGTAGAATTGAGAGAAATGAATTATTTATTAAAAGATTGGACTGTGAAGGATTGTTGATAAACATAGTCTAACGCAGTTTAGCAACTAATTAAATTACAAAATTTGAACTTTTCAATTCTTACATGTGAATGAAATGCAGTGGTCTTGGAACCTTTCAAAAAAGATTAATTATATATATTTTCCAAAATTTAATTGACATGCATAACATGTACATGCAGTATTCAATCTTAATAAGGGCAAAATCATTACTTGTACTTTGTGCTAATTTACAGTATCTTGGTTTTCCAAATTAATTTTTAGATATCAGTTTTTGTTTAAAAATATAGACATAAAGGAAAAAAAAATAGGTAAACAGAATAAATAGTTAATATTATAATTAATATAATATTCATTTCATAATCTTAAAAAATTGTAATGGGATAGAGATTATTGAATACATTATCATTAGTTGATTTGATTTGCATCTTGACAAGGGCTGCGATGATAACATGTCCCTATCAAGTCGCATCCGATGTAGACTTTAGAATTGGAATTTATTGATTTGTTAGATAAATCTGAGTATTTATGTTCCAGAAAAGTTCTAGTGAAGTAGAAAAAAACAAATACGGGCAATATTTATCACTTTGAGTCTTGAGGCACTGTTTATTTCCTCCACAATAATTCTTTGTTTAAATTACATGTTAAAGAATAAAATAAAATCTCTCGATTTAAACAAAAATTCTCATATACGTACATAAGGTGAACGTATCTAAATGCACTCACCTGACATAGTCCAACTAACAATAAATTTAGTACTAGCTTAAACTAAAGGCAAAATTTCATATAAAATTTATTCATAATAAGTTTAATTTTAAAGAATCAAATAATTGATAAAAAAATATGAAAAATTTCATCAGAAATATCAAAAATTGAGGTAAAAAAAATATCAATAACAATTAAAATATGATAAAATTGGTTCCGATTTTCTATACTCCTGGTGAAATTCTTAATATATTTTATTAAATATTTGATATTTTAAATAGTTTCATGATAAGTTTATATAAAATATAGTTCTTGTCGAGCTATCCTTATGTGCTTACGTACGTCGCATGGTAAGGCAAATAAAACAATATGGCATGAGAGCAACATTAAGCAGGTGGACTTGGGAGTAACCAAACAAAATAGGAATATCATATAATTTCATAGTGATATTTTATTTTATGTGGTCAACATATGATATATATATATATATATATATAATAAATAATAATGCCTTCAATAATATCATCAATATATATAGTAAATAATACTACCTCCGTCCACGAAAATTTTACCCGGTTACTGTAGGGCACAGTTTTTAATGAAAATTGATATTTTATTGAAAAAGTGAATAAAGTAGATAAAGTAATAGTATTGTGGTGGGTATTGTGGGACCCATTTTTTGTTTGTGAGTGTAGTTTATTTCCAAAAGAGGAATGGGTAAAAATTTGGTGGACGGACCAAAAAGGAAAGCGGGAAAAAATTTGGTGGACGGATGGAGTAAGTTATTTAATCCAGGCATTTTTATGTTGTTTGTTACGTATAAATCACAAAAATGTTGTCGTATGCATGTGTTTAGTTTGGATACCTCAACAAGGGGTGGATGGTCTCTGCTGACGTCACTACTTACGCCCGCAACAATCTTGGCCAAACAGTCCTTGAAATCCTCGTACGCTTTCTAGTATCATGCAAATTCCGCCAATTAAATTTAAACATAAATTATTGCAACTAAGCTAATTGAAATAAAATAGTAATACACCTTTAAATAATCTTCAATTCATCGTATGGAATAAATGACTAGTATGTCTATAGGCAACCGATTTTATCTTGCAACTCAAAACATTATTAATTAATTGTGTTATATATTAAACTGATATATTTGAATAGAATAACTAATACTATTTAAAATATGTACACATAAATATTAATAAATTCTACGATGAAACCAATCCACATAATACTTTTACAAAAATGACAAAAACGATTAACTTATACTCTCTACGTCTACTAAATTTTTACCCACTTTTTTTTTTTTTTAGGTTATCCATCAATTTTTTACTCATTTCATTTTTTTTTAAATAAGCACCCCTCACAAGTAAATAGTTGAGTCCCACAATATTCTTATTTTATCTATTTCTTAATAAAATATTAATTTTTATTGAAACTTATGTTTAATAGTAAATGGGTAAAAAATTCATGTACCGAGTAGTTAGAAAATAAGAGTCGTTTTATTGACAATTAATTAATTTGAAAGTAATGGGATCTAACAAACACCAATTAAACTAGCAAGCAGAAATAGAGGTGTGCGTAGTTCATAAATTATCTAACAAGCTAGAAATCCTATATGTGGAAATTCTACAATTGTCTAGGTGTACGTATTTACGTAATTCGTAAATTGTATAGGCAGTAGGTTAATTATTTATTATAATACTTAGATAAATTTAATGAGTTTGAGCTCGAATTGAAGTCTAGTCTAATGGTATTTTGTTTGAAACTTTATGAAAATACTATATTTGCAACTCGGTCACTAACTTTTGTCAACTCGAGCTTGAGCTGTTCATACTTAATATTTCAAAGTTCAAATCGAACTTAAGCCAAATTAAGTTCAAACGACATGAGCTTAATCCTAATATACTTGGCTCGATTTCGACTCAATTGCATCCCTAATTAAGTAATCCATAAATAATCTAATCAACAAGCTAGGAATCTCATGTGAGGAACACATATATTCAATGAGAGACAAATATTATTAGGGTACATTTTTACACCGTACAATTCAAAATGGTGTTTTTTTGTGAGACCATCTAATTCCATGAGATGGTGGAATGAAGTATAGATTGGGCATAAAAACGGTCTCATGCAAAACTTGGGATTTAAACCAAATCCGTCCTCTATCTTTTCACCTTTATCAAAATGGTCCTCTATTTATTTGCTTTATCAATTTAGTCCTATATCTATTCAAGTTTCGCCAAAATGATCCTAATTGGCCTAAAAATGTACAAAACCTCACCGTTTTGGTCCTATATTTATTTTCTTTACCAATTTAGTCCTGTATCAATTCACATTTCTCCAATTAGGTCCTAATTGAACGTATAAAACATAAAATGCCACATTTTTAGTCATGCGCACTAGTTTTTTTGGGGGAAGCCTATGATGTGGTTTTTTTTTCAATGTGGCACTAGCGGTGGCCAGCTTTGCATATAGACCCAGTCGTTTAACTAGGTTCACATTTTTTTTTTTCGTTTGACACCAGAAAACTTATCCACACCGATTCACCTGGGAACATGGTTCTGATAACATAATTAGGGCCCCCGATGGACATGCACCTTTGCATTGATATGATATTGTCCGCTTTGAAACAAGCTAGCCTGCACAAATTTATTTTTGGGTCTTCCTAAAAATATATCTTACCAATGGGGAACTTGTTCATCCTTATAAACCCCAAGAAACTCCCATATTATTTTGATGGGATTTAAACCAAATTCATCATCTATCTTTTCACCTTTATCTAAATAGTCATTTATTAATTTTTTTATCAATTTAGTCTTGTATTTCTTCAAGTTTCGCCAAATTGGTCCTAATTTGGTGAAAAATGGTTTTATGCATTATGCGTTCAATTAGGACCTAATTGGAGAATATGAATTGATACATGACTAAATTGGTAAAGAAAATAAATATAGGACCAAAACGGTGAGGTTTTGTACATTTTTAGGCCAATTAGGATCATTTTGGCGAAACTTGAATAGATACAGGACTAAATTGATAAAGCAAATAAATAGAGGACTATTTTGATAAAGGTGAAAAGATAGAGGACGGATTTGGTTTAAATCCCTGCAAAACTTTGTCTAATTATTTTCATTATATAGAATTATTATCAAATTAATACATTTTAATGAAACAATTAATACTGATGAAAAATACATTCAAAATACAAGCAATTTTGACGCAGAAAGTAGTTATAATAACATACTTTATCACATATACGGAAAGAATTTCACCTCATCTAAAAGTCCATACTTTTAAAAATGTGTGAAATTAATTCATTTAATTATTTTCAATTACACTCCCTCCACTCATAAGCAGTGTTGCAAAAGGCGGCCTAGGCGCCGTCTAGGCGCTAGGCGGCAGCCGGCCGCCCCGATTTCGTGTAAATCGGTCAATTAAATCGGATAGAGGTTCAGGCGCCGCCTAGGCGGCCTAGGCGTCGCCTAGGCGGCCAACTCGGGCTAGGCGGCTCGATTAGGAGAAGAAGAAAACCTAGATCTCACCCTCTCACTTGAGGGCGGTGTAACGATGATGGAGGGAGAAGGGCGACGGCGGCGTCGCGATGATGGAGGGAGAAAGGCGACGGCGTCGCGACTGAGGGAGAAGGGAGGGAGAAGGTCGGCGGCGTCGCGACTGAGGAAGAAGGGCGGCGGCGTCGCGACGTCCGAGGGAGCAACGCGGCGGTGTTATGGCATCATGTAAATGCTGCTTCAGAAGCCAGCGGAACCTCCGTTGATAGAAGAATTACCCCATACAGGTCGATGATGTCATATATGTTGTTTGAAAATTTTCAGTTGAAAGTGTAACCCCCGTGGGATTGATAATTGATTTTTGTGGATTGAGGGACGGTTTTTGAAATCATCCCGGATTGGGCGAGGATTGAGGGGCGGTTTTTGTGGGATTGATAATTGATTTGACTTGGTGCTTTAATTTAGGAGAAACCGTGTACTGGCCATTAGGCGGTTTCAAAAAATGAAAAAAAAAATTCTGAGCAGATTCCTAGGCGGCGCCTAGCGTTTCCCGACTTCTGCATCCTTGCTCATAAGACAAACTCAATTTTCCTTTTTTTTTTTTTGAGGTCAAATGAGGTGGAGTGTTTTTTTAACGGGAATCGAACCAAAAATCTTTGTCTGGGCACGAGTCTTTTGACTCTAATACGAAAGAATTTCACCTCATCTAATTATTTTATTTACCATATACTCTTCTTTAATATTGTGATATGATAACAAGAAAATAACTAACATATAAAATTAATCCAAATTAATTACCTCCATATCCTTCTTCTCAATCAAGAACTCCCTACCATGAAGCTCACTCTCTTGTTTGAAAAAATAAGCCTCCGGGCACCTATTTCGCACCCCATATTTCCGGCAAAACGGAATCCATAATTTCGAAAAATTCCAAGCCTCCTTAATCGCAAGAAGAGTGACAGACGATCCGGCATCGTCCGAAAGATAAACGTGGAGCTTATCGGGCGGATAATCCAGCGCCAACGCCGATACAACCGTGTTCATCACCTCCAAGGTGGGCTCCTTATTCGGGTCGGCCGTACAAATAAACACGTCAATAGACGGGAGTTTCTCGTCCCCGGGCAGCCTCTCCGGGTAGGCGGTCCGGGTCACGGGTCTCCATTTGGAAGCCTGGCCCAGAACCCATATGAAACAGAGAATCAGCTCGGAGATGAAGATTAGAAGGTGGGGAAGAAGGGGGGCTGTTTGGTTCGTGATGATTGTGGTAATTGATGTGATTCGGTAGTAGAACAAGGGTAGTAAAGTAATTCCGTGGATGAAGGCATGGAGTCTGTTTATTAGTGTTCGGGTTTTCCTGGCATGGCAGTCGTTTAGAGGAAGTGATTCCTCCATTTTCTTTCCCTCCAGGGAGATAAGGGTTTCCTCTATTTGTAGTAGTTTGTCACTCTTTTTTCTTTTGAAGGAAAAATTATTACCCCAAACCCACAAAACCTATCCGTAGGTTTAAAAAATAAATAAATTAAGGGTATTGTGAGATTCATTTATGTGTAAAAGTAATTATTTTTTTAAGATTAGTAATAAGAATTTTTTTTTTTTTTAAAGTTAAGATTAGATTTGTGTATGAATGAAAAAGAAAAATAAAAATAGATTTAAGGTACAAATAAAAGGGTGTATCACAAATAGGTTCAAAACCTATTCCATTATTAGCCTTTAGTTCTAATTTATATCAATATTACAATATGGTTCAAATCCTATACCTTTTTTTAACTTTTTTAGCTCTGCAGCCTATAATACCAACCCCTGTTTCCCACCCCCCTGATGCTTTAATACGTCCCATCTGGCCCCACCATCCTTCTTCTTCCCCTTCCTCTGTGCATTTTTTATTTTTATTTGCACATATAATTTTATTCCACTTTTACATCCAATTTTAATTTTTTATTTATAACTTAGAACCTATTTGTAATTATTTCTTATTTAAAACTACTAAAATTACATATTATATTATACACACATATTCAAATTATATATTATTCGAATAATATATCTTAATTGAATTAATTAAAAAACAAAGGTATTCAATTTTGAATTATACTTCTTAATGGAATTATACATCCAATTTTTATCCTTTGTGCATAAAATAAAAGAAATTGCACAAGCTAAAATTTCAAAATTAATTGAATTACATTTCTTGAAATTTAAAAATTACATCTGGAAATCCAAAATTTAGTAATTTACAGATTTTTCACTGCCCTGTAATTCAAAAAAATAATAAAAACTTGTGAAAATTCATGTTTATACTAATGTGCAAACAAACAAAAAAAATGCACACGAGTCTTCTTCTTCATATCTTCACCCATTCTGCAGATCATCATCTTCAAATCTTTCCTCCACTTCTCCCCAGTTAGCACATGTCCAGTTTGAAGAACAAAATAAAAAATTAATAAAATTAATATAGCCATTATTATAAAAATAAATGTTAATAGAATTAACGTAACCATTATTATACATCTCCATCCCAGATTCAAACTTTTCTCCCTTGAACACACCAACAAACACTCACAACCTACTGCACACACCCCCACAAAACACACACTATACACATAACCGTAAATTAATCAAAAAATGCACAACAAATATTAATCAAGATTTTTTGCTCTTACAATTATCAGAAGCCAGATTTTTTTGCCCCCTCTTGAGTGAAATTCCTTCATGCACCACAAAAAATTCACTTATTTCGGAGAACAAGAAATTATAACGAATCATTGCATGAGATTACCTATTGATGGCAGCAGATCTGGGGTATGGCACGGTGGCGGCAGATCTGAACTGAGGAGACGCGGCGGCGTCTCCCGTGGATCGAGCGGTGCCTCGTTATTAGTCCAGATCTGGCCTCGTTGGCCATCTCTCCGTCGGTTCTCAGACGACGGTGTCGTGGTGGTGGTGGATCGGTAGTGGTTCGGTGGTCTTGGCGGTGGTCGTGGCGGTTGCCGTGGGCGGCGCCGTGTGCCAAAGAGAAAGAGAGAGATGATCAAGGCGTTTGGAGGTGGTCAGCGCCGCTGGGTGGAGCACGAGAGTGTGTGAGTGAGAGAGAGAGACGGTGGGCGGTGGTCGGCGTTTGGAGGTGGGAGGGAGAAAAAAATAGAGAGAGAGAGCCGAGTGAAAGGTTGGGAGAGAGAAAGAGATATGTGTGGGGTTGGTTGGGTGAATGGGGAAAAAATCACATATAGTCTCGTAACTTTACCCGAGTCCATAAATAGTCCCGTAACTTTTCACTTTATCAATTTTAGTCCCCTTTGTCTCAATTTTGGTCCTCTCAGGTCGAAATTTAGGAATTCCGGTGAGATCGTACTCTGCTTTTATCTGCAAGGGAGTCAAATTCAACCTTCCCTACTGCTATTGAAATCAAAAGTTGGTGAAGGATTCTCTTTCTATGATCACAAAATAATGTCGACTTAATGAAAGTTATTTTATTATTATTTTATTAATAATATTATCCACATATGAAGTGGATAAGAGGGAGGGAAGTTACGGGACTTCCAGAAGGAGAGATAAAGATAAGATATATAATTCATTTTTTATATCTCTCTCCGGGAAAAAAGATTTCTCTCCTGATACGCAGTAAAGAAGAATTCTCTGACAGAATTCTTCATCATACACAAACTTATATATCATACATGTACTCAATACTAAAGGGTATTTATATTGTGGAATACGAATCAATTCATGAATTAATTTCATGTAATTGAGTTCTGACAACGAGGATCACAGTACGTATGTAGAATCCAACCAAGCTCGAATTCCTTCCGCTGTAATTACGAGGTTGATCGTTCCAACTTCCTTATTTTTTATTATCGAAATCCAACACTTAATTTTACGCATGCAACAACACCAGATTTCTCCGATATGGATTTAGCAATGAATTTAACCAAAACCCTTGTTACTCACTCTCCATCCTCAATTTCCCCAATTGCCACCAAAATGTCGATTTCGCTTCTCATTGTCGATTGTTTTCCGTCCTTGATCATAAAAAGTCGCCATTCTTCACGGTTCGCAGTAAAAAAGATGCGTTTGTCGCATTTGACGAAGTGACTTCTTCCGGTGGGGAAACCGCCGTTGAGGCGCTGACATGCGTCATGAAGTTCGGCGGCTCCTCGGTGGCATCGGCCGAGAGGATGAGAGAGGTAGCTCAGCTCATCCTAAGTTTTCCCTAGGAGAACCCGATCATTGTTCTATCTGCGATGGGAAAAACTACCAATAATCTCCTCTGCGTATGTAATCAGTCAAAATATATTTTATTTGGTTATTTTTTATTATGAAGCAGCTTTGTTGGATTAATGAAGTTGAATTTTAGGTAGGAGAGAAGGCTATCAGCTGCGGATTTACAAATGTTTCGGAGATTAAGGAGCTGGCCTTAATAAAAGAACTACATCTAAGGTAATTATCAGTTTTCTGGAGTTCATACATGATTAATAAACTTTAGAATGTTTATTGGAAGTCTCAAGCAACACAATGGATAATAATAATTTGTTTTGTGTGTTTAGCTTCTGCACATTGCACTTCTATCTGATATAGAGAACCAAAGTGTGCATTTGGCTGGAATCTACGTGGACAATCTCACCGGAATCCACAAATTTCTGCCTGAGAGGACCAAAATTGAGACAAAAGGGACTAAAATTGATAAAGTGAAAAGCTACGGGACTATTTATGAACTCCGGTAAAGTTACAGGATCATCTGTGATTTTTTCCCGGGTGAATGAGATATTGGGGGTAGGGGGGAGTGTTGACCGACGGGGTGGGTGGAGTGGGGGGTGGGGGATTAAATTATTTAAGTGGGACTTTCATTTTGAACCAAAAGGCAATTTTAAAAAAGTTTTGAACCAATCCTTAATTTAGTTACTAACTTAGAACCTAATTGTAATAATTTCCAAATAAAATACAATATATATGTTGTATAATGTTTTATTTTATAAAAACGCAAAACTATTCGAGTCCAGTGGAACTTTTATACAAGTTCTTTGTAGTATATATCTATTATTTCGATTAATTTCGATTGTTAAAATTATACCTCAATATATATATTCGAATTCAATTAAAAAAAACTGAACTAAACCAGAAAATTCAAAAATCACAACTCTTATTTAACACAAATCACAATTCCATTTTCTTTCTCTCCACCGAGTTACTAATTAACTCGAAACACAAACCATCATTTAATAAAATATAGTAACACATAGATTAATGTGTATGTCTTGCTGTGTTCTATATATTGACAAACGAATCAAATTTTGGGATAAAGTTATAAATAGCCTGTTGTTAAAAATTAAATTCTTTTTATATATATCATCAAGTTTTAAGTTATTCTTATTTAGTCGAGAGAGCTATTATTTGGACAAGTATTCCTTTCATGAATTCGCTACATCCCACACTTTATGTAGGTCCATACCACCATATGTTTAGTATATATACATTTAAGTTTATAACACCATATATTTAGTATGTACCACATTTAATTCATTTCTTAGCACACTTATTTAAGCTCGTACCACTGTTGATTTATATTGTACCATACTTTTTTAAGCATGTACCACAATTTATTTAAGTTTGTACCACCATTAGTTCACCATATACTATAATTAATTATTGTATCACACTTTATTAAGTTTGTAGCATAATTTATTTAAGTTTGTACCACAATTTATTCGGATTTGGATCTGGTGCTGTACAGGAGCGTCCTGTGTAGCACAAATACATGGTTAGACCAATTGGTCTGACCCCACAAAATCGAATACATGGTCAGACAAATTGGTACCTAACCATGTATTTGTGCTGCACATGACACTCCTGTATAGCACCGGATCCAAATTCAATTTATTTACCCTATACCACCATATATTTAACATTTACCACAATTAATTCACCCACGTACCACGTTTTATTTAATCTCGTACCAAATTAGTACCCTCTGTACCACAATTAAATCACACAAGACAACATTTTATTAAGTTCATACCACTATTAATTTACCCAGTTACACAATTAATTCACTTTATACCACAATTGCTTAACACTGTACCACACTTTACTAAGTCTGCACCACCAACACTTTATTATGCATGTACTATCATATCTTAAGTCCGCACCACAATTAAAGACAACATATTTTTAGTGTCTAGCCCCATACAACGACTTTGAAGACATATAATCATAATTTTTAGCCACGTACCACCATGTTAAACCATGTACAAATATATTTTTAAGTTCATACAACTCTATATTTTAAACCCAAAAAAAAAAAAATTAAATGAAAAGAGATAAGGGAAGAAGACGTGTCTGATGTTTGAGAGAGAGAAATTAGGAGATTGAAAGCAACACACATGAGAGGGGTAGCGTAGAGGGGAGAAGATCAAAGCAGGGAAAGAAAAAGGAGGGAAGAAGAAAAAAAAATGTTATTAAATTTAAAAAAAGACGGATAGGGGTAGAGTTGGTAAAATACATAAAAAAAGGAATAAATTAAACTCTTTACAAAATAGAACTTTTTAAAATAGAATTGGTTAAGATCATGTTTCTAAATTGCATGCAACCTACTAAGTTTTTTTTAACACGTGAAATAATTTTTAGCCACATATAATCATAATTTTTAGCCCCATACAGCGATTTAGAAAATATTTAACATAAAATTTCAAAAATATTACTTCATCCGTCCAATATTAGTAGTCCTATTTTTTGGGCTGTTATTTTTTGTCATAAGTTGGGGGTATTATGAGGTATTGTGAGGTTAATTAATCAACAAAGTTATTATTTATAGAAAATTTGATACTTATATTTTCCATAAACAATAACTTTATTGATAAATGAACCTTACAATACCTCATAATACCCTCCAAATTATGATAAAAAATAATAGCCCAAAAAGTAGGATTACTAATATTGAACAGATGGAGTATAAGTTTTATTAATCAAACATTTTAGCAACTTATAAGCTACATAAAAACTACTTCGTCTAAAAACAACTTATAAATTGTTAGAGCTTATAAAATATTTGAAATAAATTTAAGCCAGATGAGCTCTAATTTAGCGCTGTCACATTCAACACACAAGACTTTATCTAAAATTTCTATGGAGTTCAAAAATCAACGTAAAAGTAATTAAATTTATTATAAATTTAAACTGGAATAGAAAAGCCTGGAAGAAAACACTACTAGATAAAGATTGAGAATTGTACGAGTGTATTATTTTTTTTTTGTTTTTTTTGTAAGAGTGTATTATTGATACAACCATAAAGTGATATCCATTAATACTTTTCGTATGTATCCGGTACTGTCCATCTTTGTCCTTTAGTTCTGAAACATTACTATCATATAAGAAAAATAAAAAGGTCCTTTCTAAGATAAAAATCTACAGTTACTTTTTTTTTCTATTGTTAGAACATTTTGATGAGTTTGCTAACGTTTATATATATCAAACGGCACTGAACAGTGACCACGTTTTTTTCTTTCCCACTAATAATATCATATCAGAATATTAATAATTCATTTTAGATTGTCTTAAACAATAGGACACGAGTTTTAATAAAAAAAATTATTTATTAATATTTGTGGGTACAAAATTATTTTTTAATTAAAGTGAAGGGTCTATTCAATTTTTTAAGGGGTAAATCTAAACGAATAGAATTAACTTTTTGTTATTTTGAGAAAGAGGGAAAATAATTATAAAAAAAATGTGTAATTTAAAATGGATAGGAGGAAGTATATCATAACATATATACATCAGCAATATTTTCTCACAAATAATATTAAAAAATCAGTTGTTATAATATACTCTGAGTGTATGTATATATAATAATGGCAAAAACTTGTATGAGACCACACAAATTAATATTTATTCCTACGAAAGTGTTAATGATGTTGATGATCGTTTCTAATCTCGAAGATTAGTGGTTGTTTTTTATGGTTAATTGATCACCAAACAATTACGTGTGATTGATCACTAACGTAATTAGTGAATACGAAATTTTAGGTTTAGGTTTGGTAAGAATGTTTATAAGCTTACGTGATAAATTCGATCGTAAGATAAACGAGCTGCTTTAGAATCGTAGGCGAAGTTTGGACGTGTATAATAATTTGTGCCTATTTTCTTGACTTGAAAAAATCTAAGTATTTATAAACATTTGTCTAGCAGGAGGTGTCAAGACCTTTGGCCTACCAGGCCTGCATGCACGACACCTGGGCTTTGACTAATTTGACCTTATCTAAACTAAATTCTATTCTTATCTGCTGGACTTGCTCGCAGTCAAGAGCTGCTCGTCCTATTGGACTTGTCTTTGAGGTGTCTTTAGCTTGATTCTGTTGGTCTTTGGTCTTGTTAAAGTGTAGCTTTGGCATTGCGGTTGGATCTGGTCGGCAGAGTGCTGATTGTGCTTGATTGGTCTTTGCTCGAATTTCTATAGCTTTTGATCGGATTCTGTTCGCTCATTTCTGTTGGGAAAATAGGGGTGCCCGGGAACTATTCGGGATGAAATTTAAATACGAATTTAAATACAATTATTACTAGCATGAATTAATCATAATTAATTCAAATAATAATTCCAACAACTAATTTATCATCATGCATGTTGAATTAATTCACATAAAATCTAGGCGGAATAAACAAGAATTTATGTGACTTACGTACCTCTTGTAGACTTGGCCTTTGAATAAACGGGACAATCACGATCTCGCTTTATCAACCCAAAAGCCTTCTCAAGTATTTCCCTTTCGCCTTACTTGATCACCGGTGGGAGATGCTTTCAAGTAATTTAAATAACTAAGGAAAAAGAAAAATATCTATGCTCTTGATTTTTCCAACACATGGAATTATGTACTTGGGGATGAAATAATCATCCCCTATTTATAAGAGAGATGGCCGAAAATTTGATATATTTTATGGGCCTGGAGAAAATCTTTTCTTAGTCTCTAAGAAATCTTGAATATATCTCATATATTTTTTTCTCCATAATAAAATATTCCACAAAAATCTCACTCTCCTAAATAGGACTTGTAATTTTCGAAAACTTCAATAAGAGATCCCAAGATTTGGATCTTCTTGAATATATGAGATATTCTTGTATTCTAAGAATACATATCTTCCATAATATCTTTCCAAGAAAATCAACAAAATCTTATCTCTTTTTGAATCACTATTTTTGAAATTAATATGAAAAAATCAGCATAATATTATCTTTTTATTTTTATCACCTTATCATTATTGGGCTACTTAATGGGCTACTTGAGGGGCCTTTAAGGAGAATTAAGATTGGACCTCCTAATGGACTTCTGAATTTCAATATTGAGCCCCAATATAATTCAATCCATTAATATTAATTATTACCACTAATAAATTAATATTGCACTATCCATCTTAATCCATATTACGATAATATGGGCTCCCGGTTATTATTTCCCGCGTTTAAGATTATCAAGTCCATTAATTAATTAAGCTTCTGAATAGCTCTAAATTAATTAATATATTTCACCTTGGAGTAAAGACAGCTCAACATTATTATCCGTACCCAAGAAACTAATTCTTCACTTGCAAGATTTGGTACGATAAAACTTCTGAGCACACTAAGGGGACTAATCACACGAGCCGTACTCGCACGCGTTTCTCCGTATTAAATTTTAGCAACCGTCGTATGATTAATATTACTGCCCAAGACTCAAAGTTCGAAGTCACAATGATTCTCACCCAACATGAATCAAAGCAGTAACCATTAAGCACACACGGTCCTATTTAAGTGACAGAGATTAAGAAATCAACAACCACTGAGGTCTAATTCTTCACATTTCAGAACAGAAGAATTTATCCTCGCTGTAGGTCCTCTTCAACACATACTAAATGTGCTAGTGCAATCTCTTAGTCAAGACAGACCAATCTGAGCCTTACACATCGACCTTTCACGGCGGATTGTTCAATTCCACCTAGGTCGTGAATATGTACGTTTAGTTACAAGAAAACTGTTAATGTTGTCTTCCGTGATCGGGTATCACCACATTAACTACAATGTAACATGTACCATATATTGAACGGTTTGCAATAGATATTCAACATTCAATCATAACTAAAGCAAATGTGATAAAAGAATTATTCTCATAAACAAGTGTTTGATACACGAGTTATACAAAGTAAAAACATACTTTTACGTATAACTCCAACAATTTCATCTTTGCATAGTATGCAGGATTTGTTCGTCAGATACCTTGTTAAGTCTTGATCTTGGGTTAATTTCGTCTTAATCCACGGGTGTTTTGTGCTAATCCTGATTGCCCAAATAGTAATTATGCTCGCCTATCAACAATTGTCCCCTTGCCGATCACTAAATTGTGACGATGATAAGCGAGCAATTCATGGGTTGGCAAATTCTAAGCGCTATTGAAGCGAGCAGGAATAACGCGGTGCGAACAACTCTTCATGGGCGGACAGCATTGGCCAAGCAGAGTTGGGCCGGTGACGGTTGGAATCCCCAGGCCTGGGCGCGGCTCGAGGTATGACGTGAGCGGAATGATTGCTGCCGCCCACGCGCACGTAATCCCGAGGTGACGCACCTCACATTTTGTCGGACAGGATTTGCACGCGCTCAATAATTGCACTTTGGTCCCTCAACTTTTGGACTTGCTCGCCCGGAACCCCATTTTTTCAGAAGCTATTTAAGGAAAAAAAATCAATTTCATTCATTTCCACTGTTCATCAAGCGCGAAAATTGCTCCTCCACCTCTTTCAAATTTCCGGCGAATGCTCCTCTGTCTCCGGCGATCTCTAATTGATTTCAAGGTAGTTTTTCTTTGGTTTCTTCTTCCTCTTTCTCATTTCTTGTGTTGTGTGTGTTTAAATTTTTTAAAAACCCTGAACTCCACCGCGGGAGATTTTGAACCACTGCCCTCTTCGTCGCCGGAAACCGCCACAATCAAAACACTCTAACCTTGTAAAACCTAATGTCATCACACTCTGTGACCGGATCTTTTCACCCACGCAACCCTGAGAAACGGCCTGTCGAGGAGAACCCCATCATCGTAAATCTGGAGTCTGATCCCGAGGCGGCCTCAGTTGCTCGCTCCGTAAATTCGGGAGCTCGCCCCTCTGGGGAAAGAAAAGAGCGAGCAAATCCTGCTCGCCAGCTCGTGGAGGAAACAAGCTCCGATCTCCATGAAGACGAGGAGGCTGAGGTGCTCCAACCTATAAACCCCGACGAGCTGACCTGGGCATACCTCAAGGATATTAACTTTCCCATGTCTAACCCAATCGAACATCAAATTCCGGTCGCCGTTGCTCACCGGGTGGACTGGAGCGAATATGAACGGGAGTACTCAAATCACTTTGACGTGCCTGCTCGCGGAATACGGAGACTCAAAACGACTGAGTTCGCGGCGAGCTGCATTGTGTCTGCCATCACTGAGGAGGACCTACCTCAAATTCGGAGGGATTACCAAATTCCCTTCGACATTCCGATGTACGCTCCCTTGACGGATGATAAAACTGATCGCCCACCCCGCGGACTACGACGATCAACCTTGCTACCCTCGACGACAGAGTCACCTTGCCGCTGCATCCTCTAGTCGGCCAGTTTCTGGAGCGTACAAACTTGGCTATTACCCAGTTGACCCCCGTAGGGTGGATGAACCTCGTGGCCTTGATGGTTCTGTTCGCCCATGAGGGATACCCCAACAAGCTGTCCGCCGAGGAAGTTTGTTATTTGATGACGATCACCGGCTGCACTGGAGAGGAAGCTGGACGGTATTACCTCAAGGCGCGACCAGGCTTGAAATTGGTGAAAGATATCCCAGGGAAGGTGCGAGATTGGAAGCACGACTGGTTCTGGATAAGGGGTGACTGGTGTGCTTCTGCTCGCCCCTTTGGTGGTCCTGAGCGGGTTAAAACCCCGGTGGAGTTTAGGGAATTGAAGCGTGAGTTTTATCCCTTCTGTATTTTTGAAGTGGTAGACTAATTTTAATTTTTTCTCTGTTTTGTTTCAGGTCCCAAAATCTTGAAGTGGCGAACTGTTAAAGACAACATCAGCGACCAGTTCCTGTTTGTTGTAAGCTTGATTGCATTGCACCGTCGAGAAGACCGTAGCATCAGCCATCTCTTCTCGGAATCCACACTCCGGGTTGCGCACTTCACCACCTACCCCCATCACCTCGAGGCTCAGGCCCCTGTTCCAGAGGGTAAGTTTTTTAACTTTTGGGCGAATAGACCTGTTCGCACTTGAAGTTAGCATTAATTATTTTACTCTTCTCTTGCAGACCAGCTCGTCACCGTCGCTCTCCATCCGGCATACCTTGAATTGGACCAACGTGTTTGGGAGATGCCGACCAAGAGAGGACGCAAGAAGGCCGACCCACTGGCAAAGATAAGCGCCCTTGCTGCCAAGGGTGGGAAAGATGACCCCAGAAAGGTTGGGGGGTCGAGCTCGGTGCAGCCGTCTGTACCAATGACTAGTCCGCCCAAGACCTCAACTCCAAGAGCGAAGAGGCTTCTTCGTGGAGACGACACTCCCGTCTCCGACTATGAAAAGGCGGCCATGCGAGCAAAAGCTGGCCAAGAGAAGGTGACCATTGTTGTGCGCCCAACCGAGGCCGACAGTCAGCAAACTCCATCTGTAGAGCGTCATACCGAGCTACCTCTGGTCGCTGTGGTCCGTGAAGGACATGGTCCTTCAACTGACCCCACCTATCTAGGATGGGACAAGGGTCGCTTTGACAAGTATGTCTTTCCTCGCCCAGGATACTTAACCTTTTTCTTATTCACTTTTTTTTAATCATTCCTTTTTTCCTTTCAGCTACTCGGCCGAGCAATACCCTGGGTGCTCAAACATGGTGCACCGGTTCGCCTGCTCGAAGGTGCCGGCCAACTTCCACGAAATCCCAAACTCCTTTGTCCGCCGTGTTTCCGAGTCTGTTGCTCGAGGTTGGACAAGGGAGTTAAGTGAAACTGTTAAGGCACAGGCGCCTCATGACAATGGCCGTCTGTGCCTCATCGAGGCGGGCAACACCTTTTGTTCAATGGCTGGTCGACCAAGTGGAGGATCTTGAAAAAGACTTCCGCCAGCACGCGGACACTGTTAGCTGCATCGCCAAGGAACGGGATGATGCCAAGGCGGAGGCGAAGAAGGTGGTGGTCAACCTAGAGGACAAGGTTAGGGCCCACCAGACTAGCGAGCAGCGTGCTCTGGACCTCCATATCAAAGTCTCGGAGGAGCTAAGGGCCAAAACGGCCGAGATCGAGCAGATGCGAGCAGAACTTGCTCGCATCCAACATCAGAAAGAGGTCGCGGAGAAGTTTGCGACTGAGGCAACTACCAAGGTTGCCGACCTTGAAGCCAAACTTGCCAATTCCATCCCCCTCGAAGAGCTCATTCCTAAGATGGAGGCGGTCTCGATTCTTGGGTTCGTGAAGGGCTACGCAGAGAGCATCCGTATTGCACACGAATTCAAAGCTGCTGCTGTCGTAGAAGAGATCAGCAAAGAACTCTGCAATTTTGTTAAATCTAACCCTCCGGCTCCGGGCACAACTCTCCAAATCGGCGATCTGCCCAATTATGGTGTAAAACTTGACTTTGTAAGCCCCGGAGTCATAATCACTAATCCTCCTGAGGACGAGGAGGAGGAGGCCGAAGTTGCAGAGGGTGAGCAGACTCAGCTCGTCGAGCCAAATGAGAGAGCTATCCGAGAACGAGCTGATGCGGAGGGGCTTATTGTCGAGCTGACCCAGGAGGTCCCGATTGATCCTGCCCTTGCTGGGACTCCTCTTGAAGATCCCAAGGATGACAACATTGCCCCACCTGCTGGGCAAGAATCTTAGCGGACAGGATTAGTTAGGGCTTTGCACTTTTTTCTTTTTTGTTGTTGTTGTTCGTTTTCTTGTAATTTTTGGGCGATTAAGCCTTGTTTTTAATGGAACTATTTTGCTAATCTTATTTACTTTACATTAATTGTTCTTCGCACTTTTATTCATGCTTATAACAATCTTAATGTGGTTGGGCTTTGTTCCTTAAGAACTTTTGCCTTAGAATTTTGTGGGTTTTTGGCCTTAGGCTATGTTCATTTAAAAACGAACAACCTTTGATGGGCTTGGTTGTATAATCAACTTGTGCCTTGAGCTTGAATTTCTGTTTGAACGAACAACTTAACATTGGAATGATCTTAAAAAATTACAAGTGTCGAATGCGACCAAAAACGTAATCTGTACTAACTGAGTTGGAGTTGTTCGACCAAAACAATGTCAAACCACCAACTATCCAAGAAACATAATTTACATCAAGAGCCAAAGTTGCTCGACCACTATACATTGTCAAAGCATCTTTAGACTCAAAAGAAAATAAGACTATACAAGAGGCTAACATACTAGATCACAACCAACTTGACCTAACTCAACTCTGTTTGACTATTTATACTTGGTGAAATTTTAAAAAAATTAAGCCAAGTTTTTGGATCCATCTTGTGCATCTGCCATTTTAGCTCGCCCACTGGACTTAGTAGTTCGCCCATCTCAAATTCACACTCTTGTAGGAAAAAATGTTCGCCTACTGAAAGTACTTCCTTAAATTAGCTGATTCTAGGAATATTGGGCCGAGTTGTCATCTAAGTCCTCTATGTCATATGCTCCATTGGGACCTGTCTGTTACCCTGTACGGGACCTCCCAAGTCGGGCCAAATATGCCTGGAGGTGGGGCAAGCTTCTTTCTTAAAACAAGGTCGCCAACTTCGAACTTTCTTATCTTGACTTGGGAATTGTAATAACGCTCTGCTCTTTGTTTGTATGTTGCATTCTTTAGTTCGGTTGTTACTCTTCTTTCTTCGAGTAGATCTAGCTGGACTGATAATGTAGAGTTGTTGGTCAGTTCTTCAAAGTGTGCCGTTCATAAAGTTTTGGTTTTCAACTCAACCGGAATGACGGCTTCTGTTCCGAATGCTAATGCAAAAGGTGTTTCTCCGGTGCTTGACCTGGGAGAAATCCTATATGCCCATAGCACATCTGGCAACTCTGTAGACCATTTGTCTTTACTTTCTATTAGCTGAATCTTAAGAATATGCTTGATTATTTTATTGACAGCCTCCACCTGTCCATTTGATTGTGGATGATAAGGGGTTGAGTAGTGTTTTCTGATCCCCCACTTTGTGCGGAAGTCCCGGAACTTTTTCCCATCAAATTGAGGACCATTGTCTGTTACAAGTGTTTGAGGAACTCCGAACCGATAGACAATGTTATTCCATATAAAGTCGATCATCTTTTCTTGGGTAACTTTGACTAGAGCTTCTGCTTCTGCCCACTTTGTATAATAATCCACAGCCACAACGGCAAATCGAACATTTCCCTTTCCACGTGGGAAAGGCCCGATAATATCCATTCCCCACCACGAAAAAGGCCAAGGACTGAAAACCAAAACGAGCTCTTGCACAGAAGTGTAAATACTTGGAGCGAAAATTTGACATCGGTGGCAGGCTTTGGCCAACTGGATTGCATCTTTTCGCAAGGTCGGGCAATAATAACCTTGCCTTACGGTTTTGTAGGCCAAAGCTTGCCCCCCAACGTGATTTCCACAAGCTCCAGAGTGTACGTCTTCCAAAACTGTCCTTCCTTGCCCCCTAGACAAACATTTGAGTAGCGGGACTGAAAAGCCTCTTTTGTAAAGCTGCTCATCTACCAGAGTATATCTGGCAGCTTGTTTTGTGATTCTCATAGCTTCAAAAAAGTTGCTTGGTAGTTCTCCGTCTTTCAAGTATTTGGCTATAGGAGTTCTCCAATCATCGTCATCTTTCTGTTCAACTACTTGATTTACTTCATAATCCATCGTTGATGGTTGGACTTTCCTAGTGATGACGATGTCTGTTAGATCTGCTGGCCCGTCACTTGTTGCTAACCTTGCTAGGGCATTAGCTTGTGTATTTCTTGTTCGAGGTATCTGCTGGATATCCACTTGGTCTAACAAAGACACCAAGTGAGCCACAATTCGTTGATACTCGATCATATGTTCGTCTCGGGCCTCATATTCATCTCGTACCTGTCTTACGATGAGCTGAGAATGTCCGAAAATCTGGAGTCTTCTTACTCCGACTGCTAGTGATAAATGGAGACTTTTAATGAGGGCCTCATACTCAGCTTCGTTATTGGTAGCCATAAATTCGAACCTGACTGCCGAAGTGAATACTTACCGGTCGGAGCTGATAAGAACTATTCCTGCCCCCGAGGCTAGATTTGTTGACGAACCGTCCACGTAGAGATGCCATGGGTGATCTAGCCCTCTCGTCGGATTTTGAGGGAAGGTTAACTCGACTATAAAATCGGCTAACACTTGTCCCTTAATCCTTGTTCGAGGTGCATATGTCACGCCGAATTGGCTTATCTCTATGGACCATTTTAAAAGACGGCCAGCTGTGTCGGGTCGGTGTAGTATTTGTCTGAGTGGGAAAGTTGTCAGCACTTCAACTTGATGATCGAAGAAGTAAGGTCTTAACTTCCTGGCACTCATGACGAGAGCATATGCCAGCTTTTCGGTGGGTGAGTATTTCACCTCAGCTTCATGCAGAGCCTAGCTGACATAGTAAATTGGCAAGTGAAATTTGCCTTATGCTTTTACCAGCACCGAACTTATGGCCGTATCAGATGCTGCCAGGTATAAGTATAACTTTTCGCCGAGAATTGGTTTTGATAGAATTTTTACATCCCCCAGATAGTCTTTTAGGGGGCGCTTGGTTAGCAATTCTTCAATGGTAATGGGAATGAAAATTTATTTCCATCTATGCCCTCATAAGAAAAATGATGTGTTAGGGGAATAAGTGTTCCAATGGTGACACCATTGCTAGTGTCATGCCCCAATTTTGGAATAGAAGTTGACAACAAATGGTTGTTGGTGGAGGAATGGGGGAGTGATTGAGGAGTATGATTGTAGGAAGAGAATAGGGTAATCAAAATGGAGTAGTGATTACCTTATTTAGGAGGAGAGGTAGTGATTTTGTTCTCATGATCCATGTTAATTACACTAATTTTCAATCTCATTCTCATTACCATTGAATAGTTGTTAACCAAGCGCCCCCTTAATTGATCAAAAGCTTTCTGGCAACTTCCCGTCCATGCAAAATTGCCTTTTTTGATGGCCTCAAAAAATTGGCGACACTTGTCCCCCGATCGCGATATGAACCTATTCAAAGCGGCTAGGCATCCTGTTAGCCTCTGCACTTTCTTGACAGAGCGTGGAGGTTCCATATCAACGATCACTTTTACTTTGGCTGGATTAGCTTTGATTCCTCACTTGCTGACCAGATGGCCCAGGAACTTCCCAGAATGTACTCCGAAACTACTTTTCTTTGGATTTAACTTCATATTGTATTTTTGGAGTATGTCGAACACCTGGGAAAGATGATGGAGGTGATCTTCTTTTTGTGTACTTTTGACGACTATGTCATCGACATACACCTCCACCGTCTCCCCAATATGTTCGTCGAACATTTTATTTACCAGCCTCTGGTAGGTTGCTCCAGCATTGATTAGACCAAACGGCATTCTTTTCCAGCATAGTATATTCTTGTTAGTATAGAAAGTCGTATTTTCTTGGTCATCTGGGTGCATCGGGATCTGGTGGTATCCTGCAAAGGCATCCATGAATGTGAACATTTCATGCCCGGCAGTACTGTCCACCAGTTGATCAATGTGTGGAAGCGGAAAGTTATCCTTCGGGCATGCTGCATTAAGATCTATGAAATCTATACGTAGCCTCCAGATTACATTCGGTTTCCGCACCAAGACAGGATTTGCAACCCATTGTGGACACAACGCCTGTTTAATTAGGTCGTTGTCCAACAACTTTTTGACTTCCTCATTTAGAGCTTGATACTTGTCAGGTCCATATTTTTGTCGTTTCTGATGGACAGGATTTCAGATTGGGTTGATATTCAATCTGTGACAAGCATCCTTCGGATCGATCCCCACCATGTCGGCATGGGACCATGCAAAAACGTCAAGGTTGGCCTTTAAGAATTCCGTCATTCGAGTTATGTAGGACTCAGGGAGCTCTGATCCGATGTATAATTCAAGGTCATCCCGGGTGGGATTAACTTTGATGGCTTCCAATTCTTCGACCAGAGTAGCCCGTCACTTCTATCCCTTCCACCGGGGATCAACTATTGGCCCTTCAGGGCTTAGCTCATCCTCGGTGTTCATGGGTTCGGCGCCCAACCGGGGGTCAAAATCCTCAATGGGCCCCGAGCGGGGTTTGATCGCCATGGCTGGGCCCTCCTGGCTATCATAGGGACATGTATTGTCAATAACAGGTGGCAAAATTGCTTCTGGCAAGGTCTGCTCGCCATTTTGCAGCATCTGCTCACCATCTTCCGGTATCTGCCCGCCCATAGACGAGGGATGATCATCTATGTCCATCTGATCATTCTGGGTCCCCAGGATTTCCTCCAAGATCGATGGTTCATTCTCGAGCTGAATGGTGGACGCTTCCATCATAAATGTATGTTTCTTAGCTGGATGAAGTTGAAGGAGACATTCTCGGGCCTTTCTTTGGTCTCCCTTTAACGTTCCTGCGCCACTAGCTGTTGGGAATTTGATACAATAGTGGTAGGTTGAAACTGCAGCTTTGAATTCATTCAAAAATGGCCGGCCAAGGAACCCGTTATAGGTGGATTCTTGATCTACGACCAAGAAATCCACCATTCTAGTTATGTTCTTTTCTGGGTCCTTGGTCGACACTAATTGTACAGACAACCTAATTATGCCCAACGGCCCTGTTACAGCGTTCCCAAAGCCTAGAATTCGGTGATTTGAATCTTGAATGTAGCCAGCATAGTCGCCCAATTGGTCAAGCGTCTTCTTGAAAATGATATTTGTGTAGGTTCCGGTGTCAACCAGTAGTCGATGTACTTTTGTTCCCATTATCTTAGCACAGATAATGAGAGAATCGTTATGGGGTGTTACGATTCCTTCTAGATCTTCTTCCGTGAACGTCAACTCTGCAGAGTGCAGGACAGACAAGTTGACACCCATTTCTTGTATCTGAGCTACTGCCCGTAGCTCCGCCTTCCTCTTCCGGTTCGAAATTGGTGGTCGTCCATCTGAACAACCTCCAACTGGCCCTGCGGGCTCCTTCATTTGGATTTCGGGAACAGGACCTCCTGCTGACGTTTGAGCTGGTCGCCCGGCTCGATTCCGACGAGATGCTTGTTCTAGGTCCTCCTCATCAGAGTTTTCATCTCTATCTATCTTGCTGGGCTGTCTCTTAACGAACTCAGATAACTTTCCCTCCTCATAGAAACGCCATAGCTGCTTTAGCAAGCCACGACACTCACTTGTAAAATGCCCCACACTCTGATGGTAGGCACACTACTTGTTCTGGTTTAACTTGCTTGCATCTTGACGTATCTTACGGGGAGGTGTGAGCAATTCTTTGTCCCAGACATTATTATAAACTGTATCAATTGATACAGTAAGTATGTGTTTCAGTTCCGTTCCTTCAGTGAACGCTTTCATGTTCTTGGGAGCTCGATAACCACCACCACCAGGCCTTTTTACACCCTCTTTATGTTCTCCTTTGTCCCCCATATCTTTTTGCAGTGCTTCGTGCATGGAGACAAAGACTCCTGCCTGATCACGAAACTCAGCATAAGTTTTCGGGCATCTAAGATGTACATCTTTCCAGAGTTCGGTGCCCTTCTTAAGTCCAGCTAGGACAGCTACGCTTTTGGTGTCCTCGCTGACTAACTCCCCTTCTAGCAAGACTTTATCGAATCTTTCCAAATACGATCGGTCCAACTCGTCATCAGCTTGTTTCAAGTCGGATAATCGATGTCTTTGGGATAGATAAGACCCGGCCGTAGAGAAGTGGGATAGGAACTCTTTGCCCAGCTAGGCAAATGAATGAATTGAAGCCGGTGGCAAAGCCGAAAACCACTTGTGGACACGATCTCCCAGAGTTAAAGGAAAATTTCGGCACTGGGTTGCATCACTTGCCCCCATTGATATCATATAATCAGAATATTTTATTAGATGCACTCGGAGGTCCACCGTGCCCTCATACTGTATGCTAGCAGGAAATTGGATTTTCTTCTGAATGGGGCTTTGAGAATCACCGAAGATAGAGGGGAGGTTGGAAGGGTAGTACTCTCATATCCTCTCTGCTGGTCGAGCTGGACCTGCATGCTTTCAATTGCTTTTCTCATAGAGGCGAGCTCTTTAAAGGATCTCTCCTGACTTGAAGGCTGTTCGGCGAGCAGAGGTGCGTGACCATCTATTCACCGCAGTCCCCCACTTGGCGTGGGAACCCCCTGGGTTGGCCTCCTAGGATTGGGCTCTGGGTCTGGGCCAAGGCGACTAAAAGCTGACCTAGTCAGCCTCTCGTGGACTGACTGGCAAGCAGGTGCAGCGGCTGGGCGAGCTATTCCGACTATTGGATGCATCTCAGTTGCTCCTCGGCCGCGGCAACCTAATCTCTCCAGAGCACTTTGACGTGCGCCCTGACTCACCCCTACGGCCGGATTCTGGGTTGAACCCCCCTGACTGGTTGCCTCAGCGAGCTGTTTATCCTTGCCTTTTGCCCTACGAGCCTGGGCGCTGTCTGCTTCATTTAAATGGTCTCCCCAGGCCTTCTCCTGTTCTCGAGTCTTTGTGGGGCTATGCCTTGCTCGTACATAAGAGGGGCCAGGCTGGACCTGTTGTCTTTGTAGTGCCTGGAGCATTGCTATTGTCCGTGCCAATTCGTCTGGATTGCGGGCAAAAGCGTCCAGCTCAGGCGGCATCAATTGACGAGCAATTGTGGTTCGATTCACTTGCTCGTTTCTGCTCGTTCCTGCTCGCCTACCAGCCTGAGACATCCGGGAGTGTGAGTCCCTTGTCATATGTTGGGAGGGTTGTGTTTCACGTGATTGAGGCATCTTCAGTGGACGTATCAAGTATTATTTCTTAGTTTTTTATGAAGAACACCAAGAATACCAAGAACACTTTTCTTTAAAAATTCAAAATTAAGTCCAAAGTTTTTGTGTAATCTCTCTGTATTCAATGAATCGGAGGTTCGAACCCTCCTTCTAGCGTCAATTTGTTGATGATCGTTTCTAATCTCGAAGATTAGTGGCTGTTTTTTATGGTTAATTGATCACCAAACAATTACGTGTGATTGATCACTAACGTAATTAGTGAATACGAAATTTTAGGTTTAGGTTTGGTAAGAATGTTTATAAGCTTACGTGATAAATTCGATCGTAAGATAAACGAGCTGCTTTAGAATCGTAGGCGAAGTTTGGACGTGTATAATAATTTGTGCCTATTTTCTTGACTTGAAAAAATCTAAGTATTTATAGACATTTGCCTAGCAGGAGGTGTCATGACCTTTGGCCTACCAGGCCTGCATGCACGACACCTGGGCTTTAACTAATTTGACCTTATATAAACTAAATTCTATCCTTATCTGCTGGACTTGCTCGCAGTCAAGAGCTGCTCGTCCTATTGAACTTGTCCTTGAGGTGTCTTTAACTTGATTTTGTTGGTCTTTGGTCTTGTTAAAGTGTAGCTTTGACTTTGCGGTTGGATCTGGTCGGCAGAGTGCTGATTGTGCTTGCTTGGTCTTTGCTCGAATTTCTATAGCTTTTGATCGGATTCTGTTCGCTCATTTCATCTTTGCATAGTATGCAGGATTTGTTCGCCAGATACCTTGTTAAGTCTTGATCTTGGGTTAATTTCGTCTTAATCCACGGGTGTTTTGTGCTAATCCTGATCGCCCAAATAGTGATTATGCTCGCCTATCAACAAATGAGTCAATGTCCTAGTTACACTCATTCTCATTATCTCAAATTATGAGACGGTCTCATACAAGACCTACTCAATAATAATACATTATACACATTTTACTACAACCATCAGATTGTTTTTTCTATTTTTTTTTTTCCTTTTAACCTTGACTAACCAATTTTACTTATCGGTCAAAGAATGGATCCAAGATTTTATTTCAGGGAGAACGGAAATTTTATTTAATAATATTTACATTGGTATATAAACCTTAGAAGGTGGACAATACCAGATTTTATGTTATTTTTCATGTTAATAATATCAGTACTTATCTTGTTATAATAGTTTCCATCCTAAAACTCAACCATATAAGCAACTGCAACGCGTCTCTGAGCTGATGAATATGACTGCACATGGCGGCCATGACTTGTTTTTATACTGGAGTCTCATTCTTATTTGTTTACTCAATTATCTAATTTGATGTGTTCTAACTTTTTATATTTATATTTTAACTACAATGTTTTCTTAATGTTTTATATTTGTATTTTACATGAGACTTGCTCTCTTAAATTCTTTTAGTCAAACATTTATATACCTTCTAAGCTAATTAAAAATTTAAGAGTAAATTTTATATATAATTTTATTATGAAACTGTTTTAAGATATTGAATATTTGATAAAGAGTATCGATAATTTAACCAGGAGTATCATTAATTTGGATTTAAATTTTTTTACAACAATTATAAAATAATATCACCGATTCAGATTAATGATACTTTTAATTAAATATTCGATACTTAAATATAATTTTATAATAAATTTATCATGAACTATTTTTATATAATATTTTCTCTAAACTCTTGAAAGAATTAGCTTATACTTCCTCCGTCCCTAAGTAAACTTCTCACTTTCCTTTTCGGGCCGCCCCCAGTAAACTTCTCATTCCATAAATGGTAAAAATAACACTTTATTACATATAACCTCTACCCTTCAAATTCACACAATATTACCAAAGTGTCACTCATTCAATTCACTTTTCAACATTATTCATTACTTTATCCCAAAAGTCAACATGTGACCCACCATATATTAATAAATAAATACATTTTCTTAAACCATTCAAAGAGGATCATGACTGAACTTAGAAGATGCCTAAGTTGCCTATGTACCCCTTTAAAGAGGATTAAGTCATAACGTAGTTCAAGGGGGTGGCATAAATAGTTTATACTCATGTAGGCTAGGAGTGACATACTGTTTAAACTCGTGTGTCAAGGAGACGTTATTTGAATTTATTTGATAGTTTATACTCGTATCAAGAAGTATTTCAACTTCAAATTTGTAGCCAGTTTGATCTCTTGTCAAGGAGACTTCATTTTCAATTTTGTAGATAGTTTAGGCTCGTATCAAGGAGCATTGAATTTCAAACTTGTAGATAGTTTATACTCGTATTAAGGAGTATCATTTGATTTGGAGAGAGACTTCAATTTGTTCTTCGGCTTGAGAGCATCAGACAGTTTAGTAAGAATCAATGAGTTTTGACTTGATGAAGACTTCAGCTTGATCTTTAACTTGAGAGCTTCAGATAGTTTAGTCTTTCGTCAAGGAGACTTGATTTGGATTTGAGATAGTTTTCGATCGAATCAAGGAGCATCATTTGGTTCTAGAAGGCTTCAATTTGATCTCCGGTTTAAGAGCTTCAGACAGTTTTATCTTGTCGAGGAGATTTAATTTGATGGACTTTGAGATAGTTTTCGCTCGTATCAAGGAGCTTCACTGTCAATTTATGCTCTTGTCAAGGAGCATTTGATTTTAGGGACTTTGAGATAGTTTTCACTCATATCAAGGAGCTTTACAGACAGTTTACACTCTTGTCAAGGAGCATTTGATTTGAGGGACTTTAGGTAGCTTCTTCGAGCACGATATCTCCTTGCTTGACCAATTGCATGACCTTTTCCTTGAAGATGAAGTAGTCTTCAATTGGGTGGTCCACTAAGAGGTGGTACTTGCAGAATTTTGGGTCGTTAGTGCGTTCAGCTTCTTCTGGCCATCCTAGGCAACTCAATGAGCTTTGCATCGAGCAAGTCATCAAATATTCCTGAGACGTCAGAGTCTGAGAAAGGATATTGTTTATGTCGCAACTCTTTCAGAGTCAGCCTGCTTTTCCCCTGTTGCGAGGAAGGCCCGTTAGGTATTCCTTGCTTGAAGGCTTAACATATGTCATCTCGCGATGCTTTTGACTTGGTAGTTCTTCAACTCCACTTGCGGTCATGCTTAGCTCCATGTCATGAGCTCTTGTAGCCAAATCTTCAAAGGTCTTTGGTTGAATTCCTTGAAGAATGTATCGGATGCCCTATTGCATGTCTTGGATGCATATCTCGATTGCAGAAGCCTCAGAAAGTCGGTCCTTTCAATTCAAGCTCAAGTTCCTCCATCTATTGATGTAATCGATCACGTGCTCATTTATCCTCTGGCGAGTGTTGGCTAGCTCGATCATGCTAACTGTCCTCCTTGTCCTGTAGAAGCGGTTTAGGAACTCGTACTCCATTTGATCCCAACTGTCGATGGAGTTGGTCTCCAAGTCGATATACCAGTCAAATGCATTTCCTTTCAAGGAGCGGACGAACTGCTTTGCCAGAAGATCTCCATAAGTTCTGGCGTTGTTGCAAGTTTTGACGAAGTGAGCTACGTGCTGCTTCGGGTTCCCTTTGCTGTCAAATTGTTGGAACTTCAGGGGTTGGTAGCCAGCTGACATCCTCAAGTCGTCAATCCTTTTGGTATAAGGCTTGGTGTAAGTGAATGATGATTTGGAGCCATCGTCGAACTTACTCTTTACCGTCTCTAGTATGAGCTCCTTGAGTTGATTGACTTGGATCCCTCCATCTGATGAGATCTGAAGCTCTCTTGCAGTTGTCTCCATTTCTGTTGCATGGTGTTTGGCTGAGGTCTCTGATTAGGCGTGAAATTATCATGATTTGTCGTTAGAAATGCCCCAGTTTTGGTCGATTTTGTTGAGTATTTAGAGTCAATTGAGTATTATTTCTACACATTGATGAATTTATCTCTTTGATGCTCATAGGTGAATCAAGGATGAAAAATGGAGTTCGTAGGACTTTGAATCGACTCAAATGGATGCCCGGATGAGAAGATATCGAAGAAATACGATTGGTGTTAGTGCGGAAGAAGAAAAGTATTAGTTGGAGCACTTTTGGAGTCACTCGAGTGGATCAACTCGAGCACTAGCGCTCGAGGGTATTTCTTGAGCGCCTAAAACTTACAGAAGATTTCTCGCATTCGAGCAGCTCGAGCGCCACCGCTCGAGCGTGTTGCTCGAGCGCCCTAAAACATGCAGAGAAATTTTGGCATTCGACCAGCTCGAGTGGAGGCGATCAAGCACTTGCACCATTCGAGCTACACAGCTCGAGCGTGCTTGCTCGAGCACTTTCAAAATTTGTGCTTTCGGATGCGTTTTTCTGCCCATGAGTTCATGATTCGGCCCGACGCTTATATATACTCATTCCAAACTCGTTTTTTAGGATTACCACAGACACCACAACATACCATATCATTTTTAGAGTTATTTTTTGGAGAAGAAGAGACAAGCAAGCTTTAGATTTACATTTTTGAGGTTTTCTTTACGAATTCATATTACGGTTTTGCTTTTTAGTATCGTTTCTTTAGACCTTTGTTCTTAAATACTTTGAGACTTTGTTTTATCAATTTAATTTGAGTTCTTAGCATTGATTTCTTGAAACCCTAGTTTATGTTTGATAATTTATTCGTTATAATCATTATGTTCATGTTCGTTATTTCTTCAATTGTTTTCGTTTACGTAAAAACCATGTCTAGCTAAAACCCTTACATGCTTGGGGTAGGATGAACTCGTAGAAGTAGGTTGTGGGTACGTAATTAGGGTAATTCGTGATGTTTAGTTTTAATTCTCTTAATTAATGAATTCTTAAAATCAATCTTAACTTTACCTTTGAATTTCGTACAAAAATTGTTAGAGAGAGGACGACCTTATCACTCTTTAATAACTATTAGGCTTAATGAGAGGGTTTAGAAAGGGTTAATTAATCTACCGGTTTACCTAAGGAGGATGACCGCATCACCTTAGTTTAAATTAGGGTCTCGTTAATTAAGTACAATCTATTAACTCGTTAGTGGATTAGTGAAGTTGATTGCTAGGATAAAGTATTTGGGTTTTAATTCTTGAGCTTTCATCTTACAATTTTTAACTTAGGTTATTTCTTTTGCGTCACGGTTATCTTGATTATGTACCTGCTCCGTTAGTATACGTAGGAATTCCTAACCTAAGCATCACCATCACATATTTGAATACAAACCTTAGTTAATTTGTTTCATTCATTCTTTAGTTTAATTAGTTTACTTTAGTTTAGAATTAATTCTTTAAAAAATCCAAAAACATACATTCATATTAGCTACGACGTGTAGATCTTCAGGGATCTGTTCGCATACACTCCTTCCCTTGGGTTCGATAATACTTGGTCGCTATACTTACTCATACTACAGTGAACCCGTACGCTTGCGGGGAAACTACTAGTAGAAAGTTAGTATATTCGGTTCAAGTCAATGGCGATGTTGCCGGAGATGGCGTAGTATGTCTTTTGAATAGGACTTGTAGATAGCTTAGTAGTTAGTAGTGAGTGATTTACTTTTCTGTTTTATTCGTACGTATTCGGCAATTACGTTTTTATTCTTTTGTTAGTGTTTCAGGTTTATGAAAACATGCTTGCAAGGTTATACGAGTGAAGAGAGACTACAGCTAGATCTTGAGACAATAGCAAGAAGAAACCGAGTCTTCTTAAGTAGGATGAACGCCGCCGGAGGAGAGAACGAGAACGTGAACATGGATATTAGTAATGAGTTGGATGATGCTGCAAATGAGTTCAATCAGGTAGTGGGCCGAGTTGACGGCACTAGAGGGAGTGGTAGCCAGAATCAAGTTCTATTAGGGGACAGCCAGAGCCAAAACCCTGGTACACAGAATACAAACAATCCAGCTCATAACCTTGTCCAAAATCCTCAAAACAACCCTGCTTACCCACAGAACAACTTCCCACAAAACAACTTACCTTACCCTTACCCATACCCACCATATCCATATCCACCATACCCGAACCCTCCACCTCCTGTTTACAACCAACCACCAGTCTATCAACCACCACCACCCCAACAAGTACTCGTACCACCTGCTAATCCTCAGCACGTTCCTCAGAACGCAGATCAGAACATGGCTATTCGAGGAAGGTTCGCAGCACAACCGTAGAGGTACTATGATGGAGTGGCATTGCCCCCTGTAGAGTTAAACAACTTCTCAATTTCCTCTGGAATTCTAAAGTTGCTTACCGAGAATTAATTCAAGGGGGAGGTTGGGAAGGAGAATCCCCATACTCATCTGAGGAGTTTTCTGATAAACGCATCCACGTTCAATTATAACGGCATGTCTTAAGATGCCAAGAGGCTCAGGTTGTTCTCTTTCTCTTTGACGGGAATAGCAAAGGAGTGGTACGAAAACACGCTCCCACGAGGAGGTGTAACCACATGGGCCGAGCTCGAGTGTCTGTTCCTCGAGTGATTCTACCCTCCATCTAGAACCATTAAAGCAAGGATATAAATTTCTTTTTTCCGCCAGAAGCCAGGAGAGGATATACGTCAGGCATGGGAGAGATACTCGAACATGTTGATTGAGTGCCCGCAGCACGGGTACAATGAGGGGGACATCATGGCATTCTTCTATAGTGGAGCCAGCAAGGCTGGTCAAGCCCATCTAGATGCATGTGCTTGAGGCAGTTAGAGATGAGATTGAGGAGAGATGAGATTAGAAGAAAAAGAGCCTGAGGCAGTTAGAGATGAGATTGAGGAGATGGGAGTTGAGAAAGGGGTTGAGGGTGAAGGCACTCAGAAGAGTAAAGATTTGGATGAGAGTAAAGAGCCTGAAGAGGAGGGCATTGAGGAGATTGAGAGAGTTCCAAAGTGGAAGAAGGCAAAGGAAGCAAGGAAGAATGTAAAAGAATCTGAGAGAGATGAATGGGGGTACCCAAATCTGTGATACCTGTGTCATATCCACAACGCTTCATGAAAAAGAAGCTTGATAAGAAATTCGCTAAATTCCTTGATGTTTTTAAAAAGTTACATATTAACATTCCTTTTTATGATGCTTTAGAACAGATGCCTAACTACGCCAAGTTCCTGAAGGACTTGATAGCGAAGAGACGGAGAGTGGATGGACCCGAGCTAGTGCACTTGAACCACGAGGTTAGTGCTATGGTGCACAAGGCGCTTCCTCCTAAGATGAAGGATCCCGGCAGTTTTACCATTCTATGTGATATCGGGAACAGGATCAAGAAAAGATCTTTGTGTAATCTCGGGGCGAGCATTAATTTGATGCCTCTTTCGTTGTTCAAGAAGTTAGAAGGGGGTGAGCTTCAACCCACGATGATGACGCTCCAGCTTGCTGATAGGTCTATCACTAGACCTCAAGGAGTAGTGGAGGATGTTCTAGTGACGGTAGCGAATCACGTTTTTCCCGCCGACTTCGTGGTACTCGATATGGAGGAGGACGAGCATGTACCGCTGATTTTAGGGAGGCCGTTTTTAGCTACAGTCGGGATGGTACTTGATGTAGCGAATGGGAAGATTACGGTCAAAGTTGATGATCAAGAAGTGAAGATAGCTATTTATGAAGCTATGAAATACCCATTGGGAGATGAGAGCTGCCACTTCATTGACATCACGGACACTTGTGTTGAAGACACACTTCTAGACCCTTGCTCTTTCTATGTTCATCAGTTTGATTATCCTATTCTTGACGATCTCTCTTATGGTTCTTATGATCTTGATTATTTTGACAGCTTGAAAGACAATGAAGATGTCAAGTTCTTGGAGATGAAGAAAGTTGAGGATGAGGACGACTTGGAAGCCGAAGAGTCGACTTTCAAGAAGATGTTCGATAAGGCGCCACCACTGGAGGTGAAAAAAGGAGCTGAAACCACTTCCCGATCACCTCAAGTACGCCTACTTGGATGAGACCGATAAGTATCCGGTAATTGTATCTACCCTTTTATCTGATGATCAGCTTGAGAGACTTTTAGTAGTACTTCGTAAGCATAAATCTGCTATAGGATGGTCGATCGCGGATATTAAGGGAATTAGTCCTTCCATTTGCATGCATAGGATTAGATCAGAAGAGGGTAGAAAACCGGTAGTGCAAAACCAACGTAGAGTTAATCCGGTAATTCAAGAGGTGATACATAAAGAGGTTTTGAAGTTGTTAGATAGCAACATGATCTTTGTGATTTCTGATAGTCCATGGGTGAGTCCGTTGCATATAGTTACAAAGAAAGGGGGTACCACGGTGATTAAGACTGGGTCTAATGAATTGGTAGCCACTAGATTAGTGACGGGATGGCGTATGTGTGTTGACTATAGGGAGTTGAACAAGGCAATGTGTAAGGATCACTTTCCTCTACCGTTCCTTGATCAGATGATTGATAGATTAGGTGGTTTTGAGTATTACTGTTTCTTAGATGGGTATTCGGGGTATAATCAGATAATGATAGCCCCCGATGATTAAGAGAAAACCACCTTCACCTGCTATTATGGGACTTTTGCTTTCAGGAGGATGCCGTTTGGGTTGTGTAATGCACCCGCCACCTTTCAAAGGTGTATGATGGCTATTTTTCATGGTTTGATTGAAAAGATTATGGAAGTTTTCATGGACGACTTCTCCGTCTACGGGGAGTCGTTTGATAAATGTCTAATCAATCTTGAAGTTGTGTTGAGCAGGTGTGAAGAGATGAACTTGGTGCTAAATTGGGAGAAGTGTCACTTCATGGTGAGAGAGGGTATTGTTCTTGGACATCATGTGTCCTCGAAAGGTATCCAGGTTGACAAGGCGAAAGTGATTGCTATTGAGAAGCTTCCACCACCTTCGACCGAGAAGGGGATTCGGTCATTTTTAGGACATGCGGGATTCTATAGACGTTTCATCAAAGACTTTTCACAAATTGCTAAACCCCTTTCGCGGCTTCTTGAAAAAGAATTCGCCTTTGAGTTTACTAATGAGTGTTTAGTGGCTTTTAACAGGTTGAAAGAAGCATTGGTGAATGCCCCGATACTTGTGACCCCGGATTGGTCTAGCCCGTTCGTGCTGATGTGTGATGCTAGTGACTTTGCGATGGGGGTTGCTTTGGGGCAGATTCGTGAGAAACATTTTCACGCTATATAATATGCCTCGAAGATGCTGAATTCTGCTCAAGTGAATTACACTACAACCGAAAAGGAGCTGTTAGCGGCCGTGTATGCCTTTGATAAATTTCGACCCTACCTAGTAGGGACGAAAACAATAGTATATACTATATACGGACCACGCAGCGATTCGGTACCTTATGAGTAAGAAGGATGCAAAGCCCCGTCTCATTCGTTGGATCTTATTACTCCAGGAGTTCGATGTCAAAATTCGAGACAAGAAGGGATGTGAGAATGTGATAGCTGATCACCTCTCAAGGTTGGAGCTTACAAAGGAAAACACCGTGGAAGATCGAGAGGTGAACGATGAATTTCTGGACGAGAAGCTCTTTGGCTTAGGAGATATTCCAGTATATCGAGTTGAAGGGAAGGCGTCGTGGTTTGCAGACTATGCTAATTATTTAGCAAGTGGAGAGTTACCTGCTGAGATAGACTCGGTACATCGGAAGGCATTTCTGAAGAAAGTTCAGGAGTTTATTTGGGACGATCCCTACTTGTTCAAAAGAGGGATTGATCATGTGTTGAGAAGGTGTGTGCCAGAGGAGGAGTGGAATGATATCATAAGGCATTGTCACGCCTTACCATGTGGAGGACATTTGAGTGGAGAGAAGACCGAAAGAAGGTGCTTCAATCTGGTTTTTATTGGTCAACTCTTTTGAGAGATTGCATGGAATGGGTCAAGAGGTGTGAAAAGTGCCAACAATTTGGCTCCATTACTAAGAGTGACGAGATGCCGCTGCACGTGTTCATGGAAGTTGAGGTATTTGACGTATCGGGAATTGATTTTATGGGTCCATTTCCTCCTAGCAATGGATTCTTGTACATTCTCGTGTGCGTTGATTACGTCTCTAAATGGATTGAAGATGTCCCGACTAGAGTGAATGATTCCCGAGTGGTGATTGAGTTCTTGAGGAAGAACATTTTTGCGAGATACGGAGTCCCAAGAGCTTTGATTAGTGATGGGGGAAGTCACTTTGTGAACAAGTGGATGGAAAAGTTGCTGTCAAAATATGAGGTAAGTCATCGAGTCTCTACTGCTTGTCATCCTCAATCTAACGGTCTTGCAGAGGTATCGAATCGTCAAATCAAGGAGATCCTTGAAAAGACGGTGAGCATTAGTAGGAAGGATTGGGTAATGAAGCTTGATGATGCACTTTGGGCGTATAGGACAGCTTTCAAAACTCCTCTCGGTATGTCTCCTTACCAATTGGTTTTTGGAAAGGCATGTCATTTGCCCGTGGAGTTGGAGCACAAGGCATATTGGGCGATCAAGAAGCTGAATTTTGATAGTGCCTTGGTTGGTGAGAAGAGATTACTCCAATTGCATGAGTTGGAGGAGTTTCGAGATAGTGCCTATGAGAATGCCCGAATTTTCAAGGAGAAGACCAAGAAGTGGCATGATGCACGATTGAGGAGAAAGGAGTTCAAAGTGGGTGATTAAGTCCTCGTATTCAATTCGAGGATGAAGCTGTTTGGTGGAAAGCTCAAGTCCAAGTGGAACGGGCCATATATTGTGAGGGAAGTGCATAAGAGTGGATTCCTTGAAGTCGAGAAGGAGGATGGACATAGATTCATGGTGAACGGGCATCGAGTAAAGAAATTCTTCAACTTCTCTTATGAGAATAAGGGAGGTATTTTAGATTCTCAAGTCCCGTGAGCTCCTTCGAGCTCGGTCCGGCATTAGGACCTTAAAATTAGCGCTAAATGGGAGGCAACCCATTTTTACTTGCTTTTATGTGTTTTGTTTATTTTATCGTTTTGTGAATCGTAAGTGTTAACCTCGTTTGTAGAGAGTTTTTTTGGGTGTAGGCTTGTTTCGTGGTGCTTAATTCGAGCAAGTGAGCTTAAGGAAAGCAATTCATGAAGTTGGAGATATTTCGAGTAGTAAAACATTCGATTGATGGAGTTTGAGGTAACCTGAACCCCAAACGTAGACTTCTTTGTGAAGTCGAAGTTTGGGGGGGTGATGTTTCTTGTCATTCGTTACTTTGCATTGATAGTTATTTAAGTTCATAAGAATTTAGTGTACTTACTCGTACGTGCTCATTCTTTTCAAACTTTATTATTGCTTAGCAAGAACAAAGTTTGGGGGGGGTGTAATTGTACTTCGAGTTCGTACACGAGAAAATTGGTCAAATTTTTTGAAAATATCGATGCATGAGGGTAGTTGGATCGACTTAAGTGTGAGTGCTTAAGTTCGACTTGAATTGGCTTGGTAATTTGCACGTTTGGAAGAGACCCCAACTCCTCAGTCGAATGAGCGACCTGGCTTAAATCGAGGAGTTCTCAGGTTAGTTCATGTTTTGGTTGAGTTTTATGATTGTTCGAGCTTGGTTCGTATGCAAATTTCGGGTTTTGGACGTCGAAAATTCATGTTGAAAGGAGGTACTGCTCGAGTGGCACCACTCGAGCGCCTCCGCTCGAGCTGTTTGCTCGAATGCCCGAGTTGTACAAAAGATTTTCACCGCTCGAGCCCTTGTGTCATTCGAGCTCTACGCTCGAGCACGACCGCTCGAGCGGGTCTGCTCGAGCGGATCACGGGTTTAGCCCAAATTCGACCCATCCTCTATAAATACCCCCTCCACACGTTTTCACACACTTACACACACTCAAGGGGGCAATTTGCAGTGTTTTCGAATGAATTTCACGATTTCTCATTTGTTTTGCTCAATTTTTTCACAAATCCTCCTTAAATTTTCAAGCAAGGTACGTAATCTCTATCTTTTGTCATTCAATTTGTAGTTTAAGGTTGAATTAGGCATGAGTTGAGCATATGAACTAGGGTTCATGAGTTGTTCGAAATTTTTGGGGATTTTTATAAAAACTTGTTGATTCTTGATTCCTTATTGATGAATGTTGATAATATGCTATAGGTTTACTCGTTTTACTTTCAATTTTGGAATTGCATGAGTAGAAGGGGTGAATTTCTAGAGTGAGAAAGTAGGAATTTATGAAAAGGAAATGAGTTTTGCATGTTGAGAAGAAATTTTTGTGAATTGAGATTGAATTGAGCATGAATGAGTATGAATTGAGACTTGAGCATGTAAATTACATAATTTGAGTAATGTTACTTCATGATAGACTTAAATGTGGGCATTAGTGAGTCGAGATTGATGAATTGTTTGTTAACTACTTGAGAACTTTGGAATGAAAGCATGAGATTTGGAATTGATTGAACTCAAGTTGAGATTGAATGTGAATGAATTGAAATTGATGTTACTTGGGACGTTTGGAATTGCTTTGAATTGTGTAGAATGTCAAGAAGGGGTTTGAAATACTTTGTGTGTTTTGCTTAGGTACAATGGCTCCTAAGAAGAATGAGGACCGAGTCTTGAGTTTTGCTGAATTAGAAGAAGTCACGAATGAGCTTAGGAGGAAAAGTCTGCTGCCCTCGAGATGGGATGATCTGAACTATGAGGGGAGTTGGAGGTACATTGCTTACAGATGGAGCCTGATAACCGGGAAGGTGGAGAAGACCCGGAGATCCGTGGTGAGTTTCATGAGAGACTTAGGGATTGAGGAGGAGATCAGAAGAATCTTCAGGAGGAACAATATGACGTAGTTCTTCGAGATGCTTCTGTACATGGAGACGAATGCAGATTTGGTGGAACAATTCCTTGCCACGGTTGAGAAGACGGACGAAAACTCATTCAAGTTCAAGTACCGGAATGAGTGGCAGTATTGCGAGGTCGGAGCTGTCAACCTTGCATTTGGGCTTCCAGCCTTATCTAGGCCAAACCGTGTGTCAAAGTCATACAAGGCGAATTCGTTTTGGAACGACATCACGGGCAGCATGGCCGGGGAGTATAAAGGGCAGAATGCACGAGCATCGGCGATCAGAAATCCGGTGATTCGGTACTTAGAGAGGATCTTAGGAAACACCATATATGCCCATTCTGAGACGGGAATTGTCACGAGTAAGCAACTTTAAGGAATTTGGTATCTCTTATACACAAAGGATCACGACTTCGGAAGGGATTTCTTGGAGCACCACTACGAGGCCCCGTTTAAGCTTGGTGCTAAGACTTCGAAGGTTCGAGGAGGGGGGTTGATTTATGTATTCGTGAAGAGTCTTAGATTCGAGCCGTGTTCGGGTCCCTGCCAAGGCATGGATTTAGGATTTGAGCAGATGACCAACACCCTGATGTTCGAGCGTTGGATGGGAAGTTATTGCATAAGATACAAGGATGATGGCCTCTTCCCGCTGCCAAACGATAAGCTTGTGACCTTGAAGGGAAAGAAGAAGCAGAACATGGGGATGAACGGAGAGCAGCACCTTGTTATAGGTGCTTAGTATACAGCTGATGTTGACAGCCGAGGACTCCGGGATGTTAGGCCCGTGAAGAGGAACCGAGGAGAAGGCACAGGTGGTGCCAGTTCGAGTGGAGCAGCCGATTTACAAGAAGAGGAGGAACAAGAATACGAAGAGGGGCACGATGAGGAAGGAGAAGCAGCGGGCGAGGGCCCGCAAGAGATGGAAATTGAGTCACTCGGAATGCAGTCGCCCGGGCAGTGGTACCCCATGTATGACGAGTGGATGCAGATGGGCAACAACATCCAGAATCTCCAGACGGATGTGACATACTTGCGTGAGACGTAAGATAGGTTGGACACGAGAACAGCCCGCATGGAGGATCAGTTCTCAGATATGCACCGCTGGATGGAGTCACTTTTCGTGTCTCACTTGGGAGCTGATCACCCGAACTACCGTCCACCGCTGCCTCCTGATGCATGAAGAGTCATGGGATTCCCCCAGTTTCTATTTCTTTTTTCTTTTCTTTCCTTTTCTTATTTTTGCTTTTGAGTGTGAACTATCTGGTTTGAGTGGTGTGAATTCATTATGGGATTGTATTGGAAGTATTTCAGACTGTTAGGTTATGATTTGAATTGAATTGATTTGATGATTGATTGATTTCACGCTTATTTACTAGTATCACTTGCTTATTGATGATTCTTGAGTATGACTTGGTGAGTAGAGTAAGTTGTGAGGTTGAGTTAGGAGTCTATTGTGTGAGTGTTTGAGTTAGAGTTGATTTGAGAGAGAACTAGTATGCTTGCGAATTTTCCTTTTGAGTGTTTGTGTGATGAGAGTGAGAATTCACTAGGACTAGCATGGATGTGAAAGCCGTGAGATTTGAGCCTTTTGAGATTTTGATGCATGAAATGATCTCTTCGTTTGTGAGTGGATCATCACCTTAGAGGATGCTAGAACTTGTGTGTGCTCTTGTTCCTTGATTGTGTCTAGTTTGATATGCCGAATGTGATCTTAGGCCATCTTTGTTTTGATTGAGTCACTTAGCCAAAAAATTTCCTTACCATTGACATTTGTCCCTTGTTAGCCCCGTTGAGCCTTAAGTCTATTTCATTTGCTAGCACATTTAAACATTATTCCAAGTTCCTAAGCCTTTTTGTCCCAATTTGAGTGGAGAATAGGAAAAGTGTGAATGTGAAGGGATTGATTTGAGTTGAAAAAGGAAAATGTTATTGCTTGAGTGATTATGAGAAGAAGGTGTGATGAAGTTTTGAGTTGTGGGAAAGAAGAAAAAAAATTGAGAATGAGCAAAAGAAAAAATGAGCTCATGTGTTTGTGCGAAAAAGAGAAAAAAAAGTGATTGAAATAAAAAAGTGAAAGGAGTTAGAAAGAAAAAAAAAAGTGAAGTGTTGAGAGTATTGGAATTGAAAGTGTGTTGATTGAAATTATTTGACGTATTCTGTTCCTAATCTCGAAGTACCAAAGTTGACTTTCTATTCTCCATTCACTTGAGTCACTTGCCCATATTGTTATCCCACCTGTCCAAAGAGCCTACATTACAACCTTGAGAAAAGTTCTTTTTTATTCGGCATTGATTTCTAGAGTATGGTCGGAGTTGAGAGTGCTTACAAGCCTATGGCTGCCGATATGTGTGATTGATTGTTTAAGTGAGTCCCTTTATCATTGATATACACTTGTGAGGGAATGAAGCACATCGTTGAGTGCACATCCATGTTTGATCTTGGTGTTTCTTGTTGTTGTTGCATGAGTATGATGAAGGAAGGTGAGTGAGTATACGTGTGATTGATCTTTGAAACTCGAGTTCATTTGCTTGCATGATTTGATTCTTTGACTCATTCCTAACAATTTCACTTGACTTATTATTTCATTGCTTGGGGACAAGCAATATGGTAATTTGGGGGGGGGGGGGGGGGGGGGGGGTTGATTAGGAGTGAAATTGTCATGATTCGTCGTTAGAAATGTCCCAGTTTTGGTCGATTTTGTTGAGTATTTAGAGTCAATTGAGTATTATTTCTACACATTGATGAATTTGTCTCTTTGACGCTCATAGGTGAATCTAGGACGAAAAACGGAGTTCGTAGGACTTTGAATCGACTCAAACGGATGTCCGGATGAGAAGATATCGAAGAAATACGATTGGTGTTAATGCGGAAGAAGAAAAGTATTAGTTGGAGCACTTTTGGAGTCACTCGAGTGGATCAACTCGAGCACTAGCGCTCGATCGTGTTGCTCGAGCGCCTAAAACTTACAGAAGATTTCTTGCATTCGAGCAGCTCGAGCGCCACCGCTCGAGCGTGTTGCTTGAGCGCCGCAAAATATGCAGAGAAATTTTGGCATTCGACCAGCTCGAGCAGAGGCGCTCGAGCAGAGGCGCTCAAGCACTTGCACCATTCGAGCTACACAGCTCGAGCGCCACCGCTCGAGCGTGCTTGCTCGAGCACTTTCAAAATTTGTGCTTCCGGATGCATTTTTTCGGCCCATGAGTTCACGATTCGGCCCGACGCTTATATATACTCATTCCAAACTCATTTTTTAGGATTACCACAGACACCACAATATACCATATCGTTTTTAGAGTTTTTTTTTGGAGAAGAAGAGACGAGCAAGCTTTAGATTTACGTTTTCGAGGTTTTCTTTACGAATTCATTGTACGGTTTTGCTTTTTAGTTTTGTTTCTTTAGACCTTTGTTCTTAAATACTTTGAGACTTCGTTTTATCAATTTAATTTGAGTTCTTAGCATTGATTTCTTGAAACCCTAGTTTATGTTTGATAATTTATTCGTTATAATCATTATGTTCATGTTCGTTACTTCTTCAATTGTTTTCATTTACGTAAAAATCATGTCTAGCTAAAACCCTTGCATGCTTGGGGTAGGATGAACTCGTAGAAGTAGGTTGTGGGTACGTAATTAGGGTAATTCGTGACGTTTAGTTTTAATTCTCTTAATTAATGAATTCTTAAAATCAATCTTAACTTTACCTTTGAATTTCGTACGAAAATTGTTAGAGAGAGGACGACCTTATCACTCTTTAATAACTATTAGGCTTAATGAGAGGGTTTAGAAAGGGTTAATTAATCTACCAGTTTATCTAAGGAGGACGACCGCATCACCTTAGTTTAAATTAGGGTCTCGTTAATTAAGCATAATCTATTAACTCGTTAGTAGATTAGTGAAGTCGATTGCTAGGATAAAGTATTAGGGTTTTAATTCTTGAGCTTTCATCTTACAATTTTTAACTTAGGTTATTTCTTTTCGTCACGGTTATCTTGATTATGTATCTGCTCCGTTAGTATACGTAGGAATTCCTAACCTAAGCATCACCATCACATATTTGAATACAAACCTTAGTTAATTCGTTTCATTCATTCTTTAGTTTACTTAGTTTACTTTAGTTTAGAATTAATTCTTTAAAAAATCCAAAAACATACATTCATATTAGCTACGACGCGTAGATCTTCAGGGATCTGTTCGCATACACTCCTTCCCTTGGGTTCGATAATACTTGGTCGCTATACTTACTCATACTACAGTGAACCCGTACGTTTGCGGGGAAACTACTAGTAGAAAGTTAGTATATTCGGTTCAAGTCAGTCTCCTCATCGTCGTGGCCCTCAACTTGCTTTCCTTTGACGTTGTTTGCATCACCGCCATCCATCCTATTCATCAGGCATGTGACCTGGATGTCTTGACTCTTGACATGTTGGGTGAGCCCTTCAACAGCTTTGAGCAAACTGGCAAATCGTTCCTTGATGTTTGAGGCATCCATCGTAATGATAGTTAAGTTTGCTTGAGAAGAGAAGAGATGAGAGGTAGTCGTAAAAATTACAACTTGAATTTCTTCGAATTTGATTTAGGAATTTATGCGGGTTTGACCAACTCTGGACTTGCTCCTCTGATTCTTCTCTTCGGTTGAGTTTGACTCGAATAAAATCTTTGTCTTCGATCTCGTTCGGAGTTGAACTTGGAACGTTTTAACGTTTTATCCAAGGGTGGGATGCCTTATTTTGGATTGAACGTCGATTTGTGGATGGACGCCTTCGAATCTTCAAGAGGGTGCGAAGAACGTTCTTGGAGTTTCTTCGAATCTTCAAAGGAAAATGCCGGATCGGAGGGTTTCTGGACCTTAATCTCTGATCGGGGGCTGTTTCTGATTGATTTGAATGAAGAATAGCGAAGAATGATGACGAACACCTTTGAATATTCAAAGGCCTTGAAGAACGCTGTTGGAGTTTTTTCAAATCTTCGAGTAGAAACACCGGATCAGAGGGGTTTTGAACCTTGATCTCTGATTAGGAGCTGTTTCTAGCGGGTTTGTATGAAGAATGGCGAAGAACGACGACGAACACCTTTTAATATTCAAAGGCCTTGAAGAACACTTGTTGGAACTTCTTTGAATCTTCAATGAAAAACGCCGAATCGGAGGGGTTCTGGACCTTAATCTCTGATTTGGAGATGTTTCTGATCGCTTTTCGTGAAGAATGATGAAGAACACTTTGAGTCTTCAAGAACGGTTGCAAAGGATTTGTTTGTTGATCGTCTGAATGCTCGTTCGCTTCGGTTGTGTGTGGAAATGAATGATGAAGGGGCCCTATTTATAGGGTGGAGGTTGAGAAACCTTCCTTTCCTGTCGTGCCACGTGACACGTCCTGATTGGCCAATGACATTTGATTGGCGTGATTTGCGAATTAATTTAATTAGCTCCCCTTTTTGACGAGATGTCAGTTAATTTTCAATCTTATGATAAATAAATTGTATTTATTACCCAATATGAGTATCGAGCACTCATTTAATTCGACCGACTTGTACTGTGTACATTTAATATCAATTTAACTATTTAATTCAAGAATTAATTTAATTAAATTCTCAAAATAAAATAGTAAATTTTATGTGATATTAATATTTATTTGCACACGTGTCACATTTTAATTGGGTGCAAAATTTATTTGCTTACAGCTTGAATAAGTAATTTATTACTGTAAAAAAAAAAAATTTAGAGCATCGAATAAAAATAATTTGATCTTCGTTACATGTATATACTTTTAGAATATATTTCTTATTTAGAATTTTTTTATCTTAAATATATACGTTCCACAGATACTAAAGTTCATTGTAATTATAATCCAGCCATAACTGATCTGATCAGGTTTTGTATGTATCAATTGTAATATATTACTGACGCTGCTTATCGCAAAGAAAATGAATTTGTCCTATGCGCAAGCGTAGGTTTGCTCTAATTTGGCATGTAAATATTTTAATTTGATATTTATACTTGATAATTCCGATTGAGTAAAGTATATCTTGGAAGATTCTGATAAAACTGTTGTAAATATATTAATATGGACATTACTTGGAGGATAAGATATTTGATGGGTCAAGATGCTTAATGGACTTTTAGGGTTACATCTATAAATATATCATTTATTATTGTATTATATACACAATATAAAATACACAGAGATATAGTGAAAACTTAGGTACGCCTTAGTCATCCATGGCGAATTGGATAAATAAATTTATGTCTCCGCGTTCTTTATTTTATTATACGTTATTAACACGATTATTCTACCAACTAAGTTTAAAACGTCCGCATACTTAAGGGTCAGGTATGTTAATTGAGAATTTTTTTAATCTGTTATAATTTGACTTCGTTACGGATTGTATCGGAATTCAATAGTATCATACTAATATATCCAGAAGAGATTACATAATAACTCAATAATAGGTATGTTTGTCCAAACACTTCTCATGATTGATTCCGCAGATGTTTTACTTCTATAAATTGGACATATTAGATGATTTAGGATTCGTCAATACCTTTGTTGTTCATTGATCACTTGGGCGTTTTTATTTTGGGGCAAATTGTCAACATCTGATATAGATCAACTACTATATGCAACCTTTGTAGTAATAATAATAATATTTCTTTATATAATTTCATTATCAAATTTGTTAAGGATATGCATATTATATTTAAAAATTTGTATGTGGTTTAGTTTGATCAGTTACGATTACCAAGAATTAAAAAAAATAACAGCCATGATTATGTTTATTCAGGATTGTCACATGTCTTAGGAAATTTTGTTCTTTTTATTCTGCTACTTTTTGGTTACTTGTGTGTCTATATTGTGCCCGAATTTCTTAAGATAAATTATTAGTTTTAATTTATTTATTATTTTCTTGATACCTTATTATCTCACTGATGTATTAATTGTCATATGTAATTGTGCTAAATTTGGAAAAACTAAAGTACAATTCATTGTTTTGATTATATTTATGTTTTGGCTAATCCATTTTTATTTTGGGATATTTTTTGAGCTCGATATTGGCTATGAGATGAAAAAATAGACAGTCCGTTCACTCCTGAACCTCCCATTGGATTTGTGCTCGGTGCAAGCTTAAGTCTATCATTAGGCATTTATGAGCCCTTATCGCAGAGTTCCACCCTAGTAAAGTGACTTAATCTTTTTTTTAAATTTCAGCAACTAGAACCGCTTGGAGTAGGTTTGTAAATTATTTGTATTAGATATTAGGGTTTCTGTGAAAAATTCTTGTGTGCCTATTATTAAGTTTTGCGGCTAATTTAGGTCACTCATACAATGTCTGATATTACTCAGACAAAATTATCAAATTTGCCCTCAGTGATAATAACTACTTGATTTGAGATTTCAACATTGAGATTCGTTTTGCTTCATTGATTTAAGTGGAATAATTATAATAAAATTTTGAATCCACCTTTGTCCAAAAGGCAAAGAAAGTTATTATTCTCCGACACCATCTCACTAAAAATGTAAAAATTGAATAGTTTATTGATAAGAATCCTGTTGACTATGGAAATCCCTGAAGAAAAACTTGATAGCATAAAATATCGATAGTTGGAAAATATGAATGTCAAACTACTAATGACAAAACTTGATAGATGAAATTTATGGCTAATGCCAAGATTATAGTTGAGATGATCGAGGTTGGAGGTATCTCAAGAGAATCTCATCATACAAGTTTGTCTGAAGCAAACATGGGCATTGACAATAATAATCTCTTAAAAGTTGAATTTGATGACTTTAGAGAAAATGAGTAATCAAGACATAGAGTGATATGTGCATTATTGTAGTATTTCTCTTAGGTATGTTGTGGCTATATTTTTCATACTATTTTGAGAATTATATATTTGCGAAAAATTGTAAATCAATTACCGGATACCTTTAATGACTCCAGAAAAGTTACTAAATCACATATTTATATAGAAAATGTTCCTCTTGAGATTGATGTATCTGAAGGACAAAATAATAAAGTGCTAGTGAATATAAAGAACACCATAAGTGTACACTACCTCAATTACAAAATCCAACCTCCTGAAGTGTTGAAGATGTGGTTTCAAAATCTATTTTAGATTCATTGTTGGAGTTATACGTGAAAGTATGCTTTTACTTTGTATAACTCATGTATTAAACACTTATTTATGAATATCTTTTATCACATTTGCTTTAGATATAATTGAATGTTTAATATTTATTGCAACCAATTCATTATAAGTGGTACATGTTACATTGTAGTTAATGTGGTGATACCCGATCACAGAAGATCACATTAACGGTTTCCTTGTAACTAAACGTACAAATTCACGATCTAGGTGGAATTGAACAAATCACCGTGAAAGGTCGATGTGTATATCTCAGATTGGTCTGTCTTGACTAAGAGATTGCACTAGCACATTTAGTATGTGTTGAAGAGGACCTACAGCGAGGATAAATTCTTCTGTTCTGAAATGTGAAGAATTAGACCTCAGTGGTTATTGATTTCTTAATCTTCGTCACTTAAATAGGACTGTGTGTGCTTAATGGTTACTGCTTTGATTCATGTTGGGTGAGAATCATCGTGACTTTGAACCTTGTGCTTTGGGCAGTAATATTAATCATACGACGATTGCTAAGATTTAATACGGAGAAATGCGTGCGAGTACGGCTCGTGTGATTTGTCCCCTTGGTGGGCTCAGAAGTTTTATCGTACCAAATCTTGCAAGTGAAGAATTAGTTTCTTCGGTATGGATAATAATGTTGAGTTGTCTTTACTCCAAGGTGAAAGATGTTAATTAATTTAGAGCTATTCAGAAGCTTAATTAATTAATGGACTTGATAATCTTAAACGCGGGAAATAATAACCGGGAGCCCATATTATCGTAACTAATTAATATTAATGGGCTGAATTATATTGGGGCTCAATATTGAAATTCAGAAACTCATTGGAGGTCAAATCTTAATTCTCCTAAAAGCCCATCAAGTAGCCCATTAAGTAGCCCAATAATGATAAGGTGATTAAAATAAAAGAAAATAAAATTTGCTGATTTTTCTTGTATTTTTCGAAAAGGATATATTAGGAGAAAGAAAAGATCTTGTTGATTTTCTTGGGAAGATATTATGGAAGATAAGTATTCTCGGAATACAAGATTATCTCATATATTCAAGAAGATCCAAATCTTGGATTCTTTCTTTAATATTTTCGAAAATAAGCTTATATGAGATGGTGAGATTTGACTTGAACCGAAAATACTAACTTTCTACTAGTAGTTTCCCCGCAAGTGTACGGGTTCACTGTAGTATAAGCAAGTATAGCGACCAAGTATATCGTACCCAAGGGAAGGGATATATGCGAACAGATCCCTGGAGATCTACGCGTCGTAATTAATATGAGTGTATGTTTTTGGTTTTTTTAAAAGAAAATATAATTTAAACTAAATTACTCAATGAATGCAAAAAAAAAAAAAAAATTAAACTACGAACGTAAATGTGTGTTTTCAAATATGAGATGATGATGCTCAGGATAGGAATTCCTACGTATACTAACGGAGCAGGTACATAATCAGAATAGTTGTGACACGCAAGAAATAACCTAAGTAAAAGATTATAAGATGAAAGCTCAAGAATTCAAACCCTAATACTTTATCCTATCGACTTCACTAATCCACTAACAAGTTAATAGATTGTGCTTAATTAACGAGACCCTAATTTAACTAAGGTGATGCGGTCGTCCTCCCTAGATAAACCGGTAGATTAATTAACCCTTTCTAAACCCTCTCATTAAGTCTACTAGTTGTTAAAGAGTGATAAGATCGTCCTCTCTCGAACACTTTTCGAACGAAATTCAAAGGTAAAGTTAATATTGATTTTAAGAATTCATTAATTAAGAGAATTAAAACTAAACGTCACAAATTACCCTAATTACGTACCCACATCCTACTTCTACGAGTTCATCCTACCCCAAGCATGCAAAGATTTTAGCTAGACATGGTTTTTACGGAAACAAAAGCATTCGAAGAAGTAACGAACATGAACATAATGATTTTAACTAAGAAATTATCAAACATAAACTACGGTTGAAAGAAATAAATACTAAGAACTGAAATTAAACTAATAAAATAAAGTCTCAAGTATTCAAGAACAAAGAACTTTAGGAAAGAAACTAAAAATCAAAACCGAACTATGAATTCGCAAATAAAACCTCGAATACGTAAAACTAAAGCTTGCTCGTCTCTTCTCCTCTTTCTCTCTCCAAAAACTAACTCTAAAAGTGATGTGGTATCAAGTGGTGTGTAAAAACGTGTTGGGGACGAGTATATATAAGCGTCGGGCCAAATCGGGAACTCATGGGCCGAAAAATGAATCCGGAAGCAAGAACATGAAAGTGCTCGAGCAGCACCCGCTCGAGAAGGGGCGCTAGAGCTGTGTAGCTCGAATGATGCAAGGGCTCGAGCTGGTCGAGTGGCCAAATTGTTATGTAAGTTTTTGGGTGCTCGAGAAACATGCTCGAGCGGTGGCGCTCGAGTTGCTCGAGTGCTCAAATTTTTCTGTTGGTTTTGGACCCTCGAGCAACATGCTCGAGCGTTGGTGCTCGAGTTGCTCGAATGACAAAAGTTCTCTTGACAATTTCAGCGCTCGAGCAGTGGTGCTCGAGTGACTCCACTCGAGTGGCTCTCCTTCTTCTTCAACTGATACTTTTCTTCCTGCGCACTAATACCATTCGTATTTCTTCGATATCTTCTCATCCGGGCATCCGTTTGAGTCGATTCATAGTCCTACGAACTCCGTTTTTCACCCTCGATTGATCTATGAGCATCAAAGAGACAAATTCATCAATGTGTAGAAATAATACTCAATTGACTCTAAATACTGGACACAATCGACCAAAACTAGAGCTTTTTAAGCTACGAATCATGACAATTTCACGCCTAATCAACCCCCCCCCCCCCCCCAAACTTACCATATTGCTTGTCCTCAAGCAATGAAATAATAAGTCAAGTGAAACTGTAAGGAATGAGCCAAAGAATCAAATCATGCAAGTAAATGAACTCGAGCTTCAAAGATCAATCACTCATATACTAACTCACCTCCCTTCATCATACTCATGCAATAACAACAAGAAACACCAAGATCAAACATGGATGTGCATTCAACGATGTGTTTTACTCCCTCACAAGTGTATAACAATAATAAGGGACTCACTCAATCAATCAATAACACATATCAACAGCCATAGGCTTGTAAGCACTCTCAACTCCGACCATACTCTAGAAATCAATGCCGAATCAAAAATGACTTTTCTCAAGGTTGTAATGTAGGCTCTTTGGACAGGTGGGATAACATTATGGGTAAGTGACTTAAGTGAATGGAGAATAGAAAATCAAACCTTGGTACTTCGAGATTAAGAACAAAATACTTCAAACATTTTCAATCAACATACTTTCAATTCCAATACTCTCAACACTTCAATTTTTTTTCTAACTCATTTCTCTTTTTTCAATCACTTCACTTTTTTTTCTTTTTCACACAACTCACATGAGCTAATTTTTTTTTTCTTTTGCTCATTCTCAATTTTTTTTCTTTCCCACAACTCATATTCTTCATCATACCTTCTTCTCATAATCACTCAGCAATCACAATTCTCCTTTTTCAACTCAAATCAATCCCTTCACATTCACACTTTTCCTATTCTCCACTCAAATTGGGACAAAAGGCTTAGGAACTTGGAATAGTGTTTAAATGTGCTAGCAAATGAAATAGGCTTAAGGCTCAAATTGGCTATCAAGGGACAAATATCAATGGTAAGGAAATTTTTTGGCTAAGTGACTCAATCAAAGCAAAGATGGCCTAAGATCACAATTGGCATATCAAACTAGACACAATCAAGAAGCAAGAGCATACACAAGTTCTAGCATCATCTAAGGTGACGACTCACTCACAAACGAAGACATCAAAACTCACGGCTTTCACATCCATGCTAGTCCTAGTGAATTCTCACTCTCATCACACAAGTACTCAAAAGGAAAATTCGTAAGTATATGAGTTCCCTCTCAAATCAACTCTAACTCCTACACTCACACAATAAAATTCCTAACTCAACTTCACAACTCACCAACTCATATTCACACTCAAAGATAGCAATCAACAAGCATAAGATGATTGATAGGCATGAAATATGTAGTAGCACCTCAAAACATTATCAGCTCAAGGAGCATCTCAAGGCTCAATATATAACCAAACTCAACTCAAAGTGAAGGTGTGCGTCTGTGCAATGTAACCATAAAACATATAAAAACTCCACCCCCCCAAACTTCGACTTTGTGAAGCGGTCTAAGTTTGGGGTGGTGGTTACCTCATCCAAGAAATTCAGTTCCTCTTAACAACTTGGCACACTCCGTTGTCTCGGGTTGGTCCCATCAATCTGAATAACTCCATGATACCTTTACTCCTTCGAGACAAGCCTACAAAATAAACTCTCAAGTACGAGGTTAAAACTTACGAGTCAAAACAACACCTTAATAACATAAAACACTCAAAAGCAAATAAAAATGGGTTGCCTCCCATTCAGCGCTATTTTTAAGGTCCTTATGTCGAACCGAGCTCAAAGGAGCTTATGGGACATCATACTCAAATTTACCTCCCTTACTCTCATAAGAGAAGATGTCTAAGTTCTTTGCTCTCTTCCCATCTTCCTTCTTCACCTCGGCCGGTGAGCGTTTCAACTGCTTCTCACTCTTTTCTGGAGGAGTCTTACTAAACAATTTCTTGAGTTTGGACTTTTCCTTCTTAACTCCCCCTTTACCCTCTAGCTGGACCATGTCTACCTTTTTCACTTCTTCATCCTTCAACTTCTTCCCTTTATCCCTATCAACATAATCAAGAGCATAATGCTCATGGATTAAATTATCAAGTGAAGGATTATCAAATTCATAAATAAGAGAAGGATTAGGGATAGGAGGTGTGTCTTCAACACGAGGATCAATTGCATCCATGCAATAACAACTACCGTCCTCCTTCGGGTACTTCATGGCTTCATATAGGGAAATTTTTATCTCTTGATCGTCAACTTTTAATGCTATCTTCCCATTTGCCACATCTAGCAACATCTCCGCCGTTGCCAAAAATGGTCTTCCAAAGATTAAAGGCACTCGCTCATCTTCTTCCATGTCGAGCACTACAAAGTCGGCTGGAAAACTGTGATCCCCAACTTTCACGAGGACGTCTTCAACTACTCCTTGAGGTCGAGTAATAGACCGGTCGATAAGTTGAAGTGTCATCATTGTCGGCTGAAGTTCTCCACCCTCCAACTTCTTGAACAACGACAAGGGCATAAGATTGATGCTCGCTCCAAGGTCACATAAGGCTCCCCGCTTAATTCCATTCCCGATATCACATAGGATAGTGAAACTCCCGGGATCCTTCAACTGGGGGAAGCGCTTTGTGCACTAATGCACTCACCTCATGGTTCAGCTGCACCAACTTGGGTTCATCTACTCGCCTCCTCTTCGCTATTAAGTCCTGCAGGAACTTGGCATAATTCGGCATCTGTTACAAAGCATCATAAAAAGGAATGTTAATATGCAATTTCTTAAAAACATCAAGGAATTTAGCGAATTTCTCATCAAGCTTTTTCTTCATGAAGCGTTGTGGATACGGAACGGGTATCACCGATTTGGGTACCCCCCATTCATCACGCTCGGTCTCTTTCACTTTCTCCCTTGCTTCCTTTCCCTTCTAACACTTAGGAACTCTCTCAGTCTTCTCAATGCCTTTGTCCTTCTGGAACTCATTCATATCTTTACTTCTCTGAATGCCTTCACCCTCTATTTCCTTCTCAACTCCTACCTCCTTAATTTCATCTCTATCCTTCTTAGGCTCTTTCCCCTCTATCTCAACCTCTACTTTGGGCGTCTCAAAATCAACAGGCATCTGAGGACCATCATAGTTGGTCCTACTTCTAAGTTGGATCGTCTTCGAATGCTCTTTCGGATTCCCCTCCGGCATAGAAGGATACTTACCCGGCTCTCTTCCCAATGATTTTGCAATCTGGCTCATCTGGTACTCCATCAAAGTGAACCGCCTATTGTTCTCTTACTGAATTCGATTCAGCTCTACATCTCTCTTCTGGAGTTCTTGACCACGCTGATCATATTTTTTGTGCAACTCTTTAACATCATACTCCAAAGAAGATAATCTTTTGCTTCCTTCCTCCACCTTCTGAAGGATAGCTCGCAACATCTCCTCGGTTGAGGAACCGCCTTCTCCACCCGAAGGCTTTGAACCTGGATCAACCCCTGGAGGAACTGTATTTCCGGCCTTCGGATTAGCATACGAGAAGTTCTCATTCTTCCTCCACTGGTTTTGTTGAGGTTACTAGCCTCCTTGATAGCCTTGATTATTTCTCCACTGATTTTGAGGAGGTTGTGGACCTGGAGGTACAAATGGTTGGCCATAGGAGGGCCTTCCAAATTGATTGCCACCTTGTGGATACCCGCCTTGATTGTAGTAATGTCCTCCCATATAGTTGGCTACCTCTTGCTGAACTGGGGGTTGATCCACTTTCTCACTCACTGCTACATTCCCTCAAACCAAATTCTGCCCAACCTCAATGTTACTAATCTTCTCTATCATAGCCATCAACAGCTTCCTCATCCCTTCACTCTCCTCAATGATATGCCCCCTGAAATTCTGGGTCCTCATTCCACTACCCGGCATTCGTGACAATATTGTCAACGATCTCTCTACATCTAGCTGTGAAATGGTTCAGAAACGCTCCACTAGCACATGCATCAAGATGGGCTTGACCAGCCTTGCTAGCTCCACTGTAGAAGAAAGCCATGATATCTCCCTCATTGTACCCGTGATGTGGGCACTCAATTAACATGTTAGAGTATCTCTCCCACGCCTGACGTAAGTCCTCTCCTGGCTTCTGGCGGAAAAAAGAGATCTCTATCCTTGCTCTAATAGTTCTAGATGGAGGGTAAAATCGCTCGAGGAACAGACGCTCGAGCTCGGCCCAAGTGGTTACACCTCCCCGTGGGAGCGTGTAATCATACCACTCCTTTGCTATTCCCATTAAAGAGAATGGGAACAGTCTGAGCCTCTTGGCATCATCAGACATGCCGTTATAATTGAACGTGGATGCTATCATCAGAAAACTCCTCAAATGAGTATGAAGATTCTCCTTCCCAACCTCCTCCTTGAATTGATTTTCGGTAAGCAGCTTTAGAATTCCAGGGGAAATTGAGAAGTTGTTTGCCTCTACAGGGGGCAATGCCACTCCATCATAGTACTGTTGCGGTTGTCCCACGAACCTTCCTCGAATAGCCAAGTTCTGATCGGTGTTCTGAGGAACGTGCTGAGGAATAACAGGTGGTATATGTACTTGTTGGACTGGTGGTGGTTGATAGACTGGTGGTGGGTTGTAAACAGGAGGTGGAGGGTACGGGTATGGTGGATAAGGGTATGGTGGGTATGGGTAAGGATAAGGTAAGTTGTTTTGTGGGTATGCAGGGTTGTTCTGAGGATTTTGGACAAGGTTGTGAGCTGGATTGTTTACGTTCTGTGTACCCGGATTTTGGCTCTGGCTTTACCCTAACGGAACTTGATTCTGAATGCCATTCCCTCCAGTGCCCTCAACCTGTTCCACTGTCTGATTAAACTCATTAGCAGCAGCATCCAACTCATTACTGATGTCCATGTTTTCGTTCTCTCCTCCGGCAGCATTCATCCTTCTTAAGAAGGCTCAATTTCCTTCTTACTATTGTCTCAGGATCAAGCTGTATTCTCTCTTCGCTCGTATCTCCTTGTGAGCGTGTTTTCATAACCTGAAACACTAATAGAAGAATCAAAACGCAACTGCCGAACGAGTAAGAATATAACAGAAAAAATAAAGCACTCACTACTAACTACTAAGCTATCTACAAGTCCTATTCAAATGACATACAACGCCGCCCCCGACAACGGCACCATTGACTTGAACCGAAAATACTAACTTTCTACTAGTAGTTTTCCCGCAAGCGTACGGGTTCACTGTAGTATAAGCAAGTATAGCGACCAAGTATATCGTACCCAAGGGAAGGGATGTATGCGAACAGATCCCTGAAGATCTACGTGTCGTAATTAATATGAGTGTATGTTTTTTGTTTTTTTTAAAGAAAATATAATCTAAACTAAATTACTCTATGAATGCAAAAAAAGAAAATTAAACTACGAACGTAAACGTGTGTTTTCAAATATGAGATGATGATGCTCAGGATAGGAATTCCTACGTATACTAACGGAGCAGGTACATAATCAGAATAACCGTGACACACAAGAAATAACCTAAGTAAAAGATTGTAAGATGAAAGCTCAAGAATTCAAACCCTAATACTTTATCCTAACAATCGACTTCACTAATCCACTAACAAGTTAATAGATTGTGCTTAATTAACGAGACCCTAATTTAACAAAGGTGATGCGGTCGTCCTCCCTAGATAAACCGGTAGATTAATTAACCCTTTCTAAACCCTCTCATTAAGTCTACTAGTGATAAGATCGTCCTCTCTCGAACACTTTTCGAACGAAATTCAAAGGTAAAGTTAAGATTGATTTTAAGAATTCATTAATTAAGAGAATTAAAACTAAATGTCAAAAATGACCCTAATTACGTACCCACGTCCTACTTCTACGAGTTCATCCTGCCCCAAGCATGCAAGGGTTTTAGCTAGACATGGTTTTTACCGAAACAAAAACATTCGAAGAAGTAACGAACATGAACATAATAATTTTAACTAAGAAATTATCAAACATAAACTAGGGTTGAAAGAAATAAATACTAAGAACTGAAATTAAACTAATAAAACGAAGTCTCAAGTATTCAAGAACAAAGAACTTTAGGAAAGAAACTAAAAATCAAAACCGAACTATGAATTCGTAAATAAAACCTCGAATACGTAAAACTAAAGCTTGCTCGTCTCTTCTCCTCTTTCTTTCTCCAAAAACTAACTCTAAAAGTGATGTGGTATCAAGTGGTGTGTAAAAATGTGTTGGGGACGAGTATATATAAGCATCGGGCCAAATCGGGAACTCATGGGCCGAAAAACGAATCCGAAAGCAAGAACATGAAAGTGCTCGAGCGGGGGCGCTCGAGCTGTGTAGCTCTAATGATGCAAGGGCCACGAGCACGTGTGCTCGAGCTGGTCGAGTGGCCAAATTATTCTGTAAGTTTTTGGGCGCTCAAGCAACATGCTCGAGCGGTGGCGCTCGAGTTGCTCGAGTGCTCGAATTTCTCTGTTGGTTTTGGATGCTCGAGCAACATGCTCGAGCGTTGGTGCTCGAGTTGCTCGAATGGCAAAAGTTCTCTGGACAATTTCAGTGCTCGAGCGGTGGTGCTTGAGTGACTCCACTCAAGTGGCTCTCCTTCCTCTTCAACTGATACTTTTCTTCTTGCGCACTAATACCATTCGTATTTCTTCGATATCTTCTCATCTGGGCATCCGTTTGAGTCGATTTAAAGTCCTACGAACTCCGTTTTTTGCCCTCGATTCACCTATAAGCATCAAAGAGACAAATTCATCAATGTGTAGAAATAATACTCAGTTGACTCTAAATACTCGATAAAATCGACCAAAACTAGAGCTTTTTAAGCTACGGATCATGACAATTTCACGCCTAATTAAGATTTTTATGGAATATTATATTATGGAGAAAAGAATATATTGAATATATTCAAGATTTCTTGGATGCCAAGAAAAAAAAAATTCTCTCCCCTATTCCATGTGAAAATTTTGAAATCCAATCATCTATATATAAGGGATGATTATTTCATCTCCAGTTTACAGTTTCACTGCGTTGAAAAAAAAAATCAGCAACAATATTTTTTCTTTCTTCCTTGTTATTCTAATTGCTTGTGAGCACTTCCCACCAGTGAACAAACAAGGCGAAAGGGACATACTTGAGAAGGTCTTTTGGTTGATAGCACGATCGTGATAGTCCCGTTGTTATCAAAGACCACATCTACAAGAGGTACGTAGTCACATAATCTCTTAGTTTTCCGCCATAGATTTTATGTGAATTAATTCAACATGCACGATGAAAAAATTGTTGTTGGAATTATTATTTGAATTAATTAGGATTAATTCATGGTAGTAATAATTGAATTTAAATTCGTATTTAATTATCATCCCAAATAGATTTCGGGCACCCCTATTTTCCCAACAACTGGTATCAGATCCACGGTTTTCGGGCTCTGATCTTTATATTGGAATTTAAATTGTTTGACATTAAATTGAAATTGGATAGTAGAATTGCTAGATCTTTTTTGCAGGTATCCAATTGTCATGGTTTTAATGTTTTTTTTATGCGTGTGAATTAATTGTTTTTAATTCGATTCGTTCGAATTCGTTCGAATTCGTTTTACTCGTGAGAAAATCCACGAGTAGATTAGTTGGTTTTATTTTGATTTGATCATTGTAATAGACTAGTCTAGATCTAGTTTTTATTTATTTTTTATAAATAAATTGTAACCGAATCGAGACGAAGACGGAAACAAAGAATTAAAGACGACATACCCGGACGATACATGCATGCGAGGCGCGTGCATGGACGTGGGATTATGCACGGGATGGAAAACGAGGACGAACGGCGAAACTCGAAGCACGGCGTGCGCGAGGCGCACGGCGCCTAGCACGACGGGTGTCGGGCACGGCGCACGGGCGCGCACGTGAGACATTGCCTCTCGGCGCTCCGCGCCTCAGCTGCCGTAGCCGAGAGGCGCGCGGCCTACCACCGTGAGCCGACGCGCGTCGAATCTCGGGCCGTGGAAATTTTTTTCACGTTCTTATTTTTTTGGTGTGATTCCAAACGTCGTCCCGAACCCAAAACGAAGTTGTTTCTGATGAAGTATTATTGTTCGAGTGGGAGCGTGTCGAGACGAACGATGAAAAGCAACAAGGACGATTTCTCGCATCAAGACGTGAAGAAATTAAACCGTGACAATTGGATTTGAGTTCTCCAATTTGTTTAATTTTGTTTTGATGGATGTTTTATTTCCTGCACTTATTATTATTATTTATTAATATGTGTTTGCATGATTTTAATTGTCCAAAAAAACCTTACTTTCGAAAATTACTAAGTATGTTTCTTTAATCGCAATTTATTTTGGATATTAAAATTGGATTAATTTGACCTCCATAATTTATTTATTTGTGAAGTCTTTTTGGAATACATTTCCCCCTTGGATTGGCCAAAAAGACGGATTTCACATGAATAAATTCTGAAAGTATGATTGTGGATTATTACTAGTGGCGGTATTGACCCTCACCACGAGTGGCTTGCTCAAAGCGAAATACTAATCCTGTATTGAATTATGGTTATTACTTAGGCATAAGAAATTGATATTAACTTACTCCCCTCGGAGTCCCTGTCAATTTTTATGTGGTCAAAGTGGGAGCCAACTATTAATTTTGAATTAAGGATTTGTAACTTTAAGTTTGTGATCCGCTTGAATGTGTTTAAATGTATAGACCATCCCTCATGGCGCATTTAAATTGTTTCGAGATGTTGGCTGATGCATGATTATATTGTTTTAAGGTTTCAATATAATTGATGTGATCGAATTATGTGATAAATCCGTATTTTTTTAGATATTAATATGAATGCATGTTTTATTCTCATTTCATCATGTCGCAACCTTTTAATCCACTGTTTAATATACTTTAAGTTAACAAACTTTCTGGAGAGAATTATATCGATTGGAAATGTAATTTAAATTTTGTCCTTACTGCACAAAAACATAATTGGGTTATTCACGTTAATATACCCAGCAAGCCTAATGATAAGTCAAGCAATGGGAAAAAAATAATTTATGATCGGAAGCGTGACAATGAACACATGAAGTGCATCATCTTGACATCTCTGTCTGAGGATTTGAGGCGCATTCATGAAGACATTGTATCCGCTGTTGAAATCATGGAAAACCTTGAAGAGATGTTTTCACATCAGAAACTCATGACTAATTAGTTCACCAAACATGACTCGGTCAAGTTAGAGATGGTGGAGGGAACGCCCATGAGGGAGTACGTTCTCGAGATTATGGCATACCTTAAAAAAGCTGGAAGTACTTGGTGCGGAATTTGATGTCCCTTCTTAGGTCGATTTCATACTCTATTCTCTACCGAAAAGCTTTGAGCAGTTTCAACTGAACTGTCAATTGAATGAACGGACAAGTCGTTTGCCCGAGCTCTTGTAAGCTTCAGTTTCGTCGGAGGTGATAATGGGGCACCAGTCCACTGCTATGGTGGTTAATGGTCCGTCTACTTCTTCTGGTCCCAAGGGAGGGAAGAAGAGGAAGAGAACCAAAGGCCGGACCCAAGCAAATCCAACTGTTACGAAAGGCAAAGCTAATGCTAGCATCGAATGGGAAGTGTTTTAACTGCGGTAAGAGAGGACATTGGAGGTCTGCCTGTTCCAAGCCTAAGAGGCTAGGAAAGTTAGGTAATTCACACGTCCTAGTCGTCAAAACTTGTGAAGTGGTGTATGTTGTCCATTCGTGGATAGTGGATACGAGAGCCACTGATCACATTTGTTTCATTTTGCATGGGTTCAAACTAACCCGACGACTTAGTGGAAGTGAGATCCCCATCACACCGGGCATTGCTACGAGAGTGGCAGCTGAAGCAGTGGGAAAAGTGCGCCTATCTTTTGAGGATAGAGTTATTGTCTCGAGAGACATTCTTCATGTTCCTAATTTAGAAAGAACACAACCTTCAGTTTCTAAACTGTTTTGAATTAGATACTCAGTTTCTTTTAATAAGGATGTTATAATTTCTTATAACGATGAGTTTTTCTGTTCCGGAACATTGTTGGATGATCTGTATACCATTAATTGGGCACACCACTCATAAATTGAATCTAATAACACATCGAATATTTCAAGTTATAAAAGGAAGCGTTCTTTCTGATATGAACGAAACACTTCTATGGCATCTTAGATTAGGTCATATTAATCTAATGCGTATACAAAGATTGGTGAAGGACGGATCCTTGGAGTTTCTTCAAGTTAAGCCGTTTCCAACTTGCGAATTCTGTTTAGAGGGTAAAATGACCAAGAGGGCATTTGGAGCCAAGGGGAATAGAGCCACGGAAGTGTTAGAACTCGTTCATACCGATATGTGTGGTACAATGACGATCATAGCTAGAAAGGGTATGAGTATTTTATCACTTTCGTTGACGATTACTCAAGATATGGATACATCGACCTTATGATGCATAGGGAAAGAAGTATCAAGTTTCTACGATCTGATCGTGGAGGCGAATACCTCAGCGATGAATTCTTGAACTACCTATCGGACAAAGGGATTGTATCCCAGTTGACCGCACCGGGAACCCCTCAATAGAACGGTGTAGCAGAGAGAAGGAACCGCAATCTTTTAGAAATGGTCAGATTCATGATGAGTTATTCAGATTTACCCAAGTCGTTTTGGAGTAATTCCTTGGAAACAACGACTTACATTCTAAACTTGGTACCATCCAAATCTGTTCCTAAAACCCCATTAGAATTATGGACCGGGCGTAAGCCTAGTTTGAGACACATGAGTATCTAGGGGTGTCCGGCATATGTGCTACACAAGGAAGCCGGTAAATTGGATCCACTTTTGGAATTAAGGTTGTTTATAGGATATCCCATGGGAACGAAGGGGTGTATGTTCTATAGTCCCAAGGATCAAAAGACCATGTTTTGTACACACTTTAAATTCTTGGAAGAAGACTATGGGTACAATAGAAAGCCCAGAAGTGAGATTACCTTAGGCGAATAAAGAGGGCAAACTCTTATACCAAGTGTATAAGATGATATACCAATTGTCACACCTTCACAACCAGAACCCCGTCACAGTGGGAGGTTTGTTAGACAACCCGAGAGATTCATGGGAATAGGAGAATCTTCGGATTTGATTCTCGATGATGAATCAGACCTATGGACTTACGACGGGGCAATCCAAGATAAAGACGCTGATTCATGGCAAACCGCAATAGAAGTCGAGATGGGTTCGATGGATCATAATCAAGTGTGGGAGTTGGTCGAATCACCCAGTTGGGTAAAATCCATTGGATGCAAGTGGGTATACAAGAGGAAAAAAGGACCGGACGGAAGGGGTAAGACCTTCAAGGCAAGGCTAGTGGCAAAAGGGTATACTCAGAAAGAAGGGATCGATTATGAGGAAACCTTTTCGCCTGCGGCTATGCTTAAGTCCATCCGTATTCTCTTGTCGATTGCTGCGCACCTAGATTATGAGATCTGGCAAATGGATGTCAAGACAGCTTTCCTTAACGGAAGTCTTGACGGGTTAGATATCTATATGTAACAACCCAAGGGCTTTATTGAAAAAGGTCATGAGAATCTCGTATGCGAGCTCAAGAGATACATTTATGGACTTAAGCAAGTGTCGCGTACTTAGAACCAGTGTTTTGATCAAGTGATTAAGTCTTATGGGTTTGATCAAAATGAGTTCTAGAGTTGTGTGTAGAAAGAGTGTGACGAAACTGCGGTGGTATTCTTAGTACTACACGTAGACAATATTATGCTCATTGGAAATAAGTAAAGGTATTGTTAGACGTAAGGGTATGGCTGTCAAATCAGTTTGATATGAAGGACTTAGGGAAAACCAGTCACATCCTTGGGATCAAGATCACTCGAGATCGCAAGGGAAGGATGTTGGGCTTATCGCAAGTTTCATACAAAGTCACTGTTTTGAAGCGTTTCAGCATGCAAGATTCCAAGAAAGGTTTTGTACCTTTTAGGCACGGAATCCATCTATCAAGAGAAAGAGGCCCTAAGACGCATATGGAGATAGATGACATGAAAGACGTTTCGTACGCTTCGGGCGTAGGAAGCCTTATGTATGCTATGCTAAGTACGAGACCGGATATCTGATTTTACCTCGGGCATGATGGCAAGATATCAAAGTAACCCCGAGAAAGCTTATTGGACTGCAATTAAAATGCATTTTGTAGTTTCTGAAAAGAACTAGCGATGAAATACTGATTTAACAGTCAGACAGTCTAATTCCCATGGGATGCACGGACTCAAATTTCCAATTAGATATAGAATCCAGAATATCTACCTCGGGTAGTGTATTTTGCATGGGAGAAGGAGCCATGACATGGAGAAGCGATTAGCAGAAATGCATCGCCGATTCGACCATGAAAGCCGAATAAGTAACTGCTTGTGAAGCAGCGAAAGAAGCGGTTTGGCTCAAGTACTTCTTAGTGGACTTGGACGTTGTTCCGAATTTGACCAGCATAATCACTGTCCATTGTGATAATGTCGGAGCAGTTGCAAATTTAAGGGAACTGAGAGCCCACAAGGCCAGCAAACACATTGAAAGAAAATACCATCTTATACGAGAAATTGTTAAAAGATGAGATAAAGAGGTGGCAAAGATAAACGTCGGAGGACAACCTAGTATATCCATTCACAAAGGGTCTTTCTCAGAGTACATTCGAGAGACATGTGGATGGAATGAGAGTCAAGACTATTGTCAATCTGCTTTAAGTATAAGTGGGAGGAATTATTAGGTTAGTGTAGGTTGACATGAGATGTCACGTAGAGTTACTACACTAGACATGCATGATGTACACTAAAAAGCAGACTTTAAGTATAAGTGGGAGATTGTTGGAGTTATACGTGAAAGTATGCTTTTACTTTGTATAACTCATGTATCAAACACTTATTTATGAGAATAAATCTTTTATCACATTTTCTTTAGATATAATTGAATGTTGAATATTTATTGCAACCAGTTCATTATAAGTGGTACATGTTACATTGTAGTTAATGTGGTGATACCCGATCACGGAAGATCACATTAACGGTTTCCTTGTAACTAAACGTAAAAATTCACGATCTAGGTGGAATTGAACAAATCACTGTGAAAGGTCGATGTGTATATCTCAGATTGGTCTGTCTTGACTAAAAGATTGCACTAGCACATTTAGTATGTGTTGAAGAGGACCTACAGCGAGGATAAATTCTTCTGTTCTGAAATGTGAAGAATTAGACCTCAGTGGTTATTGATTTCTTAATCTCCGTCACTTAAATAGGATTGTGTGTGCTTAATGGTTACTGCTTTGATTCATGTTGGGTGAGAATCATCGTGACTTCGAACCTTGTGCTTTGGGCAGTAATATTAATCATACGACGGTTGCTAAGATTTAATACGGAGAAACGCGTGCCAGTACGGCTCGTGTGATTTGTCCCCGTGGTGGGCTCAGAAGGTTTATCGTGCCAAATCTTGCAAGTGAAGAATTAGTTTCTTCGGTACGGATAATAATGTTGAGATGTCCTTACTCCAAGGTGAAAGATGTTAATTAATTTAGAGCTATTCAGAAGCTTAATTAATTAATGGACTTGATAATCTTAAATGCGGGAAATAATAACCGGGAGCCCATATTATCGTAATATGGATTAAGATGGATAGTGCAATATTAATTTATTAGTAGTACTAATTAATATTAATGGGCTGAATTATATTGGGGCTCAATATTGAAATTCAGAAGCCCATTGGAGGTCCAATCTTAATTCTCCTAAAGGCCCCTCAAGTAGCCCATTAAGTAGCCCAATAATGATAAGGTGATTAAAATAAAAGAAAATATAATTTGCTGATTTTTCTTGTATTTTTCGAAAAGGATATATTGGGAGAAAGAAAAGATCTTGTTGATTTTCTTGGAAAGATATTATGGAAGATAAGTATTCTCGGAATACAAGATTATCTCATATATTCAAGAAGATCCAAATCTTGGATTCTTACTTTAATATTTTCGAAAATAAGCTTATATGAGAAGGTGAGATTTTTATGGAATATTATATTATGGAGAAAAGAATATATGGGATATATTCAAGATTTCTTGGATGCCAAGAAAAAAAAAATTCTCTCCTCTATTCCATGTGAAAATTTTGAAATCCCCTCATCTATATATAAGGTATGATTATTTCATCTCCAGTTTACAGTTTCACTGCGTTGAAAAAAAAATCAGCAACAATATTATTTCTTTCTTCCTAGTTATTCTAATTGCTTGTGAGCACTTCCCACCGGTGAACAAACAAGGCGAAAGGGACATACTTGAGAAGGTCTTTTGGTTGATAGCACGATCGTGATAGTCCCGTTGTTATCAAAGGTCACATCTACAAGAGGTACGTAGTCACATAATCTCTTAGTTTTCCGTCATAGATTTTATGTGAATTAATTCAACATGCGTGATGATAAAATTTTTGTTGGAATTATTATTTGAATTAATTAGGATTAATTCATGCTAGTAATAATTGAATTTAAATTCGTATTTAATTATCATCCCGAATAGATTCCGGGCACCCCTATTTTCCCAACATTCATAGCATAGGCGATTAGCCCATCCAAAATAAAATATGATATGTCGAATTAGAGTATATCAAATAATAGGAACCCTCTTATAAATGAATTTATTTGTGATGCATGTGTGAAGGGTAAATTTATTGTACGGGTTGTTTCGTACTAAAGTTGGAATTAAATCTTCTCGTTTCCTCAAATGATTTCATGGAGATTTTTTAGGACTGATTAATCTGGTATCGGGACTATTTTAATAATTTATGGCTATAATTGATACTTCCACACGGTGGACTTATGTGTGTTTATTATTCCATGTTATAATGATTTGGCCAAGCTTATTACAAATTATTTTAGCTTAGATCTCATTGCCAAATTATTTAATTAAATCCATTCGAATGGATAATGCCAGTGAGCTCACATTAAAGATATTTAATGATATTGTATGGCATTGAGAATTAAATTGAAGCATTCAGTCCCTTATATCCACACCTAGAATGGTCTAGCTAAATCACTCATATTATGCATCAAATTAATTGCTAGTTCTTTACTGCAAAATTCCAACTTGTGTATGTCATGTTGGGGACATGAAATTTTGTATGCTACTACTCTAATCCAAATCCGACCTACTGCATATTATTATTACTCCCCTTTACAACTACTGCGCAGAAAATAACAATTATTTTTCATCTGCGAATATTTAGTTGTGCAGTACTTGTATCACCACCACACAATCTAACAGCTCAGCTGGCTGACTGCACACTTGATGAAGAGTTATTTCTCGGTATTAGGGGGAGATAAGAATCCAAAATTAATGAATGCCAAAAAATTTCCCTGAAGGAAAATAGATTTTCAGTATTTAGACTCAAGTACTAGTCAATGTGAACTGGAAGTTCAAAAAATAATTAACTTGCAATGTTTAGCAAGTAATCTGCCAGATGTATTTATTAAACGTAAAGAAGTGACTACGAATGGTTGAGGTTCCAATAAAATCAAGTATATATGTTAATACCCCCATACACTAGACGCGTATAGGACCTCCCAACACGAAAGATATAAATCCGCGGTTAGTTAAAGCTAGCAAAATATTATGTCACTCGTGAAATCTCCTGAAGAGATTCATCCTGAAGATGGAAATCCTAGTAAGGAAGCACGTGCACAAAATAATCAAAATACTAGGATTGTGGAACGGCCAGATCAAAATATTTTGGGAAATGATGAAGATCTGGTTGATATGAATTTTATAAATACTACAGGAGAAATTGAAATATCATTGTTGTTGACCACATATTTTGTCCACAATTACTCTTTCTAAAACCTGGATCCAGTACTCATGTAAAGAAAAATATTTGGTTATATCGTACATACACCCGAAGTGTTATCCCCGTTGGATATAAATGAGTATTAGTACGAAAATCAAATGAGAATAACAAGGTGGTGAGCGAGATTAGTAGCTCAAGGATTTCCGCAGAGACCCAATATTGATTTCGATCAAACATATTTTCCTATTATGAACAAAGTAAAGTTTTGCTACAAAATATTTCTGGCAGCAAATATGAATTTAAAAATGCAGTTGATGGACCTTGTAGCCGCATATTTATTTGGTTATTGGATGCTAATATTTATATGAAAATCCCCGAAGGATTTAAGATTCCCCAGATGAGGAATACTGAAAATCGCAGTACGTATAATATAAAACTGCAGAGGTCATTATATGGCTAAAATAGTTGGGTCTAATATGATACAATCGACTTAGTGATTTCCTCCTGAAGAAGGAATATACAAACAATGAAGCTTTCCCTTGCGTGTTTAAAAAAGAAATCATTAAATGATTTTTGCATCATCTCAGTTTATATTGATGATCTAAGTATAATTGAAACATGTAAGGAGATTGAAGAAGTTAGTTCAATCTTAAAGACTGGATTTGAAATGTAAATCTTGGGTAAAACCAAGTATTGTCTCGGCCTGCTGATCGAGCATCTCCCTGAAGGAATTCTTATACACCAGTCAACCTACTTGAAGAAGGTGTTGGAAAGATTCTATATGGATAAATCTCATCCACTCAACATGCCAATGGTTGTTTGCTCCCTTGAAGTGGATAAGGACTCATTTAGACTTAAAGAAAGATATAAAGGATAGTCTAGGACCAGAAATTCCTTACCTAAGCGCAATTGATGCATTACTTTATATTGCAAACTGCACCAGACCGGACATTGCATCTGCAGTAAATTTGCTTGAAAGGTCTAATAGTGCTTCTCCTATAAGGAGACATTGGAATGATGTTAAACACATTTTACGATATCTTCAAGGTTCACAAGATCTTGGTTTATTTTACCCAAGAAATCAAAGTAAAACATTGATGGACTATGTAGATGGTGGTTATATGTCTCATCCCCATCAATTTTAACTAGGTACAAAATTAATTATTTAAAATTTATCAACATAAATATTTTATCTAAAAAAATAAAATAAATTTAAATTTAAAATTTAAAATAGTGTTTTCAAATTCTTTCATCCAAATACAATTATATAGAACTCGTCTTAGAGGTGAGTAATAATCATTATCAAAGTCTCGTGAAATATTTGAAGTGAAATTTGAGAAATGTGTCAACATTAATGTTATCATTGAAGGTTGACAGAGTTTACTAGAGTTGTCTTCTTGTAAAAATCGGAATGTCTGGCTTTCTAATTATAGAATCATAAATTATGTTCAGGTGTTGAATTAAAAAAAATTATATATTTTTTATATTATATTAAGTACTGTTATTGAGACATACTAATCAATTGTTGGTGATGCTTAGTTTAGTCATTTTTATGTGCATTGAGTGTCTGCAAATCCTATTTTATGTGATATCAAAATATATCTAGCTTTGTTTTTGTTTTTTCTTAAGAAAGAGAAAATATATTGCTTTTGGATATAAGGGTACGCTACCAAGTTACAAGAATTACAAAAATTACAGCCCATAGTACACCCCTTGTTATAGTATGCTCTAGAATGATCAGGAAGCAAATAGATTTAGCTTACTTAGTGTTGATGACCTTTTTCAATTGAATGTGATTAATGGCTGTTTTACTCCATGAAGATCATCAAACAAGAACAATGATTATGGGATTTGATTAAGTAATGCTCAAGGAATAATTTTGCAAGAGTTTGACTATTTTATTAAATTGTTCTCCCCCTTTTCATGTACATGAAGTGAGTATTTATAGACATACAATGAGGCCATGTGTCACCATCTTGATGGCTTAACCATTGGATCTTTGCCAAGTGTTAAGACACTTTTACAACATCTACACTATTGCTCATTGGATGGATGCCAAGTGTTAAGACACTTGGATCATATCTAAGCTAGTGACTCTTGGAGTTCCCAATGTTGTACCTGGTCTTTGGCACTGCTGAGATGCTCTCGACGGTGACCGTTTGCTCGCTTGCACGTCTTCGTTAGATGTCATGGTCCTTTGCGTTCCGAGCTGTTCGCTCCTCGCTTGGGATTATTTTACAATGTTGCTCGCTCCATTACGAAGTTGTTCGCCCGGATTGATCTTGGTTTGAGCCGCTCACACAGCTGTTCTTTGCAAGGCTACTCGCCTCAATATCTTACCACATTATAGTTGTTTTGCAAAGCTGTTCGCTCTACCCAGTTGTTAGCTCCACAAAGCTGTTAGCTTCTTTTATTTATTATCCTGTTATCAAGTTTAATGATAACTGCTTCGTTTATTTATCACTCCATTGTTCGCCCATCAACAATTGCCCCCTAGCTTGGTCTTATGTTGGGCATGGATTGATCAATTGGGACCAAGCTATAAATCCTTTTAAAATTGGGCGAGCAAGAATGGAACATGGATGTTTACATGGGCGAGCATCTGATCAGTTGGGCGAACAGACGAGCATGAGAGCTCATGTATGCGACCAGTAGCGAACGTCTTTTCGTGTCGCGACGGTTGGATTCCTGAGGCACGGAATGCGAGGCGTCGCGTCAGTCACGCGCGACCCCCAATTTGCCCATAGGGGCCTACAGAATTTTATGAATATTGTATTTTCGCCCCGGCTTCGTCCTTATAAATAGACGTCACTTTCTTCTTCTTTCTTCTTTCTGAATTTCTTAAATTTTCGCCATTGATAAACGCTTCGAAGCTTTCTTTCTTTGCGATTCTTGTACCTGAATCTCCTCTTGTGTCACTTAGATTCTTCGTTTTCGAAGGTAATTCGTCTTGCATTTCCTTTAAATTTCAATTTCGTACACTTTCTCTTTCTTTTTCGTATTTCTCGTTACTGCGACTGTAATTCCGGCCGTGGACCGCCGTTGCGCCGCCGTCCTGTGTTGATTCCGTCTCCATCGTAACTCCTCCGTTGGCGTCATTATCCATATATTACCCCATACTTAGTCAAATTCTTCCATTACTTATCTCAAAATGGAGTTTTCCCCCTCAAGTTCCTCTCAATCTGGACCCGGACGAAATCCGGAAAAAAGACCCATAGATCCATCTCCTCCGCGCAGATCTGTTTGCCAAGCGCTAGCGAACAACCCGCGCACATTATTGGTGGATAAAGGCGCGGACTCAGACGCGAGCTCCGTTGTTCGCTCGGTAGAGATGTTCGCCGCTGACCGCTCTGGCGATCAAGAAGAGATTCACTCCCTTGCTCGCGAACCTGAAACATCTTCTGACCTTGGAGAAGATTCTGCAGCAGTGGCCGCGGAGATAGAGGGTTCAATTGACCTTGAGGGCGATCAAGCCGACACTGCTGGCGAGCAGCGAGTTGGCGAGCAGCGAGTTGGCGAGCAGCGAGTTGGCGAGCATGGAGGTCATACGCTCACTTGGGAGTTTTTAAGGGAAATCAATTTTCCCATCTCTCAAACTACACCAGAATCTCGGATCCCGGAAGGAGTTGTTCGTGACAACGAGTGGGCGGACTATTCTGCTCGCTACTCGAAGACTTTTGCCCCCACATCGAGGGTAATTATGAAGGCTCAGAATGGGGACTATGCAGCGAGCAAGGTTGCTAGTGTATGTGTGGAGAGTGATCTGGCGAGCATCCGTGAAACATACAAGATCCCCTACGATATATTCATGTATGTGCCGAAGAAAGGAGAGACTGCTGATCGCCTCCCTCCTGGCTGTACGACGATTAACTTGGATGTGTTAAACACGGGTTTTCCGCTCCCCGTCCATCCGCTCATTGGTCGCTTCTTATCTGACATGAATCTGGCGATCACTCAAATCACCCCAAATGGTTGGAGTATGCTTCTAGCCTTTATGACTCTTTTTGGTCTTGAGGGCTATAAGAATAAGATAACAACCGCGGAGATCCTTTACGCCTTGACCATTTCCGAGGACGGTGCCGGCTGGTATTACGCTAAGGCGAAGACCGGATTGAAACTCGTCGAAGGTGTTCCTAATAAAATTAAGAGTTGGCATTGCCAATTCTTCTTTATTGGTGGAGATTGGCAAGTAACTGAGGGATTCGCTGGCGGGCAGGCGCGCATCATGTCGCCTGAAGGCTTTGGAAAAATCAAACGTAGGGCTAATTTTGTCTTGCTAATTCATAAGTAGAACTAATTTTAATCCTTTTCGTTGTTTTGCAGGTCCGAGAAATTTGAAGTGGGGGCATCCCGATATCAGCGACGAATACCTCTTCACGTTAGCCGTCATTTCTCTTCGTGACGCTGCTAGTCGCGATTTGGAACATCTTTCAAAAGCTCATTGACGCAAGCTTGCTGGCTTGATTACGAGTCCCCACCACCTTGAAGCTCAGACTGCTATCCCCGAAGGTAACTTTCTTGCCCGCCTATTTTTCCTGCACGCCACTTTTCTTGCTCGCCTAACCCTTGTCTTTTTCTTGACAGATCAACGAGTCACCATTGCTATCCCGGCTGTGCCTGAATCGTATTATCTGCTCGCCAGACGAGTTAAACAAATGGCCGAAGCTTCAAGAAGAAAGATGGACCCTCCCCTTGCCATCATGCGCCTCCGGGCAGGAGAGAACCCTTCTGGATGCCCAGCCGCCGGAGCTGGTCGCCCTAAACCAGCGGCCAAAACTACCTCCTCCCCGCGGGATGCAAGGAAGGAGAAGGAGAGGGAACGGGAGAGGGAGAAGAAAAAAGCGCCGCGGGGCGATGATGTTCGCGGCACTCATGGAGATGATCGCGCCTCGAAGCGGTCAAAAACTGTTGGAGAAGCGAGCAACATTGCTCCAAGATCCCCTGTTTCGAAATCCACCTCGCTGGAAGTAGTGGACGAACAGCAAGTGGTCGCCAATTTGGTGACGACTAAGAAAGGGGACAATCCCAAAGATACTTCCTACTTGGGCTGGGATCCCATTAAAATCAAAGAGTGAGTCCCTCGTCCCCGACTTGTTTGTTGTTTACTGCCTAACACCATGTTGCTCGCTTACTAACATTTGATTTTTGTTTGTTAGGTATAACCCAACACTTTACCCTGGCCGAGGGGCAACACTCCACCATATTTCCGTTGTTAAAAATGCCCCCTCCTCACTTCGCGACATCCCTGATCTTCCTGTTCGTCGAGCAGTTGAAATGGTCCCAAGGGCCTGGACAAAATCGGCGAACACTCTTGTTTCTAACCAATCTGCTAGCGATAATGCTCGCCTGATGGCGTACAATGCTAGCCATCAGTTGGTCCAGTCTCAAATGCTGCTCGATCAAATCATGGAGCTCGAGCGAACAAACCGCGATCTGGGCCGTCGCGTGGAGAAGATGGACGAAGAAAAAGTCTCCGCCATCAAAGAGTGCAAGGCCGAGCATGCTAAGGAGCTGGCCTTGATGGAGAGTAAGATGGAGGCCTCCTTGGCCGGCGAGAAGAGTGCCTTGGACAAGGCTCAAAAGATGATGCTGGAAGTAAAAACTTCAGATCTGAGAGCCGAAAGGGCTGAAAAGGAGCGAGCAGACTTAGCTGCTCGCCTGCTAACTGCCGAGGAGCACATCAAGAGATTGGAGGAGGAGCGCAAGAACATGATCGACTATGAAGTCCATGAGCAGGAGGTGTTGGATAAGACCAACTTTGGGTATATCTGTGCATTTGCTGAATGTTTGAGGTCTGTTCACTTCGCCCACGACCATAATCAAGATATTCGTGGCGCGGTGAAGGCGGACTTCATCGAGTATGTGAAGAATTATCCTCCTGCTCCTGGTTCAACTTTGTTCGTCTCCGATTTGGCTGATCTTGGCTTCCCCTTGGATATCTTCGGCGAGGAGGTCGACATTGCTGCCCCCACTTATGGCGGCCAGCCTGACCCTGCTCCAGCGACGACCAGCGCGGCGGCCACTGATGAGGTCTTTGAAGGGTTGGCGTCTCTTCCTTTAACGCCAATAGATGGGGCTGGCACAAGTGCCTCAGGCGAGCAGCCGAGTGTTGAGGCGACCAGAACTGCAGATGCTCCTCCTCCACCTCCCTCTTGAAGACTTAGTTTTTTATTTACAATAGGATGTACACTCTTTCTGTATTTCTTATTCCTATTGTAAACATCTTTTGACTTAAAGAAATGAAAATTTTTGCTCATCAACAAATTTGTGCCTCTTTGTTTGTCTTACTTAATTGCTCGCCTCTTTCTTTTGCTTATGACTTAGTTTCTAAGTGTTCCTTTTTTCTTAAGGTAAACACTTAGTCAAATTTTAAGTTGGTCACTTGGTTCTTATAGAACTTGACCTTTAGTTGTTTGGGCCATTTTGGTCGCTTGTGGACTTGGCCTTGCATTAATGTGGGCTATTGGTCCGTTATGGACTTAGCCTTGTTTTTGCTTTTAATAAGCTCTATGGTTCGTCTTATAACAGACCTGCACTTTTCAAATTTTTTTTTTTTTTTTTGGGCGAGCAACTAAGTAATTTGGACTTAAGGCTCAAAATCCAAAAGAAAGCAAGACAAAAGATAAATACGATTCTGCTCGCCTAGTAACTGTACAACTGCTCGCTTTTATATATAAACTTGCGCAAAAATAAAAAAATTACAAGGATCTATTTGTAAAACTTCTAAGACTTACAGGACTTCATTGATAGTACTTCTTGAGCAAAGTGGTATTCCAGGAGTATTGGGACGACTTGTCTTCCATGTCTTCAAGGTCGTATGTGCCATTGTGCCACTTATTCGTCACCTTGTATGGGCCCTCCCAAGTCGGGCCGAATACTCCTGGTGGTGTTAAAACTTTTCGAAGTACTAAGTCCCCAACTTCGAATTCTCTTGCTTTTACTTGAGAATTGTAGTACTTTGCTACTCTTTTCTTGTAAATTGCATTTTTCAATTCTGTTGTTATTTTTTTTTCTTCAAGCAAGTCCAACTCTGCTGCCATTGCGGAGTTGTTTGCTTCTTCGTCGAACGCAGTTGTTCGTTTTGTTGGGACTTTTAACTCAACTGGTATTACTGCTTCTGTCCCGAATGCCATTGTGAACGGTGTTTCGCCTGTGCTTGTTCTGTGAGATACTCGGTATGCCCATAACACCTCTGGTAACTCTTCAGACCACTTCCCCTGTTTGTCGGCTAAGCGGATCTTCAAAATATGTTTAATTATTTTGTTCACTGCCTCTACTTGGCCATTTGATTGGGGATGGTACGGTGTTGAAAAATGTTTCTTCATTCCCCACTTTTCACAAAAATCTCTTATCTTTTTTCCTTCAAATTGTTTTCCGTTATCTGTCACGATCGCTTGAGGCACCCCGAAGCTGCAAACAATGTTTCTCCATATGAAGTTGATCATTTTCTCCTGTGTGATTCGCACAAGCGCTTCTGCCTCAGCCCACTTCGTGTAATAGTCTACTGCCACCACTGCGAATCGAACATTCCCTTTTTCTGGCGGAAAAGGCCCGATGAGGTCAATTCCCCATTTCGCAAATGGCCACGGACTATTGACAGAGATTAGTTCGTGCGGGGGCTTGTGGATGTTCGGGGCGAACAACTGACACCTGTGACAAGTTCGGGCAACTTTGATTGCGTCCTGGAGGAGGGTCGGCCAATAATACCCTTGTCTTATGGTCTTATACGCTAATGCTCGTCCTCCAGCGTGATTTCCGCATATGCCTTCATGAATTTCCTTCAGTACTGCTTGCCCTTGCCCCCTAGCCAAGCATTTCAAAAGTGGGAGAAAAATTCCTCTCTTGTACAACTGTCCATCCATCATGGTGTATCTTGCTGCTCTCTTGACCAACTTGTTAGCTTCAGACGGGTTGTCTGGCTTTTTGTCGTTTTGCAAATACTCAATGATTGGTATCCTCCAGTCGTCTTAATCGAAATCTTCGTTGACTTGATAGATTTTGTAATCTTCGGTTGATGGTTTGGACATTCTTGTTAGCGTCACTTCCGACAATTCTGCTGGTCCGGTGCTGGTTGCTAGTCTGGCTAATGCATCTGCTTGAGCATTATTGTCTCTTGGTATCTATTCAATGTATATTTGTTCGAACAAAGAGGCCAAGTGAGCAACAATTTTTTGATACAAAGCCATGTCTTCATCTCTTGCTTCATATTCTCCTCGGACCTGGTTGACGATCAATTGCGAATCTCCAAAGATTTGCAACCTTCGTACTCCAACTGCTAATGCTAGGCGTAACCCAACGATCACAGTTTCGTACTCTGCTTCGTTGTTCGTCGCCATGAACTCGAATCGAACAGCTGAAGTAAAAACTTGCCTATCCGGGCTTATCAAGACTATACCTGCTCCCGATGTTGTATTAGTTGACGAACAATCAACATACATGTGCCAGGGATGGTTATGTCCTCTCGTTGGATCTTGGGGGTAAGTCAGTTCGACTATAAAGTCTGCTAAGGCTTGCCCCTTGATCGCTGTTCGAGGAGCATATGAAATCCCAAACTGACTGATTTCCAATGACCATTTTAGGAGGCGACCAGCCGCATCGGGTCTGTGCAGTATTTGCTTGAGCGGAAACGTTGTCAACACTTCCACCTGGTGGTCGAAAAAATATGGACGAAGTTTTCTGACGCTCATCACTAGTGCATATGCTAGCTTCTCTGTTGGTGAGTATCTGAGTTCTGCTTCGTGTAAAGCTTGACTCACATAGTAGATGGGCAGGTGGAACTTTCCTTCTGCTCAAACGAGCACTGAGCTGATTGCTACTTCTGAAGCTGCCAGGTACAAGTATAACTTCTTCCCTGGGATCGGCTTGGCAAGAATTTTCGTGTCACTGAGGTACTCTTTCAGCTGCTCGAATGCTTGTTGACAGGCGTCTGTCCATTGAAACTTTCCCTTCTTGATTGCCTCGAAGAACGGCCTGCACTTATCTCCGGATCTTGAGACGAACCTGCTCAAAGCTGCTAGACATCCGGTTAACCGTTGGACCTCTTTAACTGATTTGGGTGGCTGCATTTCCATGATTGCTTTCACTTTTACGGGATTTGCTTCAATCCCTCTTTGACTGACTAGATGTCCCAAGAACTTCCCAAAATGGACCCCAAAACTGCTCTTCTTAGGGTTCAGTTTCATGTTGTATGTTCGAAGTATCTCAAACGTTTGAGCTAGATGCTGCAAATGATCTTCCTTTTTGGAGCTCTTGACAACAATGTCATCTACGTACACTTCCATTATCTTCCCGATGTGATCATCAAACATCTTATTGACCAATCTCTGATATGTAGCTCCAGCATTGATTAACCCAAATGGCATTCTCTTCCAGCACAATAAGTTTTTGTTGGTGTAGAACGCCGTATGCTCTTGATCATCGGGATGCATCGCTATTTGATGATATCCTACGAATACATCCATGAACGTGAGAAGTTCATGTCCAGCGGTGCTATCAACTAGTTGATCGATGTGAGGCAATGGAAAATTATCTTTTGGGCAGGCGGCGTTGAGATCTGTGAAGTCGATGCAGAGTCTCCACGCTCCAGTCGCTTTTCTGACCAATACTGGATTTGCCACCCATTGCGGGCATAACGCTTGTTTGATTAAGTCATTATCCAGCAACTTTTTAACCTCCACATCGAGTGCCTCGTATTTGTCGGGCCCAAATTTTCTCCTCTTCTGATGGATTGGCTTCTTCCTCGGGTCGATGTTGAGTCTGTGGCAGGCATGTTCGGGGCTGATGCCCACTATGTCTGCATGCGACCATGCGAACACATCGAGGTTTGCTTTAAGAAACTCAATCATGTTGGTCCTGTACGGCTCTGGTAGCTCGGACCCTATGAAGAGTTCTAAGCCCTCTTGGTTCGGGTCGACTCTCACAGTTTCCAACTCTTCAACCGGGGTAGCCCTTCGTTTCTGGCCTTTCCATCTGGGGTCAATAGTGGGCCTTTCTGCCTTTAGCTCATCTTCGGTCTCCATCGGTTCTGCCCCCAGTCGTGGCTCGATGTCCTCTGCATCAACGTTCATTGCCGTTGTTTGTTTTCCTTCAGTGTCGGTTGCAGCAGCTTCTCTATTTCTTGTTTGGACAAATTGTTCGTCTTTTCATTCCTGCTCGTCTTCGTCCAACTGTGCGCCTACGCACAGCTGCTCGTCAATGCGTGGTTGTTCGCCTGCGCACAGTTGCTCGTCGTTGCGCGGCTGTTCGTCTGTGCACAGCTGCTCGTCGACTTCCATTATTTCAGTATCGACGGAAGTCATGGCCTCGCTATCGTCCCCGTCCTTGTCTGAACACCTGTTCGTCATGTTGACTTGGTGATCCTGCAACTGTATCTGCAAAAGACACGCACGAGCCTTCTTCTGGTCTCCTTTGACTGTACCTGCACCTTTCTTTGTTGGGAATTTTAAACAATAATAGTATGTTGAAACAGCTGCTTTAAATTCATGCAAGAAAGGACGGCCGAGGAACCCGTTATAGGTGGACTGTTGGTCTACAACCAGGAAGTCTACCATTCTATTCATTTTCCTTTTCGGGTCCTCGATTGATACAAGCTCAACTGCCAACGTAACTATTCCTAGCGGGGTGGTTACAGCATTTCCGAATCCTACAATTTTGTGATCACAGTCCTTGATGTACTCAGCGCAATCTCCTAGCTGGTCCACCGTGCTCTTGAACAGGATGTTCGTATAGGAACCAGTATCGACAAGTAGACGGTGCACTTTTGTCCCCATAATATTAGCGCAAATGACCAACGAGTCATTGTGAGGAGTGAGTACCCCGTCTAAGTCTCTTTCTGAGAAAGTTAGGTCCCCTGTTCGTCTGGTTGATGGATTCACACCCACTTCCATCACTTGATCCACTGCTCTGAGTTCTGCTTTCCTCTTTCTTTTTGACACGGGCGGTCTCCCATCGGAACAACCACCTACTGGTCCAGTGGGTTCCAGCATTAGGATTTCCGGGATATGCCTTGCTGGGGCTGCTGGGACCTTCCTTCCTCTCTTACCCACTTTGCTTGGTTGGTCATCACTGTCCCCGTCATCCGAACTGGATGATACTGGTGCCCTTGGCCTTTTACCTGGTTCCCTCTTCACGAATTCGGACAGCTTTCCTTCCTCATAGAACCTCCACAACTGCTTCAATAGATCTCGGCACTCGCTCGTGAAGTGGCCGATGTTCTGATGATATGCACAGTATTTGTTCGGGTTCAGTTTTCCTCTCTCTTGCCTTATCTTCCGTGGCTCTGACAACATCTCCCTGTCTTTAACGTTGTCATACACAGCGTCCACGGACATGGTAAGGACTTGATTCAACTTTTCCTTCAACTCAGCTCCCTCATTGAATGACTTCATGTTCTTCGGAGCTTTGTACTCGTTTCCACCAGATTTCTTGCCAAACTTTTTTGGGTCAGCTTTTTCTCCCATTTCTCTGTGTAACGCCTCTTGCATTGACACATGGATCCCTGCTTTGTGCCTGAATTCTGCATATGTTTTCGGACAAGTCAAGTGCATTTCCTTCCACAAATCAGTTCCTTTCTTTAACCCAGCCATCACTGCCACTATCTTTGTGTCCTCACTCACCATCTCGCCCTCCAGTAAGACTTTATCAAATCTTTCCAGAAATTGCTTATCAGACTCCTCGTCTCCCTGCCTAATATCTGCCAGACGGTGTCTGTGGGTCAAATAGGACCCGGCAGTTGAGAAGTGGGACAGAAACTATTTGCTTAGTTGGGCAAAAGAGTTGATGGAGACAGGAGCCAGTGCTGAAAACCATCTGTGCGGGCCATCTCCTAGGGTGAGTGGGAAATTTCGGCATTGTGTGGCGTCGGTTGCCCCCATTGAGATCATGAAATCCGAATATTTCGTCACATGAATTCGAGGGTCCAACGTTCCCTCATACAAATTGATGGCTGGAATCTAAATCTTCTTTTGGATCGGTGCATTGAGGACAGACGGAGATAATGGTGACGAAGGGAGAACAGTCGATCCGATACCTCTCTGAGATTCCAACTGTCTCTGTAATTCCTCGATCGCCTTTCTCATTTCCTGCAATTCATTTGGGGGAGTCCTCCCTATGGAAGGCTGTTCATCGCGATTGGGGTCAGTGGCCTCTTCACGATGCAGTCCCTTGCCAACGGGACGTTTCTCCTGAGTCGTCTTCCTAGCAGCATTGCTAGCTCCATTTGGCCCTAGTCGGCCAAAAGCTGACCTCCTGATTCGGTCATGCACCGATGGGCGAGCAGGATGGCGTGATCGCTCCTCATTCCTTCGGGATGGCTCCCTCCTATTTTCATTCCTTGTTCCTAGTCTTTCCAAAGCACTTGTTCGAGAAGTACTTTTGCTTGACTCATCTGCTCGACTTGGTGATGATTCCCCTCGACTTTCCAGACGCTCGCTCAATGGAGCTTTTCCTTTGTTTCTACGGACTTCAGCACTGTCAGCCTCATCACGGCGCACATCCTCTCTCCTTTTACTTCGCTGTTCGCCAGTTCGTTCCTGCTCGCCTGCTCGATTGGTCATCACAGGTGCTCTTGACGGTCCTGCTGCTTGTCGATTTTGTAATGATTGAAGGACAGCGATCGTTTTTGCTAGCTCCTCCGGGTTCTGAGCAAGTGCTTCCACTTCTGGTGGGATTGTATCAATGGTGACCTGAATGTTTCTTTGCGAAGTTGCTCTCACCGTTCGTGATTGTCCCTCGGTGGACGAAACCCTAGTCCTCGGTTTACGACTCGGAGATACACTCGAATATCGTTCATCTTGTGATCTGACCATCTTGGTTGCCAAAATGTATGAGATAAACAAAGGAGTGAAGTAATCTTGTTCTTGCAAACACTTTTCCCAAGGGTTACTAGCCTTGTGTGTGAATATGAAGATTCAAAAACCCTAGTTCATGCACACATGCATTAAAACCCTCAAAGTATTATATATCTTTGTCCTAAAAATGTGTGTTCTTGTTTTCCGGCAGCTGCTTCCCGGATTGCGGCGAGATTTTGCAGATTCCGGTGGGAGTCTTCAACCTTTCTTCGAATTTTTCATAAACAAAGGTTCGGACCCTCCTTCTAACGCCGTTTGTTGATGACCTTTTTCAATTGAATGTGATTAATGGTTGTTTTACTCCATGAAGATCATCAAACAAGAACAATGATTATGGGATTTGATTAAGTAATGCTCAAGGAATAATTTTGCAAGAGTTTGGCTATTTTATTGAATTGTTCTCCCCCTTTTCATGTACATGAAGGGAGTATTTATAGACATACAATGAGGCCATGTGTCACCATCTTGATGGCTTAACCATTGGATCTTTGCCAAGTGTTAAGACACTTGTACAACATCTACACTATTGCTCATTGGATGGATGCCAAGTGTTAAGACACTTGAATCATATCTAAGCTAGTGACTCTTGGAGTTCCCAATGTTGTACCTGGTCTTTGGCACTGCTGAGATGCTCTCGACGGTGACCGTTTGCTCGCTTGCACGTCTTCGTTAGATGTCATGGTCCTTTGCGTTCCGAGCTGTTCGCTCCTCGCTTGGGATTATTTTACAATGTTGCTCGCTCCATTACGAAGTTGTTCGCCCGGATTGATCTTGGTTTGAGCCGCTCACACAGCTGTTCTTTGCAAGGCTGCTCGCCTCAATATCTTACCACATTATAGCTGTTTTGCAAAGCTGTTCGCTCTACCCAGTTGTTAGCTCCACAAAGCTGTTAGCTTCTTTTATTTATTATCCTGTTATCAAGTTTAATGATAACTGCTTCGTTTATTTATCACTCCATTGTTCGCCCATCAACACTTAGTTAGTCTACAGTTAGTTCGTTAAGCATTCAGTTAGTTTATTACATACACATGTGAGTAGCACGTGAATGCTAAAAACCAATTCTTAAACTTGTATTTAAACAATGTAACCTCCACATATCAATTTGAGAAATAAATATGAGTGGTTATTTACATCAGAGAGTTCAACATAGTATCAGAGTTATTGCCTATTCCAATCTTCTACTGCTTAACAGTTGCCTATTCAGGCATCATCTCGGAATCCAACAGCTAATATTGCTGCGAAGGAACCTTCGTCCACATCTGGTGGGAAGCTGAAAGGCACAAATGGTGGAAATGGTGGGAAACCTAAGTTCTATGGCAAAAATAGGATCTATTGTCAGCTTTGTCACAAACCAAATGATACTGCAATCAAATGCTACAAGAGGTTTGATCAATCCTTTCTTGGTCCTAAACCGAATCATAATTCCAATTATACTGGAGGTTCACACTCTTCTCCAGTTGGTAATGGGGGATATTAGGCTCATCTAACTCACACAAACTCGGTCTCACATGCACCCATAAATCCTTTCTCCTATCATACTACTGATCCATCATCTTTTGGTGCTTCTTCTTCTTCACAGAATCATGAAGGGTCTGACTAGTTTGTTGATAGTGGTGCTACACATCACGTGACATCTTCTATTGGCAATATGCCACTTTCGTATAAAGGTATATCTCATCTTGTAGTTGGAAATGGTACTACAGATCTTATTCTACGTGTTGGATCTATGAATCTTAAAATTTTAAAACATGATAGAGCTTTGGAATTAAAGGATGTTTTACATGTGCCTAATATTACAAAGAATTTGCTTAGTATTTCCAAGTTTTTGAAGGATAATAATGATGTTATTGAATTTCATGCTACTTATTGCCTTGTTAAGGATCGGAGCACCAATCAAATCCTTTTGAAAGGGATGCTTAGAGATGGTCTATATCAGTTGGATGTATCAGCCTTAGGTAAACATGATGTTTCTTCAGGAGTTTCAGGTTTTGTTGGATGTAATATCTCTTATATTTCAGCATTAAATAAGTCGGATTTATAGCATCTTAGACTTGGTCATCCATTTCATGACATGTTGTTTACTGTTTTAAAAGACATTAGAATTCATTTTTCCAGAAATGTTGCTTTCTGTGAAGCATGTAAACTCGGTAAGATGCATCAATCATCTTTTAAATCAGTTTCTAATCATTCTTCGGTGCCTTTTGCTTTAATTCATGGTGATGTTTGGGGCCTAGCCTCTTCTACTTCTAAAGAAGGGTTTAGATATTATTTGTCTTTAATGGATGATTGTACTAGGTATACTTGGATCCTCATGATCATGCTCTTCACTGAGTAGTCCACTGACCAGCTTAGAAAGTCAGATTTCGTTACTCATGTCAGCATTCTCACTTCTGATATCTCCAGGTCTTGTCACCAAAAACCTTCCCCGATTGACAGAACGTTCCGCTACTGACACTTGAAAAAGCAGCTTTCAAGGTCTCGTCGCTTCGGTGAATCACTTGAGCCCTGATACATTTTCGGTGCCATGGAGCTAGACCAGTGAGCTATTACGCTTTCTTCAAAGAATGGCTGCTTCCAAGCCCACCTCCTGGTTGTCATCGCTCGATCACTTCCTTTTCCACTAAGTGATTGCTTAGGGACCTTAGCGTACGATCTGGGCTGTTTCTCTCTCGACTTTGGATCTTAGCACCCAAAAAGTCTGTTTGTACAAACGATCTAGGCCTGTATTCGGAGTTTCCTTGGGGTTGGTAAGGCCAGGCCACCCTAGCCCATTGAGTGCTCTACCTCGGGCCATCGGCATCATACGCTCTACTGAAATAGATTTCGCGGAAAACCAGCTATATTCGATCTTGGTTGGCCTTTCACCCCTAGCCACAAGTCATCCCCGTTGGGACTTCCTTCAGGACGGTCTTCATGGTTCTAACTTGATGCTCCAGTCTGTTTGCTCTAGGATAGCTCTAACTTCTCAGGTTCCGAGACAGCTGAGTTCCTCCTCAACTGAATACCTGTAAACTGAAAATAGACTAGCTTAACCTGAGTCTTATAAGATACAATCCTGACTGCTCATTCCCTATTACAAGTCATTTTGGAAAATCATCAAAACTAAATATCCCAACAACTTCCCCCTTTTTGATGATTCCAAAACTTCTAACACTTATGATTTTCTATAAGAAGAACCATGTTAGTACAACAAGTAATAGTGCAGAAAAAACCCAAATTTGTAAACATTAAAGATCTGTTCGGTTGACCATAAGGATTTTCAAAAACAAGATTAAAGGTCATTTGAACAACTCGCTCTGATACCAATTGATGGTCCCGTGAAAACATTTGCATTTGGGAATTTAGGATTTTTTTTATTTTGACACTGTTGTGCACTGAAATGCTTTGTAAATGAGTGGTCAGTGCAGTGCTTAAGTGTGTCAGGATGATTGATTCGATACTGACTAAAATACTTAGAAAATCAGTAAAGCAATAAATAACACAACAATGTAAAGTGGTTTAGAGGCTCAAGCTCCTACATCCACTAACCTGATTGAACAGGATAATCCACTAAGGATTAGCTTGTTTTTAACGTGCTAAGGTGCACTCTCAACTGGACTTACACCCCTCTGCGGAGCAGCCTCTCGAACTGGCCTCACATCCCTCTTCTCTCAGGGACTGCCTCTCCACACCTAACTTCAACCACTAACTCTAACACTAGGGAAAAGGTTTGGGTTTGGTGTTGCTTTTTACACCTAGGTGAGATTTTCCCTTACATGGTTTTAACCTGAAAGCTAGGATTGGGAAAATCTCTCTAAGCTTTGGATGTATATGATAGGCTCGAGTATACAAACTAGAACACTCAAATATGACTATGTAGAACTCAGGGTCAGTGTTCTTGATGGAGATGGTATCTCCTTATGTCTCCCTTGAACTTGCACTCTCTCTCACATCTGCTCCACTCTTCTAAATGCAGCTTGAATTTGTATTTATAGTGTGGATTTGAATGTTACCGTTGGAGAGAGTAACATTCAAATCCAGACTATCTCTGGAGTGAAATTCTCCTTTCAGTGAAGTACGGCCTTGTCAGCTTTTGTCAGATTCGCTGCCTTGTCTTGATTGGTCCACGTGTACTGACTCCAACGGCTCTTTTGTTCAGGGTACTTAATCAGGGTAGTCCTGACTTCAGGCGACTTTTCTTCAGCTAACTTTGAAATCCTCTCAGGATACTTTTCTTCAGTAGGCTTGAAGTCCTCTTAGGAACTTTCATTAGCCTTGAGTAGACTTCCTTCATTGGACTTTAAGTCTACTCAGTGGACTAAAGTCCACCCAGGAGAGTTGACATAAGGTAAATTGTCAGCCTCTCATTCCTCAGTAGCCTGACTCCTTCAAGATCTACTAGGCACAACATTGATCCTCATGATCATGCTCTTCACTGAGTAGTCTACTGACCAGCTTAGAAAGTCAGATTTATACTCAGTGGGACTTCCTTCAGGATGGTCTTCAGGGTTCTAACTTGATGCTCAAGTCTGTTTGCTCTAGGATAGCTCTGACTTCTCAGGTTCCGAGACAGTTGAGTTCCCCCTCAACTGAATACCTGTAAACTGAAAATAGACTAGCCTAACTTGAGTCTTATAAGACACAATCCTGACTGCTCATTCCCTATTACAAGTCGTTTTGGAAAATCATCAAAACTAAATATCCCAACAGTTGTTTTCTGTGAAGCATGTAAATTCGGTAAGATGCATCAATCATCTTTTAAATCAGTTTCTAATCATTCTTCGGTGCCTTTTGCTTTAATTCATGGTGATGTTTGGGGCCTAGCCTCTTGTACTTCTAAAGAAGGGTTTAGGTATTATCTGTCTTTAATGGATGATTGTACTAGGTATACTTGGATATATCCTATGAAACTAAAATCTAAGGTTGCATCTCTAGTGGTTCAGTTTATCACATCTGTTGAAAGACGGTTCTCTACTCGGGTTAAAGCTTTTCAATCTGATATGGGTGGAGAATTCACTTCATTGTATACACATTTTACTCAGAATGGTATTAAAATCAGGCATTCTTACTACCACACACACACCAACAAAATGGTTTGGTCGATAGGAAGCACCAACACATTACTGAGATAGAGTTTTCTCTTCTTACACAGTCTCATCTATCTATGGCCTACTGGTGGGATGCATTCCATACTGCTGTATATCTCATCAATAGGTTACCCACTCCTACTCTTCTTCATCTCTCTCCATTTCACAAACTTTTCCATAAAGCTCCAGATTATTATGTACTTAGGGTCTTCGGTTGCTCTTGTTATCCATTTCTTAGACCCCTACAATAATTCTAAACTTCAATTTTGGTCTTCTCAGTGTATTTTTCTGGGATACAGCCCTCTTCACAAGGGATATAGATGCTTGCATCCTTATGGCCACATCTATGTGTCTCCCTCTGTGGACTTTCCTTAACCCACACTCATTAGCTCATCTTCCTTTCAGTCCACTGGACCTATATTACCCTCACTATCCACTCCTATTCCATAACTTTCTCCTCTCACATCTGTATTCGATTCCCCCCCCCCAAACCCTCAAACCCTCAATATACTTCCAATTATTCTCCTATGCAACAATCTAAAACTAATTCCTCCTCTCATTCACAGGCCCCTACACAAACTTCAGCTTCTCCTCATCCACTTAATGCTCCTATAAATCCAATTCCTCCACCCGTTCTAATACAGGCATCACATCCCATGATCACCCGTTCCAAAGTTGTATTCAAACATAAAACCTTTATTGCCTCTTCAAATTCTTCCATCTCCGAACCCGATAGTATGAGTATCAAAATGGATTTTTAGAATAAAACACAAGGTCGATGGTACTGTGGAATGTTATAAAGCTCGATTAGTGGCTCGTGGTTTCAACAAAATATCGGGGTAGACTACTTTTAGACGTTCTCACCGATTATTAAACATCTCACCATTCGAATTATGTTCTCTTTGGCTGCAACAAAGGGTTGGCACATACAACAGGTGGATATCAATAATGCATTTCTCAAAGGGCAGTTGAGGGAAACATTATGCATTCAAAAACCAGAAGGTTTTAAGAATGCTAGCCATCCAAATCATGTTTGTAAACTTTCTAAGGCATTGAATGGATTGAAACAAGCCCCAAAGGCATGGTATGATACACTTAACTCTTTGTTGGTCAGTTCTGGTTTTACTCACTCTCGGTTAGATCATTGTTTGTTTCACAAGGTCGTAAATGGACAGATGATGTTGTTCTTGGTCTATGTTGATGATATTTTGACCATCAATGAAGACAATGAGGCCATTTCTCAGCTGATAAACACCCTTTATAAATAATTTTCTCTCAAACAGCTTGGCAGGTGAATTATTTTCTTGGAACTGAGGCTTCTGTTGCTAAAGATGGCATCAAACTTTCTCAGTCGAAGTATGTGAAGGAGCTACTTCAACGTACTAATCTCCTTTCATGCAACTCCATCTCTCTTCAGCTTGTCCCAATATTAAGCTTTCTAAATCTGATAATTTCCCATTCGCACAACCTTTCTTTTTTTCGAAGTGTTGTTGGTGCCTTATAGTATCTCACCTTAAGTCGTCCCGACATTTCTTTTAGTGTTAACAAGTTAAGCCAGTTTTTTTCTCATCCAACCACGAAGCATTGGAATGCTTGTAAACGAGTCTTGCGATACTTGAAAGGTATGATATATTCTGGTTTACATTTTTCTTATGTCTCTAACTTTTAGCTTCAAGGTTTTTCCGATGCAGACTATGCTTCGTGTGTGGATGATCATCGCAACACTACTGGTTATTGCATTATGCTTGGTTCTAATTTGCTTTCCTGGTGTTCCAAGAAGCAAAACATTGTATCTTTGAGCAGCATCGATTTTTAATATCGTTCGTTGGCTGCTACTACTACTGATCTCGTCTGGATCACATCCCTTTTTCTGAACTTCGTCTTCCGCTATGCTATCCTGCTATATTATGGTGCGACAATCAAGGGGCTATCACCCTTGCCTTTAGTCCAGCCTTCCACTCTCGCACAAAGCATATTGAAATAGACGTTCATTACATTCGTGACAAGGTTCAAGCACAAGTTTTGGATGTTCGTTATATACCAACTGAAGATCAACCGGCTGACATCTTCACTAAACCCTTGTCTCCATCTCGCTTCCGTTCGCTTTGCACGCGTCTTGGTCTTTTCTTGAAGGACTGTCCGTAGCCAAATGAGGCATGTTATAGTATGCTCTAGAATGATCAGGAAGCAGATAGATTTAGCTTACTTAGTTAGTCTACAGTTAGTTCATTAAACTTTCAATTAGTTTGTTACATACACATATGAGTAGCACATGAATGCTAACCACCAAATCTCAAACTTGTATTTAAACAATGTAACCTCCACACATCAATTTGAAAATAAACACGAGCGATTATTTACATCTGAGAGTTCAACACCCCTACAAAAATTACAGCCCATAGTACACCACTTCGATTCGAGGAAAATTAATTTCTTTTTTTACATTATATTCTCAATAAAATGAAATAAAAAATTTGATGTCACAACGCTACAATGATCTCTTCTGTGGATCTTATTTTATTATTTGGGTTCCATGACAGAATAACTCAAGAGCACCACTGCTTAAATCAGTGCAATAATTCAAGTCACGTGAAAAAAAAAATTAGGACGGATTTGGTAATAAAATTAAATAGGGTTTACTATTATATAGAATGCTTATATATAATTCTTAAGTATTTGAACTAGGACAATTAAAGATTATATTAAAAGAAAAATGACCGAAAAAGAATACAAATCCCAAAATGCTCACAAAAACAAAATACAGAAGGACTGAAAAGCTCAAACAGATGAAAAAATTCTAACACTTGCGCTACAAATTAAAAATATAATTTTTTTAAAAATGGCACACCCGGTGGGACTCGAACCCACAATCGCCTGATTAGAAGTCAGACGCCTTATCCATTAGGCCACGGGTGCTTGCTTGTTAAGTTTTTTGCAGTATTTATTATCTATTGAAATTTGTACTATATGGTTTAGTTATCCTTACAAATTTATGATTTTGTAAATTTGATTGCAGTTAGTTTGTTGTGCTTTACATATTAGAGTATATATAGAGTGAAATTGGTTTATATATGAATCATTGAAGGGTATTAATTGTTTTCACTGAAGAGTATTAGATGTTTTTACTAAAGTGTATTATTGGTTTACACTGAAGAGTTTTGGTTCATTTTCACTGAACAACTAAGCCTCTTTAGTGTAAATCAGTAATACTATTTAGTAAACTCTTCAATGAAAACAACTAATATCCTTCGGTGATTTATATATAAACCATTTTTACTCTATACTTTGTCTACATATTGTACTAATTAATTTATTTGGTCCTATGATTAAGGGTACTTTTGTCTGCCAATATCTAAATGATGAAATTTGATCTTGAAACGTAATCAGGATTTCCATAAATCAAATCAGCCAATCTCATTCACAAGAAACCTGAGTAGAATTTTTGTGGAATTAGTTTGACACAATGTTTTCCAATCATTAACATAACAAGAAGACAAATAGGTTATGATAAATTGATAATTAAACTGTACTAGTACGTAGTCTACGTTGATGCAATTATCAACACCCCCCCCCCCCCCACCCCCCCGGTTAAACTGTTATAAAAATGGGTGTGAATATTTCGAAACACTGAAGAATGGAAGAAGGGAAAACACGAAACGAATTCGTGAAAAACCGAGTCTAGGAATAACCTATTCCCGCAAGATCGAATACGCCCGTACAGTGCTTACGGGATAATGCGTACGGATCCCCAAAGGTAAAACGGTTTATCTATTCACACCGGTAGCACTACCGAGTATGAATTTCCGGCGAACTAAATCGGAATTATGAGCTAAACGGGATTTTCTGCAGAGAAAGGATTTCGGGAAATTCTGGGTTCGTAAGTAATTCTGGAAAAACTGGACGAAAAGTGGTATATATAGGCGGAAATCCGACCCATTTGAGGGCTGATGGAGTGGAGTACGTGGTGATCATGGATCACCCAGGTTCTGTCGTGGAGAGAAACGCAGTTTCTCAGTCATGGGAAGCCAGACGGAATATTCCAGATGCTCTGGAGTGTATTAATCAAATTCGTAGGTGTATTAATCAAGTTCGTGGGCCGACTCAATTCTAAGTGGGCCAGCTGAAATGGGCCGACCCAATCCCATACAGGTCACCCGATCCGATTGGATCCAAAAAGGTGGGTCATTTTATATTTTTGGTACTCTAAAAATATAGGTATGACATCAAAGCCCAATTGCCAAGAACCAAGAACTAAGAACCACGGACCCGGTCCCAGGCTCGGGCGGGGCGGGGCGTGCGCGCGCGCGCGTGTGTGGTCCATGGTTAGGGTCTCCATGTCCCAATTTAGAGAACATGAATAATTTCCTACTTATATACAAGACAAACTTCTTGTAATTTTTCAATGTGGGATGGAACTTCATTTTCCATTTCCCATGGAATTATTCAACACACATGATTAATACTACAACTTCCCAAATTAATTTCTCACTCACCGGAAATCGGTTTTGAGATATTAAATATACCACGCTCATCTACTCCGCGAGTAGAACAACATTGTTAATTTTATTTTCCCAAAAACTAACGTTTTTACTCCTCAAAAAATTGATCAAAGTAAGGGTATGAAACCTTTACAAAACCAATTTCCAACAATCCCCCACATGAGTGAGAATTGCACCTATACAGAGTCAAGTTTCTTCGTTCAGCTCATGTGAGACCTCATTGCTTCCGGATAAGTAACCAATGGTTTTGAACTTTCCGTAGTCCGGCACCATCGGGTATACCGGCGGCTTAGTGGACACGATGCCTTGAACTAATCCTCCTTAGTGTATACCTTACAGATAGTGCAGACACAAGTCAGTCTCGATTCCGATTTGTTCTCACGTTTTTGTCCATTTTGGCCCTGGACGCCCTTTGTATTCATAAATGTTTGGTTGAAGCGGCCCTCACTTCTCATTTATATAGGTGATCTCCTTTCGAGTATCCCGTCATACTCAGTCCCACATGGACTCATAGGAATCATTAAAAGTCAAAGACTTATCCTTTACCACAACTCACGGGTTCACAAACACTTGACACAGTGCTGTCAGGAACGGTCATGATTTTCAAGTGTTGTACAACTAACATTCACAGCTTAGTTTTCCCTTTTGAACCAAGTTCTTAGGATCTCCAGTCATCATGGTTGGGTTACCATTGTTTCAGTTTTATTTGTGGATTTCAGACCCATTCCCTCTATCAGCTTATTCATTTGATCTCGGTTCAAGCTCTTCGTGAGCGGATCCGCTATGTTGTCAACTGATCTTACATAATCAATTGTTATTATACCAGTTGAGATCAAATGTCTAACGGAGTTATGTCGACGACGAATATGTCTCGATTTTCCATTGTACATACTGTTCAAAGCTCTACCAATTGCAGCTTGACAGTCACAATGTATCATTACAGATGATACCGGTTTGTTCCAACAAGGAATATCTTCTAAGAAATTGTGAAGTCATTCAGCTTCTTCACCAGCTTGATCCAAAGCGATGAATTCAGATTCCATTGTGGAACGGGCAATACACGTCTGTTTTGTGGATTTCCACGATACTGCAGCTCCTCTAATAGTGAATACATATCCACTGGTCGAGAAAGAGTCTTTACTATCGGATATCCAATTAGCATCACTGTACCCTTCAAGTACAGCTGGATGTCGCGTGTAGTGTAGCCCAAAATCAAGAGTATACTTCAAGTATCTCAAGACCCTTTTCAGAGCTTTCCAATGTTCATGACTTGGATTGCTCGTGTACCTGCTTAGTTTGTTCACAGAACACGCAAGATCTGGACGTGTGCAATTTGTAATGTACATCACGCTTCCAATGATCCTTGCATATTCCAACTGATTCACAGGTTCACCTCTATTTTTCTTCAGATGAACATTTTGTTCAAGTGGAGTTTTAGCAGGTGGATCATCAAATGCATTGAATTTCTTCAAGACTTTCTCAACATAATGAGATTGTGTTAAAGAAATTCCATTTGAGGTTCTTTCGATCTTGATTCCTAGAATCACATCTGCTAAACCCATATATTTCATGTCAAAATTTCTCTTTAACATGTTTTTCGTATTAACGATCACATTTGAATTGTTACCAATGATTAACATGGCATCAACATATAAGCATACGATAACAAATCCATTTGGTGTATCTTTCACATACACACACTTGTCACATTCGTTAATTCGAAATCCATTTGACAACATAATATTGTCAAATTTCAAATGCCATTGTACAGGAGCTTGTTTAAGTCCATACAACGACCGAACGAGTTTACAAACCTTTTTCTCGCTCCCGGGTACAACATAACCCTCTGGTTGATCCATGTATATTTCAGCATCCATCTCTCCATTAAGAAAAGCAGTCTTTACATCCATTTGATGTATTTCGAGATTATGCAAAGCAGCAATCGCGACAAGTACACGAATGGATGTAATCCTTGTTACCGGAGAGTAGGTGTCAAAGAAATCATGTCCTTCTCTTTGTTTAAAACCCTATGCAACCAAACGGGCTTTATACTTTTCAATAGATCCATCTGTTTTGTACTTTCTTTTAAGGATCCACTTACATCCTAAGGTCTTGCAACCTTTAGGGAGGTCAACCAACTCCCACGTATGATTTTGCAGAATTGAATCATATTCACTGTTTATTGCTTCTTTCCAGATAGATGCATCTGGTCTGGAAAGAGCTTCTTTGATAGTCCTAGGTTCATCTTCTAACACATACGTGATGAAGTCTGGACCATAGGTCTTATCAATTCTAGCTCATTTATTGCGTCTTGGTGCTTCACTCTGCTGAGTGGAAGGACCTGCAGCTCCACTTGATTCTTCATGAGTTCGTTTATTTGAACTCACTTCTTCTTTGTCCCTACACGGGAACACATTTTCAAAGAACACAGCATTCCTTGATTCTATGGTAGTACCTACTGTCATATCGGGTATCTCTGATTTATGAATCAAGAACCGATAGGCACTACTGTTGAATGCGTATCCTATAAAGATCTCATCGACTGTCTTAGGTCCGATTTTCACTTGTTTAGGAGTGGCACTTCAACTTTAGCCAAACACCCCCACACTTTGAGGTATTTGTATGATGGTTTGCGATTTTTCCACAACTCATAAGGTGTCTTATCTTGAGTCTTAAGTGGAATTTTATTTAAAATGTGGTTAGCTGACAGAATAGTTTCCCCCTACATGTTCTGAGGTAAACCTGAGCTGATTAACATTGCGTTCATCATCTCTTTCAAAGTTCGGTTTTTCCTCTCCGCAATACCATTTGATTGTGGTGAGTAGGGAGCTGTCGTTTGATGTATGATGCCGAATTCGGCACATAATTGTTCAAACGGAGCCACATACTCTCCACCTCTATCACTACGAATTGCTTTAATTGTAGTGTTCATTTGATTCTCTACTTTACTTTTATAGTTTTTAAAAGCTCCAATAGTTTCATCTTTACTTCGAAGTAAGTAAACGTAGCAGAATCTTGTGCTATCATCAATAAAAGTAATAAAATACTTTTTTCCACCTCTAGGTTGCACAAATTTTAAATCACATACATCAGTGTGAATTAATTCTAGAGGAGTAGTGTTCCTTTCAACTGACTTAAATGGTAATTTAGTCATCTTTGCTTCTACACAAATTTCACATCTTTTGGATGTATCAACATCCTCAATTTTAAGTAAATCTAAATTTACTAATCGTTTTATAGATTTTAGATTAACATGTCCTAATCTAAAATGCCATAAAGAGGAACACTCAACGATATAAGCAGAAGTAGAAGCATTCTCATTAATAATAGTATTTTTGCCATCACGGCTTACAGTCATCACAGACATCTTGAAAAGACCCTTCTCGAGGTAACCTTTTCCTAGGAAGATGTCAAACTTGCTAAGTACAACACCATTTGACTCAAACACTAACTTAAACTGACTACTAACTAAAAGTGACCCCGAAATCAGATTCTTCCGGATGTCCGGGACATGCAGCACGTCCTTCAGTTTCAGCTCATTTCCCGAAGCCAGTTTGATCACCACCATTCCGACACCAGCCACTTCAGACGAGGCTTGGTTGCCCATGTAGAGCTTTCTCCCTTCAGCAGGAGAATAAGTGGAGAAGGCAGACTTCTCCGAGCAAACGTGGCAAGTGGCACCAGTGTCCACGAACCAACTCTTCTTGTTGTCTACTATGTTGACCTCGGTCACCACAGCGGACATGTCCATCTCCGTAAGCTCACGTTCAGCAACGTTCACGGAGTTCTTCTTCCCTTTGTCTTCTTTCTTGGGCTGACGACAATCAGCTGCCCGATGGTTGGGTTTGCCACAGTTGTAGCACTTCCCGCTGAACTTCTTCGGGGCAGGAGCAGCAGCAACAGCCTTGCCTTTGCCCTTGTCGTCTTGTCGCTTCCTTTTCTTTGATGGTTCACTTTTCTCCATCAGGTTAGCTTTGGCCTCGATGGAAGCAATCGAGCCCCTCTCCCTCTTGTCCCTCTTCTTGTTATCCTCCTCGATCTGGAGTCGGGTAACAAGGTCCTCCATCGTCACTTGCTTTCGCTTGTGCTTGAGGTAGGACTTGAACTCCTTCCAAGATGGAGGGAGTCTGTCAATCACAGTTGCTACCTGAAAGGCTTCAGGCAGCTCCATTCCTTGCACTGCAATATTGTGGAAGATCACTTGCAGCTTCTGCACTTGCTCGACAACAGATTTGTTGTCCTCCATCTTGAAGTCATACAAGGTGGAGACGACGAACTTGCTAGTTCCCGCGTCTTCAGTCTTGTACTTCTTCTCCAAGGACTCCCATAGAGCTTTGGAAGTCGGGTACTCATACACATCACAGAGGGCATCAGACAGCCCCTTCAGAATGTAGTTCCTGCAGAGATAGTCATCGTGGATCCAAGTGTCATAAGTGATCCTTGTCTCACGAGTAGCATCATCAGCAGGAGCACTCGGACTATCCTCTTTGATGAATTTCACCAAAGAGATGGTGGTCAAATAGAAGTGCATCTTCTTTTGCCACCTTTTAAAGTCACTACCCGAAAACTTTTTGGGTTTTTCTCCTTTCACTACCACCGGCCTAACAGCCCCTTGAAGGGAGGCCTGGTTGGTAGCCAACAGTGAATTGACTCCGGCATTTCCTACAAAAGGATTGCCGCCAACATTTCCCACGAAGGGATTAGCACTTGAACTTCCCACAAAGGGATTAGTGCTAGTGGTTCCCACAAAGGATTAGCATTTCCCACGAAGGGATTTCCATTAGTTTGGTTTTTCAACCATTCAGCAAAGTAGTTGCCAAAGTTTCCGAACTCAAAAGGAGGAATCGAATTCGGATTACCTGAGGTGAGTTCCTTGGAAGGATCAGGATTACCAACCTTAGAAGGATCAGAATGATCATCCTTAGCCGGTGAAGACAGGTCCATTTCGTTATCGGAGTTATGGTTCGACATGTCAATGTTTCGAAAAAATATTCGATCTTGCGATTGTTATAAAAATGGGTGTGAATATTTCGAAACACTGAAGAATGGAAGAAGGGAAAACACGAAACGAAATCGTGAAAAACCGAGTCTAGGAATAACCTATTCCCGCAAGATCGAATACGCCCGTACAGTGCTTACGGGATAATGCGTACGGATCCCCAAAGGTAAAACGGTTTATCTATTCACACCGGTAGCACTACCGAGTATGAATTTCCGGCGAACTAAATCGGAATTATGAGCTAAACGGGATTTTCTGCAGAGAAAGGATTTCGGGAAATTCTAGGTTCGTAAGTAATTCTGGAAAAACTGGACGAAAATGGGTATATATAGGCGGAAATCCGACCCATTTAAGGGCTGCTGGAGTGGAGTATGTGGTGATCATGGATCACCCACGTTCTGTCGTGGAGAGAAACGCAGTTTCTCAGTCATGGGAAGTCAGACGGAATATTCCAGATGCTCTGGAGTGTATTAATCAAATTCGTAGGTGTATTAATCAAGTTCGTGGACCGACTCAATTCTAAGTGGGCCAACTGAAATGGGCCGACCCAATCCCATACGGGTCACCCGATCCGATTGGATCCAAAAAGGTGGGCCATTTTATATTTTTTGTACTCTAAAAATATAGGTATGGCACCAAAGCCCAATTGTCAAGAACCACGAACCCGGGCCCGGGCGGGGCGCGCATGCGTGTGGTCCATGGTTAGGGTCCCCATGTCCCAATTTAGAGAACATGAATAATTTCCTACTTATATACAAGACAAACTTCTTGTAATTTTCCAATGTGGGATGGAATTTCATTTTCCATTTCCCATGGAATTATTCAACACACATGATTAATACTACAACTTCCCAAATTAATTTCTCACTCACCGGAAATCGGTTTTGAGATATTAAATATATCACGCTCATCTACTCCGCGAGTAGAACAACATCGTTAATTTTATTTTCCCAAAAACTAACGTTTTTACTCCTCAAAAAATTGATCAAAGTAAGGGTATGAAACCTTTACAAAACCAATTTCCAACAATCTTCGAAAAAATATTCGATCTTGCGGGAATAGGTTATTCCTAGACTCGGTTTTTCACGAATTCGTTTCGTGTTTTCCCTTCTTCCATTCTTCAGTGTTTCGAAATATTCACACCCATTTTTATAACATGAACGATCTAAATGGTATTTTTTTTTATTTATTTTTTCGAAACGATCTAATCGGTACATTGTAGATATATGACAATTTGTACGTTTATTTATCTATGCTTTTTTGTCACCCCTTCACTTTATGACATTTTTATTAAAATTTGGTCTCACTCATTTTTAGCTACATTGTTATGCGTCACGATTATTTTATAATCGGTGTTCGTCTCTGATGCCTGAGCGTGTGTATAATTTCATGATTTTATAAAGAATGAGTAGGTTTGGCAATGGAAGACCCCCCTTCCTGCTAGGAATATCCGATTATTTATTCCGTGGGGAATAATATCTCCTGCCCTATTTCCTGCGGATACCCGTAAATTATTCAGTATATTTCTATTAATATAATATATTAAACAATTATTTATACATATATAGTGATATTATTTAATTTTAGAAAGAAAAAGAAAATCTTCATCCATCTTCTTATGGTAGTTATTTTCAATTTTCTCAATTAATTTGTCTCTTGTTTAATTACTTAAAAGTTGCAATTGAACTACTTTTGTAACAGTCTTTTCTTCTCTCGTGTAATAGAAATTTACCAGAACATTACAAAAAAATTGGGAAATCCTTATGGGGACGGAGATGGGGACAATATTTTCCTAGTTCACTTCGTGGTGGAAGTGAGTGGTAATTGCTGAGTTGGGTACCCATATTTTTCCTTACTTTTGATTTTAAGAAATTAAAATGAATACATGTTCAATCTTTTATTGGATTTGGAATGCTTTGAATCGTTAGATGAAATTTAATGTAACTAGAATACAGTTTGAAAGATTTAAACTGAGTCGAAAAGCACACAAATCGAATCTACAAAATAAACAATTTAACTCAATTTACTGCTGTCTAAAACTTCAAAACCTGTAGCTAGGGCATGCCATAGATCAGAGCCTAAGTCTCAATGTATGAATTCTGGTAAACAACTTAAGACAACACACATTCCTCAATATTTGACACAATGTAACAACTATTTAACATAAGACAGTTTTGGTATGGAACCCGAACAATCCAGATAACAAAATTTAATGAATCGTTAGTTCCAAAACGAGTATTGAAAAAATTGATCACCTCTAGTTCCCACCCCTTTTTATCCTAATCGATTAGTTAATTAACCAGTCCCCGTAGACTATATAACCATATTAAATAGCAAGAAATGCTAACAATAAAGCTTCAGTATAAGCAAAAGTTTCAGTGAGGCAAAATAGTGAAGCCAAACTAGAGATAATTCACACATGCCTACGAAATATACTAAAACAGAAAACATGCCTTTAGCTAAGCAATGGAGCCAAGGTAATGACCTTCAAGGGTGACCAAAACAGTGAAGTCATTCTCAGACTCCATAAACTTTTTCCCAATCACCAGGAATCGCACCACCATACCTTTTTCAATTTTGGATGACTTCCCGTTCATGAAGTAGGGGGTTTCCCCAGGCACGTACTGGTAATCGTCCATCATCTTATGAGAAAGATATATTTTCTCAGCAGGCCCACACCTCAAGAAGATTCCATGTTTTAGAATCTTGTGGACGGTGCCTTCCAACACTTCTCCGTTGAGAATCTTGAAGGTGATGCAGCTGAAATCTACCGCAAAGAGGACGTCACCTGACTGCTGCCTCACCTTTCCCTCCCCGATCTTTTCCACCGCAGTCAAGGCAATGAAATACCCGAGATCTTTAGAAGCTTTCTTGGCAGCAAAATCAGCCATGAGACGGGTGATGATAGCCTTTTGAAGCATCAGGCCTTTAATGTCCATCTTTGCAGCAGGGATTACCACATTCCACGATAACTTTGATTTGAGATACATTTTCCTGGATACCACAAATCACACGTATATATATTGTTATTTATCATGTGTGAAAGTACACTAGCAATTCAAAAACATTATGGTGAATAAAATGTCTTCAGAATGATACAAAATTGTAATTTCTCTGTTTAGAAACCGTTGGAGAACAAACCAGCATTAGCATTCTAGGTCTTTAGCAAGTTCCAAGTTTGTAGCATCACCGAAAATTCCATAAGGACGAAATCACAACAATGGGTCTTAATCGATGAGCCAAAATAACAATCATTTTAAAATCGAACAAGTAACCAACATCATATTTCAGTACGATCTCACAGTGAAACAAATCACAAATTAGCAAAAATAACACCGATATCTTCCAAAGTGTTAATGTGTACGCTCCGGACCGGACCTACTTTTTTCAAAGTGGTTTGTCAATCTCTTCTATTAATTTGACTAGGAACTCGCCAATCAAAATGTATTAAAATCACAGAACTACCTAGGGCTAGGGCTAGGGCAAGGAATTGTACGATTATAGCAAATAATCAACCCAGCAATTATAAAATCAGGTGATAACCCAACAGGAAAAGGGAGTGAAATCTCTGAGATTCCCCCCTAAGAATTTGATATTACAGATTCATAAACGCAATACAGGGACACCCATTATCATATGAATGAACAGTAGTTGAAGAATTGAGTAAATTAGAGCAAACATTTGCAGAAATGCACATGCATTTCCCGAGAAATGGCGAAAAATCAAAATCATAGGTTGATAAAATTATAAAACTACAAGGGAACCTGGTAAAACTGAAGAAGGCGAAATGGAAATTGAATCGTCTCTCTCTTGGTCTTGGTGTGTGTAGTTAAATGAACAAAGTATGCGTATTCAAACAAATGTAAAACGTCACTTGGGAGATGAACTAATATTTTTTCTAGTAATTATTCAACTAGCAGTGCGAATTGTATACTTAATTAAGACTTAAGAGTATTAAAATTTCACCATGATGTCAAAATTGGATTAAAGAATATCAACAATAATTAAAATATTATAGCACTGGCTCTAATTTTTTGTACTTCAGATTTTTAATATTTTTAATTAAATATTTGATACTTTAAAGGTTTCATACAACTATAATGCTAATTGAATAATTACTAATTCCTCCGTTTCAGTTTTATTTTTCCATTTGTCATAAAGGTCCGTCTCAATTTTTTTTTCTTATTCTCAAAATAGAAATAAAGTGATTCACTTTTTCAAACTCCGCCCCTACAATTCAACTACTTTATTAATTCAAATATTATTTTATTCACCATTCTCAAAACTACTTTATTAATTTAATATTACATTTCAACTTTTGTATTAAATTTCGTGTAAAGTCAAACGAAAAAATAAAATTGGGATGGAGGGAGTAGATCCGTTATAAAAAAATAAAAGTCAGGTAATATTTGGTTAGAAAGCAAAAAAAAAAAAAAAAAAACACTCATGTGTTTAAGGATAAATATACAGAACACTCATGCATTTCATTCCTTTGATAGATATGCGCACGAAATTCTCTTATATTTTATCGACGGCTTGTTTGTTTTGATGAATAGAATAAATAAATAATTATTCTTTGGTTATGGGACAATTAGTTCAATTCCTACCATGTGCCAACTATATCTATGATTACTTATCTCGGGCCGATGTCATATAAACCGAACGCATGATTTGATGAGAATAAAATATCAATTCATTTTAATCCAACAAAGCAAACATATTATTAATATATAAGATCCACTTATGTTTGATAAAAGTATGCACGAAAATCTTTATTGTATTTCATTAAATACGTAACACCCCATGTGTTTGGTAAAATTATGCACGAAATTTTTCACATTCATTTTTTTTTACACTTTTAATATGTATATATATTTACTATTTAGTGTCTATGTGTTTTTGTTTATGTGAGTGATTTTGTTTAAACATATAACAAATTGACAATTAAATGAGTTCATGATTAAATTTTACGTCATTAGTGTCGTTTAAACGAAAGTGGTTAACGGGTGTCCGTTCATTTTTTATAAAACATGGAGATGTGTTATGCAATTAATAAGATACAGAGGTATTTTGTGCATTTTCATCAAACACAAAAATGTATTTTTCTTTTTACTCATAATATTGCCGGTTTAATTTATTTTTGGTCTGAATTATAGGGTGGATTCAATAATCCCCAAAACATCTACACAACCCCACCTAAAATAACGTAAAGTGAATCGAAAAAGCTCGTCGCAAGTAACTCCTTATAGTTTTGAAATTACAAACTAATATATCAAAACACTCAAATAGACAAATTTAACACACTTTCGCATTTATTTTATTTTAACCTCCCACGACTTCTTTTAACACTTTTAAAAAGAAAAGAAAAAAACTCTTTGTAATGAAAATATTAAGAGCATTCCCAATGGTTGGAGGCAAACCAATGTTTGCCTCCAACCATTCAAAAAATCCACCCCAATGGAGCTCCAATTTTGGAAGCAAACTCAATATATGTGAATAGTGTATGTTGAGTTTGCTTATGTACTATTCATCAAGAGGCAACTCACTTTTGTGTTTTTTTTTTAATTATTTAAATTATGTAATAGTTTTTTTAGTATATAAAATTCAATATTAGGCAAAAATTACACGAGACCGTCTCATGACATGAGACAATATATATAAATATTTATTATTTTATTATTTATAATATAATGGGACATAAAAATTAAAAAAATTAAATTATTAAATAGAAATACAAATTGTAATTAATTGAAATATAATAAGACAACATTAAAGAAAATACCAAACATTAAATTACAAAATACAAATTTTAAATTAAAAAACACAAGCATGCTAATAAACTAGAACACACAAAAGCATAGCTACACAAACGAAATACAAATTAAACATGAACAACATGACTTTTAATACTCTCCAAGATCACTTCCAGATCCTCCGATATTACCAAAATATTGTCAAAAATGATTTCCAAATTGTAATTTTATTTTAGTATTGCATTATGGTGTTTTTTTTTTTTTTTTCATTATGTCGTGTTAAATATGTAATTTTTTAGTATTATTAATATGTGATTGTGATGAATTGTGTTCTTGAACTTGGATATTTTATATCAAATATTTTAAAAAATATTATATCAATGAATTATAGTGCTTTTATTATTTTATTAAATATATTGTATTTTTTGTGTTTAATTTTTAAAGATTTAAATGTAAATACATAAATTTAATTATATACATATATTAAATAAAATAGAAAATAAATTTGATTAAATTAAGAATATTCTAAGAGAATATTCCTTTTGAGTTAAAATTTGAGTTGAATGGTTGGGAGTGATTTTATTATTGGAGGCAAACTTGGAGGCAAATTAAATGAATTGGAAGCAAACTCAACATTCACCATTGGGAATGCTCTAAGGGCATTCCCAACGGTTGGAGGCAAACTCAACATATATGAATAGTGTATGTCGAGTTTGCTCATGTACTATTCAAGAGGCAATTCACTTTTATCTTTTTTTTTTTTTAAATTATGTAATAGTTTTTTTAGTATATAAAATTCAATATTAGGTAAAAATTACACGAGACTGTCTCATGACATGAGACAATATATATAAATATTTATGTATTTATTATTTTATTATTTATAATATAATGGGACATAACAATTAAAAAAATTAAATTATTAAATAGAAACACAAATTGTAATTAATTGAAATATAATAAGACAACATTAAAGAAAATACCAAACATTAAATTACAAAATACAAATTTTAAATTAAAAAACACAAGCATGCTAATAAACTAGAACACACAAAAGCATAGCTACGCAAACGAAATACAAATTAAACATGAATAACATGACTTTTAATACTCTCCAAGATCACTTCCAAATCCTCCGACATTACCAAAATATTACCCAAAAGGATTTCCAAATTGAGTTTGATCAGCACTTTTTTGCATTATTTTGAATTGCTCATTCCGAAACCATTCACGCCTATTCGGATCTTCAATAGTTGTCAAATCTTTGTCCATAATTTTATCGTCCCATCTTTGTTCAGCTCTCCTTGCAAATTCATCTATGGATCTTTTCTGTTGCACATTTGATTCAGCCATAACATCGACAATCTTTTTATTTGTTTCTTCCACAGATTTTATTGCACGAGATGAATCTTCCCCTTTATTTCTTTTCAGTTTAGCCTTTTTCACTCCCTCTGGTCGCATTTGAGATGATGAACCACCATCAGTGTCGTCACTTAAGTTGATATTGAACGAAGATACTCCCGGAGATGAGAAAATAGGAGAATTTGGCACAGATGCATCTGATTGTGATGAAGAAAATTTTATTTTGCATCTCTGGGTGTTATTTCCTACCTCCACATCATCTTTAATTTGACCGAACATGTGATCAAACTTAAATCCATTCTTCTTATACTTTGGATCAAGTCTCAACAATTCCTTTGCTCTATGCATCTGCATGATTTATATATAAAAAGTTAATATTGATAACTATAATATATTTTACATATAAATAAAACAAGAATATCAACTTTTTTTCTTTGAAGAGAACAAGAATATCAACTTACTATATCTTCATTTGAGCACTACAAAAAAAAGACCCAAATAAAGAGGGCTACTAAAGAGGGCAAATAAAGCCCTCGTCCTTAAAGATGGCCGAGACGAGGGGCTTTAAAATATGCACGAGACGAGGGCCTACACGAGGGCACAGGCCCCCTCTTTAGTTGACGAGGGCGTGACCCTCGTGAATTTTAAAATTGTGCGAGTCGAGGGCAGGGCCCCTCGTGAGTAGGCGAGGGCGGGGCCCCTCGTGAGTTGGCGAGCGCGGCCCCCTCGCCCGGTCCATGCGTTCTACGAGCCGAGGGCTAGCCCCTCGCCCACGGTAATTTCCAGGTTTTTACCGAGGGGGTTTACCCTCTTTAACCCCCTCGGTAAATTTTAACATATTTAAACCCCCCACCCACCATTTTCAGCAGAAAACAAACCCTCCCCCAAGCTCCCCAGCTGCCGCCGCCGCCCATCCCTGTCGCGCCACCGTCGCCGGAGACGCCACTCCATCGGTCGGATTTTGGCCTACTCGTCCCCGTGAACATTTCTACGGTAACATTTTTCATTTTAATCGGTTAATTTGTTAATTAAATTGTTTGTAAAATTAATGCAAATTCATGTGTATATATATATTTATGTGTATGTATATATATGTATAGTTGTTAATTAGTTGCTAATTATGTAGTGTTTAACTTGTTAATTTAATTAGTATGTAATTAATTATAAATTTGATAATATAATTATATTTATATGAATTAGAAATAATTGTATAAATATTTGTTGTGTTAAATTTAATTTTAATTGCATGATATATTTAATTAATTTTATATGTGATGAATATTCATGTGTTCGATTATCTACATTAATTATTTATTTGATGAATGATGTATATATAGTTATATATATATTTAAAGTATAATTAATTAATTATGTTGGAGTGGCCGGAGGGGGTTGATGAATTATAAATTATTTAGTAATTGCTATCTCGATGTTATAAATTATTTAATGTGTACACCTAAACTTTGATTGATTGATCATTTATATCTCGGTGTTATAAATTATAATGTGTACACCTAAACTTTCACTATTTGCTCAATTATATATCGGTGTTATAAATTATAATGTGTACACCTAAACTTTGACTATTTGCTCATTTATATCTCGGTGTTTAAAATTTTACAGATGAGCGGATCCGATCGTAGCTCTAGCGGGGGACGGCGATAGAGTACAGGTCGCGGGGGTCGAGGCCGATCTAGTGGGGCGCGGAACACAGTGCCTATACCACACATACCAGTGCCAGTTCCGTTGATCCCCACGACTGATGACGAGGAAGCTGAGCAGTATACCGACTCGGATTCTGAAGAACAGTCGGATTCACAAATGGTCGGACAGAGACTAGATGTGTATATTGCCTACGATACGTATGTTAAACTTACTATTTTCAGGTATTTTGAGGAATATATATCCGTGAATATTAATTATGTATTACAAATTTGTTTTGCAGCTTGATGCCTTCGAATCCGGTCTCCAAGCTGATCAGACGTATCATGGCTGGACATATGGAGTTGGGCGCCTTCACCTTCAGGATGATATCCGAAGAAAGGCTGCAGGAGTACTGGGAGACATTTCAGTTATATATTCATTTGATTTATAATGATATTATATGACATAATAACATCTTTGTTTATCAGAAAGAGGCTAGATGGGATCCTACTGTCACTTCAACACAGTATGTGCATCACTTGTTCCTGATAAGGGCTGCTGAAAGATATGTAGATCTTTTGAACTCTGTGAAAAGAAAATGGGAGTTGAAGGGTAAGAAGCCACAGTGGGATACGAAAGTGTGGAAGGCCTTGCTCGCGTACTGGGACAGAGATGACGTGAAAGCCAAATCCGCACAATGTAGACGGAACAGACTATCTGAGTCTGCTGGCCCGGGTACTGGCATCTCCACCCATAAAGGTGGATCTCGTGGTGCCGTCGAGGTTGCTCTGGATATTGTAAGTCATTTGTTGATACCAAATTCGGTAAAGTTTTATAATATGTATACATATTTTAAGTTTTAATCATCATGTTCTAAATTATAGGAGAGGAAGAAGGGACGCCCCGCCACAGATTGGGAAATTGTGGAGCACTTCCACTACCGTGGTCCAGGACAGTATACATACGGCCTTATATCTGATACATTGGTAAGTATTCTTGTTACATTTTAAAATAATATGAATATTTAAGAATATTTATATATCTAGAAAAATAATTCTCTAAAAAAATGTGCAGGCTGATGTACAAGCGAGAGTCTCCCAAATGCATGCTACCTCTGACTCTGACGAGCAACCTCCTGAGCCCAGTCTTCCAGAGTTATCTCAGATGTACGTCAAGACTGTGGGGAAAAAGCACGGTAAAGTTCGTGGGCTCGGACAATTGGGAAAGTCCAGACGCATAGTCTCCGGCCCAGGCGGGACATCAGCTGGGACTCATATTGGAGCCTATAGCCAAATTGATGTGGACCGACTACTCGCTGAGGAGCGTGAGAGAACGCGCAGAGAGGCGGCTGATGAGAATCGACGATTGTTGGAGCAAGTGGAAGAGAGACAACGGCAACTGCGTGATGAGATGACCCAGAACTTCCAAAACCAGTTTACCGAGTGGATGCGGGCATCACAACAGGGATCTGGAGGACCACCACCCCCGCCTCCATCCGATGAGTATACCCCACCCCGAGGACCAGGTTCGAGCCGTGGCAAGGGACCGAGATCCTGATGTTTGAGAGTATTGCTTGGAGTATGAATTAACTATTTTCATGAATGTTTGATGAATATTTCTTAGAGTATGAATTATTGTGCATCGTCTTTATTATGCTTGTGATGTTTATTTTCATTAATGTTTGTGAAATTCGGAGCTATATATCCTGTTTAGTAAGATTTTTAATTAATTATTTAGGTTAATCTGTGTATGTGCTTTAGTTATAAGTAATATTTGATTAATTTAACCATAATATATTCAAAATATTTTAATTAAAATAATATATTATATATATATATATATATATATATATGCACAAAGGGGTTAATTTTTTATATTTAAAAAGATATATACATAAGTGAAAATATAATTTTGCAAGTGTTAATTTCATTTTATATGTGAGAATAATAAAAATTTCATTTTTAAGTTATTTACCATAATTGTAATGATATATAATAATTAATTAAAAGTGTAATCATAATAGAAATTATTAAATGTATGTAATTTAAAATGATATATTAATTTAATTAATTTTTTAAGGTGTTATAGTAAATAAAATGATTTATAATAATATTAATTAATTAAAGGTATAAATAAAATAGGAGTGTTAAGTAACAAAGAAAACAAAATAAGAAATAATATATATACTATTACAATAGAAAACATTTTGAATGATAAGCCTTGCCCAAACGGTAAGGAGAAGGGCAATAGATCTTCCATGCGTGGGAGGTCACGGGTTCGAAACTTGTCTCTCGCGGGTCGCACGCGGGTCGGGTCGGGTTGCGCCCGCCCCGCTAATGCGGCCCACGATTTTTTTTTTTAAAATTGTGTTGGACGAGGGCCTCCCCCTCGTGAACAAACGAGGGGCGAGACGAGGGCGCTGGTAGACGAGGGCAGGCCCCCTCGTGCATGGACGAGGGGCGAGACGAGGGCGCTTCCAGGCGAGGGCGGTCGTGCTCGCCAAACTCCAGCACCGCGAGGCGAGGGCAAGGCCAACGGGAACCGAGGCGAGGGCTTCCCCCTCGTGAACAAACGAGGGCTTACACGAGGGCCCGGTTTTTGAACCAGACGAGGGCAGCCCCCTCGTTAGTAGCCGAGGGCTCTCTCCCCTCGTTAGTTAAAGAGGGGCGAGCCGAGGGGGACCCTAACGAGGCCTATTTTGTCGAGAGTCTCCCCCCCTCTTTAAACCCCTCTTTAACCCTCTCCCCCTCTTTAAATCCCTCCCTGTATCCCTCTTTATTTCAACAGTATTTTGTCGAGGTTTTCACGTTCGACTTGCACAATGCACGCATTCAATGACCTAATTGCAGTTTTCATAATATTGAAACGATCATTCAATGACTTCAAGTTTCGAGCCCCCATGGTATTTGGTCGATTAGAATTATAGTAGGCTTCTATACGTGACCATAATCTGTTTCCAGATTGACCTTTTCCTACAATTGGATCTTGAGAGATTTCAACATATGCTTCACAAATGAGAATATCTTCCTCACAAGTATAAGAAGGAGATTGGCATGTCGTCATTCTAAATTTGTTAAGGTAGAAAAGAGAATTGAGACTGACTTGAAACGAAAATACTAGCTTTCTACTAGTAATTTCCCCGCAAGAGTACGGGTTCACTGTAGTATAAGTAAGTATAGCGACCAAGTATTATCGAACCCAAGGGAAGGTATGTATGCGAATAGATCCCTGAAGATCTACGCGTCGTAGTTAATATGAGTGTATGTTTGGGGATTGAAAATTATTAAATCTAAACTATTCTACTCTACTAATGCAAAAGAAAGAAATGAGTTAATTATCTAAGGGTTTTGTCTCAAATATAAAAGGTGATGCTCAGGATAAGAATCCCTACATATACTAACGGAGTTGGTACGGTAACTAAAATAATCATGATGTGAAAGTATTAATCCTAAGTGTACTAAAACTAGGCAATCAACTTCCCTAATCTAGCACGAGATTGAAAGACTAAAAGCTCAAGAATTACCCCTAATACTTCGTCAAATCAACCTACTTCACTAATCCACTAAACAAGTTATATGGATCGTGCTTTTTTATTGAGACCCTTATTTACCTAAGGTGATGCGGTCGTCCTCCCTAGATAAACCGGTAGATTATAAACCCCTTCTAAAACCCTCTCGTTAAGCCTATTCGTTATTAAAGAGTGATATGGTCGTCCTCTCTCTAATAATTTTTGTACTCAATTCCAAGATAATTTTAGGGTTTATTTTAAGAATTCAATTAATTAAGAGAATTAAAACTAAGCATCACGAGTTATCCTAATTACGTACCAACATCCTACTTCTACGAGTTCATCCTATCCTAAGCATGCAAGGGTTCTAGCCTAACATGGTGGTTTGAATAATAAAAGCAATCACAAGAACAATAATCATATGCATAATTAAATTAACGAAAGAAATCAAGAACATAAATGAAAGAACAAATTAAAGTCTCCAAAGAAATCTATATATATCTGAAAAACTAGGTTTAATCGTCTCAAAGAGTAAAGAAAGAAAGAATGAATCTAATACGTTAAAAAAATACTAAAACAAAGAATTCGTAAGTTAAAACCTCGATTACAACGTATAAAATTCTTCAAAACTCCTCCCCAAGCTTTCTCCTTGCTCAAAGTATGTAAAAATATGTGTTGGTATGTTGTTATCCTCCAAAACGAGTTTGGAATGAGTATATATAAGCGTCGGGGCGAACCGGAAACTCATGGGCCGAAAAACGAATTCGGAGGCAAAAAATAGGAAAGTGCTCGAGCATGTAGCTCGAGTGGTGCAATCGGTCGAGCGCTGGCGCTCGAGTGGTTTTCGGCTGTTGTACACTTGTTCGTAAAATCTTCATATCTTCTCAACCGGGAGTCCGTTTTGGCCGTTTCAAAGTCCTACGAACTACTATTTTTGCCCTCTATCCATCTATGAAAACCAAAGAGACAAATTAATGATTTTATAAAAATGATACTCAATTGACTCCAAACACTCATAAAAAACACTAAAAACATGGGCAAATCGGACACCAAAACATAACAATTTCACGCCTAATCAGAGACACAAGTTGAAATTGAAATAAAAGTGGCGCCTCCAAGAAATATTTATATACTGAAATGTGCTTTTCTGCACTTTCACAACTTTTCTCTTTTAAATCTACGGTGGAGATTAAAAGATCAGATTAACTATCAAAGGCTACAGTTGAATGCACATGGATTGTGATTTTCTGCACTCACACAACTTTTCTCTTTTAAATCTACGGTGGAGATTAAAAGATCGGATTAACTATCAACGGCTATAGTTGAATGCACATGGATTGTGCTTTTCTGCACTCACACGACTTTTCTCTTTTAAATCTACGGTGAAGATTAAAAGATCGAATTAACTATCAACGGCTACAGTTGAATGCACATGGATTGTGCTTTTCTGCACTCTCACAGCTTTTCTCTTATAAATCTACGGTGGAGATAAAAGATCGGATTAACTATCAACATCTTCAGTTGAATGCACAGGGATTGTGCTTTTCTGCACTCTCACAACTTTTCTCTTTTAAATCTACGGTGGAGATTAAAAGATCAGATTAACTATCAACGGCTACAGTTGAATGCACATGGATTGTGCTTTTACATTTGACATTATAAAAATATACCATTCATAATTCAATTTTCTCACTTTTATCCTTCAACCTTGTTCAAAGACTATTGTTTCTCTCACCATTTTTATACTATGAATTCCAATTTCACTAGCTCTTCTTATATATCATCTTCTTCTGATGATGATATTGAAGAGTATGGTCGCGTCATAACCAATTTTCATCAACAAAACCAAAATCTTTATGAGATAGCATTGTCCAATAATAAATTCCTTAGTGAGTGGTTAATCGATTCAAATGTCGAGCCTACTCATGGAGGCTCAATTGTTGGGCATAGAGTGATACATCATGATCGAGAAATCGCAGATCGTAATCTATTTGATGATTACTTTGCTGAAAATCCAACATACGATGAAACAATGTTTCGTCGCCGATTCCGCATGTCTCGAAGTTTATTTCTTCAAATTGCAGATGATGTTAAAAATCATAATCATTATTTCTTACAAAGAAGAGATGCAGTTGGTAGACTTGGTTTGTCTACACTTCAAAAAATAACAGCATCATTTCGGATTCTAGCGTATGGAGTTACAGCAGATGCAACCGATGAATACATAAAAATCGGAGAGTCTACTGCAGTTGAATGTGTAAAATGATTATGTCGTGCTATTGTGGAGATTTTCTCTGATCAATATTTAAGATCGCCGACTGCTGATGATATTGCAAGACTACTTTTTATAGGTGAGCAACGTGGGTTCCCAGGAATGTTAGGCAGTCTTGATTGTATGCATTGGAAGTGGAGAAATTATCCTACATCGTGGGCTGGATAATACGCAGGCCGCAGTGGTTCAGCATCAATCATTCTTGAAGCTGTTGCTGATTATGATCTTTGGATGTGGCATGCATATTTTGGTATGCCGGGATCTAATAATGATATCAATGTGTTGGAGAAATCTCATCTTTTCTCTGATCTAGCTACAGGTATTTCTCCTCCTGCGCATTATGTTATCCAAGGAAAAGAATACAATATTGGGTATTATTTAGCAGATGGCATATATCCCAAATGGTTAACTCTTGTGCAAACCATTCGCGATCCACGTGGCAGGAAGAAAAAATATTTTGCACAAAAGCAAGAAGCGTGCAGAAAAGATGTGGAACGTGCATTTGGAGTCCTCCAAAGTCGATTTGCAATTGTAGCAAATCCTGCTCGTTTTTTCATAACCGGTGATTTGCATGATGTAATGACTGCATGCATTATAATGCATAATAGGGAAAAAAATTAGGCCAGTAGGTTTAGGGGGGTAGCAAAAAGAGGACAATACGTTTGCGGACTGGCATTATAAGGACCGTAGCTTTTGAACGTGGCAATTTAAGGCCAAATTGGCCCGTATTACCTTCAATTGGGCCAAAAATTCACGTGACCGGCACATGTTCGACAATTTCGGGCCTATTTTTACACGTGGAGCCCGACTAATGCCACATCACACTTAATTTCCACATCCCCACCTCACTTCTCTCTCTCTCCTCCAAATAAATGCTAGAATATAAAAAAAAAAAACCAAAACTTGGCAATTAAAAAAGAAAAATACTATCTGCTTCTTTAAAAAAAAACTTGGCAATTAAAAAAGAAAAACAAAACTTTGGCAAACATCCCCACCTCACGATCTGCTTCTTTAGAAAAGAAAAAAGAGAAAAAAAGACGCTGGAAATCGCTACCTTCATGCCCTAGAAAACGAAATCCTCAAATCACCCACGATAATGTCTACGTCTACCATGTCAGGGCAAGAACATCAAGGTATTGAGTGTTTTTGTGGAAGACGAGCCCTATTGTGCACATCCTGGACCAACGATAATCCCGGAAGAAGGTTTGTATGTTGTGTCAATAAAAAGGTAAACTTTTTTCCCAGAAAAATTTAATTATCGCTCAATTTCTGTAATCAATGTTCTTATTGATTTCATTCAAAAATTAAATTTCAGAGAGGTGGGTGCAAATTCTGGGATTGGGCAGATCCTTATGATTATTCCGGGGTTGTTACGAAGATTAAATGCAGCAGAAGCAGAAATTGAGAAGCTCAAATCAATCAAGAAAAATGAAAAATGCACAATCCGTGTCTTGGTTTTAATTTTGTGTTTTATGGTTTGTTGGATTGCATTCATTGCAAAATGAGTTGTTTTTCTTTATGTTTGTAGTTGTGTATTGGGTTTGCTAGTTGAAGAATGTAATTTGTATTTTAAGTTTGACAGTAATGCAATGGCTATTTTGAAAAATAATTCACTCTGAAATTGTCATTCATATTGATGTGAGAAGGGTGGATATTTGAGAGATATGTGTTTTTGGATTGGAGCTTGTTTATGTTTGATTTGGTGTTCTTCTTCAGTTTCAAAATTTACCGTGGAAAGCATGAAATCCCCAATCCACCGGTTGCAATCAACATCATTTGTATGTACTAATGCAATAAAAATCTGGAAAAATTAGAAGTTAGATAAATTAATTAGAATAGTGGCATCCAAGCCACCTAATTGATCCCCACCATATAAACTAAGGAAATGGAAAAAAGAACAGTAAATGATCACTAACAATTTTAGCAAATCAACCAAACCACAGAGAAATGATTAACAGAGACTCCAAATCATAAGATTTTCTCAATCCCATTCAAAATGATTAACAGAGGCTCCATTATCCAGTATTTCGAAAACCTACAGTATTTAGAAAAAAAAACTGCTTGAATTATACATATTTTAATAGAAAACCTGCTGTAATATCCATTGAACAAACTTACTGCAAATTTTATAGAAAAGTTGCTGCAATATCCAAAGAACTCTTAAATATATAATACATATAAGAACCAAAATCATTCATATATCCATTGAACAATAAGTTCCATAATCAACCAAACCAAAAGTAGCTGAATAATTTTTCAACAGCCAAATACAAAACACAACATCCAAACAAAAAGTAGCAGAATAATCATCCCCAACCAAAATACAAAACCAATCCATACAACTTAGTTTTAAAGTTTTGCCAAGTTCAAAATATCATAACCAATCCATTCACTTCTTTCCTTTTGTCCTTCTTTGCAGCTCTTCCAGAAACACATATTTTCTCCCTCCTTCAGTAGTTGGTCATCCAATAGTCGCACCACCTCTTTTTTGTCCTGCTTGAAGTTGGTCCCACATTGAAGGTCCAATCACCTTGATAGGGTTGATTGTAGCCTGATTTTGTGACTCTTGTGTAGGAATAGTCATATCACAAATTTCAGATTCTTGTGATGGATCAAACCCCTTTGCACGACTATTCACAAGCATAATCTCAGTTTCTTCTTCATCACCAGTGTCCTCATCAACCAAAGTTGTACGTCCAACAGTTTTTTTCTTCCACAATTAAAACAATCAATCACCTAAAAAATCAGTTCTTCTTATTCAACTACAATTCAAATCATTGATTGTATATTGAGTCCAAACTTACACTTAGTTCAGAAGATCCAAGCCCCATGGTTGTTCTTGGTTGTTTGAATTTCCTCCTTGCACATCCCACACCCTATTCACATATATATCAAAGAAAATTAAATAAACTCAATTAAATAAAATTAAAATAAAGCTGTAATTTAAGTAATCTATTGCTCTCACAGCTTGTACAGTTATTTCTTGCCCTTCCAAACTACCCTCAACGACAATTGGTCCAGTTCCCAACTATTCAAAAATGTCAAAGAAAATAAATTAAACTCAGTTAAAGTACATTAAAATAAAGCAATAAATAAAGTCTATTGCTCTCACATTTTGTACAGTTGTTTCTTGCCCTTCCAGACTGCCCTCAACAATACTTACAGCATCTCCATTTGCTCTAGCTAAGGCATTGTTATGAAATAAGCCTCTTCTTGCCACCCTTTTTTTCTTCCTCAACTGAACATTATTGAAAACATTAATATATTGAAAATGAAGAGTTAAAAGGAAAAAGATAAAGTTATTAGAAAAGGAAAAAATGTAATAAAATATGATTTACCTGACTTGTACCCTCTCTTCCACATGTAATGCTATTATGCCCTTCATATCCACAACTTCTGCAGGTCACAGTAGCCTGTTTTTTCTTCAGTGCAGTAGGTGCTCTTCCTCTACCCTTCTTTTTTTACTTAACATTTGGCTCATCTCTCTCATGCCTTCTAGCAGCTGCTGGCCTCCCTCTTCCCCTTCCCATGTTTGGAGGAAGTGGTGGGATGAAAATAGTATCACCCCATAGAGCAATTCCATTTACACCTTTTATGGTATGTGCATAACTCTTCTGATATATCTCCACACTATACCACTGATTGACATAGTCTACTACATCTCCTCTTTGATGAATGATTGCTGAACAGGCATGCTTACAAGGGATACCACTTAAGTCCCATAACCTGCAACTACAAGTATGCTCTTGTAAGTTCACTGTGTGTTGAGATCCATCATTGCTTCTGATTTGATAATGATACATATCTGATTTGAGGGGTTTGCAAGTAGCCGAGCTCTGAATATGCTTGTTAAGAATTAGCCTAATCTTGGGACAAATCCTTCCTTTCCACTTGAGAACCGCTTCTCTATTTTTTTGAAACCGAACCATCAACCACTCCCTTAACCACTCAAGCATAGTCAGAATGGGCTTCTCTCTTGCATCCAAAATACTAGCATTAAAGGATTCACACATATTATTAAGCAGGATGTCACACTTGGGATGCTCAGTGAAGTGTGATTTGCTCCATTGTGTTGCTGGTTTATCATCCAACCACTTCCAAGCAGTTTCATTAAAAGCTTTCAACTCAAGCATTCTGTCTTTCCATTCAGGTACTGTACTTGCATTTGCAGCTCTCCATAATGCTTGCTTATATGATAAACCCCTAAAACCAGCCCCTTTAAAGTTTCCATGCAGATGTCTCACACAAAATCTATGTTGAGAATCTGGAAACACCTCACGAAATGCCTGAATTAGACCTTTCTGCTTGTCATACATAAAAGTGTACTCATACTCTCTATACATCCCCAAGTCATGTTTAATACAAATCAAAAACCATTCCCAAGTTTTAAAGGACTCAGTATTTACAACTGCCCATGCTAGAGGGTATAGGGCATTGTTAGCATCAACACCTACAGCTGCTAGCAAAATTCCCTTATGGGGCCCCTTCAAATGGCATCCATCTACCCCTACTATAGGTCTACAACCATCCTTAAACCCCTTTTTAACAGCATCTAGACAAACATAGAACTTACTAAACCTATCTTTCCCATTCTAATCTTCCTCAGACCCAACAATCACAGTGGAACCAGGATTAGTTCTCTTTAATTCCTCTGCATAGTCCCACAACCTAGCATATTGACCATCAGGACAACCCTCGAGTTTTTTCAAACACAACCTCCTAACTCTATATGCCTGGTCCTTTGAAATATCAACCTCTAAGTCATCTGACATATCTTGTCGAAACCCTCCCACCCTTCTCTTAGGATCAGAAACAAATTTATTAATAAACTTCTCTGCTAACCATCTGGTTTTGACATTTTGTACTACATATGTGGGGGGACAAGTGTGATTAGGCACATATACCCTAACCTGAAAAGATTCCTCATTAAACATTTTGACCAAATTAATCCTCCAACGACAATCTCCATCTCTACACTTTGCATAAACTCTCTCCGGTGCAATTTTAGAAAATCTTACTGACCTTTTATGATTAATTGCATGTGATTGCACTGCTTTTTTTAAATCTTCTCTATTACTAAAAATCATACCTAACTCAAAGTCAGGCTCCAACACCACATCTGGATTAAAAATAGGATAATTAGGTTCTGTTTGTTCCCCATCAGAGTCTTTAGACTCATCAAAATCACCATGAGCAATCACCACATCATCATCAGAAATTGTCTCCCCAGACTCACTATCCTCTACAACCTGGTCACACACATTTTTATCAAATATCATATCATCATCTGATCCACTTTCTTCAATCATATTGTAGTCACTATCACAAAAATCAGAACCTGGATCCTCCAAGGCATCATTTTTCCCATTGCCCATGTTTCTCTCTTCCTCTAAATCATCATTTTCCTCATTCCCTTTATTTCCCTCTTCCTCTAAATCATCATTTTTTCCATTCCCCTTATTTCCCTCTTCTTCTAAATCGACATTTTCCCCATTACCACTGTTCCCAAAACCTTCTAATTCTTCTTCACCACCCACACATCCACTACCCCCATCATCAATGTAAATATCAAACTGCTTAAGAGGAAGATGTTTCAATGCCCAAACTCTTACATCTTCATCACTAGTCAAAACCATAAATGAATTCCCACTTAGAAAATAAAATTTCCTAATTCCTTTCCCTTTACCACAATATTCAGAACATGTATTCTTAAGAGCATTCATCCCTAATTGTTTAGCTACAACATAATCAATTTTAACCATTTCACCACCAAAGTAATGAGGTGTTGGTTCTGTTCTAAACTCACCCCCCCCCCCCCTCCCCCCCCAATTAAGTGTAATTGTTAAGTACACACCCTCCGGTTCTACAAAAAAACAAAGAATACCAATTAGAATATATAAATTAAAGAAATAAAAAACATTCAATCAAAAGACATTTGGGTCCACACAGTTTGGAAGAGGAATAAAGCCACATAGTCAGTTTCTATATATTCCCTCATAAACTATTCAAGACATTTGGGGCCACAAACCCCACACACTAACTAAAAAAACATATTGGACCACAAACCCCACATATAATACAATAATTGATGGTATTTGCATTCACACAACCAGAAAAGACGGAATCATAAAAAATTCTTAGATAACAACGGAATCCCATAAACCCTACATAAGACAAATACGCATTTAAAATCCAGGTAAAAAAAATAATCGATTCTTTTCACACAAACAATAATTATTTATTTACATAAGAACTTATTACAGCAAACACCTAAAATAATTAGTCATTCGAGAAGAACTTGCTGTAATCAGGGGGTGGAGCTTTTAGTTTCTTCTTGTCACGGAGATTCACCATCTTTTAAACGATCAAGAACTCCTTCTCATCGATTCCACAAAGTTGGATATAGGTTTACAAATTTCGAATTAGGTTACGGGATGCGTTTGTTGTTTAGAGAAGAAAGGGATTTGGTTTGATTTTTTAAAATATCAGAGATCGTGACTTTTATCTTTCATATTTTGATTATTTAAAATATTTTATTTTATTTTTATATTCCTACTTTTTTTTTATATATTCCAGCTATTTTTTTTAGGTGGGGATGTGGCAATTAAGTGTGATGTGGCATTAGTCGGGCTCCATGTGTAAAAATAGGCCCGAAATTGTCGAACATGTGTCGGTCACGTGAGCTTTCGGCCCAATTGAAGATAATACGGGCCAATTTGGCCTTAAATTGCCACGTTCAAGAGCTACGGTCCTTATAATGCCAGCCCGCAAACGTATTGTCCTCTTTTTGCTACCCCCCCAAACCTACTGGCCTAAAAAAAAATTCCCATGCATAATATGATCATCGAGGATGAAAGAGATCTCAGCGCCCCGATTGTAGAAGCGAGCGAAGTTACAACTCCACAAGTAGAAATGGAAAATAATGGGAATTCGACATTTCAAAATTTTCTTGATCGATATAGACATATCAAGGATGCTGATGCTCATTTCGAACTTCGGAATGCTTTAATTGAACATCTTTGGGAAGAATTTTCTAATTCAGAAAATTAATGACTATCAATATGTAATTTTATTTTAGTATTGCATTATGGTTTTTTTTTTTTTTTTGCATTATGTCGTGTTAAATATGTAATTTTTTTAGTATTATTAATATGTGATTGTGATGAATTGTGTTCTTGAACTTGGATATTTTATATCAAATATTTTAAAAAATATTATATCAATGAATCATAGTGCTTTTATTATTTTATTAAATATATCGTATTTTTTGAGTTTAATTTTTAAAGATTTAAATGTAAATACATAAATTTAATTATATACATATATTAAATAAGATAGAAAATAAATTTGATTAAATTAAGAATATTCTAAGAGAATATTCCTTTTGAGTTAAAATTTGAGTGGAATGGTTTGGAGTGATTTTATTGTTGGAGGCAAATTAAATGAGTTGGAGGCAAACTCAAGGATGAGCCTTGGGAATGCCTAAAATATTAAAGTATTGTTATTTTATTAAACTTCACACTCACACCATTCTTTTTTTCTTTTTTTTTTTAAATCTCATCTACTATAAAATTAGTTACGAGATAAAAGAAGCATATTTTCTATATCATTTTAACACTAGAATATATCTTTCGGCTGAGAGTGTGCCTGGACTCTCAGAAATTTTTGGGGCAGGGCTGGAGTAAGCCTAAATCAAAATTCGGACCCTATCAGTGATAAAAAACTGAAAATTAATAATGGGCATAGGAAAATTTGGGCTATTTAGTTTTAACTCATGGTATTGATTTATTTTTAATTTTATTTATGGATTCAGTTTCAAGCAATTTAGCAGAAAATGTCACAGAACTAGCATATTTCAAATAAACTAGAGGTATAGCAAGTTATATATATCAATTATATAAAATAGAAATTGTTCAAAATCTCATTGGGTTAAGCGTATCTTGGGAAAATGATACGATTAATTAATTAAATACAGAAAAATATCAAAAAAAAAGGTACGATTGAATACATATAGATGGAGTATAGGTATAAGGTTTTGTCGAGTAAATACAGAGATCTAAAGATTATAGTACCAATTTTAATTTTTTAAATTCTGCAACTGACAAATATAACAGAAGGATTATTACCGTGTATTTAAATTTTACAATTTTTTAAATTAACGTAAAGATTTGAAAGAACAGTTGAGCATATATTGAAGAAATCGGGTAAAAACTTTAGAAGACGTTATTCAAACCAAGGAACAACCTATGCTCTAAAGAACAATTGCGTAGAGAAATATAGACAAGGAGTAAACACATAACAACCAGATAAGCCAAAATAGTTCATCAGACTAAACAATCTTCCAAACATCGAGTCATACAACAAACTAATCAAACGAGTAGTTCTGCATAAAAATTCAAATATAGATGTCACTTTTCCAGAACTTCAAAGAAAATGTATTAATAAGAGCCTAATCAGGAACAAAAAAACAAAATTAAAGTGCAAATCATTCTTCCTGCTCCACCATTCATCCTTAAAAGGTTCTCACTTGAGTGAATTTTCCTGCTCCACATTGATCTTCAGGAGGTTCTTACTTCAAAGGAATGAATCTTGAAGAGTGGGTAGCACCAATACCGGGTCTTCCGTGCTTAACTGGTTTGTATGAGATGGAGAACTCAGCCGTATAGTGGCCAATCATCTCAGGCTTGATTTCCACAGGGTTGAATGTCTTCCCATTGTACACTCCAAGAACACTTCCGATCATCTCCGGGACAATGATCATGTTACGCAAATGGGTTCTCACAAGAGCAGGCTTCTCACCAGGTGGTGCCTCACGTTTCTGCAAAATTATTCATGTTACACCATCAAGAATCAAAGGCTCAACAAATTTACACTACCTTAAAATTATAGATATACTCAGTCTGAAACTCGTTAGCTTGAACTAGTTAATCACAACAGAAGCTCATGATTTTACAGTCACTTATATTTGATTTGTTTCTGACTATTAATAAAACCATCAGCACATTATTTTGGCCTAGCATACAAAGAGTTAATAAATAAAGAACTTAGTCAATCTGAAAGACTGGAGCATATAGCACTAATTAGCTCGAACTAGTTAAATATAACAGAAGTACATGACTAACCATTGACTTATTTGTTCCTGACTATTAAAAACAACTACAAAGAGTTCATAATTTAAGAACTTAGTCAATCTGAAAAATTGGAGCATATAACACTCACTAGCTAGAACTACTTAATTACAGCAGAAGTACATGACTACCACTACCTTATAATTGATATGTTACTGACTATAAAAACGACTATTAACTATTTATATTGCTCTAACATACAAAGAGTTGATAATAAAAGAACCACAAATTCACAGGGAAGATACTGAAAAATTGGTTCAAGAGATCAAAAATTAACACAATTACTAGACTGAAAAATAATAACCACAGCAACTGTAAGTAGATACAAAGAATTAAAAGTTATATATTGATCACTTACAGCCTTCCGCAGCTTCTTGATCAAAGCCATTGGCTTCCTCTTCAAACCTCTCTGGAACCTGACAATTTCAACATTGTATATGAGAAAAATACAAAACATAAACTCAAATAAAACAACCCATCGCATAACTACATCAAAACAAAGGAAATTAACAATATTTCAATAAATTAATTTTATGTTAAATCAGATACGTTTCTACATCTTGACAAAATTATTAGAACATTGTATTTTGTAACTAACATACAGCATAGAATTATTGGCACCAAAATATCCAATTAAGCAAACTAACATAAATACACTAAAGAAAAAACTTATAACTAATCAAACAAACAATAAAAAATAAAGGCATAATTACAAATAACCAATTGAAAATTTAGAGCACTGCAAGTTAATTTTGAGCTATTGTATACATCAAATCAGTCTCATTATTAAGTGCCAAAACTATAGTAAATCTACATTTCCAAATATAATTCAATCCTCAGGGCAAATCTAACTATTTTCAGCCTCTCAACAAAATCAGAATCCATATCCAAAAAACACAACCAACAAACTGAGACATAGCTATCTCATAGCACCTCCGATATCAATCCATAAACTAAGTACCCTAACCTAATTCACTGGGAAAAAAATCAGCAAAAAGGAAAATGTGTTCACCTTCTTCTGGCACGAGCACTCAATAGCTTCACGAGGTCATCAGTGGACATATCAAGGAGAGCATCGAGATCGACGCCCCTGAAGCTGAACTTCTTGAACGTCCTCTTCTTCGGCTGTCCCGCGACCTCTGGATCGACATCCGCCTGAAAATATACAACACAAACACGGTCAAGGACGTAATTATACACAATGAACGAAATGACGCGAGAAATTAGGGGAGAACTCGAGGCATCACCATTCTTGCTGTAGAGATTGCAGATTCGTGGAGGTGGCTAGGGTTTTGGCAAGCGGTGAAGGAACGAATGGTGGATGTGGAAGATTTATATAGTGGGGGTTAGGTCAACATGGGCCGAAAAGCTAATGGGCCTCAAGAAAGGCTCAGGCCCATTGGTTCATTGACACACAATTGGGCTAAGAAAAATTAATGACCGGAATTCATAGAAAGTCCAACATATAATATTTTGGTTTTGAAAAACTATTTTTTGAAATATACATGTGATAGTCAGTCATTTTTATACAGTGTAATAATTTTAAAATATATCCTTGTAATTTTATTTAATTTTTCTACTTATGTATTAATTTACATTGTCAATTTATCTCTCATTAATTTTATTTTTTATTTTTACTACCAATTAACTCCCTCCGATTCATTTTAGAATGATCCAAATAAAAATGACACGAGTTTTAATAAAATAGTTGTTTATTAGTATTTGTGGGTATAAAGTTATATTTTAGTAAGGGCAAGAGGGTCTTTTCAACTTTATGGAAGAAGGATTACTTTATACTTAATCACTAACCCTCCCTCCATAGAGTTGAACTTGCACAATGAATTAACAAAATAATCAAAAGTTTCTTAACATGCTGCAGAAGCCGTGTACATCTATTTTAGAAGAGTATGTATAGAGTGCAATTGGTTTATATATGAATTATTGAAGGGTATTAGTTGTTTTCACTAAAGAGTATTAATTGTTTTTACTGAAGAGTATTACTGGTTTACACTGAAAAGTCTTAGTTCATTTTTACCGAACAACTAAGACTCTTTAGTGTAAATCAGTAATACTCTTAAAAAAACAACTAATACGTTTTAGTGAAAACAACTAATACCCTTCACGGATTTATGTATAAACTAGTTTCACTCTATACTTTGTCTTTTTAGAAAAGAAATATGTTGTAAATATATTATAATTATGGACATTGCTTGTACAGTAAGATACATAATGGGTCAAGATGCCTCATAGGCTTTTTGGGTTACATCCATATCACTAGTATAAATATATCATTGATTGTTGTATTGTACACATATAGAGAATACACAAAAATATAGTGAAACCCTCCTGACTTGGTATGCCCCCAGATGTAGTCATTTATGATGAACTAGGTAAATAAATTTGTGTCTTCGCATTCTTTATTTTACAACACGTTATCAGCACGAATGTTATACCCATAAGGTTTCATGTTATTAGGCTCCCTTCGGAAGACAAAGTATAGAGTGAAACTGGTTTATACATGAATTACTGAAGGGTATTAGTTGTTTTCATTTAAGAGTATTAGTTGTATTTACTGAAGAGTATTACTGATTTACACTAAAGAGTCTTAGTTGTTAAATAAAAATGAACTAAGACTCTTCAGTGTAAACCAATAATACTCTTCAGTAAAAACAACTAATACTCTTCAATGAAAATAACTAATATCCTTTGGTGATTCATATATAAACCAATTTCACTCTATACATACTCCCTTTGAAATTATTTCACCGGAATAGATAAGTATCTCGGCCCAAATTTATTTACCTTAAATATATGATATCATATTGTTTAATTGTGTTTATTGTTTCTGCAATATATATATATACCCAAATTTATGTGGGTGTGCGACGTTGCAAGTGCATATGCATTTGAATAAACTTGTCGTAGTAGAATCATTGGTCAGTATATTTGATTTGTTTGTCAATTTCTTTTACTACTAATTATTCAAATTTATGTGCATATGTTTGATATTGAGTGAAGTGTCCTGACTCTTCAGATTTATGATTTATCCATTCTTGTTAACACGAGAAAAAAAATATCACCGTGTATTGTGTGTTCATACACTAGCTAACATGGAGATTTGTTAAATAAATATTAATGTTTGAAATATCAATACATGTACAAACACACTACCATATGCACAAATATATGTTGATAGTCTGTTATCTTGTATACGCTAATTTTGATTAAAATTGGAGGATGAGAACGATCTCTATTAAATTACTACGTCAATTTTTGTTTGGCTAATTTGTGTTTGAGTTTTCTTTTGGAATCGATACATTTTGGTTGCTCCACTCGTTTGAATTATGTCTGAGGGTGAGTCGAGAGAGCGGCATTTAAGAACCCATACCGTAGGGTTCCGCCCTGGTAAAGTAACTTAATCCCTTTTAAATTTTAACAATTAGAATTGATTGCCACATAATAGGTTTGAGAATTATTTGTTGGAGAAATTATGATTTATGTGAAGAATCATTTGTTTGTCCATTATTGATTTTTGTGAGTGATTTGATTCACTCAAATAATGTCTGATATTACTCATAAATTTTTATCAAGCTTGCCCTTAATAATAATTAAATTTTACTTGAGTTTTCAATATTGAGATTTGTCTTAATACATTTGATCTAAGTGGAACAATTGTAATAAAATTTTGAATTCACCTTTGTCCAGAAGGCAAAGAAATTGGCAAAGTCTCATATGCACCAAGTGCACGGTGCACTCACTCAACAATTGATACTGTATACACTAAAAAGTTAGTCTCAATTACACTGAAAAGTATACATTGAAAACTGATTTTCAGTATAAACTTTTCAGTGTAATTGAGACTAACTTTTCAGTATGATTGGGACTAACTTTTCAGTGTATATATTATCAACTGTTGAGTGAGTGCATCATACACCAAATGCACAAGAGACTTACTCAAAGAAATTTATTATTCACTGACACCATCTCAACGAGAATATGAAATCCTTGAAGAAAAAATCGATAGCAGAAAATATCGATAGAGGGAAATATAAATGTAAAAAAAAATCTATTGATGGAAGAAATTTTTTATAGATGAAATTTATAGTTAATGTCAAGATAATAGTTAAGATGGTTGAGGTCGGAGGTCCTTCAAGCGAATCTCGTCATACTAATTTGCCTGAAACAAACGTGGTATTGACAATGATGTTGAACTTGATAATTCTTATAAAAATGAGTAATCAAGATATAATAAGTTATTATATTTTGTATTTTTACTTTATTTTAGTTTTTTTAAGTATGTTGTGTTTATATTTGATCTTTATATTATTAGTGAGATTTTATATATATATATATGCTAGAAATTGCAAATCAATTACCAGATACATTCAATGACTCCAGAAGAGTTACCAAATCACATATGTATATAGAAAATATCCAATTAAGATTAATTTTTCTGAAAGACTAAATAATAAAGTGCTAATGAATCTAAAGCACGCTAGAAGTGTAGGAGACCTCAGTTACAAAATTCATCCTCCTGATGAGTTGGTCTCAAAATCTATTTTAGGTTTATATCATAAGTTGTTAGTTCATCCAAAATAAAACATGATATGTCAGATCTAGTCTAAATGTATCGGTTAGAGTATGTAAAATAACATAAACCCTTCTATAAATGAATTTACTTTTAAGGCATGTGTAAAGGGTAAAACTTATTGTATAACTGTCTCGTACTAAAGTTGGAATTAAATCTCCTATTTTACTTGAATGATTTCATGGAGATATTTGTGGACTGATTAACTTGGTATTGCCGTATCGGGACTATTTTTATAATTTATGATCATAATTGATGCTTCCACACGGTGGACTTACGTGTGTTTATTATCCACCTGTTATAACACTTTTGTCAAGCTTATTGCAAAATTACTGAGATTAGGTCTCAATTCTCAAATTATTTAATTAAATCCATTCGAATGGATAATGCCAGTGAACTCATGTTGAAATCATTTAATGATTATTATATGGCATTGAGAAATCTAAGTGAAGTATTTGGTCCCTTACGTCCACGCCTAGAATGATCTAAGCTAAATCACTCATATGATGCATCAAATTAATTATTAAGACCTTTACTACAAAATTTCAAATTACTTATTTCATGTTGGGGGCATGAAATATTATATGTAACTACTCTAGTTCAAATCTGGCCTACTGCATATTATTATTACTCCCCTTTATATTTAGTGCGTGTTGATGATCTTTGCTATTGTGATTAGTGGTTGTCTTTTAATCGTTAATTAGATCATCAAACAATTACGTGTGATTGATCACTAACGTAATTAGTGAATACGAGAATTTGGACTGGGATAGAATTAACACGTGTATGGATTACGTATTTAATTCGCATATAAGAGAATCGAGCTGCTTTGGGTATATAATCGAAGTTTGGACGTGTATATGCATTTATGCTTATTTTATTAGCTGAAAAAATCTAAGTAATTATACAAGTTTGCCTAGCAGGAGGTGTACATGACCTTTGACCTCCCTAGTGTGCATGTGTGACACTTGGGCTTTGACTATTTTGACCTTATCTAAACTAAATTCTATCCTTTTGTACTGGACTTGCTCGTATTCAAGAGTTGCTCATTCCGTTGGACTTGTCATTGAGGAGTCTTTAGTTTGATTTTGATGGTCTTTATTCTTGATAATTTGTTGCCTTGATATTACAGCCAGATCTGTTCGTCGATATGCTAGATATGCTCGTCGGGGTGTCATCTGGGTCCACACGGAGAAGAGGTTAAAGTTGCTCGCCTGATTATAATTGCTAGGCGGACAGAGCCTGTTCGCTTGACGTTTCCAGCTCAGCCTGGTTTTGTTGGCTTAACTTTATCTTAAGGGTGTGTACTTTGGGTTAATTCTGCTCGCCCTAATGACGTTTCTACTAGCCTATCAACAATTGCCCCCTTGTCAATCATTATGTTGTGATAGGGCAAGGCTAACAACATATGGGTTGGCAATTATCCTGTGATATGGAGGCGAGCTGATATAACATGGCGCGATCAACTTTTCATGAGCGGACAACATTGGTCGAGCTGATTTGGACGGATGACTGTTGGGATCCCAATGCCTGGGTGTAGCTCGAGGTGTGACGTGGGTGGAATGATTGCCGCCGGCCACGTGCAATTATCCTTCTTCTTCTTCTTCTTCTTCTTCTTCTTCTTCTTCTTCTTCTTCTTCTTCTTCTTCTTCTTCTTCTTCTTCTTCTTCTTCTTCTTCTTCTTCTTCTTCTTCTTCTTCTTCTTCTTCTTCTTCTTCTTCTTCTTCTTCTTCTTTATTTTCGTGATCGTGAGTGTGAGAAACGCCAAAAAACCCTAAACTCCGCCATCTGGGATTTCAAACCGCCACTATCTTTTTTACTCTCCGCCAGAAACCACCATTAACACCGCTTGAAGCTTTTTCATTCTAAATGTCCTCTCACTCCGAAACTGGTTCGTACCCTCCTCACAACCTTGGAAAACGGCCAATCGAAGAATTTCCTGTCTCTGTGGCTAACTTAGAATCCAACCCCGACGCGACCTCAGTAGCTCGCTCAGTAAATTCAGGAGCTCGCCTGTCTGGGGAAAGAGAGGAGCGAGCAAATCCTGCTCGCCAGGTTGAAGAGAAAACCAGTTCCGACCTTCACGAGGACGAGGAGGAGGAGGTCGAGGTGCTTCAGCCCACTAACCCAGACGAACTAACTTGGGGTATCTGAAGGATATCCACTTCCCCATGCTTGATCCGCTCGAACATCAAGTTCCTGTCGCCGTTGCTCACCAAATCGACTGGAATGAGTACGAGAGGGAGTACTCCAACCATTTCACAGTTCCTGCCCGTGGGAGACGAAAACTCAAGGCTACCGAGTACGCGGCGAGCTGCATTGTGTCCGCAATTACCGAGGAGGAGCTGCCCACGATTAGGAGGGAATACAAAATTCCATACGACGTTCCCATGTACGCTCCTCTCACTGATGATAGAGTTGATCGCCCATCACGCGGGCTCACGGCGATTAACTTTGCCACGCTTAGTGTCGGGGTTACTCTTCCACTACACCCTCTGATCGGCAGCTTCCTTGAGCGGACAAACCTTGCCATCACCCAACTAACTCCTGTTGGGTGGATGAACCTTATGTCGATAATGGTTATGTGCGCTCTCGAAGGATATCCCAACAAGTTGTCCGCCGAGGAGGTCAACTATCTGATGATACCAACTGCCTGTACTGGGGAAGAGGCGGGCTGGTACTACCTCAAGGCGCGACCAAACTTGAGGCTAGTGGAGGGCATTCCGGGAAAGGTGCGAGATTGGAAGCACGACTGGTTCTGGGTTGGTGGGGACTGACGTGCTTCTACTCGCCCTTATGGTGGCCCTGAGCGTATTAACTCCCCGGTGGAGTTTAGGGACTTAATTCGTGAGTCTTATCACTTTTCAATATTTAGAGTGGTAGGACTAATTTTAATCTCCTTTTCTTTTGTTTCAGGTCCCAAGAGTCTCAAGTGGCGAAGTGCCAAAGATAGTGTGGACGACCAGTTCCTGTTCACCGTCAGCCTGATCGCCCTTCGCCACCCAGAAGACCGTAACGTCAGCCACCTAAGTCTCGAATCGACCAGAAAGGTAGCCCGCTTCACCACTTATCCTCACCATCTTGAGGCTCAGGCCCAAGTTCCCGAAGGTAAACTTTCTTGATCTTGGCGAACAGATCTGCTCGCACATTATGTTACACCCAAATTTAACTCTTTGTTATCTTCTATCTTTGCAAATCAGCTCGTCACCGTTGCCCTTCATCCTTCTTACCTCCTCTTAGACCAGCACATTTGGGAGATACTGACCAAACGAGGACGGAAGAAGGCTGACCCCTTGGTGAAGATGATCGCCTTGGTAGCCAAGGGGGGCAAAGATGACCCAAGACAAGCTGGTGGGTCGAGCTCGGCACAGCAACCCGCTCCTATTAGTAGTCTGCCGAAGACTACAACTCCCAAATCGAAGAGACTTCTTCGAGGAGATGGCACTCCCATCTCCGATACTGAGAAGGTGGCCAAGAAGGCCAGGGTGGGTCAGGAGAATGTGGTCGTCACTGCCCGCCCGTCAAAGCTCGAAAGCAGGCGAACTCCCTCGCTGGAGCAATGTTCGGAGCAGCATATGGTCGCCGCTGCTCCCAAAGGACATGTTGGGCAAGCCTCTGACCCGACCTATCTGGGATGGGATAAAGGTCGCCTTGATACGTAAGTTTCTCTTCGCCCTGGGTACTTTATTTTTTTAACACTTTGGTATGTTTTCGAGCAGTTATGACCCCAACAACTATCCGGGGTGATCAAACATTGTGCACCAGTATTCCTACTCGAAGGTGCCCGCCAACTATCGCGAAATCCTAGACCCTTTTGTCCGATGCACCTCCAAGATGGTCCCTCGCTGCTGGACCAAAGAATTGAATGAGATCGTCAAGACACAAATACCTCGTGATAATGGTCATTTGTGTCTCATGGAGGTGAGCAGGTCCCTGGTCGCCGTACAAAAACTGGTCGACCAGGTCAATGATTTAGAGAGGGATGCTCGTCACCACGTGGCTACTGTAAACCGCATTGCCAAAGAGAGGGATGATGCGAAGGCTGAGGTGAAGAAAATGGTGGCCGACCTTGAGAATAATGTTAAGGCCCATCAAACGAGTGAGCAGCGTGCTCTCGATCTGTACGTCAAGGTCTCTGAGGAGCTAAAGCTCAAAATGGTCGAGAATGAGTGACTGCGTGCCGAGCTCGTCTGGGCTCAACAACAGAAAGAGGTCGCCGAGAAGTTTGCCACTGAGGCAACGGCCAAGATTGCTAGCCTTGAAGATCAGCTCGCCAAATCCATTACTGAAGATGAGCTGATCCCAAAGATGGAGGCGGGCTCAATAATTGGCTTTGTGACGGGCTATGCCGAGAGCATCCGGATTGCTAATGAGTTCAAAGCCCAGTCCGTTGTTGAGGAGATTGGCAAGGAGCTCACTAACTTCATCGAATCCAACCCTCCAGCCGCAGGCTCAACCCTCCAAATTGGTGATCTGCCCAACTATGGGGTCAAGCTTGATTTTATTGACCATGGGGTCATAATTACAAGTCCCCCTGAGGACGATGAGGAGGAAGAGGTCGTTGGGGGCGAGCAGACTCAGGCGGTCGATCAAAGTGAAAAAGCTCTCCAAGAGCGAGCTGATGCTGAGGGGCTGATTGTCGAGCTCACTCAAGAGGTCCCTATCAATCCTTCTCTAGCTGGGATACCTCTTGAAGACCCCAAAGATGACAACATTCCTCCTCCCGCCGGACAGGGCTCTTAGATGATAGGGCTAGATAGGTCTTTCCTTGTATTTTTCTTTTGTTGTAGTTGTTCGCTCCCTTTAGGAGTTTATTTTGTAACTTTTTTGGGCGATCAAGCCTTGTTATCAATGAAATCATCTTTTGCTCGATTTGTTTTCTTTACATTAATTGTTCTTTGCATTTATATTTATGCTTAACAATCTTAATGTAGTTGGGCTTTGTTCTTTAAGAACTTTTACCTTAGGAATTTGAGGGCTTTGGCCTTAGGCTATGTTCATTTACAAACGAACATCCTTTGATTGGCTTGATTGTATAATCAATTTGTACCTCGAGCTTGAATCTCATTTGAACGAACAACTTAAGATTAAACTTGCTTTTAAAAATTACAAGTACAAATAACGACCTAAAATGCAAACCATAATAAACCAAGCTGAAGTTGTTCGACCTCTATACACTTTGTCAAACAATCAACTTATCAAAGTACATAATTTACCCTCAAAGTCCAAGTAGCTCGACTACTATACATTTTGTCAGGCCAACCTTAAACTTTTAAAGCAATTTAAACTATACAAGAGGAAAACAGCACTATCGTAAACAACTTGACCCAATCAATTCTTTTCGACCACCAATACTTGGTGGAATTTTTCAAAAAATTTGGCAAGTTTTTTTATCTTACTTGTGCACATGTCGTTTTAGCTCGCCCAAGGAACTTAGTAGCTCGCCCAGCTAAGCAGTGTCACTTTCACTTCTCATAGGCAAAGTAGCTCGCCTATTGAAAATACTTCTTTAAATTAGCTGCATTCCAAGAATATTAGGCCGAGTTGCCATCTAAGTCTTCTATGTCATATGCACTATTGGGTAACCTGTCCATTACCCTATATGGGTCCTCCCAAGTCGGGCCAAATATGTCAGGAGGTGGGGCGAGCTTTTTCCTCAGAACTAGGTCGCCGACCTCAAACTTTCTTATTTTGACTTGAGAATTGTAGTAACGCTCTGCTCCCTGCTTGTATGTCGCATTTTTTAGTTCGGCTGTGATTCTTTTTTCTTCGAGCAAATCTAGCTCGACTGATAGGGCAGAGTTGTTCGCCACTTCTTCAAAGTTGGTCGTTCTCAATGTTTTGGTCTTCAATTCAACTGGGATGACAGTCTCAGTTCCAAATGCTAATGCAAAAGGTGTTTCTCCGGTACTTGACCTGGGAGAAACTCTGTATGCCCATAGTACGTCTGGCAATTCTGTAGACCACTTGCCTTTGCTTTCTGTTAGCCGTATTTTAAGAATATGCTTGATTATCTTATTAACGGCTTCCACCTGTCCATTTGATTGTGGATGATAAGGGGTTGAATAGTGCTTTATGATCCCCCACTTTGTGCAAAAGTCTCGAAGCTTTTATCCATCAAACTGAGGACCATTGTCTGTTAAAAGTGTTTGAGGAACTCGGAACCGACAGACAATGTTCTTCCATATAAAGCCAATCATCTTCTCTTGGGTAACTTTAACTAGAGCTTCTGCTTCTGCCCATTTTGTATAGTAATCCACGACCACAACAACAAATCGTACATTTCCTTTTCCGCACGGGAAAGGTCCAATAATATCCATTCCCCATCGTAAAAACGACCAAGGACTAAAAACCGAAACGAGTTCTTGAGCAGGGGTATGGATACTTGGGGCAAATATTTAACATCGGTGACAAGCTCTGGCCATCTGGATTGCATCTTTTTGTAAGGTCGGCCAATAATAGCCTTGTCTTACAGTTTTGTAGGCCAAAGCTTGCCCCCCAGCATGATTTCCACAGGCTCCGGAATGTATATCTTCCAAAGTAATCCTTCCTTGCCCCCTAGACAAACACTTGAGTAGCGGGACTGAAAAGCCTCTTTTGTAAAGATATTCGTCTACCAGGGTATACCTAGCTGCTTGTTTTGTTATTCTTGCAGCTTCAAAAGAATTGCTTGGCAGTTCACCGTCTTTCAAGTATTTGGCTATAGGAGTTCTCCAATCATCGTCATATTTTTGTTCGACCACTTGATTTACTTCGTAATCCACCGTCGAAGGTTGGGTTTTCCTAGTAATGACGATGTCTGTTAGATCTGCTGGCCCATCACTCGCTGCTAATCTTGCTAGGGCATCAGCTTGTATGTTGCTCGTTCGAGGTACTTGCTGGATATATACTTGGTCTAACATAGATACCAAATGAGCAACAATTCGTTGATACTCGATCATATGTTCGTCTCTGGCCTCATATTCACCCCGTACTTGGCTCACAATGAGTTGAGAATCTCCAAAGATCTGGAGTCACCAGACTCCAACTGCTAGTGATAAGTGGAGACCTACAATGAGGGCCTCGTATTCAGCTTCATTGTTGGTGGTCATAAACTCGAATCTAACTGTTGAAGTGAATACTTGTTGGTCGGGGTTGATGAGAACTACCCCTGCCCCCGAGGCCAAATTTGTTGACGAGCCGTCTACATAGAGATGTCATGTGTGATCTAGCCCTCTCGTCGGATTTTGGAGAAAAGTCAGCTCGACTATGAAGTCGGCTAACGCTTGACCCTTAATCGCTGTTCTAGGTGCATATGTCACTCCAAATTGGCTAATCTCTATAGACCATTTCAATAGACGGCCAGCTGTGTCGGGTCGGTGCAAAATCTATCTGAGCGGGAAAGTTGTTAGTACTTCAACCTGGTGATCAAAGAAGTACGGTCTTAACTTTCTAACACTCATGACAAGAGCATATGCCAGTTTTTCTGTGGGTGAATATTTCACCTCGGCTTCGTGCAGGGCCTGGTTGACATAGTAGATGGGAAGGTGAAATTTTCCCTCTGCTCGTACCAATACCGAACTTATGGCCATATCCGAAGCTGCCAGATATAAATATAGCTTCTCGCCGGAGATTGGTTTTGACAGAATCTTAACATCTCCCAAATAGTCTTTTAACTGGTCGAAAGCTTTCTGGCAGCTTCATGTCCACGTAAAATTGCCTTTTTTGATGGCTTCAAAGAATGGACGACATTTATCCCCTGATCGTGATATGAACCTGTTTAAAGCTGTCAGGCATCCTGTCAGCCTTTATACTTCTTTGATAGAACGAGGAGGCTCCATATCAACGATTGCTTTAACTTTTGCAAGATTGGCTTCGATTTCCCGCTTACTAACCAGATGGCCCAGGAATTTTCCCGAATGTACTCTGAAACTACTTTTCTTTGGATTCAACTTCATGTTGTATTTTCGGAGAATGTTGAACACCTGGGATAAATGTTGGAGGTGGTCTTCTTTTTTAGTACTTTTGACGACTATGTCGGCAACATATACCTCCACCGTCTCTCTGATATGCTCGTCAAATATTTTGTTCACCAGCCTCTAGTAAGTTGCTCCTGCATTGATTAATTCGAACGACATTCTTTTCCAGCAAAGTAAGTTTTTGTTTGTGTAGAAGGCCGTATTTTCTTGATCGTCCGAGTGCATCGGGATTTGGTGGTAACCAGCAAAGGCATCCATAAATGTGAACATTTCATGCCCTGCTGTGCTATCCACCAGTTGATCAATGTGCGGAAGTGGAAAATTATCCTTCGGGCATGCTGCATTCAGATCTGTGAAATCTATGCATAGCCTCCAGGTTCCATTCGGTTTTCGCACTAGGACAGGATTTGCAACCCATTATGGGCACAACGCCTGTTTGATTAGGTCGTTGTCTAACAACTTCTTGACTTCTTCATTCAGAGCTTGATACTTGTCGGGCCCGTATTTTCGTCGTTTTTGGTGGATGGGTCTTCGGGCTGGATTGATGTTCAGTCTGTGACAAGCATCTTTTGAATTGATTCCCACCATATTTGTATGTGACCATGCAAAGACATCGAGGTTAGCTTTCAAAAATTCTGCCATTCGAGTCCTGTAGGGCTTAGGGAGCTCGAATCCGATGTAAAGTTCGAGATCATCACGGTTAGGGTTAACTTTGAGTTATTCCAGTTCTTCGACTGGAGTTGCTCGCCGTTTTTGTCCATTCCACCATGGATCAACGATTGGCCCTTCCGGGATTAGCTCATCCTCGATGTTCATTGGTTCTGCACCTAACCGGGGGTCAAAATCCTCTATTGGATTAGTGCCATTGTTGGTAGCCACAACTGGGCCCTTCAGGTTAATGCATGGACTCAGTTCATCGGTAACCATTGATAATTTTTCTACTAGCAAGGTTTGCTCGCCGTCTAGCAACTTCTGTTCGCCCATGGACGAGGGTTGTTCGTCTATGTCCATCTGATCATTCTGGGTCCCCAAAATGTCTTCAAGAATTGATGGTTCATTATTAAAATGGTTGGTTGATGCTTCTATCATAAATGTATGTTCTCTGATTGGATGAAGTTGAAGGAGACATTCCCGAACTTTCCTTTGCTCTCCCTTTAGTGTTCCCACACCACTGGTTGTTGGGAACTTAACACAGTAGTGGTAGGTTAAAACTGCTGCTTTAAATTCATTTAGAAACGGTCGGCCAAGGAACCCATTGTAGGTAGACTCTTGATCCACGGCCAGGAAATCCACCATTCTAGTTATATTCTTTTTGGGATCCTTGGTCTACACCAATTGTACAGACAACCTAATTATTCTTAACGGTTCTATTACAGCATTTCCGAAGTCTAGGATTCGGTGATTAGAATCTTGAATTTAGCTAGCATAGTCGCCTAGCTGATTAAGCGTCTTCTTGAAGATGATGTTGGTGTAGGCTCCGGTGTCCACCAATAGTCTGTGCACTTTGGTTCCCATTATCTTGGCGCAGATAACGAGGGAATCGTTATGGGGAGTTACGATTCCTTCCAAATCTTTTTCAGTGAAGGTCAACTCTGCTGTGTGAAGAATGGATAGGTTGACTCCCATTTCTTGCACCTGGGCGACTGCACGTAGCTCAGCCTTTCTTTTTCGATTTGAGATTGGTGGTCGCCCCTCAGAACAACCACCAACAGGTTCTGCAGGCTCCATCATTTGGATTCGGGGAACTGGACCTCCTGCTGGTGCCGGAGCTGGTCACCCAGCTCGATTTCGGGGAGGAGCTTGCTCTATATCCTCTTCTTCAGAATCATCATCTCTGTCTCTCTTACCGGGTTGTCTCTTCACAAACTCAGATAGCTTACCCTCCTCATAAAACCGCCACAATTGCTTCAGCAAGTCACACCATTCACTTATAAAATGCCCCACACTTTGATGGTATGCACAATACTTGTTTTGGTTTACCTTGCTAGCGTCTTGACGTATCTTTCTGGGAGGAGTAAGTAACTCCTTGTCCCGGACATTGTTATACACCACATCGATTGATATGGTAAGTACATGATTTAACTTGTCTTTCAGTTCTGTCCCCTCGTTAAATGCTTTCATGTTCTTCGGGGCACGATAACCTCCACCACCAGTTTTTTTCCCACTCTCCTTCTGTTCACCTTTGTCCCCCATATCTTTTTGCAAGGCTTCGTGCATGGAGACAAAGACTCCTGCCTGGTCTCAGAATTCAGCATAAGTTTTCGGGCATCTGAGATGTACATCCTTCCAAAGTTCAGTGCCCTTCTTCAATCCAGCTAGGACAACTATAATTTTGGTATCTTCGCTGACTGATTCCCCTTCTAGCAAGACCTTGTCAAATCTTTCCAAATACGAATGGTTCGACTCGTCGTCAGCTTGTTTTAAGTCGGATAACCGATGTCTCTGGGATAGATAAGACCCGGTCGTAGAGAAATGGGATAAGAATTCCTTGCCCAGCTGAGCAAACGAATGAATTGAAGTTGGTGACAGGGCCGAAAACCATTTATGGACACGGTCCCCCAGAGTCAATGGAAAATTGCGGTACTGGGTTGTATCACTTGGCCCCATCGATATCATATAATCAGAGTATTTCATCAAATGCACCCGGGGGTCCGCCGTGCCTTCATATTGTATACTTGCAGGGAATTGGATCTTCTTTTGAATGAGAGCTTTTAGAATTACTGAAGATAATGGTGAGGTAGGAAGAGTAGTATTCTCATAACCTCTTTGCAGGTCCAACCAACCCTGCATGCTTTCAATTGCTTTCCTCATGGAAACCAGTTCCTCTAGGGACCCCCCTTGACTTGGAGGTTGTTCGGCGAACAGAGGTGCATGACCATCTGTTCGCCTCAGTCCCTCGCTTGGTATGGGAACCCCCTGGACTGGCCTCCTAGGATTGGGCTCCATATCTGGGCCTAGTCGACCAAAAGCTGACCTAGTCAGTCTTTCGTGGACTGACTGGCGAGCTGGTACGTAGGCCGGTCGAGCTACTTCTGCTACTGGATGGACCTCCGTTGCTCCCCGACCATGGCGACCTAATCTGTCCAGTACACTTTGGCGTGTGCCCTAACTAACCCCCAGAGCTTGATTTGGAGTTGATTCTCCATGGCTGGTAGCTTCGGCGAGCTGTTTCTCCTTGCCCTTTATTTTACGAACTTGGGCACTGTCTGCCTTATTTTGATGGTCATCTCTGGCCTTCTCATGCTCGCGAGCTCTTGTTGGGCTATGCCTTGCTCAGATATGAGATGGGCCAGGTTGTGCTTGTTGCTTTTGCAAGGTCGGAAGCATTGCGATTGTTCGAGCTAATTCATCAGGATTGCGAACAAAAGCATCTAGTTCAGGTGGCATTGGTTGATGTGTAACTGTTGGATGGTTTTCTTGCTCGTGCCTGGCTATTTCTGCTCGCCTGCCAGCCTGGGACATCCTTGAACGTGAATCCCTTGTCACGTGCTGGGAGTGTTGAGTCTCATGAGACCGAGGCATCTTTAACTGATGTTTGGCTGTTAGTTTTTAAAATTTCTTAAATGAAGAACACCAAGAACACCTTTCTTCAATTCTTCAAGTTTAAGTTTGAAGTTCTTACTTAATCACACTTGAATCCTTAAATCGGAGGTTCGAACCCTCCTTCTAGCGCCAATTTGTTTATTATCTTTGCTAATCACAAGGATTAGTGGCTGTCTTTTAATCGTTAATTAGATCACCAAACAATTACGTGTGATTGATTACTAATGTAATTAGTGAATACGAGAATTTAGACTGGGATAGAATTAATACGTGTATGGATTACGTATTTAATTCGCATATAAGAGAATCGAGCTGCTTTGGGTATATAATCGAAGTTTGGGCGTGTATATGAATTTGTGCTTATTTTATTAGCTGAAAAAATATAAGTATTTATACAAGTTTGCCTAGCAGGAGGTGTACATGACCTTTGACCTCCCTAGTGTGCATGTGTGACACTTGGGCTTTGACTATTTTGACCTTATCTAAACTAAATTATATCCTCTTGGACTGGACTTGCTCGTATTCAAGAGTTGCTCATTCTGTTGGACTTGTCCTTGAGGAGTCTTTAGTTTGATTTTGATGGTCTTTATTCTTGATAATTTGTTGCCTTGATATTGCAGCCAGATCTGTTCGCCGATATGCTAGATATGCTCGTCGGGGTGTCATCTGGGTCCACATGGAGAAGAGGTTAAAGCTGCCTGATTATAATTGCTAGGCGGACAGAGCTTGTTCGTCTGATGTTTCCAGCCCAGCCTGGTTTTATTGGCTTAACTTTATCTTAAGGGTGTGTACTTTGGGTTAATTCTGCTCGCCCTAATGACGTTTCTGTTCACCTATCAACAGTGTGTAAAAAATAACAATCATTTCCCATCTGTGAGTATTTAGTTGTGCAGTACTTGTATCACCACCACGAAACGAATCTAACAGCTCAGTTGGCTAACAACATACTTGATAAAGAGTCATTTCTTGGCATTGGGGGGAGAAAAAAAATCCAAAATTAAATAAATACCGAAAAAAATTTCCGTAGGAAAAAAGATCATCTCTGAAGGAAAAAAGAATTTTAATAATTAGACTTAAACACTAGTCAAAGTGAACTGGAAGTTCAAAAGATAATTAACTTGCAATGTTTAGCAAGTAATATGCTAGATGCATTTACTAAACATAAAGAAGTGACTACAAATGGTTGAGGTACCAATAAAGTCAAGTATATATGTTAACGCCCCCTTACATTAGAAGCGTAAATGACCTCCCAACATGAAAGATATAAATCCGGGGTAATTAATTAAAACTAGCAAAATATTATGTTACACTCGAAACCTCCTGAAGAGTTTCGGCCTGAAGACAGAAAATATAGTAAGAAAGCACATGCACAAAATAATCAAAATACTAGAATTGCAGAACTGCCAGATAAAAATATTTTGGTAAATGATTAGAATCTAGTTGATATGAATTATATAAAGATATGAGAAATTGAAATACTATCATTGTCGACAACATATTTGTGTCCACAGTTGCTCTTTCTGAAATCTGGATACAGTATTCATGTTGGGTACCCGAAGTACTTTGATTTGAGTGAAACAGAAAGAACAAAATGTGGCAGAGCTAGACTCACTTAACAAAATAGAAGTATTTGGCTCTATCATACGTACACGTGAAGTGTTATTCTACACCCGAAATGCTACCCCTATCGGATACAAGTGGTAATTATACAAAAAACCAAATGAGAATTACAAGGTGGTGAGCGAGATTAGTAGCTCAATGGGTTTTCGCAGATACCTGATATTGATTTTGATCAAACATATTATCCTGATATTAACAATATAAAGTTCCGCTACTATATATTCTTGACAGCAAATATGAATTTAAAATGCAGTTGATGGACCTGGTAACCGCATATATATATGGTTATTGGATGTCAATATTTATATGAATATCCACGAAAGATTTAAGATTCATCATATGATGAATGATGAATGATGAATATTACATTATAAAACTACAATGACAATTATATGGCCTAAAACAGTAGGGTCGAATGTGGTATAATCGACTTAGTGAGTTTCTCCTGAAAAAGAATTATTTAAACAGTGATACTTTTTCCTGAAGGAAAAATGAATTTGAGTATTTCCCCGAAGGAAAATGAATTAAGCATTTCCACGAAAGGAAAAATGAATTAAACATTTCCCCGAAAGGAAAAATGAATTAAGCATTTCACTGAAGGAAAAATAAATTTGATATATCCCTGAAAGACAAATGAATTACTTAAATAAGTTAACATACTTGTAGAAGATATTGTGATCTTTATGTGTATAAATCTCATTCATACAAATATTTGTTTGATCCATTTGAAGTGGATTTGTGGTAAGACCACTAGTTCTTTACATGAGCACCATTAGTGAGCTATATGGATGTTAGTTATATGTATGATCACCATACTATTGTATTTTTATTTGCACTATTGCTACAATATTATGGAGGTTCGTTAAATAATTTATATATGGTTACCACCTCCTTAACCTACTTAGTGGTTATTACTTTATATGGGGTTTTACAAAAATGTGTTTGGTTAAGTCGTTGGTAAAATACATTTGTGATTCATGCGGTATTACTAGAAGTAATGGCACAACACATAACCCCGAAATTCTTTTATTCACATTAACTCCAAAAGAGTGGTTAAATCATTATACAAAAGGTGTGCTAATGACAATCTGACATATTTGTCCACTAAATCAATTCCTACATCTAATATTGAAAAATATGTTCATGGTAATGAAATACATAGTCTTCGAAGATTGTTGTCTTTAGGGGGGCGACAAGTTCAAAACAATCCTGAAGATTGGATCTTGAAGATCAATAATTGTTCCTTGTCCCCTTTAATTAAGTTTCTCCCTCTGAATTATTCTATCGAGGTTTAATGAGACATGAACATCACGTCATAATATCCAAGGGGGAGTGTTGTAAATATATTATAATTATGGACATTACTTGTAGAGTAAAATAAATAATAGGTTAAGAAGTCTCATGGGCTTTTAGGATTACATCTCTATCACTAGTATAAATATATCATTGATTATTGTATTGTACACATATAGAGAATACACAAAAATATAGTGAAACCATTTTGGCTTGGTACGCTCCCAGATGTAGTTATTCATGACGAACTGGGTAAATAAATTTGTATCTCCGTGTTCTTTATTTTACAACAAAATGAACAATAAATATTCCCTCCAAATCCAATACTGAAATCTACCAAACTAAATTAGTTTTCCCACTAAAAAATTCAGTCACCAAAATTACCCATAATGTCTCCTAATTTCAAATCCCTCCAAAAATTCAAATTCATTTACACAACCCATTAAAGGGATTCCACCTACACATTACATTCACAATAAGTTATCCATCTCCCTTCTTCAATTCTGCATCCAAATCATAAATACAACATTAAATCAGAACGTCTACAAGACAATCAAATCATTTGAGTTTTGCAGAGAATAACAACTTAATTAAGTGGTTATTCAAGTCAAACATTAATGGCATACCTCTAAGTAGAGCTGGCAAAATGGGCCCGGCCCGACGGGCCAGCTCGGCTCGGTCCCCCTGGGATATAGGCCGGGCTGGACCATGAGTATGGTGGCCCAAAAAAATCGGGCCGTTTTGCCCAGCCCGATAGGCCCGACGGGCCAAATGGACTCGGGCCTGTTTGGCCCGACGGGCCACGGGCTGGCCCAGCCATTTTTTTAATTTGCCATTAAAAAAATTGCGCAAATTGTTATATGAAATATTCTACGGATGCTAGATCCGTAGAATAAACCATATTCAATTAAATGGATCCTCATACCAAAATGCGCTTTCCCTTTTCACGCGTCTCCGCCGCCGCTGTAAACAACCCCCCATTCCAACTGCCCCTGCTGCTTCTCCCTCCCCCTACCCCCACCCACATTCCAGCAGGTACGCAACCAATTCCCACGGTCTGCTAACCCACCCCCCCCCCAAAGTTCCACTTCCTCCAGTCAACAGCTATGGAATTACTACCCCCAATCCCCCTCCCTCCCCCTTGTCCATCAACAGCCGCAATCCCTCCTTCCCCAAGTACGCATTTGTCACGTGAGGAAAATTGAAAAATTGGAAATGGAATGATTGCCTATATATCAATGCGTGTATATTCAAATAGGCACAAGATCAAACTACTTTTTTTTTTAATTTATAACAAGTCTACATGATTCATATATAGCAGCAATTTATAATATATTAACAGTGATGCAAAAGCTTCGTAACAAACATTGCACACCACCTGTTAGATCTAATGCCTCGAAAAAATTCCTGAAAATTTGTGTTATTATTGGAGCAAATGTGTGTTACTATTGGAAAAAATATGTGTTACTAAAAATATATGTTACTATTGGAGCAAATGTGTGTTACTAAAAATATGTGTTACTATTGGAGCAAATGTGTGTTACTATTAGAAGAAATGTGTGTTACTGTCAGAACAAATGTGTGTTACAATTGGAGCAAATGTATGTTACTATTAGAGTAAATATATGTTACTGCAAATGTGTGTTAATGTTAGAGTAAATGTGTGTTAATTAAAATATGTGTTACTATTGGAACAAATGTGTGTTACTATTAGAGGAAATATGTGTTACTATTGAAGCAAAGTGTGTTAATGTTAGAGTAAATGTGTATTATTGCAAATGAGTGTTAAAGTTAGAGTAAATGTGTGTTACTATTGAAGAAAATGTGTATTACTGTTAGAGGAAATATGTGTTACTATTGAAGCAAAGTGTGTTACTATTAGAGTAAATATGTGATACTGAAAATATGTGTTAATGTTAGAGTATATGTATGTTACTAAAAATATGTGATACTATTGGAGCAAATGTGTGTTACTGTTAGAGGAAATATGTGTTACCATTGAAGCAAAGTGTGTTACTATTAGAGTAAATATGTGTTACTGCAAATGTGTATTAATGTTAGAGTATATGTATGTTACTAAAAATATGTGTTACTATTGGAGCAAATGTGTGTTACTGTTAGAGGAAGTATGTGTTACTATTGAAGCAAAGTGTGCTACTATTAGAGTAATTACGTGTTAGTGCAAATGTGTTGTAATGTTAGAGTATATGTATGTTACTAAAAATATGTGTTACTATTGGAGCAAATGTGTGTTATTGTTAGAAGAAATATGTGCTACTATTGAAGCAAAGTGTGTTAATGTTATATCAAATGTGTATTATTGGATATGTGTGTTAATGTTGGAGCAAAAATGTATTTGATGTTAGAGCAAATGTATGTTATTGTTGGGACAAATATATTTTAATATATAAAACAATAAATTTAAATTTAAAGGGATGATAAATAAATTAAAAACACATATTTGATCTTGTAAAAATATATATTTGTCATTATTATTATTTTAAAAAACCTGTTTTTTTTAATAACTTGTAACACACCGTTCCCCGGCAACGGTGCTAAAATTTGGAGGTTTTTCTAACACTACTAAAACAATAATTAAAATTAAATAAACTAAGCAAACAAATAACACAATGGAAACTCAATTAATTAAAGCATTCCAATTCGCGGTTCATTCACCACTTGGTCTTGACTAAGCTAATTAAACGTATTATTCGCTTAACTTTTTCCACGGATTAATGACCCTCGATAAACAACAAGCTCTGTTCACCGCTTTTATCCCTTAATATTATTCTATTGAAATAAGCCCTTCAAAAAACCTTTCTAACCAAACAGTCTAGATACGATTTATATTTAATTTGGTAGAAGCATTAAACACTAGGATAAAGGTCAAACAAATTCTCAAACACGTAAGCTCGGTTCAAAAGAATCCGATCTATATCACCATAGTAAAAATTACTAGTTTCTACCAATTGTCATATAATTGTAACAATTACGGATTACAAAATATGAACTAGCAGACATGTACAAAATAATTAACCTATGTGATCAAGCTAAATTAATTATTCTAACACATAAAATAATTAAAACAGTTGATATAAATAATTCGGGTAAAAGTCTCACGAATAATATGGAGTTCAATTAACAATAATCAAAACACAAGTAACAAAATCCCCGGAATCCGAATAAAAACAAACTAACTAGATATGGTTGTAGGCATCTTCATGGAAATTCTCTTCTTCTTTGTCATGCTTCGCACGCCTCTTTTTTGCTTCCCAGCGTCCAACGCAGAGTTTTTCGTTATGCTTCTGTCCCCCCTCGGTATGTATATTCTCTTCCCTTTATAAAGAAATTATGGGCTGAGATATATATCTTTCTCTCTAGGAATATGGTATCTACGTGAATGATTTATATAAATATGATCTCCCCAAGATTCTTTCCCCATAAAAGGTATGTTAAATCTTTGATAATTATGGTAAAAGAAATCTGATTTGCTTCTCTCTCATCTCAACTTTGGAATGCCTTCCTGTTCATCAAGTAATGAGGTTACTGGTCCTCCCACCTAATGGGCCGCTGAATCACCATGATTTACTTCCTCCACCCAATCCTGTCGGGCCAGGGGGTGGGGGCCCTGGGGGCGAGGGCTTCGCCTTTAGCTACAAAGTAATGAGGTTATGGGGCCATGAGATTTGGGCTTAAAACTTTTACAATTTTCGCACAATTTCCGCGAGTGTGTTGGGCTATTGTGCACCAATTTTGTTTCACCCATAACTTGAGCTCCCGAACTCCGATTGACTCGATTCTTTTTTTGTTGCGATCTTGGTTTCGAGACACTTCACATGGTTCAAGTCTCTCCTCCATTTCTCATGTGTAGCAGGTCCAATAATTTTTATCCTCTCACTCAAAATATTCCAAAATACCCTAAAATTCATAGAAAAATATAAAATCAATGCATTGAGACCATAATAGCATAAGTCGGATAATTACGAGTAAAGTATAAAATTGTTTTTATAAAAAAATCAATTAAAGTACAAAATTTACTCAATAATTAGGACAAATGTGTGTTACTGTTAGAGGAAATATGTGTTACAATTGAAGCAAAGTGTGTTAATGTTATATCAAATGTGTATTATTGGAAATGTGTGTTAATGTTGGAGCAAAAATGTATTTGATGTTAGAGTAAATGTATATTATTGTTGGGGCAAATATATTTTAATATGTAAAACAATAAATTTAAATTTAAAGGGATGAGAAATTAATTAAAAACACATATTTGATCTTGCAAAAATATATATTTGTCATTATTATTATTTTAAAAAACCTGTTTTTTAATAATTGTAACATACATTCGCACATATAGTAACATATTGTCCATACAATAACACAAAATGGGAGGAAAAATCCTGAAATTTGACTTGTGCTAGATTTTGGAAAAACCCACCAAACCTGATCCGACCCGACCAAGATCCGAGAATTTGTACCCGGAGTGACCCGACCCATGATATTTTTAATATTTACCTATTTTAGGTACATTTCACATGTGAAATATTTCACAAGAGAGCTCCTAAAAAAATTAAACTAAGTGAAAGAACAAAAGAACAACAGAAAGTCAGAAATTGAGAACATAAGTCGTGTTCCCGTAGCTAGGGTTTTCTTCTCTCTCCGCTCACTCACCTCCCCTCTCCGCTCGCTCACGGTGCCGACACCCCACAGACGGGATCACATGGAGGCGCTAAACTCTCTCTCTCGCAGTCACACACGGCTCGGCCACTGCCCACAGGCAACGTCGCGTCGACCTCTCTCGCTCACTTCGCCAGCTCTCCACTCTCTTAGTCACGCTGCCGGCTCTCCTCAGGTACACAGTCGTGCCGCCCTTAGATTTTAATTTCATGAACTAATAACCTTCATTCTGAACCTACTACTAAAATGAGTTAAAATTGAAGAAAATTATACCAATGAAGAATAGAAGCAGCCAAGCAGGCATTAATTGAAGGTTATTTGTGATTTGGAATACGGCCGCATGTGTATGTTTTAATTTGATCTAATTTTATTTGTGATTTATCCCCTATTTTTATATGTTAAATTAAGCAAATAAGGACATAATTAATGTGAAATAAGAATAGAAGCAGTCATTAATTGATTTTGAAAATAGAAGTAGACATTATTGTTGTTTCGGTAGAAAATACCCAAATAGGTACTGTTTGTGAATTGATATATATTTTGGATAGAAAATAAGAATTGTGGTAATTGATGTATATTGCATTATATTATTGTTGTTTCTAAATATTTTGATTATATAAATAAAGTAAGCAAATTAATATTGATGTTTATTTGTTTTTAGGTTATCTCAACAAAATGAATATTGACTCAAACTTAGCAGATGATCTTGCAAATGAGATAGATATGAAAATGTTGGATAGTACTGCTCCTACTACTAGTTTTAAGAGTTCAATGGGTACTACATTCACCTCTCATGAAAGCAATAAGAGGGATGAGAAGGATGTTGGTGGAGAAACCAAGAAAGGTAAAGTTCCTAATTGTTCTACTACATCTGATGTGTGGATTTTTTTTGTTTGAAAAAGTTGGTTTAATAGATGGAGTTGAAAAAAGTAAATGTAAAAGTTGTGGTAAGCTTTACACGTCTAAGAGTTCATCGGGTACAACTAAATTTGCAGCGTCATATAACTGCATGCAATCCAATTCCTAAGTTTCATAGTGTTGGGGCTTTGATAGATAATCAAGCTACATTATTGAAGAAGTGGAAATATGATAGGGCTGCATATAGAGATGCACTAGCTAAATATATTATCATGCATGATTCTCCATTTAGTTATGCTGAGTATGAAGGGGTTTTGTTGGTGAATCAACTTTTGAATCCTGAATTCACACCTGTCCCTAGAAATACAACAAAGTATGATTGTTAGAATGTGTATCTAACTGAAAAGGCAAGGCTTAAGAGCGAGTTAGCTGCATTACCTGGTAGAATTTGTTTGACATCTGATGTATGGACTGTTGTAAATGTGTGTGGTTATATGTCTCTCACAGCTCATTATATTGATGGAAATTGGAAGTTGAATAGTAAATTGCTTGCATTTTGTGAGTTAGTTTGTCAGCATTCAGGTGTAGAATTGGCGGGAAAGATCTTTGGATTGCTTAAGGATTGGGAAATTGATTCCAAAGTATTTTCTATCACCTTGGATAATGCCTCTAACAATGATAAACTGCAAAAAGTTTTGAAAGAAAGACTTGAATTGAAAAATGACTTGTTATGTAAGGGGGAATTTTTTCATATAAGGTGTTGTGCTCACATCTTGAACATTATATTCAAGAAGGTATAAAAGAGGTGAATGAACCCTTGAAGAAAATTAGAGATGGTGTGAAGTATGTGAAAGGTTCGGAGGGGAGATTGAGACAGTTTAAAAAAATGTGTTAGTTCTGTTCACTTGAGTGACGTTGGTGGTAGTTTTTTTTTAGGTTGGATGTGCCAACTAGATGGAATTTGATGTACATGATGCTTGAAAGTGCCATCAAATATCGTCGTGCTTTCACTAGTTTGAGCTATGATTATACTAACTACAAAGATTGTCCATCGAATGAAGAGTGGGAAAGAGCTGAAAGGATATGTGATTTCTTAGAGCCATTTTATAACATCACCAACTTGATAACGGGATCGTCTTACCCTACCTCTAATTTGTACTTTATGCAAGTTGCATCCATAGAAATGAAGTTGAATGCAAATTTTATTTGAGAAGATAAAAAAATCAAAGATATGGCAACAAAGATGAAGACCAAATTCAATAAGTATTGGAATGAATATTCCGTTACTCTTGCACTTGCATGTGTTCTTGATCCAAGTGCAAAGTTGGAGTTTTTGAGTTATTGCTATGGGCAAGTTTATCCCGATGATCATCAGGAGATGGTGAATAAGGTTAAAACGTCATTGTATAAGCTCTTTGATGAATATGTAGTGAAGTATGGTGGATCTTCATCGACCTCATTCCAAGTCATAACATCAAAAGATGGTGCATCTCAAGGACATACAATTTCAAGTGGGGCAACCTCATTTCATTAAAGCCATCTATGATAGATGTAAGTTTACTATATTGAGTTTATTAAACAAATAATGTATTTATAGTGTTTTTTTTAATTATTAATATATTTTTATAACTGTAGGAGTTTCATTAAAAAAAAGACAAAAGGCTTCAATTGATGGCAAGTCAGAACTTGATGTTTACATGGGAGAAGACTACATTAATGGTAAGGTGGAGGTTCTTGAATATTGGAAGGTGAACAAACATCGATTTTCTATATTTGCAATCATGGCTTGTGACATTTTAAGCATTCCAATCACCACAGTGGCTTCAAAATCATCATTCAGCATTGGAGGTCGTATCCTTCACAAATATATAAGTTGTTTACTTGGTGAAAATGTGCAAACCATCATTTGTACCCGTAGTTGGTTGCATGACTTTAAATAAATTGGACTCACAGGTATTTATAATTATATTTGCAATTAATATTCAAATTCAGTTATTATTATTTTTTGTTTTATTTTTTTATTTTATATTTATACAGATGTACAAGAGACAGAGGAGGAGATACACTTATCAAAACATGATTCGAATATTGTAATTGATGATGACTAGTTTGAGACACTAATATTTTTTTAATTTTTTTTGGACTTTGGAGTTATGAATGATTTTTAATGCTATTAGGATTCTAAACTTATTTGGTATTGTAATGACTATTAATTTGGTTTGAAGTTATATTTGAACTTGTGGTTTTTATTCTATATTTATAATTAATGTTGTTTAAAAAAAAAAATTAGGGACTTAGAGTTAGAAGTTAAAATGCCTCCTGTTAGTTACATAGTTAATTTATTGAAATTGTTTAATAATGTCTCATGTTAGTTGCATAATTCCTCTGTGTATGCTCCTAAATCCTAATCCAAGTATAATAAGCCTAATCCATGTCCATCATTAATACATATAAAAAATGAAACGGGGCCGGGCTGGCCTGTTAGCCCGTGAGCTAAGGTGGGCTGAGTTTATAGTGGCCCAATTGCAAATGGACCGCCCGCAAACAGTGTTTGGCCCGACGGGCCGGGCCGGCCCTGCCCGTCCATTTTGCTAGCTCTACCTCTAAGGGGCAAAAGAGCAGAGGCAACAATACTATTTGGGATCCATAGGAGGACAGTCTTCAATCTCTGGGCTATAGCAAGTAAACAATTGCACAAGGTAAATCAATATCAATAACATCAAAAAGAGTTGGGATATCATCCAAAAAGATTCAGATGGATGAAGAAAAACTGAAGAGTATTGAAGTGAAAGATAAATCTACAATAAGAGACTTGCCTAAAGAAATGGGTGTTAGACCGACAATAATTTGTATGTGGATTAAGGAAGGTCAAATCAAACCGCATACCAATATCATGCATCCTCTCAGAGTCAAACAAGATTCACAGGTTAGAATACAGTATGTGCTAATTGTATGTTGATAGAGAGCATAACAAGATTAAGTTTTAAAAAATGCACAATGTTATCCACATAGATGAGAAATGGTTTTATATCACAATTTCAAATCAGAGATACTATAAGGCTTCAAGTGAAATTGGTGCATACAAGGCTTGCAAAAGTAAAATATTCATAACTAAAGTGATGTTTCTTTGTGCTGTGGGTAGACCATATTATGCAAATGATGGAACACTGATTTGAGATGGAAAGATTGAGATTTTTCCCTTCACTGAACAAGTTATAGCATAGAGAAACAATAAAAACATACTAAAAGGCACTTTGGAGACCAAAAATATTGAGTCAATCACAAAGGAAGTCACCAAAAATTGCATTATCAATCAGGTACCATCACTATCAGAATTCATCATTTAGTTCTGTATTGTAGCAAGTATCCTAAACATTGTTGGTTACTTTACTTACATGGTGTTGAACTCTCAGATTGAATAAATCATTTTGTTCATTAATGTAGTAAATCTCCTAAACAATGTTGGCTACTTGCTTACAATGCAGGTTATACCAAAACTGAAGTGTAAGTGACCTTCTAATGCGAGTAAAACCATTTTTATTCAGCAAGACAATGCAAAACCCCATATATTAAACAGTGATACAGATTCCAAAGCAATAGCAAGCAGTAATGGATTCAACATAGAACACTTTTGTCAACCCCATAATTCTCTAGACACAAACATATTGGACTTCGGATTTTTCAGGGCAATTCAGACATTGCAACAAAAAAAGAAAGCACACAATATAGATGGGCTTGTACAAAATATTATGCAGGCATTTGAAGAACTAGAGCCCACAACTAAACAAGGTTTTTCTCAGGTTGCAGGCTAGCATTGAGATCATGAAATATAAATGAAGAAACGACTATGAACAACCACACAAAGGTAAAGATATGCTGTTAAGGGAAGGAAACCTACATGATTACCTTGAAGTAGATAAAGTGTTAATCAGTGAATGCATAGGGTTCTTAAGGCAAGATGAGAATGCATTTTTTGTAGGCACATATGGTATGACAAAACTTATGACTGGCCTACGATATTACGGATATATTTATCATGAAACTCATATTTTTGTATGATTACTGCATAAAAATAGGACTAGAAGAACCTCCATGAGCATGTAGTGTTTAAGTAGTAAACATATCTTTTATAGGCACATATGGTATGACAAAACTTATGACTGATCTAGGGTATTCGGGAAATAGTTATCATGAAACTCATCTTTTTGTATGTTTACTACATAAATATAGGTTTAAGAGAACTTCCAGGTGCATGCAATGTTTAAGCCGTAAACATATCTTTTGAAAAGTATTTTAAGAAGTTGCATGCATATAAAATCCTCAAATTACTCACATCATTGGGTGAATAGTCTACACATTTATTCATTTAGCATCCTAAGTACACAAACAATCATAGTGGTGGCATAAATGATGTATAAATCCATTGTACATCATACATCTGCAAAAATCAGATTCTAAATCAATATAGAAGAAGTGATTCATAGAAGCAAGTATTGGGTTAAGTCTACTAACACTAATATATTTTCGCTCATAGGTAACAGTTACTAGATAATGGATATTAATGAATCTATTATCTGTGATTCATAAATCCGTTATCTAGGTAATATATGTTATCTAGGTAAAAGGGTGTTCGTTCATAGGTAATTGATTTTTCTAATGATTATCTAGGCTTGGTTATCTATATAACTTTTAATTTTAACCAATAAAATTTAAGTTAAGATTTTTCCCTTAGTTAACTGGTTATGGATTAGTTATCTATTTTTTGGTTATCTATTACATAAAAATTAACTTTAATTCTAAATAATTTTCATACTTAGAAAAATTTCACTTCTCAATTCTACATTGTACGTGTTCAGTAAAATGATCCCCAATTCTATCCATGCCCTAATTACCATGCCAAATTTTCATCTACGTCAATACCTCCTCCGAACGTCCTCCGCTTCCGCTGTGAAGCCACACACCCAAGGCACCCAACGTGCATCCACACTGCACATGCACCTAGCTAGGCACCCAGTGCGCGACCACAGCACCGCAACGACACCGCCTCCACAGTCGCAACGCCGTGAAGCCATTGTTGGATTTTAGAGGCACGAACACCATGTTCAGCGCAGCGGAAGAATACGATTCACCAACAACGAATCTGAAACATGGTTGTATAACATAAAATATTAAAGGATAAATAACACGTATATAAATCCTTACAGCGATTTGTATGCGGAATCCTCAACTATGGTATCCACGTAATGACTTTCTACCAACCCGCACCGATATGTCAGCGTTGAATCTCGAGACGAATTTGCTAGGAAAATTCTAACTAGAGATTTTATGGAGAAATTATATTTCTTGTGTCACTTTCTGAATTCCCATAGGACACATATTTATAGGGATTGTCATAGCTTAATTTCTAAGCAAGATAATATGCTTGGCCCGCATAATATAATCTCTACGGATTATATCTCCCTAGATATGTTCCTACGAATAATATATTTACCATATCTATTATTCTTGTATAATAATATTCCAAATATTATTATTGAGATTTCATATTTAATTAAATCCAATTTAATTAAATAATAATAATAATAATTAATTCCAAATATAATTATTATTATATTTTCCATAAATTAAATATTACATCCAATACAATATTTAATCAACCAACTATAATTGGTAAATTGTCATTACTTGTTGTGTGACCCATAGGCCCTCATATATCAAGCGATTAGTCAAACTAACGGTCTTAATTGAACCCTAGACAATAAATCAGACATTCTCAATATACGAGGTACGTTGCGAGAAAATCTGCAACTACCTGTAATACTGTGGGCTATTGTGATATCTTCCTTTCATTCACGAATACTCGATTAAGCCTTGAACATGATGAAGTGTCTATTCAAATAACTTAATCATATTATCTCCAATCACTAATTGATCAAGTATATCACACTTAGCCACAAAGTCTAAGTTGATGTGCGTCGGCCGACGACTTAGATCCAATTATGATGAGGAGACGAGTATTCTCTCTAAATCCACATTGAGGAATGAATCCTATTCTTGGCTCAACTACCACGCACATGCATTTCGTGATGAACCCAATCCATGCCATATCTACCCGTGGAAGGGTGCAAGCGTCGGTCATGGTCAAAGTTCACCACTCCACACATGTCGTGCGTATTGACCTCAAGTTAGAGGAGTATCACATCGCTCCCACTAACCGAGACACCCGTAGACACATTATGTGGAATTACATCAAACGGTTCTCGGATGGGTATACCAATACCCTCTAAGGTATTTATGCATCCATCATGAGATACCCGGTATCTCGTAGTAAGTGAGATCTTACTACACTCTCTAAGAGTATGATGCAGATGGCACACCAATCTCAATTGCATCATCAATATCCCATTCTTGACGATCCTTGATCGGGGCTATTTGAGAATCATACTTAAGTCATCTGAGTTCCCACTCACTCAATGACAGTAGTGATTCATGGGAACACAAATAAGAATATATACAAACAATCAAACATCATATTCAGATAAGTGTAACGCCATACATTTAATATTAAACCAACAATAATATTAAACCAAATCTGAATATTATCTTAGCATTATGTCCTTTCGATGGATTGTCTCTAGGACACTAACACTAACAATCTCCCACTTGGACTAGAGCCAATCATCTACATGTCTAACCCCTAGACCAACAAATGTCTAGTGTTTACATGAACAGTGAAAAGGATTTGCAAGACTATCCTTTATGGGAAATATTTTAATTTCATTTCTCCTATCGATATGATCTCTCGGATCAAATGATAACGCCTCCGTACATGCTTATTTCTGTTATCAGATCTCGGTTCCTTTGCTCAGGCAATCGCACCAATGTTGTCACAATACAACTCTATTTGACAACTGGCACTCGGAACTACCCCTAGTTCTCTCAAGAATCTTAAAATCCAGACAACATCAAAGACTTCTAATACAACAATGTACTTAGCATCGGTTGTTGAATCTACAGTGAGATCTTGCTTGGAACTATTCCAACTCACCGCCTCATCATTGAGATTGTAAATATAATTTAACTGTGATTTGTAATCTTCACAGTCTAACTGGAAACTCCCATTAGCATAGCCCGTAACGACTAGCTCTAACTGCCTTCCGTAGACAAGAACATGTTCTTTAGTACGTCTAAGGTACTTCATAACATTCTCGACAGCAATCCGGTGAGACTCACCTGGATTCTGCTGGTATGTACCAGTGATGTTGACAGCGTAGGCCACATCTGGCCTCGTGCAAGTCATGGCGTACATGATGGAACCCAACTGCAGATGCATATGGAACATTCTTCATGTGCTCGATATCAGCTTCGCTAGAAGGACAATCCTTCTTCGACAGCCATATCCCATGATTTGCTGGTAGAGACCTTCTCTTAGAGTTCTGTATCACAAAATGCTTCAACACCTTATCTACGTAGGTGGATTGTGACAACCCTACCATCTTCTTGGATCTATCCCTATGGATCTTGATCCCTAAGATGTAGCATGCTTCACCAGGATCCTTCATCATGAAGGTCTTTGATAACCAATCTTTTATGGACTGCATTGGCGGGATGTTATTTCCTATAATCAATATGCCATTGACATATACGACTATAGAGACAACACTCTTCCCGCTGCGTTTACGATAAACGCAAGGATCTTCCAAATTTCAGATGAAGTCAAAAGGATTTGACAGCTTCATCAAATTGGATATTCCAACTCCTAGAAGCTTGCTTCAATCCATATATGGATCGTTTAAGCTTGCACACAAAATTAGATTTTGGCTTAGATATAAAACCCTCTGGTTGAGTCACAAACACTTCCTTATCAATGTTACCATTTGAGGAAAGTTGTTTTGACGTCCATCTACCAAAAACTCATAAATGTGGTGTGCTGCTATCGCAAGTAAAATTCGAATGGACTTGATCTTAGCAACTAGCGAGAAAGTCTCATTATAGTCAATACCTTGTGTCGACTATAACCTTTCACCTTCAACCTATCTTTATAGGTTTGTACTTTACCATTTGCATCGGTCTTACGCCTGAAGACTCACTTGCAATCTATGGGTCTAACCCCTTTCTAGCAACTCAATTAAGTCCTAGATTTAAATGGTGTACATCTAGTCCATCTCGGATTTCATGACTTCATGCCACTTCTCTGAGTCAACATCTAATGTTGCTTCAGTATAAGTTCTAGATTCGTCTTTATCCAAAACCTCCACGTCATCATGTTCCTCCACGAGGAACCCATAATACCTTGTGGGTGGATTACGAATCCTAGTCTACTTACGGAGTTGTGGTTGTGCAGGCTGTACATTCTGATTGTGAAAATCTTGTGGTGCAGCGACTTCATCGTTGACCGGAGAGTCCTCAAGAGCGACACTTTCAAATGCCTCTTGGGCGGGAGTTTGAACTATGTTATTCTCATTCAGCCCACTTGGAGGTTGTTGTGAAGACAATGCAACTCCAATTACGCTCCCACTGGCTGAAAGAGGATCACCTAGTGATAAACTTCCACCATGAGAGACACTGAATGCTCCCACCGATTCTTTGTCATGTTGCCTTGACAAATCATCAGTCTCTATGTTAATTCATGGTTCTTGAATCTCTTCAAGTTCTATCTTTTTACGGCTTTGTTCCTTAAAGACGTACTCGTCTTCTAGGAACTTAGCTTGCCTAGAAACAATCACTGTTTGTTTCTCCGGTAGATAGAAGTGATATCCTCTTGTCTCTTTAGGATATCCCACAAAATAACTATTTTCACTTTCGGATTCCAACTTATCAGTTAGCATTTTCTTCACAACTGCGGGGCAACCCCACGTTCTAATGTGTAGAAAAGATGGCATCTTACCGTGCCCAGCTCGTATAGAGTCCGCTCAACTGATTTGGATGGAATCCTATTCAAAATGTAGATTGAGGTTTGTAATGCGTATCCCCATAAGAATGTTGGAAGAGAGGAAAAACTCACCATGGACCTTACCATGTCTAACAAGGTTCAATTTCTCCTTTCGGACACACCGTCCATCTGAGGTGTTCCGGGAGGAGTCCATTGTGACTGGATTTCATGAAGCTTCAAGTAATCCATGTATTCATGGCTAAGGTACTCACCTCTTCAATCCAATCGAAGAGTCTTGATACTCTTACGAAGTTGTTTCTCTACTTTGTATATTAAGAACATCATGTCCATAACTCAACAAATGCCTAGCAGTTTGAACTATTAGTGAACATGTTTATCTTAACAACAACCATACTTGTTCTAGCAGCTAAAACACCTTGTGTTTTTCTTCTTGGTTGCTAGAACCTTATAGTCTTTCTTCCAATACCCCTTTCTATTGCAGTGGGGCACACATCCTTGTCTACCCGCTCTTACTTTTGAACTCCACCTTTTGCCTTCAGAAAGTTGGGCTTGAAGCCCTCTTAGCCTTACTCCTTCGTTTCTTCTCGCCTTTCGGGTCAGAAGAAGTAGAAGCACTCACCATGAGCACATGCATTTCCTTAGCAGTGGAAGACTCAAAAGTCTTAAGCATGTTATGAGGCTCCGACATCGTCGCTTCCGTCTTCTTCATATTAAATTTACTACGAAACTAGAATATGAATCAGGGAGCGACTTGAGGATAGCACATGAGGTGAAATCTTCCCTCCTTTCGCTAATCGATATCTGGACAGATCTCTCATCACTTCATAAATCTCAAATGAGATCTAGAATCAAAGAGATCCTTCAGACGCTTAAGCATCTCGAAGGGATCCATTTTCTCATGTTTGCCTTTGCGATTTCGGAGTCAAGTCGAGCAATCATAACATAGAGCTGGGAAGCATCATCTTGATGCTTCTTTGAGCCGTAACATCAACCGTTGCAGCCTCAACTGAACCAGTCTCATGGGTAAAGGGATTGTCGTGTCTAACACGTACTCAATCTCTTCTTGCCTTAGCACCAAACGTACGTTTCAGTGCCAGTTCAGAAAATTTGGCCCAGCCAATTTGTTCGTTTCCAAAACATTTCTCAATGACAAGTTATTAATTTCAACAATTATAGAGAAATAAACTAAAACGGGAATTAAACAAATAATTCCTATGATCAATATTCAACAATCAAAATAAACATGGCCTTTTATTTTATTTTGTCTCCATTATTTTCACATACTCAACGACCTCATCGGAAGAGTACGAATTTATATCTAATATAAATTGTAATGGACTAAGATCCACATTCCTACTATTACAATGACTGCTTGGGCTGAACATTGCAACAGCAAAACTGGTAGGTCTCTAAACCAATTTCCTCACGCAATTCCTAGTTGATTGAACCTAGTTCAATCGGATGTCACCTAATTCTCTTTTCCCTGCTTGGGCTGGTGAAACAGAAATAAGTTGGTTTACAACCATTAAGCGGCGACAAACATGTCCCTATAAAAGTCCCATTAGATGTAGATCCGAGCAAAAGACTTGGGCCTTAAATACTCATTGGAACGAAATCTCCGGTTTACTTTTAATTTTAATGGAAGACATCATTCAATTTAATGAAAAACCATATTTTAGTGAGGATCATTTTTTAAAAATGGGGTATTAATTGCTTAATCGAGATCCAACATGATAACTACGTCACATTTGAGCAATTATTGGGCGCCGCCTACCCAAACATGACATTTGCGGACAAACATATATAGGGCGCCGTCTACCCAAACATATAATACGGTCTGACAAATATTGAGTGTCGCCTACCCAAACAATTTAATGCGGACTATATAACTAATAATGTAAATATCGATTCACACGATTCACATAAGCAGTTATACAAGTGGGGAGCAACTAATCAAGTTCTCATGCTTTATTTCAAAATTTAAAATTTGCATAAATAAAACATATAATAAATATTTAGCACATAAATCAAATAAACATGCAAAATATTTAATATTTATAAATAATCAATATTTATAAATAACACGTAAATCAAATAAACGTGCTTAACAATTAATTATCCGTAGGTAAAAAATTGCTAAAACTAGAAATACCAACAAGCTCCAAGCTTTAGATCAATTTCTAAAGTCATTTTCAAAATTATTTTGCCCATAACATATTAATTTATTAAAATTGACAAAATTTGGTCAAACCAAATATTCCCTTATAAATTTTAGAATTTTCAAAACTTATTATTTAATTCTCAAAATTTTATTATTTTGATCTAACCAAAATAGCACTTAATTTGTTTTTCAGAATTTCCAAAATATGTAAAAAAAAAAAAAAACAACCCACAACACAAATTATCAGAATTTTATATTTATAAACTATCCAAACAGTGCCTTAGTTTTGAGAATTAAAACAGGGATTTATTTGCAATTAAGAATATATTTGTTTAGAGGGGCCTGGTGAGAATCTAATTCTCAATACCAGGCCCCTGACCTTTCGTGAATAATTGGCAAGGCAAATAGGCACACAGGCCGTGGCCAATCCCCAGCCACTGATCGGCTACCATCCGATGGCCGTCCGAATTTGACGGCGGTTCTAAACCGACCGTCCTTGATTATTGTCCACGAATAGAGCGCCGCCGTCACTTGACAGTGTCACCCGATTAGGGTCGCCGTGACGCTTCATCACCGAACGCCACCCACGACCAGCCGACAACCGCCACAGTCGTCGTCTGCCGCTACCGGCCACCGTGAATGGAGCGCCGCCGTCGACTGGTTCGGACGAGCCCTCGCCCAGCGAGAATCGGATTTGGAGAGAGGCGCGCCTGGATTATCCAACTGACGTTGCCTCTTAACCAAATCGACGCCCAGCATCGTGTCCTTACTGAACGAGTCCGTTCACTGCCTTCAACCACCTCAGCGCGAAGAGAACTGTCGCTTCAGCCCCAAAGCCAAGCGTACCAGATACCATCAGCCGCCACCCAGAAGACGCCCAGCGCTCTTCGGTCTCCCGTGATGGGGATACTCAACAGCCTAGTAATTGCCTCGATCGGAAGCATAGGCGTGCGAGTGATGTTGACCAATTCAAAGAAAAATAAACCCAGTTTTTTTTTTTAAACGAAATAGAATTTAATTAAAATACTATTTTAATAATTCTAAAAAGATCATCACGTGTGTGATTACTTGGTTTCTCCATAAACCATTTATTTGATTTCTAAAATCAAAAAGTTTTTGGGCAAATATAATTGAAAATTCACACATAAATTACCTTCGAAAAATATTATGTTATGAAACCAATGAATCAAAGCCTAATGCTCTGATACCACTGTTGGATTTTAAAGGCACGAACACCATGTTCGGCGCAGCGGAAGAATACGATTCACCAACAACGAATCTGAAACATGGTTGTATAACATAAAACATTAAAGGATAAATAACACGTATATAAATCCTTACAGCGATTTGTACACAGAATCTTCAACTATGGTATCCCCTTAATGACTTTCTACCAACCTGCACCGATATGCCAGCGTTGAATCTCGAAACGAATTTGCTAGGAAAATTCTAACTAGAGATTTTATGGAGAAATTATATTTCTTGTGTCACTTTCTGAATTCCTATAGGACACATGTTTATAGGGATTATCATAGCTTAATTTCTAAGCAAGATAATATGCTTGGCCCGCATAATATAATCTCTACGGATTATATCTCCCTAGATATGTTCCTACGAATAATATATTTACCATATCTATTATTCTTGTATAATAATATTACAAATATTATTATTGGGATTTCATATTTAATTAAATCCAATTTAATTAAATAATAATAATAATAATAAATTCCAAATATAATTATTATTATATTCTCCATAAATTAAATATTATATCCAATACAATATTTAATCAACCAACTATAATTGGTAAATTGTCATTACTTGTTGTGTGACCCATAGGCCGTCATATATCGAGCGATTAGTCAAACTAACGGTCTTAATTGAACCCTAGACAATAAATCAGACATTCTCAATATACGAGGTACGTTGCGAGGAAATCTGCAACTACCTGTAATATTGTGGGCTATTGTGATATCTTTCTTTCATTCACGAATACTCGATTAAGCCTTGAACATGATGAAGTGTCTATTCAAATAATTTAATCATATTATCTCCAATCACTAATTGATCAAGTATATCACACTTAGCCACAAAGTCTAAGTTGATGTCCGTCGGCCGACGACTTAGATCCAATTATGATGAGAAGACGAGTATTCTCTCTAAATCCACATTGAGGAATGAATCCTATTCTTGGCTCAACTACCACGCACATGCATTTCGTGATGAACTCAATCCATGCCATATCTACCCGTGGAAGGGTGCAAGCGTCTGTCATGGTCAAAGTTCACCACTCCACACATATCGCGCGTATTGACCTCAAGTCAGAGGAGTATCACATCGCTACCACAAACCGAGACACCCGTAGACACATTATGTGGAATTACATCAAACGGTTTCTCGGATGGGTATACCAATACCCTCTAAGGTATCTGTGCATCCATCATGAGATACCCGGTATCTCGTAGTAAGTGAGATCTTACTAAGAGTATGATGCAGATCGCACACCAATCTCAATTGCATCATCAATATCCCATTCTTGATGATCCTTGATCGGGGCTATTTGAGAATCATACTTAAGTCATCTGAGTTCTCACTCACTCAATGACAGTAGTGATTCATGGGAATACAAATAAGAATATATGCAAACAATCAAACATCATATTCAGATAAGTGTAACGCCATACATTTAATATTAAACCAACAATAATATTAAACCAAATCTGAATATTATCTTAGCATTATGTCCTTTCGATGGATTGTTTCTAGGACACTAACTCTTAACAGCCACGCAGCCAGGTCATCCAGCACACATCCACAATGCACAACTAGTGCACCCAGAACGCGACCAAAACTCTGTGTGACGCCGCCTCCACTGTCGTGACACCACCTCCACCGCCACAATGCCGCCTACACCACCTCCTGGTTTGTGCTTTCTCTAATTCCACACCCGCTAATTTTTTTTTCCTGAACTTTCTGTTTTCTGTAGTGAATTCGTTTACCCCTAATTATCATAATTTGAAACGAGTCCCCTTGTGTAGATTATTGTTTCTATTTTTTTCTCACTAGATCTTGAAAATAGATGTGGATTAAACCGATGTTGTTTTATTAATGTAACAGTGGGTTGAAATTTGTTGCTTGGTAGCACACTTTTGTGTATATATAACACAGAGCAAAGCATCAGGAAATTGATTATAGATATAAGTGTAGGAATATAGTGATAGGTAGTGACTAATGAGATAGAAGCAGGCAAAAAATATAAAGTAGAAGAGATATGCTTTATTTATAAATCTATGTGTAAGCTTTGTATCATGCATTGTAAATATTGGGATTAAATGGAATATACTAAAAAAATAAATAGGCACTTCTTTTAGGTGATCAAGATAACATCTAAAGTAAGCACAAATCACTTTTGATGTCTTATGGAAATTGATATTTTTATGCCAATGGAAAACCAAGAGGAAGAGATTGTCCTAGGAGATGAAGTGACTAGAAATTATTTTACTTCAAATTATACAAAAATCATAATGTGATATTTCATGGTACTAGTGATTACCTTTTAACTTCTGTCAAATGCAATAACTGATCGTCTTCTTGATTTTGGATTCAGGTTGCACTACATGTGGGTTGATATTGGGATGCCAAATAGTTCTTTCTTTGTAGCGTTGGATACTGGAAGTGATGTGTTTTGGGTTCCTAGTAATTGTATAGTGTGCTCCACTATTGTCAAGTTACTATAGTATGTTGGTGTGTTATTAGTCTCCCACGTCTTTTATTACTATAAGTCTTCTATTTTGAAACATCAATTCTATCTAATTTTGGCTGATGATCCTTGTCTAAATGGATCCTACTAACATCATGTGACAATAAGTTTGCCTCTTCACATGTTTTTCATATTTTATCGAAGTAAATTAATGGATCTAATGCGTCATTACTCTCAACTTGTTTGTTATGATACACTGCAGCAAAGAAATCAAATAGAGTTATTGTGGTTTCTTATTTGTAACTTCGTTCCAGCCAAAAATCAAAATCTTTCTATGATATGTCGGACATAAATAGTTAAAACAATCATTGCTTTATTGAAATCAATTCTCTATAATAACCCTAAGTAAATGCTTTATGTAAATTGTGACCAATCTATGAGGTTACCATTTTTTTTCAATTCTTTGTTTTCTCACTTAACTCTTTGTGTTTGGGGCATCTATTTTGGAGGATAAAGACATAGCCAAATATGACACATTCCATTCATATACAAGTAAGCTTGTACCATGCAGCCATGAATTGTGTGTAAGGGGAATGTTTTGTGAAAGTCCGGAAGGGCACTGCCCTTATGTTTCTAATTATCACTCTGATGATACTTCGAGCTCAGGATTTCTGTTTGAGGATGTGTTGCATTTGGCTACCGTTGGAGAAAATAAACATCAAAGCTCTCTACATGCTTCCATAATTATAGGGTATACTTACTACTTCAAAAAAATAAAATAAAAAAATTCTCACACTTCTCAAACAATGATTCGATTATTTTCCAATACGAGACATTATGCTCCAATAAACTTTTGTGATAATACAATATGTTCATTTATGCGTGTGTGCTTCTCAAGACTCGTGTTGTTGCTTGAGTGATGGAAATTCAATTGGAATTCTTTCATAGTGATGTCAAACATAATTCACTACAAGTAATAAAGTGACATGGTAAGGGACGTGAGCAAATTTATTGACAACGGAGAAACAAGGATTTATTTGATTATTCTAGGGCACATAGAGACAAGAATTGGGCGCCGTCTACCCAAAACATAAATTACGGTCCGACAAGTACCGGGCGCTGCCTACCCGGGCATGATATGCAGACTATAAATAATAAACTATGTGCGGGATTAATAATGCATGTAAGATAATTAAATCATAAAGACATGCATATGTAACAAATATTCATATATAATTCATTGAGAATTAATCCATGAAAATAATTTCAAAGAAAATTTCAGATTTAATAAACATGCAAATTTAACTTTCTAAATATTTCATGTATATTAACAAAATTTAACGAAATATTTTCAGGATTTTATATTAAAAATAATTAGTATTTTGTGATACTAAAAACTAGCCCAAAAGTGGGCTAGGGTTTCACAAAATTCCGGGGGGGGGGGGGGGGGGGGGGCGTCGCTGCGAGCGCGGTGCACGCGGTATACGGAGGGAGCTAAAAACGCGAGAAGAGAAAATTGCGGCCATTTGCGTCCTACAGGCGCAACTGCCGTGGGGCGCGACTCCCATCCCCGATCGCGTCCTGCAGGCGCGATTGGTGCCGATTTTCTGGCGATCCCTGCGGGTGCATCGCGGGCCGCGCGAAGGTGGTGCTCCGCCATGACGCCGCGCACAGAGGCGCGCGGAGGCGGCACGATTGGTGGCGCGCGGAGGCGGTGCGACGAGCGGCGTGATTGGTGGCGCGACGGGCAGCACGACTGGAGGCTGCTTCAGGCAGTGCCTTGTCGCGGTCGTCGGCCAAGATCGGCGGCGGGTGCCGGATCGCGGGGCGTGTGGTGGAGGCGCTACTGGGCCGCGTCAGACGCGTGCGATGGCGGCGCTGCCCTTTGGGGCGGCGGCCGTGCGCCCTACCGTGCGGATGACGAGCGGCGGTCGTTCGTCTTCGGGCGGCGGCCGTTGCTCGTCGGTTCGATTCTCAATCCAAAATTAATTCAACTAGAAACACAATTTGATTCAATTAATTGCAAGAACGAAAAACAAATCGAATCAATAATTCTAGTGCATATAAAATATGTAACGCATGGATTAAAGAATTCTGCATGAGAATTAATTCACATATTTTCTTTAATTGTTTATCATTTCAAATTAAGTACTTGATATTGATCATTTAAAAAAGTCTTTGTTGAATCTTTTATTTATACTATGTAATTTCAACGACAACATAATATATTATTATTGTATTAAAATTTTATTATTGTATTTGAATGTTAAGGATTAAAAATAGTTCACTGGGGTTACAAAGATTTAAGTTTGGTTATATTTCTTATTAAGATTTGAAGTACTTATTTTTGTTATATTCTTTATAAATCATTTGTTATCTAATTTTGTATGTGAGTTTATTACTGTTATTAATATAAAATTAATTTCCTAAAATTTTTAAAAATAACATTGAATTTACAATTATAAATTGTTTTAAAAATAAACAAGTTAATAATCCATATGTCCCACATTAATTTGCACACTACCAAAAAAAAGAAATATTGATTTGTGTGCACACTTACAAACATATTCATATATTTACTCATATGTCACTAATTTATTAAAAAATACACATTTCTTAAAAATGTGCAACTCCTTAGAATGCAAATCGATGTGGAATGGACGAAGTATTATATTATTAATTTTTAATAAAATTAATATGAAACCGTTTATAGATATATACATCATAGGGCGAAACTTTGGTCCCCCACATTAGTAGGACATTGGACCGGATACATATTCGTAAAAAAGAATTCTCAGACGCAATTATCTACACCCATTAATTTACTAAGTTCACCCATCTCTTTTAATAAAGATACACACTTTACGATTACAATTTTATCCAACATATAATGATTACACTGTCATCCCTAAAAGTACTTTTCTATCAATCTAATTCAATTTCAGTTAACCACTAAACAAATACATTCCCCCACCTCTCTAATTCAGCTGTGAATATCATGATTGACATATTTGGACAAAAGTGTATATTAAGATAGATAAATTAAAATTAGGATGAAAAATACCAACAAAGCAACGCAATGTGTTCATGTGTACTATGTTTTTTTTTAATGTTAATGTAATATTTTTGTTTTGTTTCATATTTATTACTTTTTGTTTGTATAGTGAAGAAAATTGTTATGAACCATGTATCGAAAATTTAAACATTACTCCAAATATTAAAAAGTCAAATTGATCATTTTACACGGATCATCGCATGCTTCGTTTCACCAAAGCTTGGTTTAAGTTTATTAGATTTGTTCGATTGAGTAAAAATGGTTAAATTGTTTCTAAGAACTATGATGATATTGATGTTGGAGTAAGAATGATTTTTGTGGTTTATATATCAAGGTTAAGTACTTGATGGGGAATATTTTTTTTTAAGGATAATAGCTTAAGGGTGATGGAAAAAATTATGAATTGAACTGTTCGAGTATATAATTAAAGGACAATAACTTTTAAAAGTCGCAAATTGAGGAAAAATTATTCTGAATCAAACCAAATCAGACTAATTGGCTTGATTTGGGATGAAATTCGAAGTTATCAGCGTGATTTTGTTCTAAATTCAGGTTGACTTTGGGCCCAATTTGGTTTGATTTTGACGAATATGCCCAAAATTGACTACTTCTAAAAATTATTATCTTAAATTGTCAGATAAGAGGGTTATGATCCTATTTTTTTAGTCCAAAAATGAGGAACATTAATTGATATTATGAAATATCTTTGATTGACAATAAGAGTCGAGGAATGCACTATATGTATAATCTGAGGTTGTCAGTAAAAGTTCGAGAATGATAATCACTTATTTTTAAAATCACAAATTTTAAAATCAAATCGTCAAGTGATAAAGAAAGGCGAGACGTTTCTGGTTCTTTTGTAGTTGGAACCTCCAAAATCACAATAATTAATTATATTTATTTTTATAAACATATATATTTTAGTACAAAATAAATATATTTTCACAACGAAATTACATTTTAATAAGATAACTAATATATAAAATTGGAAAAAGCTTGCATGAGACCATTTCATGGCATAAAACAACATAGATTAACATTCATCCCTATCAAAGTGGTAATGTGTCATGCTTAATTTATACCTAATCCCACCATCTCATTACATTAGATGATCTCACGCAAGATCTACTCTCTAAATTTTTATTACGTAAAGTGATATTGAACAAATATACAACAATTAATTAAAAAAATCATATATTATTATCTAAAAAATACAGAGATACAAATGACTTCCGCGCAACGCGCGGGTAGATACAACACTAGTTCAACTAGAAACACAATTTGATTCAATTAATTGCAAGAACGAAAAACAAATCGAATCAATAATTCTAGTGCATATAAAATATGTAACGCATGGATTAAAGAATTCTGCATGAGAATTAATTCACATAATTCGTAGAGAATTAATTTTAGGGTGTACCGTATAGTCTCGGGCAGAGTCTCGTGTTGTAATTGAGTGCGTAAAATAAAAGACGAGATTTGTTCACCCAGTTCGTCGGGAACGACTACGTCTGGGAGCGAGTCAAGCCAGGAGTTTCACTAATATTCTTGTGTATGAGTATTTACAACTCTGAGTACAATGGTATATTTATAAGAGTAAAACTCTAGTCTAAGATATGAAGCTCATTAGGTTTTTTGTCCATTAGTAATGTCCACATCAAATTTTCTAGATTTGGAATAATAAATCTTCTAAATTTACAACACTAACTACACAAACAATCATAGTGGTGACATAAATGATACATAAATCCATTGTACGTCAGACATATGCAAAAATCATATTCTAAATCAACATGCAACAAGTGATTAATAGCACCAATCATTGGGTTAAAATCTATATCAATTCACGAACTTTCAAATCCATTTAATAGGTTTGGGCTAATTAAATTTAGGGTAAAATCTATTTCAATTCACGAACTTTTGCTTCAATCTCAATTTAATTACGACTTTTGATAATCACCTCTTTAGTTGTTCCAATCCAGTACATGGTTTGCATTTCAACAAAAGTTTTTTGACTCACGAGGGTGCGATGGGGCTTGGATTGGAAACTTCTCTACATGTCTGAAATCGTTTTAGGAAGGGCGCAGGAGAAGTATCCGACACACAGTTGAAAAAATCATATCATAATTTAAAAGTGTGTATCAACTTAAAACAAATAAAAATGTGGTGAATTTTAATAAAAATATTTAAAATCGTGATTAAATTGAAATTGGATCTAAAAGTCATGAATTAATATAAAATTAACCCTTAAATTTAATATGGGCTTATTTCGTGTTAATCAATTTGGCTCTATAAGTAACTTAGATTTAGTTTTTTGAGGTACACATCATTATCAATAAAGTTCCTAATTTGATTTTTCAATTAAATTATACATTTTAAGTGTCCAATGTTTCGCTAAACCATAAAAATAAATCAACATTTCAACATATTAATTTGTAAATAAATTTTCATAGGTATTCTTGATTGGTCACAAAAACATATAATTAGCCAAACCGCATGTTTTTACACTTAGTTTTCTTCAAGAAAATCAAACTAGTGTATCATAAGCTTTAGGCAGATTTTTTGTTTTTTTGACAAAACAAAGATAAATTAAATGTAATGATCTAGCGGAGCAAGTTATGCAACACGGATTTCCAATTTCTTTACAGTAGTTTTGAGCTCCAGCTGAAGACTTGATCTTGTAGGAAGCAACACTATATCATTCCAAACTGAACCATCCTCATTTATTTGTTTTGGATCTTTATATATCTCGTATATTGAATCTGCCTCATCATTCAAATCTCGTACCGATGTCAAGCATTTGATTTCATCCGGATCGACTAACAATTTGTTTTCTCCATCTTTCCATGCAATCAACTGCACATAATCATCAATCAAACTCATCACAAAGTTCGATTTTGATATAATTTTATATTCAATTTGGATCACCAAATTAAAATAATTTCATTTTGTACTTCATTAAATATGCAAATTGTGTGGGTAGGAATGACTACTTCAATTTATGAAAATATGAGGGGTTTTCTAGTAAGTAATATATCGAAATATTACACCTGAGCGTAACATATATTTTTCTTATAACTATAAGGTTATTCTACTTCAAATTATTTCTTATTTCATTTTTGTATAAGTTATTAAATTGATCTAGCATTATTAATATATGTTATCTAATAAGTTAATTTGCTAGTCTTTCTAAAAAGTTATTAAACGTTATCTATGGAGGACCTCCAGAAGAATTCATGCAATATTCCTTATATGAAATTCAATTGACTACCCCATTCTAAAATTATTTTCCTTTCCGTATTTCATTGAATTAGTGTAGATTAGAATGATGCACAAGAACGAGGATCTTTCTAAATAAGTTATTGAATATTAGTATTACCGTTGGAGGACCTCCAGGGGCATTAGTGCAGTATAACCTAGCATTATCCACAATCTCAGAATATCTTTGGAATGCAGTAGCAAAACTTTTGTGGGATTTCAACTGCGACTTCACTCTTACAGCTCTCCCTATTTGGATTGCCCTCCTACAACAAATTCAAAACATATGTTAACTTTAAAAATAAAATGATCAAAGAAAAACTAAAATTAGCAAACATACCTTATACCTCTTACAACAGCAAGAAATGGATCACAAACTACTCCAACCAACTCAATCCTATACGGCTTAGCCTCATCGCCCTGGTCTTCCGCCTCGACCCAATATTTCTCAATCACTGTACCATCTTGAGCGACCTTGTACCCGTCTCCCATCCTGTACCGACGTTTGTGCACATTTCTTGCCATGGAAATCATCTGCTCAACAAAGGGCATCCAGGATAGGGTGCCATCCATGATTACGTCTCGTCCCTCATTAAGTGCGGTTACTAGGAGAGACGAGGCAGCATCAGTCGATGACTGGTGCACCTGTTTAATCAAAATGCATGTTACTACTTACTACTACATCTACATTACCAAATATATACGATGTTAAGCTTAATATATATCTCATTTGGTCTACTCACAAGCTCAGCTGTTTGAAGCATGTCCTGATGATGACCCCTTGAACTGAGAGCTCGATAAATGACGTCTGTCTCCTTAAAAGCATCGGCCTCCACAATCACTGGTTTTGTTGCTGCACCTGACCAGAATGATCTGCAAGATCAACGCACAATCGTTCAAGCTTGCTATCAATAAAAACTTTACATTTAATTACTTATTCAATATATTACTCTTTCATAATGTCTTTGAGGACTGTGCTCTTCCCAGCACCCATTCCGCCGCCCATAAGGAGGAGCACTGGGCTTCTTTCGCTCAAAGCCACCGGTGCCATCACATCGGAGTGATTTAACGATGTTGTCCCTATTGCCTTCAACTCCTCAACAAGTGTAGAAAATACTCTCGTCACCTTTAAATCCTTTGATATCTTCTCGAACCTTTGCTCTCTAATATAATGTACAAACAACTTAGCTTCACACATATATATACTTCAATGCAAAAAACTTGCATCAAGTTGTATGGGTTGTTGCACAAGTGTTTTTATTATTTAATTTTTTTTTTTTTAAGTGTTACAAAAATTTAAAAATACACAGCTTATTTATTTTACCGCATCGTGAAAAACTCTCTCTTTGATAGGAAGATGAGGAAAAGTAGGTAGAAGGCTTGATAATAGGCTTCTTTCCTTTTTATTTAATGCTATTATCTATTCTGATTTCCAGCATCTTTTTTTATATCAATATGCACCAAAAAAAAAATAAAAATATTAGGCATTAAATTCCTCCGTTTTGAGTTTACTATGTCTAGTAGGCCTTTTTAACTGACTATAACAAAATGATCTATAAAAATACGGTATCTTTTATAATTATTACTCCCTTCAATTTATTTTTTATTATCCGTTTTACCATAAAAGGAAGGTTTTTTTTTTGTTTTCCACTTACCCAAAATAGCAAAAAGCAAACACCACCCCTTTTAACTTACCCCTTAAAAACATCATTTATTTACACTCATGTCACTACTTTATCAATTTTATACCCACAAATACTAATAAACAACTCTTACACCTTTTAAAAAGCTATTTTATACCCACAAATACTAATAAACAACTCTTTTTATTAAAATTCGTGTCATTTTCTTATGCACAATCAAAATCGAATCGGAGGGAGTATCAATTTAATATAAATCGTCACTCGAAGTGACGTTTTTCAAGTTTGATAACAAGTCTCTACTGGTGATAAATTTTTTTTTTTTTTTTTTTAAAAGGGGGGAAACAACGGTATTTGATGTACGACCCCAAATATATGTGTGGTTCGACTTTTTATTTATTTAGCGTAGACAAATATTTATGGTTTGGTTGTTCAAGTAGTTGAGCATTTGGATAAGCATAACAATGGGGTCAGATTTAATACTGCAAAATATTCAACTCTCTACATATATTGGCCCATGAGATTCTTTACAGCCAATTTCACTATCCTTATAATTGAAGACGAATTCAAACAATTGACTCTGTATTATAAAAATTGCTGCCTTCCCATTAAGAAAAAGTTTTATATGAAAATTGTTCATAATAAATCTATTTTAAAATTATTTTAAAGTATTAAATATTCGATAAAAAAATACTAAAAACCATTTTTAGTATTTTTGTTACTCCAAATGAAATTCTTAATACTCTTGATCAAATATATGATATTTTAAGATTTCATGAATAGTTCATCATGAACTATTTTCATATAAACATACTCTTAGATTAAAAAGCAACTTCAATGTGAAATTAATTTACAACTAGTAATATCTTATACTAAAATAACTATAACATTCTTTAATATATAATGAAATAAATAATATCATTTAAAACTAATATCTTATAAAAATCATATAAACAATTAATACCCACAAATAAAACAACTATTTCCTTTTAAATCTTATTTACTATACTTTGCCAAATAGAATATACGAAATAATAACCTAATTTTGGTTTTTTTTAATCTAAATTTTCTCCAAAGAAGATGATAAGTCAATATACTTTTTCTCCAAAGAAGATTAATTGACAAGTCAAGTTAATCCACTAAATAAATTAATACTTTAAAAAAGTTATATAGGTCCAGCTGCCCCCATATCTTATAATAATATATTCTCAAACCTCTCCAAGATGATGTGTCAACACCACCTTATTCTTAGGCTGATGTGACATGTCTCAAATCTCTCCATTTTGAAATATTGTGCTCTCATTAAAAGTTGGTTAAACTTTTAATCTCCACCCTTCGTTCTATATCATTAAATCTAAACCATTAATTTATATCTGCATAATTAATGCAAATAGATATTTTTTTCATTTTCTTATTTAGTTATTTTTAGAATTTATTATAAATCATATTTTTTCCAAACCTTAATGTAATTAAATATGATCTACTTATTGAATGAATTTAAATTTATCATTTCTAAGTTTGAGTTAGTATATATAGTAGTATAATATAATGTTCGATTATTTTTTCCTAAAATAAAAGGTATATAGTTATATATTCCAAAGAATATTCTTATGTGATATATTCTTATTATGGACAAGATATAATATTGCATGCATTTTTTTTTTATTATAAATAAGAGCATATTGTATTTCATTTTTTCACATCAAAGTTTTATTTGTTCCACTCTTTTGCTGAGATTTCTCCCATCAATTGTTGGTTAGTTATATATCTATTGTTATTAGTGTATTTATTTTATAATTAAATTCATCATTTTAAGTGCTCACAATTTGATTATATTTAAATATCAATATCAATATGAATGTAATAATGATTGTTGATTTATGCTCTACATCGTTAAGTTTAAATATTCTTCATGTGCACAAATAATAAATTTAACTATACCATGTATTTTTATCTGAATAATTACGATGGTTTAATTGTTGTAATTTGAATCTCATTTTAGATTTCAAGAGTATGACACCTCAATTTTCTCTGATCTCTAATATCAAGAGTGAGGGCCAAAAATTGACCGTTAAAGTTAGGATTGAAAAAGTTGGACATATTTTTTAATGATTTTAATAGAGACAAGTTCTACTTGGAACTCATTTTGATCGATGAACGGGTATTTGCAACTTTAAAGTTTATTTCAAATTTTTTATTGTTTCTTATATAAATTAATTTCTTACCGTATACTCCCAATAACTAATAATGTTGATTAACTTATAAATTATTCAATATTAAAATGGAAATTGATTATTATTAAATTATTAGTTTAAGTAATGTTATTCCATAATTGTTATTAATTTATGTGAATTTTGATTTTTTTTTAATTATTTAGTTTGTAGGATATACCTATAGAGTTTAGTGAAGGGCACGGTCCACAACTAAACAAACCCCATAATTTATTGTATATACCTCGAAATTTTTTAAACAAAAATACTCTTATATTAAATGTCTACCGAAAATAAATATAATATATTTTTTCAGTACGCGAAATTCGCGTGGGTACACTCTAGTATGTATATATATTCCAAATCAAAATTCTGACGATCTTTTTTATTTCCCAAAAGAAATTCTGACGATCTTAATTAAATACAAAATCAAATTTCTTAAGCAATAAATTATCCCCAAACGTGAATAAAAATATATTATACGTCTATGCAATAATTCGCTTTCAATTACTAATTTTTTATCCCAAAAAATCTAAAATATAATGTGAACTTGTGATGAGTGCACGTCACACATCGCATTCCCTACCATCCATACCGTTCTAAATTAATATATTTTTAGCGTCAAATTCCTGCCATAATAATTGCACATTAAAATAAACAGAAAATAGTATGTTACCTTGTCGCTGCTATTACGAACTCCTTGAACCTTTTCTGTCCAGAATTAACACTCAGTACCTGCAAATTAAATTCATACGACATAATTTCACGAGAAAATATTTACTTTTAAAAATCATTAATTACAACAAAGAACTGTCAGCCTGCCAAACATGCTTAAAATATTTTTTACAAAAATGTACAAACAATATTCTTTCCAACAATTATATATATTTTACAAATTACATCGATATATACAAACTACAAGATAGACATATGGATATATACCTCATGGAATATTGATGATTAATGGTAACTCATGTGATATTTGATATTTCAGAAATTTTATTAAATTTGCAGGGAGAAAGATGCATCATTAAGGAACGAGTGATAATTAAAAAAAACACGAAAAATAATATTTTTCAATGAAAATAATTAATACTCTTTAGTAAAAACAAAGTAATACGCTTCAATGATTCATGTATGAATCAATTTCAATTTGTACATACCTTAATAAGAAAAAAAAAAATACCTGGCTTATCATGAGAGGGGCTTGACTCCAGTGAAAGGCTAAATATCCAAGAATGCATCTCTCAAATTCTTCCACCAATTTAACATACAAATCCTCAGCATTTGGTTCATTTGCCAAGTACTCATAAATCTTATTATCCACGCCTTTTGATCTCTTCAAATACTCATATGCCAACTTTATTAGCTGGGGACACTCACTTTCATCCTCAAAACCAATCTGCCTCGCTGCCCCAAATTAAAATAAAATAAAAATATAAATACGTAGACGGATTCATAATTTCATTTCTATAAAAACGAAATGACAAAATTTTAAAAATGAAAAGCATAAATAAATAAATAAAATTCAGTAATAAAAAATTAAATTTCAAGGAGACGACTTTTACGTGCCTCCTAAATCCGTTCCGGTATATATGTGTGAAATGGAGAGTACGTACGTACCAAGATAATGAGAAAATCTTTCGATTTTGCCGCGGCCGGATCCGGTCCGGTCCAAGAGGGGAGCAAGGTGGAGGTCGTCCTTGGAGGGTTTGCCTTTCCGGTGGCGGAAATGCATGATTCCGGCGGAGACTAGTCCGACGGCGGTGGCGGCTGCAATGTTTGCAATAACAATCTTGCCAAAACCATCTACACCAAAATTTGATCAAATATTCATATATATATATGATTGTAGCCTTTATTGACTATTTGACTTGTAGGGGTCAAACTGGGAAGGCTTGAACTTACCTCGATGCATCGATGATCGATCCTTAGTGGAATCAAAAGAAAAGTATGCGAAAAGTGGGAGGAAATTCCAAGGATGTTTAGTTTAATTGCTCACAAATACAATTAATTACAGATAATTGTGCTTTTGATGGTGTCGTATATATTGTTGGATACTTGGGGTCACGTTTTATATCTCGTGAGTTGTGAGCAAGCTCATACATTGACGAGGGGAATGGACCTTTTTACCCCCAATCATTTATAGGAAAAGAAAAATGGATTAAGGTTAGGCTAGTTTGGTAAATTGGCAGTTCACTATAAAGGGTGAGACATGTAATTTGAGAATGAAGTTGGTTATGTGTATAAAAGTTTGGTAAATTGAATGGGAAAATGACAGTTGACTATAAAGGGTGAGACACGTAATTTTAGAATGAAGTTGGTCATCTGTATAAAAGTTTTTTATTTGAACGTTTCAAATTAATTCACACTACTTAAAAAAAAAAACATTGATATGTATGTACACTCACACAAATATATATATTTACCCATATATCAATATTTTACATTTTTCTTAATCCGCGTGCAATCCAGGAGTTGGATCCCCTCCATTCAAGAATTCCTCAATTTACTCTCATCTACACCATCCAACTTAATATATGGTCCAAAAACTTGACACATCATTCATTTACTATATTTTTTCCACATATTTCATTCAAAATAAAAATATCCACGTCTCTTTCTTCTTTCTCCGTTAACTCTATAAAGAAAAAGTCATCACCATTTTCACTCTTTCCATAAAAGTTTTCCCAGAACCAATTTCTATTGATGCCAGCCATACACTACCCCTATTCTTCTCTCGTAAAACTCACAAAGCATTGTTGAAAATTGATTTAAATAAAAGGGTTTATACCCTAACTTTTGACTAATTTTTTTAAGGAATGAAAACGTTAGTTTTTAGGAAAACAAAAATAACGAGGTTGTTTTACTCTCGGAGTAGATGAACGTGATATATTTAATATCTCAAAACCGATTTCCGGTGTGTAAGAAATTAATTTGGGAAGTTGGATAATTATTCATATGTGTTAAATGACTTCATGGGAATGGAAAGTTTGAGTTTCATCCCACATTGGAAATTTACAAGAAATGTTCCTTGTATATAAGAAGGAAAATGTTCATATTCTTTAACTTGGTACATGGGGACCCCAACCATGGACCACACACGCGCGCGCCCCGCCCGGGCCCGTGGTTCTTGGCATTTGGGTGGGCTTTGGGGCCTACCTATATATCTAGAGTACCAAAAATATGAAAAGACCCAATACCTTTTTGGGCCGAACCGGTTTGGGTGGCCCATCGAATTTGGGTCGGCCTACGAACATGATTAATACACTCCAGATTTCGAATTTGATTTTAAATTGAAATATTTGATGGAATATTCTGTTCTTGTTTTTCAAGAAAGAGATAACTTCTCTATCCACTGATTTCGTGGTCAGTCCACGATTTTCTCAACCGATCGTCCTCATCTATAGTGCAGATTTCCGCCTATATATACCCCTTCATATCCAGACTTTCTTACTCACCTTTTCAGCCTACGAATCCTAGAGTTATAAAGCCTTTCACATATACTTATTTCGTTCAGTTCGAAATTTCAATTTCATTCGCCGAGAGTTTATACACGGTGGTGCTGCCGGTGTAAACTGTTAAACCGTTTTACCTTTGGAGACTCATACGCACGATATCGTAAGCACTATACGGGGCGTATTCAGTATTGCGGGAAAAGGATTTTCCTTGACTCGGTTTTTCTTACGAATTCGTTTCGTACTTACTTTTGTTCGTGCAGTGTTCGAGACACGCCCTCATAAACAACAATCGCAAGACTAAATAATTTTGTTTCGAATCACTACCATGTCGAACCACGATTCCGACAACGATTTGGATATGACTTCACCAACGCCATTTACCCCTATCAAAGATGCAGGTAATACCTCTAACTCTCCTGTTGTACCTACGGGTAAGTATGTTCCCCCTTCTGCTTTTCAATTTGGAGACTTTGGAAACATTCTTAATGAGTGGTTCAAAGCCAATCCCTTCGTGGGAAACGCTAGCACTAATCCCTTTGTGGGAAATTCAAGTGCTAATCCTTTCGGGGGAAACTTCGGTGGCAATCCTTTCGTAGGAAATGCCTGGGCCAATCCTTTCTTGGCAACCAACCAGGCCTCCCTCCCAGGGACTGTTAGGCCGATTGTGGTGAAAGGAGAGAAACCCAAAAAATTTTCGGGTAATGACTTCAAGAGGTGGTAAAAGAAGATGCACTTCTACTTAACCACCATCTCCTTGGTGAAATATGTCAAGGAGGATTGCCCGAGTGTTCCCGCAAAAGATGCTGATCGGGAAACCAGGATCGCCTATGATGCACTTCTCACACAAGTTTTTGCTTTAAATAATTGTCGACTCTCTTGCTTTAGGGCATCAAACTATAAATGTTGTACATATAAATTGGTATTCGTCGGTGAAGCTGTGGTACCAAAATAGTTTTATAACTTTGAGACAATTTGAATTTGAGACAGACTCCGAATTTAATTTTATCATAATTTTATTTTGGTACATTCTTTTCTAACCAATTATAATAATGTAGAGTTTAAGGATTACCTCGTATACTGCAATGAAGAGAATATAACGAATACGAAACAGAATCGTGTAAGTGAAACCGAGTCAAGGAACAGACCTATTCCTGCAAGACTAAATACGTCCCGTATAGTGCTTACGAGATCATGCGTATAAGTCCCCAAAGGTAAAACAGTTTGCAGTTTAAATAGGTAGCACCACCGTGTATAAACTCTCGACGAATGAAATCGGAGTACAAAACTGAACGAAATTATTTTGCAGCGAAAGGCTTTCTGAGAGACTTGAAATTTCGTAGGCTGGAAAGTGTATTCGAAAGTCTAGAGGAGTAGGGTATATATAGGTGGAAAACTGCACTCGAGATAAGGATGTGCTGTTGAGGAAATCGTGGACTGACCACGTCTTTAGTGGGATAAGAGTCAGCGTCTCTTTCTTGGGAAGCAAGCGGATTCCAGAAGCTTCGAAGGAATATTCCTTCGAATATTCCAAACGGATTTAAATTAGAATTCTGGACTGAATTAATTCATGTTCGTGGGCTGACCCAAATCCGGATGGACCACCCAAAAAAATTTGGTCCAAAAAGTTATCGAGTCTTTCATATTTTTGGTACTCTAAAAATATAGGTAGGCCCAAAGCCCAATTGCTAAGGACCCGGGCCCTGGCCCGGCGGGGCGCGCGCGTGTGGTCCATGGTTAGAGTCCCCATGTACCAATTTGGAGAATATGAATACTTTCCTTTATATATACAAGGAACTTTCCTTATAATTTTCCAATGTGGGATGAAATTCTATTTCTTTTCCCATGGAATTTATCCTACAAAAGTGAATAATCTCTCAACTTCTCAAATTAAATTCTCACTCACCGAAAATTGGTTTTGAGATATTTAATATACCATGTTCATCTACTCTGCGAGTAGAACGACCTCATTAATTTTTTTTTCTAAAAAATTAACGTTTTCATTCCTAAAAAAAATTAGTCAAACTTGGGGTATAAACCCTCCTAATAAACCAATTTCCAACAAATAATGGTTACTGAAATCTTATTATCAGTATTTAAAAAGAAAAAGGAAACTACTTAGACCCTTTCGTGGATGAACGCAATTAGATTTCACACAAACTCGAGCATTTTAGAGAAGTTGGATGGCGATTGGCGACAATCATCGATTGTTGAGGTCAATAACTTTTTATTTATATATATCTTATCTCATGTGCGATGTTTGGCATAGACATAGAAACTAACCCAATAATAATTTAAAAATCTTTCAACTGGTTGTTGTGTTTATTGATGATCACTAAACGTATATAAGTTGATGCCCCACTATATTTCATAAATTTGAGTAGGTAGTTAGCTTCCGTTTTTAACTTCTATTAGACTATTACCTTTTTCATGCAATAACGTTATTTATTACTTGTTCAATTGTGTCTTCTAGATGATATAAGGATAGATATATGTAATATTGGGAATGATATAGAATTTATTATATTAAAAGCTATTAAAATTCGTTCACCGTGCCAGTGAAGTTGATGATGAATAATTTCTCTGTTGACAGTTGTGATCAGCACATAAAATTTTACAGAAGTTGATGATAAATAATTTCTGTTGACAGTTATGATCAGTACATGAAATTTTACATATATATTTTACTTTATGGCTATATTAAGAGAAAAAAGTTTTTTTGTCCCATAACTTATCTTGTGTCTAATTTACGTCCCAAAAAAATTAATTATTCAATTTTGGTTCCATAACTTATTTAGTTGTCCAATTTTGGTCCCAATTTCACCGGAAAAGCCAAAACAACGTCGTTTTATGTCACGTGTGGCTCACGCGCCAGTCAAAATTAGGGATTTATGTTGCACATGCTGACGTGGCGCTGACTGTATTTTTTCTTTTCTTTTTTTAATTATTTTTATTCAATATTTGTTTCCACCTCATTAAATAATTAATAAAATTAATTTTAAATAAGATATCAACTTAATACCCATTCAAACTTACGGATTTACTAAGCCAATTCAAATCAATATTTAAAAAAAATAAAAATAAATAGGGAAGATTGAAATCGGATTTCAAGAAGGGTATCTAAAAGTCTGCCTTTGAAATGACGATGTGAATTATTTGTTCACGTAATTCAATTTCTCTTATTTTATGTATTATTTATTTAGAAAATGTGAGTTTGAATTGGTTTAGAAAAACCGTTTGTTTGAATTGGTCTTGAGTGATATCTTATTTAAAATTAATTTTATTAATTATTTAATGAGGTTGAAACAAATATTGAATAAAAATAATTAATTAAAAAAAAAAAGAAAAAATACAGTCAGCGCCACGTCGGCATGGGCAACATAAATCCCCAATTTTGGCCGGAACGTGAGTCACGCGTGACATAAAACGACGTTGTTTTGGCTTTTCCGGTGAAATTGGGACCAAAATTGAATGGTTAAATTCTTTGGGACATAAATTGGACACAAGATAAGTTATGGGACCAAAAAAACTTTTTTCTCGCTATATTAATATATGGTGGGATGAAATATAAATTGGACATGAAGTATTAACATTTTAACATGGGTGGGTGTTAATTTGTGTTGTATTATGTTATGAGGCGGTTTTTGATAATCTTTCTTTGAAACTCTTACCCTATTAATTTTCTACTAGTTTATCCCTTTAAGTTTACTAGTTGTGTGTGTACCCGTGCATATTTTTTTTTTTTAACATAATCACTTATGTTTTTTGGCGAACTTTTATATGCACCAAGTGCACGGTGCACTCACTCAACCGTTACCATATTTATATTGAAAAGTTTGTTTCAATTACACTGAAAAGTGTGGTTGAATTACACTGAAAAGTTTACACTTGAAACTGATTTTCAGTGTAAACTTATCAGTGTAATCCAAACACATTTTTCAGTGTAATTAGAACAAATTTTTCAGTATAAACGGTGTCAACTGTCGAGTGAATGTATCATACACCAAGTGCACAAGAGAATTACTCATGTTTTTTTTATGTTAAATGCTTGGCAAATGTCACAGTCTATCCATGCAATAATTTATTATTAAAAAAATTACACAATACTTTCTAATTATCATGAGTGCATCATAAGGAATTATTTGTTTTATTCTATAATATATATTCATAAAAAATATCGAAAAGTTTTACAATTTATTAGTTAAATTTGAGTAGATCACAAATTATAATATATCTCCCTATATAGTTAATGGAGAGTTTTATTAATCTTATTTTGGAACCTTGCCGCGTAACTCGAAAGCTGCACAATTACTACCTTCAATTTCAACTGTGAAATAGTCTTTTTGGAGTTACTGAGTGCATAGTGTAGAGTAATTATAAATGATATTGAGGTATATTCTTATCGGGTAGTGGGGAATGACCGTGTTTAGATTTAATTGTAATTATATTTGTATAATGGGGGAGTCAATTGATTGTGGAATTAGAAGGTTGTAATAACATTTTTATATAATAATATTACAATATCAATTATATTTTTGTAATCAGATTTGGTATGACAACAAAACTTTCTGTGAATAGAAGAAGATGTTTTATATAATTAGGAAAAAAACTTGTATGAGCTCGTCTTATGGTATGAGACAACATAAATTAACACCCACCTCTACCAAAATGTTAATGGGTCAATGTCCTAGTTACACCAATTTCTATTGTCTCATGCCATGAGACGGTCTTTCCGCTAAAATCGCCATTACAAAATAAAATTGTGAATCACATTTAAAAAAAAAAAAGTAAATATATCGCATCACTTGAAACGTTGTTTGTTAACAAACCTTAAGGCGTGAACCATATATAATACAATAGTATAAGATAAAATAAGGTTTAATGCAATTTAAATATGGACCTTTTCCAAAATTGCATTTTAAGCTAATTAAACTTTTGGATCTTATTAAAAAAAACTTCAATTTAACTTTTTTTTTACAATTAAGATTCACGGACGGATTTTCCTCTGTCAGTCGCTGACGTGTCGTCCACGTGGCAACAGTCCACAAAAAAAGTTTAAATTAAGTGGCAAAAAAACTTTAAAATTTAATTGCAATTTAAATCACGATATTTTTCAAAATTGCATTTTAAGCTAAATTTTCAGGTCTTATAAAAAAAAGGTCAAATTTAACTTTTTTTTTTTTTTTTTTTTTTTTTTTTTTTTTTTTTTGCAATTAAGACTTATGGTCAAATTTGCAGAGGCTCGTCATTGACGTGGTGTCCACTTGGTAACGACTAAAAAAACTTTAAACATATGATAAAACTTAAAATTAAATTCTCAAATTCCAAATATTTTTTCAAAATCCTACATCCCAATTTCATGGTAAAACGAATTATTAAAATTATTTTATAGTTAAACAATTGTGTTTATCCTATTTGAATGCATTTATGTTCTTATTAATATAAACTTTTTGTATCTTGATTTCATCTTCTCTTTCTATTTGGATTCATTTATTTATGTTCTTATTATTGCAAGGATTTGGAATTTGAAAATTTTATTTTAAGTTTTGCCACGTATTTAAAAAAATTCACGTAATTTAAGTTTTTCGTGGGCCGTTGCTACGTAGATGTCACGTCAATGATGAGCCTCTACAAAATGCCCGTAAGTTTTAATTGCCAAAAAATATTAAATTGGAGCTTTTATTAACAAGATTCAAAAGTTTAGCTTAAAATATAAATTTGGAAAATATCGTGATTTAAATTGCAATTAAACCTTAAAAAATTTTGCCATGTAATTTAAGTTTTTTGTGGTCTGTTGTCACGTGGACGCCACATCAACTACGGGCATAAGCAAATCTGCTCATAAGTCTTAATTGCCAAAAAAAATTAAATTGAAACTTTGTTTTTAACAAGATAAAAAAATTTAGTTTAAAATGCAATTTAAAAAAAATTATAATTTAAATTGCAATTAAGTTATAAAATAAAGATCCAATTAGTTGTATGGACTATGGGAATGTGAATTATCAAAATGTAATAGACTCTGCCAATTGTAATATTTTATTGCTACTATAGAAATCTTTCCATTATTATGTCGGTTGTTTAATTGCGGTAATCAAAATTAACAACCACTAACTCTTTGAATTAGTTAGAATTCGTTACCACTAGAATAATTTGATTAAAATAAATTAACATCCAAAGACTAAACTTTGTACCACGAACATAATCAAACCATTCACATGTGATGGAGTTCAAAGTGTAGATACGAGCGTTAGTTCATGACATTCACTCGTGACACACGAATCATCTGTTTCATTTTAATATTTATATCATATTTTATTACTTTTAATACATGATACTCATAATAAATAATATTAATAATAATATATATCATATTTTAAAGATAATAAAATAGCAATTAAAGTATCAAAATGGAATAAGCGATCTTAAGTGCCACCTAACTCCTTCAACCCGTACGCGAGCCAACAGGGCCTCACAAAGTATTTTTGATGAATTTTGTAAATTATTATTTCTCTCTAAATTTATTTGAGATCGTAATTTATATTATATAATTCATTTGTACACATAACATTTGGGCACATAATTTAATGAGTATAATAAAATAATAAATATAATACAAGTAATATGATCGAAAAATGGGAAAATAGAAAACATAAACTAATGAGTATAGTGAAATAATAAATATGTAGTACAATTAATATGATTGAGAGAGATGGGAATTTTTTTTTTTTTTTTTTTTATGTAATTGAATAATATCTATACATATATAGCCCACCTGGCTAGGAACGAATTATGGAGATTATAAGGTGGACTTAGAGATTTTTAGGAGTATATGGGAATTTAGTGAACTAATCTAACTACTAACAACTAACAACTAACATTTACCGATAAAAAAAAAAATATATATATATATACTAACAAAAACTTATATTAAAATTAAAAAGATTATAAAACCAAAAGTCTATTGCTATTTATGACATGGAATCATATTAATTTAAATAATAAATGCTATCAATTTGTATGTACATTAAAAAAATTGATATTAAAGACTTTTTTTTAAAGCGTTTGATATTTCTTTATTGTTTTAATTAATTAAAATGCATCATTTTAAGTAATATATAAATATTTTATGTGTGTAAAATTTTATTATTGATGATAATTATATTTAGGGTTAATTGAAATTCACAACATTTTGAATATTTATCAATTACAAATATCCTTTTAAATTTATAAGTCCCAGTCGATATAATTATAACAAAAAACGAACATCATTTTTGTTTTATATTTATAAACAGTAATATACTAGTTTAATTTAATGATAATTGAGTGATATTTGAGTAAATAAAAAAGAAGTAGGGAATAAATATTTAGTAGTAATTTACTGAAAAGCTTATATTGAAACAAATCAAAATGAGAAACTTGTATTAGAATGGGAGTAGTAATTACTGAAAGAAAACTATATATAGACAAATGAGTTTTGATCCGGCATCGCCTACTAATTCAATTTCTTAATCACTAATTACTATATTTGTAATGCTACGTCAAAATGTAATGGCATTCTTTAATTTGTAAATTATAAGAAAAATGGAAATTTTAAGTTAAACGAGAAAAATATATATGAAAATATTTTATAAGTTAAATGTATCACTTAAAAAGAAATCATTTTCCATTTTCTTGAAAATGTTATTTTCCAGTAAAAAATGATTAATTCCAAACGAAGCGATACTTTCGAAACATGTTTTAACAATTATCTTTCATACGAAAATTTAATCAACGAAAATTTCTGTCCAAATTTGCATTCAAGCTCTTCTTAAAAGACAACAATGGATTCCAAATATATATATATATATATATATATACAAAATTTAAAGGGGCTCATAGTTTTTTATTCAAAATTACGAACTCCTTTCGCACAAATGAAGTTGGAAACCTAAATTATCTTATATTTGTGTTGAAGGATTCATAGTTTATTACGGTCTTAGTACACTTGTTTACTAAATGTTTGAAAAAAAAAAACCAAAAATATGATAATTGTCTGAATTCTTTTTTGAAAATTCATATATTTTTGTTTTATTATTTTGCATTTTTCAGAATGTTAAAATTTAAAAAAAAAAAAATCAGAACATTCGGAAAAAATGTTAAAATTATTAAAGGAAGAGGAGGATTGTATTTAACCTTGGGCTTTTGATATAAAATTTTGAAAATCTTAAAAAGAAGACTTTGAATCAAAATGAGAGGCTTTCGATTTTGGGCCTTGGCCAATTATATATGGCCCAGATTATATGCAGCCACATCTGTTGACAGTACGCCCACCTGAGAAGTACAACCACTTGTTCGGAAATATATTCTGTAAAAATATCATATTTTCGGCCTAAATTACCGAAATTATTTCTATTTTCCAAAAAATATTTCCGAAACTCTGTCTGAATTTCAAAAACAATTTTCGAAATTTTATCTTAATTTCAAAAAACATTTCCGTACAGAAGGGCCGGCCAATTGTTAATAATTTTTTTTCTATTTTTCTTTACTAATGATTTCGTATAATTGTATTCTTCTTTTCGAAGTTTTGTTAACATCACTTTTTTGTTTTGTTTTAGAATTTGGAGGACGATGGAGATGACTATTTAGAAGATGGGGATAATATAAAGAATGATTTTTTTAATGAAGAGTTTGTCGATGATAATTTTTTAATGTATTATTTTAAGTATAATGTGTTATTTTGTTATTGAAATATGTACATATGATATTCAATTGTCCAATTTTAAATTTTAATGGGCCAACTATGCTTTACGGAATTTTTTTTTTTAAATATAATGAAATTCGGTCAAAACTACCGAAAAAAGTTCAAATTTTCGGAAAAGATTTTCAAAAATTTTGTTAACAATTGGCCGACCCTTGTGTACGGAAATATTTTTTGAAACTAAGATAAAATTTCGGAAATTATTTTTGAAATTCAAACAGAGTTTCGGAAATATTTTTTGAAAAAAAGAAATAATTTCGGTAATTTCGGCCGAAAATGTGATATTTTTGCAGAATATATTTCCGAACAAGTGGGTGTACAGGTGGGCGTACTGCCCACAGATGTGGGTGCATATAACCTGGGCCATTATATATAAATAGGCTGAAGTATTGGACAATAAAAATAAAGGCCCAGGTTAAATACAGTCCCATGTTTTGTAAATACACTGCACCTAAAAAAATGTACAAAATTTCTTTTCCGAAAATGTAACAATTTTCGAAATTTTTTCCAAAAATTTATATGTTAAGTATTTTTTTTTTCATTTTCAGAATTTTTTTTTGAAAATTATCAAAATTTTTGGATTTTTTTTCCGAACACTTTTTAATGGAATTGTATTAACAAAAGATAGGACTGTATATAACCTTGGCCAAAAATAAATCGAGACCTGGCGAAAAAAATGTATAATCAAATTAATCATTTAACATTACTCGATCAAATTAGTAGAACACTTCCAATATTCTACATTACTCGATTAAATTTTACGGGCTATTTGTTCCGTAAAACTGAAGCAATTTTAACTATTTTTTTAACTCGTTTCTTAATAGGGTATGTATAGAATGGAATTGGTTTATATATAAATTACTGAAGTGTATTAGTTGTTTTCATTGAAAAGTATTGGTTGTTTTTAGTGAAGAGTATTACTGGTTTACACTGAAGAGTTTTAATTCATTTTTACTGAATAGCTAAGACTCTTTAGTGTAAATCAGTAATACTCTTCAGTAAACACAACTAATACTTTTAAATGAAAACAATTAATATTCTTCAGTGATTCATGTATAAACCAGTTTCACTCTATATTTTGTCTTCATAATAATATTGAATATTAAGTGAAAAGTAGTTCATATGAAGAGTCCGTTTGGTTAAATTTATTTGAAACATCTCATAAATTTTAACACCTTATAAGTTGTTTTAAAAACTTATAAGATGTAACTTTTAAATAAATTATAAATTACTAAAATTATTTAGCTAATACAACTTATAAGATCTTTGAGAATTTATAATAATTCTTTTTTAATTTTAATATAAAAAAAATTATTTATTAGGCTGAAATATAGGTGGATGGAGGGGGGAGGGGGGTTTAGGAAAATAAGTTGAGAAATTTCAACTTATTTTTTTTTTTACAGTTTATAAACTATTAGAAACTTATTTTATGATCTTATAAGCTATTAAATATTTTGTTTTGCCAAAAAACATTGATAATGTTTATAAACTCTTAATCAACTTATAAGCTATTTTAAATAGCTTATAAACTTAGTCAAACACCCTCGAAATATCAAAAAATATACTAGTATTAATTTATACACTGAATCATATTAACACCTTTTCGGTATAAAACAAATATTTTCATCACATAAACTCATAAGTTTTTATCATTTATTCTCAAAATTCGCAAAAAAAATATACTTTCTCCATCCCCAAACACTTTACGCACTTTTTTTTTTCTGTTCCCAAACACTTTTCACACACTCTATGAATGAAAACCCCTACTTAACTTTATGTCCACAATATTTACATATTTACACAAAATGTCATTACTTTTACACTCACTCCAACCAATTTCATTACTTTAATAATAAAAAAAATTCATATTACTTAGGGATGGAGGTGGATGGAGCACATCCGGATGGAGAAAAAAAAGTGGATGGAGCAAATCCTGTAAATAGTAAATTTGTGTTTACTTTGTGTTGGATGTGGTGGGGGTGGATGGAGCTTTATGTCAAATCAATACTTTTGAGTAATGATGATGTATTATTTTATTATTGTTAGTTAGTAGAATAATGAATTGGTGTAAGAAAAGTAGGAGAGATAATGATTAGGTATAAGAAAAGTAGGAGAGATAATGAGTTGATGTAAGAAAAGTAGGAGAGATAATGAGTTGATGTAAGAAAAGTAGGAGATAGGATGAGTTGGTGTAAGAAAAAATTATGAAATGATAGGTTTAGGGGTGTAGGTGTATAATAGGGGTGGATGTGTATTTGGATGGAGGATAAGATGTGCAAATCCAAAAAACGACTGGGATGGGGGGAAGTCCATCCCCCATCCGGATGTGCCCAGCGCAAAGTAAACACCCCCTAAATATTTTTCTTGAAAAGAGTGTCCCCAAAGTTTGAAGAGTAATTGGGACAGGAAGCAAACATTTTTAGTAAAAACAGAATCAAAACATCACCGTGCAAATTGTGAGCCAAAATGTTGCTCTATTTCACATGTTGCACGAATTATGTACAAATGCAAGCCCAAAATATCCAATTCCAAGCAATGTGATGATTATTTGTACTTAAGAGCAGAAAATAGAGATGACAAAACAACAGTTTTTGATTCAAAAATTACCAAAAAATCAAAACAAAGTAGCCATCATCAAAAGCACAACATCACCATCCCTATGAAGAAACATTATGTACATTATTTCTCAAAATTTTCGTTCCACGAAACACAAGAGTAACGTACCTTATCCGATGCTTCTTGCAGTTTGTTTAAACTGCCAGTGTAGTATGTATAAATGTTGCTTTGTATAGACGAATAACTATAGACTTAGACGCTTTTTACGTTCGCATTTTGAGTTCAACTCATCTATCGACGGAACCTTGCATCCGTTTTTCACTATTCTGCTCCACCACGCCTTGATCTCGTCCTGCAGAACACGCGTGAGAAGTTCTGTTAGAATGATGATTATTCGAACCACAAGGTTCTTTAGGTAATTTGAACAAACCTCAATGGGTTTTTTCGTAATTTACCCTTAATAAATTCACACAAAATTCAGGTATTAAACTAACCTCTAGGAAGTCATGATTGGAGATGTATTGACTCCCAATGGATAATTTGATCCCTCCTACATCGGCCAAGATGGACTTTTTCGACTTGCTATCGATACTCTCTATCGTATCGCCTATCAATCCACGAGAAAGACAACAAAAAACGAACAAGTATATCATGAGAAATCAGATCACAAATAGCTGCTTCACATTCAATTCTAGGAAAAAACTTTTAAAAAGAAGTTACACAACCTGTTATGCAAGCAACATAGTACGTTGTCGTTCCCTCTAGGCATCCTTCAAGCTTTCCAACGCGTAAACGCAAGAAAAAACCATTTAAATGCGACAAAGGGACGTCGGAATTCATCCATCTGATCCAATAAAAACTCAGGAACTTCAAGATTAAAATAGAATGATTTGAGTTGTAGGAAAGCCTCTTTACCTGAGAATATTGGCACGGGATAGACGCAATTTACTTATCGCGTTAAACATCTCTTCCTCTAGAACAACGATTTTACGAGGTGGAAATACATGTTTGCCCTTCTGATGATGTTCTGAACTTGATGAATTACTCTGTTGTAACAAATTCGAAGCCGAAGGCCTTTTGCTCGAACATTTATCATCAGAACGAGGGCACGAAATCGCCCAATGATCAAGCTGAAAACATCTAATGCACAAACAAGGAGATTTTTCTATCTTATCAAAAGATGTCATTTTCACTAGGAGATCATCAAGCTCAGCTGCTGTCAACTTTGGGCATTTTCGTAAATCATGCCCGCCTCGACCACAGAACAAACATATCAGCGGAGATCTTCTCGTTTCCGATGGTTTTATGATGTTTCTGAGGGCATCCAATCGCTTCGCAAACACTGATGTAGCAAAAACTGCATCTCCACCACAATCATCACTGGAGAGAACATCATTCGCTCGATTTCTGAACTCAGACGAGCAGTTCTCCACCCCATCAGTTTTCGTATAAAGGCGAGTAATCCACAAACTGGAAAAGGGGTTACTTTTTCCAGGCATATAACTCATCGGCAGAGGGAAGTTGAGACCCGTTTTCTCCGAACTATTATTCACCTTTTCGCAAGAGGAACGAGACGGGCTAACCCTTTTACATCCCGGTCTTCCCGAAGAATTTGGGGCACAAGCAAGAACAATCTGCTTACACGAGTTTTCATTCTTCCCATCAGCTAAAGCTCGATTATGATCATCCTTCGTGCTTGGATGATACAACGATTGAAACACAGTTTGGAACCCCATCCTCGGCCTCGTGCAATCATTTGCTTCGTTCAGCACGACGTTAAGGGGAGACGGGTCCCGTTTACTATGATCAGAGAGGCCCTTAACCATATTCGATATCCAATTCATGAAGGAGCTATCATGTTTCCCTCCTTGAATTTCCCTTCTCGGTCTTTTGCTTCCGAGTATCTGTGGCTGACCAAAGCTGGCTCTTTTAACTCCTCTGGGGAATAATCCCCTGCTGTTGCAGCTCTCCATGCTCTCGTGGCTGTCGTCCTCATCGTTCGACGATCGGGCCCACATATCCCCATCGGACGAAGCTTTCTCTTTCCCTTTCCCCTTTTCTTGATACACGCAGATCCTGCTATCAGTAGGAGCTCCATCTTTTCCAGCCAAGTCATTTTCAGCAGTGGACTCCAGCATCATCAAAGTAGGCGCTGGAATAGATACAGGACCCGTAGTTTTGTTCTTTCCCGATGCTGATGTCGCCTCGTCATCTGGTTTGTCACGCACTTGCAAGTTCGGAAGCGGACGAGCAAGAGTTTCGGACACATTTACTGCACGGGGTTTGATACGAATACAAATTAATACTTTCCAATGGAACAACCAATACTAGCAAACTCATTACAAATACCTTTTATAAAAAAAACTCATACGAGTTATTCAAGATAGTATAGCGAAAATACTACCATACAAAAAATTGGTATATAACAATTACTTTACCGATACCATACTTAAATTTGGATATACCAAATTTTTTAACGGTACCAATATACACCATTCATAACGAAATCTTTGTATACCTTTTCATGCCGAAATTTTGGTATACATCGAAATTTCTAGAGTAGATGATATAAATATTCTTTTTACCAAAATACCTTTTTTTCGTTATTTCGTTATATTGAAAATACTGAATGTACTGTCATTATATCAAAAACTTTCTATATATACCAAAAAAGTCGGTATTTTCGGTATAATAAGTGCAGTATATCAAAATTTTATGATTTTTTCCCACTTCTATTAACACTTTATACAAGTTTTTGGCAGATAAACAAAAATAAGTGAGTACCTTCACAATTTCTGTTATGTGCACCTAAGTTGGAGCTAGAACTGCCCCCAGATGACCTAAACACACACATCTTTTTCTCATTGGAATCTTTGATACCTCGACTACCCTTGGATCGAATACTCCGTGACGTTGAAATGTCCTTTTCGCCCTCGCCCAAGTTCCAAGTGAGAAAGGCTTTCTTTTCGAGCATGTTTGTGTTTGCACATTTGAGACTCAACCCATTGTTTGGTGACCAAACTAATTCGGACAGGGGATCAGCTGCTGCAAATGGAAAGTACCCTCTTGAGCTTGCATTTACACCTGCACCCGACTTACTATTTATATCTCTTGTGCAATTTCTTGACCCTAATGCAAGCGTCAAATCAATGTCGGGATCGTTTATATTCATCGTATGCTTTGCTGATCATCATCGTTATCCCTGGATCTACATATGTACAACGAACCAAACATACAATTGTGATGGAATTGCTTATGAACCAAAGAACTTCATCTTATATAAGAGTCTGAACTTGTAGAGACGTGTGAAATTTATTTATTTATTTATGTTAATTCCCTAACCATAAGGTGAAACCTATAGTTAAAATGAAACAGAAATGGAGAATGCAAGTTTTGTCACATGATTTTAGTTACTTGCAACTATCATTCCACTAAATCTTTATCCTATCACAGAAAACTAATGGTTTCTTTGCCTCAAGAAATCTCGGGGGATCATAACTACTAGAAAAATCACTGAATAACCACTAGTTTTGATTCATTAACAAGGTGAGAACGGGGACGGATTCAGGATTTCGTCTCAGAGGGCAATTTCGCAAAGGGAGACATTTTATAATCCAAGACTGGGCAAAATAATAAAAGTTTATGAATTTAAGAACTTAATAGTAAAAAATAAAAATCTATGCATATGAACATTGACAGCCCTGATCAACATATAAAAATTTCCAATTTTCTTTAGTATTAGAATTACCAATGAAAAATTAATGATCAAATACACAAATTCATCGATATCAAGACACTGAAACAGCTCAAATTAGCAAGATCTAGTGGATAAATTAAATTGATAACAGAAGCAGCATTTAAAATATAAAGAACTTGATATTTAGGCATTCATTTTAGGATATCCTAGTTCCTAAATTTCATGTCTATATCCAGGTTCTCTTTTTAGGCAAAACAGAAACAGGGGTTTCTTTCACTAATTATAGTTAACAAATTAGGCCAAAAGCAACAATCTTTATCAATCAATATACCAAACAGCAACTCAAAAAGCATAAAACCGGAAAATTAGGAATACATTATACCTTTTCACTCCACAACTCATTGGGTTTGGATGAAACCATTTTCATCTCACACAAAGTATTTCAAGCTCAAAAAGAACAAAAAATGTTTGGGGAAATTAGAAACAAGAGAGTGAGAGAAGAAGGAAGAAGAAGAAGAATCATGAAGATAGGGATTTTTGATCTAAAAGATTCCAACCCATATGAGGGAAGTCTGCCAGAATTACTGGCAAGTGCAAGTTCTAGTGGCTGAGAGGCAGCCACGTGGATAACCGTATCTCCAAGACCACAAAAAGTCTTGTATATAATAAGTAAGTATTCTTTTGTCTGCACTATTTTTTATTGTACTGTTGATTGATACGCCGTTCCTAAAAACATGGACGGGAGGACCTAATTGCCTGTTGCCGCTGCAGGGGACGGGTCAAGCCTATATTTAATTATCACAAAAAAATATTATACGGATATAGGATTCATAGAATAATTCATATTTAAAAATAATTTCAATTTTGATCGGTCAAATTTAATGAATTTTTTTCAAAATCTCGTGCAAGTAAAATTTTAGAATTTTCACTCTCAATTTGTGTTACTATATAGGTAAATGCATGTTATCGAAGGACAAAAAATATGTTACAATTAGACTAAATGCTTTTTTTTACTAATTTTTGTGTGTGTTTACTGAAATAAATATTTTTTTCATACAATATAAGAGCAAAATGTGTGTTACTATCTATTCAAATATTGATCAATAATACATGTAAGGTTGTGGAAAATGTATTACTATAATAACACAAATGTCTTACTCAATGGATAAATATATGTTTGCACAAATACATAAAAGCAACCTCCCAAATTGTGTTACCATAAAGACAATCATATGTTATTGTAAAAATAAATGTGTGTTAATGTTAGAGCAAATGTGTGTTACTGGTGGAGGAAATGTGTGTTGATGTTAGAGTAAATATGTGTTGCAAATGTGTATTAATGCTAGACTAAATGTTGTTTTACTACAAAAATGGGTTATTATAGGAGCAAATGATTGTTAATGTTAGAGTAATACACATTTGTTTATATAGTAACACAACTTGGGAGCGAAAATTCTGAAATATGTCTTGTGCGACTTTTTTTAGAATCAATTCTTGGAGCGACCCGACAAACGATTTTTTTAATATTTGTCTATTTTAGTTATATTTTACATGTGAAATATATCGTAAGAGAGTGTCGCATTAATTATTAATCTCTAAAATTAAATAATATTCCTTCCTTTATAATTATTCCCTCTGTTACATTATACTTTTTCAATAATGCTTTGTTATTTCGTTTAAACTAATATATTTATTTATTAATATATGGTAGACCACATGCTGATTTTTATGTAAAGTAATCGAAAATTGTAAAAAATAGAGTAGTTGTTTAAGTAATTATTGTTTATTAATATATAATTTATTTATTTTACTTTTTATTGAACAAAAAATTTATTGTAAAAAATTTATAAAAAAATAGTGTGAAATTTATAGTTGGAGGGAGGGAATATATTAATCCTATTTTTCACTAAAATATTAAAATACATATATAGATATACTAAGTGCAACTTTAAATAGTGACATTGAAGGTATTATACAATAATTTCAAAATACGAAAAGTAGTTATGTAGCTTTAATGAAGGATCTTTTAACGTATTCAATGTTATACAATTTTTTTTAACAACTATTCTTAAAATATATTTATGTGATGCAGAATTTGATTTGGACGGCCATTATCGATTCAATTTTAGTTTACATCGAGTAGATTAGGTGTTCCATGCAAGCCCCAAATTATGTTATTAACTTATTATATATTTTTTTTTGTAATTTAATTTGTTAATGTTGGTTTGTTAGGCCATTAACTTATGCAATTATATATGTATATATATATATATATATATTTAAAAAATTAAGCCATATAATTAAATTGTTACCAAATAATTAGTAAAAATATAGGCCAAAAAAATAAAAATATACTTAGACTAATGGAGCTCCTAGGCAATTGGTTCAAATCCATCCTCCTATTAGCATTTTTCGGCTTTTTGGCATAACCATATATTTCAACAAAAATACATTAGTAGTTAACTACAAAAGTATTAATTATTCTACGATAAAATATTAACTGTAAAACTAAATCTAATTTTACGATGAAATTGATTTATATAATACCAACCCTGTATTTATACGTATATATAAATTCTTCCAAGTTGTATGCAGCTGGTTTTCAAATAAACAGTTATCTTGATTGGTGTACTTTGGTATTGATGACACAACTACTTCATGACAAAGATGGCTCTTTCTGTTGATCAATAATTGTATTGTTTGACACAAACATGACATCGCTATTTCAAGATTACTTGCTTGTTGCGAGCCCAAACAGTGTACGACGTTGTTAAAATAGAACGAAACTCATTGTATAATTTGCTTCAATTTATTAATGGAACAATATGATTCAATAAATATTAATTATACAGTATAAAGCAAAATTTATTGTAGTGTAACTAACGTAAATTTTTTTTTTTTTTTTTTTTTGAACGTAACTAATGTAAAATTTTAAGAATACATTTATCAATGGATTTGCAGAATGGATTGTTGCTAAAAGACAAAAGAAAAAAGAAAAGAAAAATGAAATGCAATTGCACAATCGATTCTCCGGACCAATTTAAGTGATTGTTTGCAATCACTACTTGATCATTTAAAAAAAAAAAAATTAATTCTATATTGTTTGCTATCCATATAATCACCTTAAAATTTATTTTGGAAAAGTAGAAAAAATATGTTTCTAGATTTTTGAAAATTGATTTTTTGTAGATTTGTTATTATTAATTGATTTTTATGTTAACACTTCCAATTTTAAAATCAATTAATTTCAAAATATTTCTCACTTTTGATTTTACTACAAAAATCACTTAAAATTACTTCTAATTTTACAATAGAGATTCAAAACATACCCTAAGTTTGTGAAGCCATCCCTTCCCATCAACATGCCATGTGTAGATGTCCTATTGGTTCCTGGGTGGCAGATTGCTACAAGGACGCAGGATCGAGCCCTGACAGCCGCAGTGTGGGAGTTTTATCCCTCCAATGAGAGGGATAGCTCCTTGTAGGCACCAGACACTGGTCCTCCCACCTAATGGACCGCTGAATCACCATGATTTACCTCCTCCACCTAATCCTGTCGGGCCAGGGGGTGGGGGCCCTGGGGGCGAGGGCTTCGCCTTTTGCTACAAGATGTCCTATTAGTCAACATATATTTTATTAAATATGTTTTAAATTTTAAATTTTAAGATATTATTAAAAAAATGATAATAATTATATCAAAAATCTTAATTTTTTATTCTTTATAAATAGAGATCAATATTAATATATTTTGAATCACAATATCATATTCTATCTTTTTACTCTTAATTTTCTATCCTATACCTTACATTTTTATACACATTTGTAATTTAAATTTTATTATTAAGATTATAATTTATTTTAAGTGTATATAATAATTTTTTTCTTTAATATAGTTACGAATTTTGAATATCAAATAATTTAATATATCACGTTATAAATATTATAAAAATTATTATAGATAAATTTAATTATTAGATAATAAAAAGAAAAATAATTTTAGATTGTGTTGAGTTGTTGATAAAGTATGAAAAAAGATGTGATTAGATTGAGTTGTAAATTGTGTATATGGAGAAGAGAGAATTAAATTAATTATCTATTAAGAAATTGTGTGAATAATGGTTAATAAAGATAGTCTAATAAAAAAAAAATTATTGAACATAATTTCTTACTATGTTTAATGAATATTATTAAGTAATTATTTTCACGTAATAATATTAGGGGGCGCTTGGTTAACAATTTTTCAATGGTAATGGGAATGAAAATTTATTTCCATCTATGCCCTCATAAGAAAAATGATATGTTAGGGGAAGAAGTGTTCCAATGGTGACACCATTGCTAGTGTCATGCCCCAATATTGGAATAAAAGTTGACAACAAATGGTTGTTGGTGGAGGAATGGGGGAGTGATTGAGGAGGATGGTTGTAGGAAGAGAATAGGGTAATCAAAATGGAGTAGTGATTACCTTATTTAGGAGGAGAGGTAGTGATTTTATTCACATGAATCATGCTAATTACACTAATTTTCAATCTCATTTCCATTACCATTGAAGAGTTGTTAACCAAGCGCCCCCTTAGTAATTTTCATTGAGCAGTGTGCGACTATTCCTTATTTTTACTTAACAATATTAATTGATCATGATTAATAGTCCTCACTAAACAATATTATTTGGTCACTATTAATAATTTTTACGAAATATTGAATAATATTAATTAGCTGTGCATCAATGGTAACCGTGCACATAAGTGTAACTCTATATATAATAATAACTAGTGTTAGACCCGCGAATTTCGCGGGATTGTAAATAAAATTATTTATAGAATAAAAAAATTATATGAAAATATTTTTTTTGATGTTTTAATATATTTACAAACAAAGAAATATTTAGTTTAATTGAAATTTAAATACTTAATCATGTAATTGTGTATTATTTGCTTCAATATTATATAAATTATAAAATACGAATAAAGCTTCAATATTTATCTTTGCTTAAAAAATAATAATACTAATTAGAATTTTTGGAAAATTTCTCTATATACAACTTTCATTGTGTATTTGAAAATCAAGAAACTAATTTAATATATGTATCAAGAATCTCACGTCTTAAAAATAAGTTAACCACTCATTAAAGAGGTACATTTTAAACTCTTAGTTGTAAAATATTAGTTTTCAATGTTAATAACTATAGGTTGAAAATCATGGGCTAAAATTCCACATGTCATTTGATTTGTAGACCACCACGTACTCATACTCTCATAGGAATAATTAAGTACACCTTTCAAAAGAGTTATCTATCATAAATCTATCCAATCAACTTTCATTATACTGGATGCACTAAATTATAATTAAGAAAAAATATATATTTGATTAAAAAATCTTAGAATATAAAAAGTTCATATGACTATCTATAATAATTTGAGCATTCAACACTAAAATATTTGCAACAAAAAGCTACCACTACTATGACAGCAAGTACTCATATTTTACATTTTTCCTAAACCATTACTTTGTCAAAAGAAGAATATAATGTTTAATTACAAAATAAAAAAATTTAACTATGATAAATTGTTATTACATGAGTCTTTCTATAAAGTCTTATTGAAACATGGAGATAGAAAATATTATAATATATAAGCCTCATTATAAGTTGAAATTCATCTGAATGAAAAATATTTAAATACAAAGGTATATCTTCATTATATACAAAGAATCCTCAATAAATGTATTTTTTTCTAATTTGGTGTAAATAGCGTCAAACACAATTATTGAATGAGATTATTATATATGCTAAAGTTTTTTTATCTACTAATTGCTACTAATGTTCAGTAAGTGAAAATATTTTTTCTAAATACATTCAACAATGTCAAATAAAAATAAATAAATCATATAGTAAGAATATTGAGAATCTAACTCAACATATGTATTTATGACTTCATATGAGGCCTCAAACATTAGAAAAAAGTTTAAATATTTTATTTTATATTTATCATATCAAGACTTTGGCCACGTCTTAAAAATAAGTCAACAAAAAATTAAATATATAAATTATAAACTCTTAATTGTAAAATATTAGTTTTCAATGATAATAAATATAGGTTAAAAATTATGATGTAAAATTTCATATGACATTTGGTTTGTAGACCACCAAATACACATAAGATTGAGCATATCTTTTAAAGAGTTATATATCGTGACTCTATTGCACTTAACTCTATTATATTGGATCCATTGTATTAATAAGACACTAAATAAAAATAATTAATTAAAAAAACTTAGAACATAAGAATTAAGTAAAGTACAATTTTTTAATCTTTTAACTTTGGTTAATTTGAGTTTTCGTCCTGTTAACTTTTAACTTTCAAATTTTGTCCTACAACTTACAAAATTTATGTTTATTGTCCTATTACCTTCTATACCACGTAACTCTTTCAGTAAATCTGGCATGACATTTTGAATTCATCCAATAAATATGCTTGCATGTAATGATTAATTATGCATTGTCATTCGAACCAATCTATACATGATTACTTATTCATTGTCGAGCAGGTGCAATTTCATTTTTTGAACAATAATCTCTTTTATTGTTGGTTCAAATTACAATCAAACATTAAATTGAGATTTTGTTTGCAAAGATTCAAAAGTTTAAATTAGATTGCAATTTGTAAAAAAGTTGTGATTTTATTTGCAATTAACCCTTTATTTTAATGCATTATATCAATAATTTTATCACATCTTAAAAATAAGTCAACCACAAATGAAATATATAATTATAAACTCTTAATTGTAAAATATTTGTTTTCCACGATAATAAATATAAGTTGAAATCATTATATAATATTTCAAATGACATTTCATATATAGACCACCAAATACTCATAAGATTGAGTATATTTTTTAAAAGAGCATGTCATAAGTCTATTGCACCTAACTTTATTTTATTTGATGCAATGTATTAATAATATATAGTAATTAATTAAAAAAACTTAGAACATAAGAATTAGGGAAAATACACTTTTTATCTTTTAACTTTGGCTGACTTTGGTTTTCGTCCAATTAAATTAGAACTTTTGAATTTCGTTTTATAACTTACAAATTTTTTATTTTTTGTCCTATTACTTGCTAGACCAGGCAACTCTTTCAATAAATTTGATATCGCATTTTGAATTTCAACCTATAAATCACAAAAAATTGGTGTTATGTGATATTTATTTATCATAAGAGTTACATTGTGTTGCAGGTAACAGGGTAAAAAAAAAAATGTAAGTTATAAAACGAAATTCAAAATTCCAAAGTTAACATGAAAACCAAAGTTAAAGGACAAAAAAAGTGTGATTTTTCTAAGAATTATATACAACTATCTCTAATAGTTAAGACATTCCACCACTAAAATATTGACAAATATAAATGTACCACTACAATGAAAGCACTGGAGTTCGTCTTTAAAAATGCTCACATTACAACTTTTTTCTAAATCACTATTTTGTCATGTAGTGAATAGAAAATGTAATTACCAAATAACAACTTAAATTATGAAAGTCCATGCCTATATTCTTGCATGCGTTTTATTTTTATATAGCGTCTTATTACGGAGGTGGAAAATATTGGAACAAATAAGCACCATTAAAAATTGAATTTCATTTGATTGAAAAATATCTAAATACATATATTTATCATCTTATACACGGAGAAGCTTAAATAAGATTAACTTATATATTGGTGTAAACAACGTCAAACGCAATTCCTGAATAAAAATATTATATAAGCTAAATGTTTTATTTACTAATTGTTATTGTTCACTAAGAGATAATGTTTTTTCCTAAAGATATTCTCATCAATGCCAATTTAGAAAAAAAAAAAAATCATATAGTAAAAATATCGACAAATAGGGTGGAAATATTATACACTTCCCATCTTGAGATTACTTGCACACCTCAATTTTTCGTCCGTTACAGATAGAGTTGTATTCATACATTGTGTTTATATTATTTTTATATAAAATATATTATTGACAACATTAAAGATTAAGTCTTAAGTAGTACTCCCTCCGTCCCAAACTTAAGTTCCCATTTACCAAAAAGGTCCGTCCCATACTCATTTGCTACATCTACTTTTGGCAAAAAAGTAACAATATTTTTTAATATTATATTCTCCATACACTAATAACCAAAATATCTACTTTATCACTTTATCATCACTTTATCACTTTAAATACTACTCCCTCCGTCCACGAGTAAGTTTCCCACTTCTTTTTGTTGAATGGTTTAAGAAAGTGTATTTGTTTATTAATATATGGTGGGCCACATGTTGACTTTTGGGATAAAGTAATGAATAGTGCTGAAAAGTAAATTGAATGAATGACATTTTTGGTAATATTGTGTGAGTTTGAAGGTTAAAGTTTATATATAGTAGAGTGTTGTTTTTTCCATTTATGGAATGGGAAACTTACTTGTGGACGGCCCGAAAAGGAAAGTGGGAAGTTTACTCATGGACGGAGGGAGTAATAAATAATTATTTTCTTAATAACCGTGCAAACAGTAAACGGGAATTTAAGTTTGGGACGGAGGGAGTATATTTTATATAATAAAATGATAAACACGACGTATAAATACAATCCTATTTGTGAAGGACGAAAATGGAGGTGTGCAAGTAATCCCAAAACGATGGGAGTATTAAATAATTATCATTATAAGTTAAATTTCATCAAAATAAAAAATATTAAAAATAATGATTTCTCTTCCCTATATATTAAGAATCAATAAGAATAGTATCTTATACACCTTGGTGTAAATAATGTCAAACACAATTACTAAATGAGATTATTATATATGCTATGGTTGTTTATCTACCAATTACTCCAAATGTTTAGTAAAAGAAAATATTTTTTTCTAAATAAATTCAACAATGTCACTTTAGAAAAAACCCATACAGTAAGAATATTGAAAACCAAACTTAATATATGTATTTGTAGCCTCATATGAGGCTTCAAACATTAGAAAAAGGTTCATCTTTTATTTTATATGCATCATATCAAGAATCTAATCACATATTAAGAATAAGTTAACCACAAATAAAATTTACAAATTATAAAATATTAGTTTTCCATGATAATAAATATAAGTTGAAAATCATGATGTAAAATCCCACATGACATTTGGTTTGTAGACTACCAAATACTCATAAGATTGAGTATACCTTTTCAAAGAGTTTTATGTCATAACTCTATCACACTTAACTTTATTATACTGGATGCATTGTATTAATAAGATATTAAGAAAAAAATCTAGAACATAAAAATTAGGGAAAATGCACTTGTTATCCTTTAACTTTGGTTATCATTGGTTTTTGCTCGGTTAATTTTGAACTTTTGAATTTTATCCTAGAACTTACAAATTTTGTGTTTATTATCCTATTACCTGCTATACCAGGTAACTTTTTTGGTAAATCTGACGTGACATTTTGAGTTTCATCCTATAAATTACAAAAAAATTGTGCCATGTGAGATTTACGGGAATAGTTACTTGGTGTATTAGGTAACATGATAAAAAATACATATGTGTATAAGTTATAGGACGATATTCAAAATTTCAAAGTGAACATAAAACCAAAGTTAACGAAATATTTATCTAAACAATGTTTAAACAATTTAACAGAAATTTTATTTAAACAATTTTTTTTAATAACTAAAAACACATCAGCTATATCAAATCAATTAAACATGTTTAAAATATTGTCGATATGGATAACTTTGAATAAGATAAGTAGATATATTTATTTATTTATTTATTTATGAGACATTAATATAAACCATTGACTTATCCTTTCTATAAAAATCTCAATTTCCTAACCTATTTGAAGGATGAAATTGAACTTTTAAATATTATATAACTAGATATTCCACTCGGGTATTACGCGAGCTATATAAATTTTTTTATATTAATTTTAAATATATTATTAATTTATTCTAATACTAAGTTTAAATAATTATACGTTCATAATGTAAATATGTAATTGAAGGAGATGTAGAAGCATGACCACGAAATTTAGCTTATTGTTTGAACGTACTTAATTTTTTTTATAAAAAAATTAAAATTAAAATTTACTCATATATCTTAATTATGTTCATTAGCTAAAGCACTTAATAATCTTCATAATGTAGTATTACACTTTAAATTATACATTATTTTTAATTTAGAAAAATTAAATTATATATTTTTTAATGCCATAAACTAAATATTTTAGATCTCGCGATTTCGCAGACTAAAAAAAAATTATATGAATACTAAATAATTAAAAGTAATAATTATTATTTTTAAAGAACATAAAAATTTGACAAATTTACCTTCCAATAAAAGGGAATGGGAGAAAGTGTGTAGAATATAATCATCAACATTTAAATTTAAAAGTATTATTTGTTGTCATAATTTATTATTAATTAATAATTTAATTTGACATTAATAGTAAAATTAAAATTCATTAGATTGTTGAATAATTTAATTTATTATTATTTAAAAACCATTTACAATAATATGGAATGGGCAAGTTAAATTTGATCGTAATAATTATATAGAGAAGATTGTAATATAAAATTAGTTATATGTGAACATTGATTGAACTATCAAACAAATGTGTTTTTTACATATAAATATTCCTTACACGCAATTAATTTAGTTAATATTCGAGTAAAACATGTCAATCAAATTAATTTGATTCCAAGAAAAAAATATTTTTTAAAAGAAAATAGAACTTATAAATAAGTAATGGGTATGTATGTTAGGTGTATATATATAAAATTACTTGAATTAGAATTTAGCATACTATTTAGGAAAAAAACAATATAGTATTAATATAATACTATTAATTTGATGAATATATATGTGTGTGTGTATATATATATATATATAATATGCAAATATTTTAAAATTAAAAATAAAACCCTAATGCAAAAAAGAAAAAAAAAAGATATGCCGACAAACCTTTATTGATAAGGAAGATGAGCGGTGGAAGCTCTTAAAAATATCCTTTCTAAAAAATGAATAAAGTATAGGTGTTGGAAGTTCAATTGAAAATTGATTGGCTTCTTTTAAAAGTAAATAAACTTAATTCTTAAAAATTCTCGGTCAACATAACTTTCAACAAATCATTCTAAATTAGTGAAATTCTTTTGTACTTTAAATTTGAACCATTACATAAATTTAGGAGACATGTGGGTTGTTATTTTTAATTAATTTCATGTAATCTCGATTTTAAATTAAAAATTAAGTAGCCATTAATTTTAGATTTTTTAGTTTTTTTTGCTCAATTACTGTAAATTGGTCAACAATATAAATTCATGCAAATTTTACGATAGCATAAATCAAGACCATAAATTTATACGACTTGATTAAATATTCATGAAAATAATATAAATCCATGTAAATTTACAGTAGCATAAATGAAGGACATAAATTTATACGACATGACTATTCATGAATTTTTTTTGGAGGAAGTACTTAATTAAATAACAATCAAGTTCATGTAATTGTGTAAGACATATATGAAAACAACCATAGTGTCTACGCTACAATATTTTATATGTAAATTAATGAAAGATAAAAATGTAACAATATATCTAAAAGACATTATTCACATTTGACTAATAAAAATGAAAACATTTCATTTATGAGACAAATTAATTTATGAACAAAATTATAGGCATATGAAAAAAAATAAAAATAGGAAAGTAAAATATTGGTAATATAATGTTAATAATTGCTTAATTATAAAAACATAACAGATCCATGATTATATAAAATCAACATTAAATTCTTAATTAGTGGTATTCATAAATGTGATTATAATATTAATTAGTGATATTCATAACTGAAAATTTTGTTATAAAGTCAACATTAAATCCTCCCACCAAATCCTTGAACTTCCAAAATTAATAAGCGTTTAGCTAAATCAAATAATAAATTGAATTTGACTAAGTCAATGTGAATTAAAAAATAAAAAATCTCGTCATATATTAATTATTTCACAAAATCAATATTTGTTATTATTTGACTATATTTTATTTATTACCACAATTTAAGATGATTATAGAAGCTTTTTTTTATGATAATTGAAATAATTTGTCAAACATATTTGTTAAACAATTAATTTATTTGTTCCATCTATAATTTTGTTAAGCAATTAATTATACAGTTTGTGGTCAAAATTACTATACTAAGCCAAAAAAATTAAATAATATATTTAAATAAAAAAAATTGCATTGTATATTATATTTTCTTTAACATACATAACTATAACACAATAAATTTAAATGAAAATCTATAAACAAAAGATGTAACTTTAAAAAGTTCTAGTCACATTCTAATGGACATCTCCGGACAATTTTATGGAACTTTAATCTTGTGGAAGATCATCGTCGGTCATTATCTTCATTAATTCCCAAATTTGATGTGTGAAAAACATCTTCAATCCTATAAACATGAAAACTTTTCATAAAAGATATTCATTTATATAGATGTTTCTGCAAAAGTAAAAATATTAGCAAGCGTAATAAAAATGATATGAAAACCGAAATAGTTAATCTTTAAAAAATAATTAACCCTAAAAACTAAATTTTTTCTGAAAGGTAGAACACATTACCATATAAATAAAATACATCTCCATAGTCATTGAAGGACACAATCTGCAAAAACCCAAAAATTATATATGTTAGACAATAATAAATCTAACAGATCGAACAAATATCATAATAGATATTATAGATCGAACACAGATAGACAATAAAATAAATGTTAAAAATTGAAGAACACAATCTGCAAAGCAATAAAAAGATAGTATAATTCTTCTCAATGAAAATAGGTACGTGTTAGAATGAATCCGCAATATATAAGAACACAATCTGCAAAGCAATGCAAAGTTGTGTAGATCTTCTCAATGAAAATAGGTGCGTGTTAATATGAATACGCAAAATAGAACAACACGGTGAATCTGTAAAAAAATAGATATCAAGATGAATGAAACTAAATTGAATAATGGATATGAAAAAATTGTATTAGTTTCTCAATTTATAGAAAATATGTAGAGAAAATCAACGATCGAGATTTAATGTTTACAAAATAACGGTCATGATCAAATTACAAAACTTGACTCAAGGAAAAGCCAAAAAATTACAAATGGAGGAGAATAACAATTGCCACGTAGGCATAACATGTTTTGTCAATATAAATGTATTGATTATGTGTTCAATGTACATTAAAAACATATCTTGACCTGCATTTTCAAATTTTGATTAATTATACCTAAAAATTCACGACCCCTATATCTCGAGAAACAATAATCGATCAACCTCGTTTCTACACAATACAATTATTTTTTAACAACTAACCTAGACCAAATTCATATAGTTATTATATTAATAATTTGGATAACATTACGTACATAAATGATAATGTCTTACAGAATTAATTATTCTATAACTAATGACTAATATCATCAATCAATAATATATTACAAATGAGAAATAATTGTATTTAGATGTTACATATTGTAATCTATCAAGGTTGTTGTAGTAAAGATGAAACGACTTAATAAAAGTTATTATTCATATAAATTATTTATGCAGCACGCAAAGTCAGTGCACTACTTTCATTTATATAGGTAATTCAAATTAGACATTAGTACCAGGTAACGTCTAATCACAACAATTTACAATTATTTCAAATATCTAATTTCATGCTAAGCAACGTCGTTTTTTGGCTTCTTCAAGTGGACATAAAAAAAATTATAAGAAACAAAATAAAACATTCATCTGCTTAGTATATAGCGACATTAATACTATAATTATGTTATTAATTATAAATAATAAGAAATATTGCTTACTTCAAAAAATATTATATTTCTTAATCTTATTAAATTAAACATGATTAGTGACAGATAATCATATTATATGAATCAATGGATTTTAACCCCAGTAAATTATATTGAAAAAATAATATTTCATAAAGTCCATATAGAGTATTAATTAATAGTTTACTTATTGTATTACTGATTGAGCATCACTATACCATGATTCCATATAAAATTTTATATTCTACACATTATAATAAAGATATTAATCATATATGTTTGAGTTCTATGCAATATATGGAGTATCTTTTAGTCATAAAATTTCATTCATCAACATTGTACATATATTCATTGATAGTGGTAAAGATCTAACATGAACAACAATATTTTCATGTGCAGACTTTTTTTTATTTATATTTCTTAAAAAATTACTTATAAGATAGATATTAAGATGATATATTTAATTATTATAATAAATCTTTTGGCAAATTATTCATATATTATAATTATGTACAAAATATTAAACTACTAATTTAATGAATGAAATGGAATATACATAGATTATGCATTCACTTTTAATTTATAAATTAGTGCCTCTAGGAGTTTAGTTTGGTTTTTTAAGGTATGTATGTGTAATATAGTGTATGATGGTGACACCATATGAATATTACGTTTTATTTTTTTTAAGGTATGCATGTATGTGTAATACACTTTCATGCTATTTTTTTTTTAACTAAGTATACTAATAATTATTATATTCTCAAATTTTTATAACAATTGCACAAACACTAATTAATTTAAAGGATGGATTGCAACATAAACACTCTTAGAAATGAGTTTTAGGAGTATAAAGATATTGTACACTACTACATCATTAAAATAGAACAAATCAATAAAACGAACTATAGACTAAAAATTGATATAGAGTGCAATCTCATTATCACAATATTACTACTCTTTACTTTGCCTTTGAATAAATCCAGTCCAAACACCACAGTCTCCTCCATCTTTGTGACCTTTGTTTTTACATAAAAATTGAACAAAAATCTACATAAGTAACTAATTAAGAATTAGAAACAAAACAATAATTAGGAAAACAAAATGAAAAATTCTGATAAAATTAATTAAGTTTAAAAAATGAAAATCAATGGAAGAAGAATATTTTTCCTCCAAAAAACAAAGGCAAGTTATGTTCACCCAATTTCCACCGAGCATGTTGAAAGGTGATTGTTGACGATGTCCTTCCACATCTAAATACACTAAGATGAATAATAAAACGGTGTATCGCTGAAAATTGCAAATTCTCTATTACCGAATGAAATTAACGCGATTTAGTGAACAAAGAAATCATGCATCCCTAAACTTCAATGGAAATAAAATGATTATATTGAATCAATTACCCACAAAACATTTGAATCAATGAATAGCTAGATGAGAAAAAATCTAAATAAGTAGAGAAGCAAAAAAATCGTGACAAACTACTAATAAACAATAAACCTAAACAAACGAAAATACAAGAAAGAAGAAGAATAAGTTGGATTGTGACACACTTCAAATTTCTGTGGAGTATTTATACTATAAAAACTGGGAAGAAATGAAGAAAGGTTGACAAAATTAACGTATTTAGAGGAGAGAATGAAGCTAAAATAAATATATGGGCAATTATTGGGAATAGATGAAGGAATAATAATGGAGAGTTACCATTACAAATTTTACAAATTACAAATAAAAAGAAGAATTTGTGAGAAAAAAAGATTTTGAAATAGAGTGTTGTGACTTTGCCACATAGGACAAAACACACTTGTCTTTATAGTATAGTAGGATTATAATCGGATGTTGATGACTATAATCATTAGTATTATATTAATGATTGGGTCCTGAACAAATTATCCTACTAATACATGTATCCATATAACAAATTATCCTGCTAATAGGAGCTCAATTTTTTTTCTACTTTGTATTTTGAATAAAGTACATTAAGAAAAAAACTCTTTTGGTATATTTGAAAGCAAGCTTGAATCTTCTCTCCACTTCTTATAACTTTTTTCTTATTATTACTAATAACTTAATCAAAGTCATTAGTAGGATCTGTAAAGAAATAATAATGAATTAGAGAGTCCCTTTCAGAATGATTCTTCATTTAGTTATTAATTAACCAATGATTAGCAGATTAATAGGGCAGCAATTAGATATAATTAATCTTCCAGTACGAGGTTGTTAGAATATCATACTCATATTGGTGGAACTTTGCAGTAGATTTATTGGGGTTAACTATACGTGCTGATCAATTCATATTTAATAGAGTTATAATTATAATGAGAAGTCAAAGTATATATATATATATATATATATATATATATATATTGCGGACGCAAGTTTCATTGTTTGCTTTTTTTAGTTGTGTTAATTATTTCATTAAAGAGTATTAATTTGATAATAATATTGTATAAAAAATTAATATTGTTTAATTTTGAATTGTACGGTAAAAATAATTTACAACTTAATAATATTACTATCAAACTAATTCCTTTTATGACACAATAATATTAAACGATACACATAAAATGTAAATAAGTTTCACGGTGAAATTGGTTAACAATATACTTTGCCATTATATATAATGTTTAAGTGTAATGTATTTTCGGAGAGCGGATAATATGTTTCATCACGTAAGTAATACGCTTATGTATACGTACGGTAAATGCATTATATTGCTTAAGGTAGACCAATTCATGTTCAAGCAACGTGCAATGTAATAATCTTGCATTGTAGTAATATGTTTCAATATGTAAAGTAATACTCTTACAATGGATAAGTTCATTACAATTTGGGTCGGGTCAGATTGAATAAATTCATACAACTGTCGCACAAGAACCCCATTATCTTAAATCTACTTTTCGGATTTCATTTTTATGGCAAAATATGGAAGATATAATTTTGAGGATTGCATGTGGCATTTTATATCTTCCAAGTAGTTTTGGGTGGGGGTAGATCTATATGTTGAATGCACTTTGGCTCAAGGCCAGTGCAAATATCTTCGAGTTCTATATATTATATGTAATATTTTATGAATTAGTACAACATTTCATTTTATTATCAAATTCACCCCAAATAAAATTTATTGTATCATAGTTCATTCCATTAGTAATTCATGGATTCATGTTCGGACATTGTCAGTTTTGATTAAGATCTCAAAACCCCTGAAAAGGTGATTTGCCTTGAAATGTTTTGTCAGGCTAGTCTTGGTTAGGATTTACTTAGTTATTTTACACTTCACATGTACTCAGTGAGAGAAGCACTCACTGATGACAATCAAGACTAAGAGCCTGAAGAAACAAATGTACCATCCTGACTTCAGACCGCACTTTCAACGGGCAAGCATTAAATGGAGCATTAAATGCAATTACCAAATCCATGCAAGGACGGCGGTTGCATGGGAGATATGTCCGTTGAACGTACCCTATGAAGATGACTAGAAGGCTATCTCTTCCAACGGATAGTTTTTCAAAGTTACCTATAAATACAAAAGGCATTGAACCCATTCAAGGTTACGGGAAATTTTCAAGCCATAAATTACTCAAACTCTCAAGCTTTCAAAAGCATTCAGCATTATAAAAGAAGCACTCGAAACCAGTTAAATTTTCCAAGTGTTTCTAGATTAGTGAGAGTTATTCTGTATTCCACTGAGCGTGATAGATATATTCTTAAGCTTAGAGTGATTATCCATCCTTAGCATAGCTTTGTCTTGTAAGGATAATCACAAATTTAGTTGGAAACCAAACTGAAACCAAAACCCTCTAGTCAGGTTTCTTGGTTGAGGTTAGTAGTGATAGTAAGTTAGAAAGGAAGTGTAGGTCAGTGAGGTAACTGATCTTGGTGCACCTTGACACGTTAAAAACAAACAATTCTTAGTGGATTTTCTGTTCAATCAGGACCGTGGACGTAGGAGCTTGAGTCTCTGAACCACGTTACTTCCTTGTGTTCTTTATCGCTTTGATATTATTCTCATTGCTTATCTTTCATTCATTCATTGCATAAGTTTATCAGGGTGAATCAATCAGCCTGAACACTGAACTGAACACTGCCCTACTAAGCACTAATTCAGAAAATAGTAAACAAGTTTTCAGAAAACAAACATAACAAGACTATAATCTTTCAAGGCTCACACATTTTCACACTGAACTCAAGTTGATAGTTAGCCAACTGACCAGCATTCAGTGCAGTCAGTAGGTGTGTTATCAACTCTGAGCTCTTTATCACTCTGAGCTAAGGGGACTTAGTTTTGCAAAAGAAAGAAAATTATGTATACGTGTATCCCCCCCCCCCCCATACACGTATCTCTCAATCTTGAATCGGGACCAACAATTCACCATTGGTTTTAGGTATATTCTAATGGTTGGAAAATATTAGTTCTGTGTAGACAAATATGACTATGTAGACTCATACAAATAAAATTCGAGGAAATAGTTTGACTTTTTCAATTGCAACAGAATGGAAACCATGGGCTATTGGAAACAAGTATCCAAAACTTTCACTTGGATTTTAAATGCAAAACTTACAATTCTAAAATGCTACATATGCAGATTGTAATGGGATGTTTTGACTATTCACATCGTCGCCATTTTTCCAATTAATTGAAAGAAATGAACAGTTCAAAAATCATAGATAATAGTTGTGACTTTCCACTATTACCATAATTTTCTACAAAGTCACAACTTTTAGATTAAAATTAATTTTCTTCAAAGATATTACTATTAGAAGAAAGATTGGATTTTGTATGAAACCGTCTCATGGCATGAAACAATGGGAATGAGTATAACTAGGGTATTAACTCATTAGCACTTTAGTAGGGTTTGTTGTTAGCCTAAAATTAGGGTTGAATTTGTTAGAGAATATAGGAGAAATTAGGCTTAAACATCAATAGTGGAAGCATTAAATGAAGTGATAAATGTTTGAATGAGTGAGTGAATGTTCATCATATTTGGATGATGATGATGAGAAGATGGAAAACAGTAAATAAGAAGAGATTTGCCAGGGGTTTTTGAGCCCTGGACTTAAGTGTGTGTGTTTTTGTATATTAATGAATAATTGTGTTTTTTGTACATGGGGATGCCTATTTATAGGTTTTACATGGAGGGGTAGTTTGGTCATTTTTGACCTGGGGAGGGACCATGGCATTAAATGCCTGAAAATCCCTGATATAGTGTGGGCGCCCGATCGTCCTTTGCATCAGGCCTCAAGCCATTCTGGTTTCGCCACGTGTCTCTGGCAGAAGATCTTCTGTGTAATTTCCATATTTGAGGGGAATATTCTCCTTATCCTTGCATACGGGGCAACTCTTTGCCTTATTTGGGTCGATCTTGTCTGATCTCATCACGTGCTCATGGAATCTTCAACGACCTCATGGTGGGATGAATTCGAAATAAGGTCGGATTCGGCCCCTTAGAGAGAGGGGGGAATCCGAACTCTCTAAATGAGGATTGGTCGGTTGTGGATGAAATGAGGCCGGGCCGACCTTCCTTATTGGAGCGCGGTCGGCAAAGGATAATACAAGGCCAAGCCGACCTCCATGATTGGAGCGAGGTCAGCAATGGACGTAATGAGGCTGAGCCGACCTCCGTACTTGAAATGAGGCCGGTAGTGGACGTGATAAGGTCGAGCCGACCTCCATAGCTAGAGTCGAGATTGGCTATGAATTCTTTAAGTGTTGTGCCGATCTCCGATATAATGGAGTGGTCGGCCACTAGGGAAAAATGATTGATTCGACCTCTGCAGCCCTCAATAGAGGTCGGTGGTGAACTCCAGATCTTCCCCCTTGACCCTTTGTAGTCAAGGAATTATTGTGGTCACAACAATTTCCCCCCAGTTCAGCTCTTGTGGAAGATGAGGGGTGAACTGGACTTTGTGACTCTTAGGGTCGGTTCCGACCTCACGTGGGATTGTCGAAAGTTGGACGATTGGAGGCTTTCTGGTGCGTTCGAGGTTGGGACTGATCTTACAGTGAGAAGAGATCGGGTGCCCAGCTTCCAGAATCTTCTTGTGGGCGTGCGTGAAAATGAAAGGACGTGCACGGGTATCCATGCCTGAAAAGATGTGCACATACCTCAAGGTTATCAGAAAAAATTAAATGTAGGGGCCTCAGATTTTGATTTTTGCAAACCGACCCCTATCTTTCAAAAATTATTCTCGTTTTGACCCCGTATATCCTCTATAAATAGAGGGAGTTTTCCCCATTCTAAACTTTCCAAACTTTTCGCGCCTCTGAGAGCTCTTGAATTCCCAGATTTCTGGCGAACCTTGGGGTGGTGATTACGGCGGTGATTGGTGTTGATCCGGCATCGGTGAGCGACTTCAGCCTTAGGTAAGTGAAAAATTATTTCGGATCTCTTCAATTTTCTCTTTAATTTGTCTATCATGGTTCGGAGATGGGTTGGTTTTCCCCCTAGGAAGAGAGGCGGCACCGCCCCTGGTAGTGGTGGTGCTAGCCGTCGCCACTTACAAAGCTGGTGGGAGTTCGAGCAGCGGCGGTGACGGTTCGCCTCCCCCGCAAATGATTGCGCGCCACTTTTGGGCCACGGATGATGGTGGATTGGATTTCATTTTTGGAGATTCCAGCCGATCTCTTATTGGGAAGCCCGTTGGTGAAAACCGAGCGGGTGAGGTCGGCTTATTCTCTCATTTGGTTGGTCCGAGCACGACTGGGACCTTCAGATCGGTACTTATGGCACAGCCAGGGAAGATAGGGAGCCCTTAAATGATCTACTCGAAGAGAGTGATGACGAAGTAGTCGGGGCTAGATCGAGCAAAGCCGACTTCACGACCCATTGATTGCTCTCGGATTTGGCGGCCGAGATTGTGAATGAGAGGTCGGCGGCTGAAGTTGCAAAGGAGAGGTCGGTGGCTGAGGCACTGGGTGAGAGGTCAACGACCGAGGCTGTGGTAGTAGGGTCGGCGGATAAAGTGATTCCTAAAAAATCTGACGTTGGGAAGACCAAGAAACTTGCACCCGAAGATTGCGAAGACCAATTATACAAGGATCGAGTAAAGAAGGCTTTTCGGTTGTGGAAGGAGTATGTCGATGGTCTGGAGGGATCTGAGCCGCTGAAGTTTGATTTTAAGCGATATCATGAGCTCTATGCTCATGCCCCTATCTTGCGGGATCCAGCTACGGTGAGGCCGACCGATTTGGAGGAGTCAGTTAAATGGACGTGTGGTACCTACCCGGCTCGATTACTCAAAAGTTCTTGGATGAGGCTCAGGTTGGCTGGGACATACCTTTCGACGGGGAACTTTATGCTCTTGAGCCCAACGAATGAGCTAACCAGCCTCCCACCGGAATGGTGGCTGTAATGCACGACATAATGGAGGTCGGGCTTTGATTCCCACTCCATCCAGCCATTTCATACCTCCTCAATTATTGGGACTAGGCGCCGATCCAGCTCTTGCCGAATGCGTGGATAATTGTGTTGGGCATCATGACCTTTTTCGGGCAATACTATCTGTACCGACTGCCGACTCTGGGAGAAATGACCGATATGCTGAGGGTGGTCAGTGAGAAGAATCGAGATAGAGAAGTTTACGTCCAGACTAAGGGTGCTAAGCTTATGACTGGTCTCCCGAGCAAGGCCCGAAATGTTCAGGAAGGCTGGTTCTTTGTGGTCGAGGCTTGGCAGACCGGGTACCCGAATGACGAAGAGATTGACGTTCCAGTAAGATCTCGTAAAACTTCGATCTCGAGCTAAAAGTACTGATCTAATTCCTTGTTTTTCCATTATAGGTTATTCTGCTCCTTCCGACCACGAGCTCAACTTTGACTTTACTGTCGTTCGTGAGAGGATTCTCCAGCTCCCAGACATAGAGAGGAACCAGGTTCTCCTTAGGACTCGGCAGGCGCATCTTAGTGGTCAGATATTTCAATATCCGAGGCACCTCCAGAAATCAGGTAACAAAATCCGACCTCCTAGGTATGACTATTATTTTTATTTATCGTCATATACTTGTGTTCTTTAGCTTTTGTCTTGTTTTTTGGAGTAGTCGAGTTCAAAGTCATTTGACAGTGTCCTCCCGAGTTTTTTTGCGAGTGCCCGATGATATTTCCGTGACTTAGTGGTGCTTCCCAAACCAGTGGCGGATAAGGGGCCGACTAAGAAGAAAGCGGTGACACCTCGGAGGGGAAACCTCGTGATACGGGAGTCGACCTCCAACTTGACTGCCCCCGGGCCGGCTAGACCGGTCATTGGGATTCCTTCATTGCCGACCACGGGCAAGAAATGTGGCCATGGTGAGCTCGAAGGGACCGAGCAATAAGGCGACATACCGAGCCCGACTCGGGTTGATTTGACCGAGGAAACAATGCCTGAGCACAGCCGATCCTCCCCCATCCCGGCCGCCCATCTTGCCGAACCCGTCCGAGGAGATTTTGACCAGACCTTCTTCGGTCGAGATCTGGCTAAGTTCCAAGCGTGAGTTTCTCTTGGTGCGATTTTCGTAAGTTTTTTTTTGGTTTTTTGGACTTATTCATTTTAACCAAAAATTTATGTTGTTTCATGCTTACTCGGAATGATCCCAACCGACCTCCACTTGTGCTAGATTTCTTATCCTCCCGGGCTTCAGGCTCGATCATGGAGATGCCGGAGTATATGAGTCAGACAGTTAATTCCATCCCCCAGGCTTGGACCCTGGTGGCTAACATAACTGACCGTCGACCTCGGGATGCGGCCCAAACTAACATTGCCTTGGCTAGCCAGGCTGTGATCATGGCCAACTTCGTTGAGAACGAGCTCAACAATGTTGTGAGCTCGATAAGAAAGGCGGAGGCAAGCCTTACTCGGGAGCGGGAGGCCAAAGCAATTCTGGAGAGCGCCAACACCAAGTTGAAGAAGGAAAAAGTCGATGTACTTGGTCAGGTTAAAACTGTCCTCAAGGAGAAATAAGATGCCTTAGCTCGTGCTGAGTCGGCCCCGAAGGCCCAGAACGATGCTCAGGCTCAAATGGAGGAGATGGGATCGGCCATGGAGAAGCTCAAACCCGGCTTCGCTGAGGCTCAAAAAAATGCCCAGGCTGTCAAAGTTGAAAAAGAAGAGCTCGCCGAGCAACTCCGGGCTAAGGTGGCCGAGGTAGCTGCTGCGTATGAGAGGCCGGCTTATGATCCCAACGACCCCACCACTAGTCCCGTCCTCTTCTTCGAATATTGCTATTACATGGCCATTACCGACTTGATTGGAGAGGATCGGAAAGTTGAGCTCGACACTAAAGCTTACAAATATTTCTTCCGAGCCCATGTTGCCAAGACCCCGGTCCACGAGAGCTATTATCTCCACTTTCTCGATCTCGAGACCGTCTATGGGGTGGATCTCTCTTGGTACCCTCAGGGGGACATGTTGCTGGTCCCGGGCATGCCCCCTCCTGCACCGGCCCCGGTGGTGGAAGAGGCTAGAGACGATGAGGAAGACGAGGTCGGAGAAGAGGAGGTCGCAGCCAGGCCGGGGGAAGGTGAAGAAATCGATCAAGGACTGAGGTTAGAGAGCCGGCTGGGGACGTTGTGGAGGTCGGAGCTGAGCCTGAGGTTGGAGGTCAAGTTGCTCTGAATTAATTATTTTTTCTTTTGAATGGTTGTAAACAGCTGCGGCCGGAGTTCAATGTACTTCGCCTCCAGGCATTTTCCAGATCAATGAAATTCGTATCTTGTTTTCTCTCAACTGCTCTTGCTTAGTTTCCTTCTAACTTCTAACTTTTAGCTAACTTTGAAAATACTGAGAATTCGGCTTAGAGTTTGTAGTGAAAATTTGGGGATTTTGGCTAAGTGTTTATACTTGGGGAGATTTGAGAATGTTATTCAAAGGGGTTTTTCACTAGAGAGATATGGTGGAATGTTTGGCTAAGAATAGAACTTAGGCAATTATTTAGGAAATTTGGACTTATTTTGGCATGCGTGCGCCGACCTCTTTGAGGTCGGTTTTCACGACTTGATTCGGCTTTTCGACCATCGAGGGTCGATGAGGTCAGTCGACCTCCTGGGGTCGGTTTATGATGACCGGGCTTGGCCCCGTCCCGCCGACCTCTTGAGGTCGGACCCCAATCTCTTAAAAGTCGGTCTTACTTTGGATTTCAATGTTTGATGCTAAGTGTGATGAGCCGACCTCGGGACGGTCGACTCATGCTTTCAAACTTAGCATTGATTTTGAGATGAAAGGTCGACCTCGACGGTCTTCCTTCCCGGGCTAAGTGTGATGTGCCGACCGTAACTTAGCTTTTATTTTGAGATGGAAAAATGACCTCGATGGTCCTTTTTCCTAGGCTAAGTGTGATGTACCGACCTTGTTACGGTCGACACATACTTTTGAACTTAGCATTTATTTTGAGATGGAAAAACAACCTCGATGGTCATTTTTCCTGGGCTAAGTGTGATGTGTCGACCTCAATACGGTTGGCACATGCTTTTGAACTTATCATTTATTTTGAGATGGAAAAACAACCTCGATGGTCTTTTTTCCCGGGCTAAGTGTGATGTGCCGACCTCGTTACGGTCGACACATGCTTTTGAACTTAGCATTTATTTTGAGATACTGTAGACGTATTGGAAATAAAAATCTTTATTGATGACTTGAAAGAGGTGGTTTCGATGCAAAAACTTTACTGGTAATATTTCTTCAAATGGATCGCGTTCCAGGGGTATTGGTCCGGAGTGCCATCCATGAGTTCGAGCTCGTATGCTCCCTTGGAGAGCCATTTAAACACCCTGAACAGGCCCTTCCAGTTCGGGTCAAATACCCCTTTGGAGCCTTCTTGAGGGTCGAATACCCTGAACAGGCCCTTCCAGTTCCAGGTATGTTAATTTTTTAATCTTGTAGGCTGCATTCTTGAGGTCGGAGGAGAGTCTTCTTTCTTCGAGTATATCCAGATCAATTCTTCGAGCTATGTTATTATCTTCAGTGATTGTTTGAGTCGTTTTGTGACACAGGAGCGCAACCTCGGATGGGATAACAGCTTCAGTCCCGAAAGCCAACGCGAACAAGGTCTACCCCGTTGAATTTCTGGTCGTGGTGCGATAAGACTAAAGTACATCAGGAAGCTCCGCGGCCCACTTCCTTTTTTTATCCTCAAGCTTACCTTGATGGTGTGCTTTAGAATCTTGTTCATGGCCTCGACTTGGCCGTTTGTTTGTGGGTGGTAGGGGGTGGAGAAAACTTTTTTGATTTTCCACTTTTTGCAAAACTGAATCAACTGGAGACTTCAAATTGCTTCCCATTGTCAGATATGATGACTTGAGGCAGGCCGAAACGACTATGTTCTTCCAAATGAACCTTATTATTTGAGCCTGGTCAATCTTGTTGAGAGGTTCAACCTCAACCCACTTAGTAAAATAATCGACCGCAACCACGGCGAACTTGTGGCCCCCAGCGCGGTGGGTATTGGTCCGAGCAGGTCGATGCCCCACTGCGCAAAAGGCCAATGACTATACATTGATGTTAGTTGCTCGGGTGAGAGTTTGATGTTGGGCCCCAAGACTTGGCACTTGTGGCATGACCTCGCAAAATTTACCGCGTCTTTGTTCAAGGTTGGCCAGAATTAGTCTTGCCTAATGAGGGCTAAGGCCCGGCCTCTGGCGTGGTTTCCACATACCCCTTCATGAATTTCAGCCAAAATCTTCTGGCCTTGCTCCGAGGTGATACATTTCAAGAGAGGTAGGCTAAAGCTTCTTTCACAAAAGAGGTCATCAATGAGTGTGTACCTTGAGGATCGGAGTTGTAGTTGTCGAGCTCGAACTTTGTCTTTGGGGAGGTCTCCGGTCTTCAAGTATTGCATGATCGGAGTCATCCAGCTTGTTGGGACAATGTCAGTTTTGATTAGATCCCAAAGCCCTTGAAAAGATGACTTGCCTTAGAATGTGTAATAGTCAGACTAGTCTTGGTTAAGTATGTAAGTTAGTGTTTTTACACTTTACAGAAACTCAATGAGAGACAATCAAGACTGAAGCCTGAAGACACAAGAGCACCATCCTGAACTTATGGCAGTTCATCTAAGCTAACTGAGTAAGTGTCAGGATAAAGAGCATGATCCTGATAACATTGCTAACTCAGTCCTGTAGGGAATAGGATCGCACTGAGTATTGGAAAAAGACTTGGAGTAGGATCCAAGCAAGTCAAAAGGAATGTTAGCGCTGGGAAACGTACGTAGATGAGGACAAACCTGAACTCAGTAAAGACAAGACTGATCTGAAGAATTAGTTCTGACATTTTTACCTACCAGCTGACGTGGACCAATCAGAGAGCGCCAAGTCATGTACGGACACTGACTTGAACCTGACATCCCTGCACAGTTCAACGGGCAAGCATTAAATGCAATTACCAAATCCATGCAAGGACGGCTGCTGCATGGGAGATGTATCCATTGAACAAATCATACGTAGATGACCTGGAAGGCTATCTCTTCCAACGGACAGTTTTCAAAGTTGCCTATAAATACAGAAGGCCTTGAACCCAATCAAGGTTACAGGAAATTTTGAAGCCAAGAAATTACTCAAACTCTCAGCGCACAAAGCATTCTGCATTCAAATAAGCACTCGAAACATCTTAAATTTCCTAAGTGTTTCTTAGTTAGAGAGTTATTTTGTATTCCACTGAGCGTACCAAGTTATATCTTAAGCCTAGAAGTGATTATCCATCCTTAGCATAGCTTAGACTTGTAAGGATAATCACACCTTAGTTGGAATCCAAACTAAAACCAAAACCCTCTAGTCAGGTTTGTTGGTTGAGGTTAGTTAGTGAGTTAGGAAGGAGTTTGTAAGGGTCAATGAGTTAGCTGATCTTGGTGCACATTAACACGTTAAAAACAAGCTAATCCTTAGTGGATTATCCTATTCAATCAGGATCGTGGACGTAGGAGCTTGAGTCTCTGAACCACGTTAAACTCCTTGTGTTCTTTATTGCTTTGATTATTGCTCTTAATTATCTATTTGATTAAGTCATTCATTGCATTGTTTATTAGGCTTGAATCAATCAGCCTGATCATTAAACTGAACACTGCCCTCCTAACCACGACTTCTTAAGTAAGAAAATAAGTTTTTCAGAAAGCAAATTTAAACAAGACAATAAACTTTTAGGGCTCACGCATTCCGCACTGAACATAAGTAGATAGTTAGCAAACTGACTTGCACTCAGTGCTATTAGTAGGTATATTATCTACTCAGTGTTCAACATCACTCTGAGTTTAGGGGACTCAGTCAGGTTGAAAGAAGAAAATTTTTATACGTGTATTCCCCCCATACACGTATCACTCAGTCTTGTACCGGGACCAACACAGCCTTTTTAATATTGAGCACGGTTGCAACCTGGGCTTTATTGATGGTGGGGGGTCCCCAGTGTGGAGAGTTGGATATTGGCAAAATTGGCCGCCCCCTCGGCGGTTGCGAGCTTGGAGAGTGCGTCAGCTTGGGAATTTTGTTCTCGAGGTATTTGCTCGATAAAGACTTGGTGGATTTTTTTGCAAAGAGCAGCCACTAATTCCAAATACTTAATTATTTGCTCCCCTTGAGCCTCGTATTCGCCCTTGATTTGGTTCACAACGAGTAGAGAATCCATAAAAATGTGAAGACGACATACCCCGATGGTAATAACGAGCTCGAGACCTCCAACCAAGGCCTCGTACTCGGCCGCATTGTTGGTGGCGGCAAAACCGAAATGGACCACGTGAGTGAAGCTTTATCCTTTCGAACCGATTAGGACAATGCCAGCCCCGGCGCATGAGCTCGTCGATGACCCCTTCACATAAAGTTTCCATGGGGGGTGGTCGACACTTAAGAATTTTGGGGGAAAGGTGAGTTCGACTATAAAGTCGGCTAGAGCTTGTCCCTTGATGGCTGTTCTTGGGGCGTAGGTGACCCCATACTGAGCTATCACTAACAACCACTTCAAGAGCCTACTACTGGTGTCGGGGCGTTGTAAGATCTGCCTTAGTGGGGGAGTGGTTAAGGCCTCCACTTGATGGTAAAAAAAGTAGGAACTCAATTTCCTAACACTCATAACCAGGACGTATGCCAATTTCTCGAGAGAAGTATATCTGATCGTGGCATCATGCAAGGTATGTCTCACAAAATGTAAATGGTAAGGTGAGCTTGACCTTCGGCCCGGACGAGCACGATGCTCAGGGCGACCTTGGAGGCTGTGAGGTAAAGAAAAAGTTTCTCTCCCGGGACCGGTTTGACCAAAATTTGAGGGTTAGACAAATATTCTTTCAATTTTGCGAAGGCTATCAGACTTTCCTTGTTCTAAGAAATTTTTCTATTTTTGATAGTGGTGAAGAAAGACTTACTTTTATCGCCGAGACGGGATATGAATCTATTTAACGAAGCGAGGCATCCAGTTAATTGTTGGACTTGCTTGATGGTCCTCGACTCTTGCATGTCAAGGACGACCTTGGTTTTTGTGGGGTTGGCCTTGATCGCTCTTTGGCTTATGATGTAACCGAGGAATTTTCCGGACTCCACGCCGAAGCTGCACTTCTTTGGATTTAATTTCATATTGCACGCCTTGAGAATGTTGAATATTTCGGCAAGGTCTCTAAGATGATTTTTCTTCTTTAGGTTTTTCAAGACGATGTCATCAATATACACCTCCATGGTCTTTCCGATCTGTTCGCATAATATTTTGTTCACAAGGAGTTGGTAAGTTGCCCCGACGTTGATTAGACCGAATGACATCCTCAACCATGAGAATATATTTTTCTCAGTATGGAATGATGTGTGTTTTATATCTTTGATGGTCATCGAAATTTGATGGTAGCCCACGAAAGCATCCATGAAAGACATCATTTTGTGGCTGTTGTCCACCAAATGGCCTATATGTGGTATCGAGAAGTGATCTTTTGGGCATGCCTCATTGAGGTCAGTGCAGAGCCTCTATGAGTTGTTCGACTTCTTGACCAAGACCGCATTTGCCACCCATTGAGGCTTATCTTCAGCTTGCTCGATGAGTTTGTTATCTAGCAACTTTTTAACCTCTTGAGCCAAGGCCTCATATTTTTCGGGGCCAAACTTTCTTCTTTTTTTGGTGAACTGGTTTCTTGTTGGGGTCGATTTTCAATCAACGGCAAGTGTGCTTGGGGTCGATGCCGACCATGTCTTGGTGAGACCAAGTAAAAATGCCTATGTTGTTTTTTAGGAACTCAACCACTTCCCCCCACATTTTGGGCGGGATCCGCGAGCCGATTAGGACTTCTAACTCCGGTCTTGCGGGGTCGATCTGAATGTGTTCAAATTCTTCCATGACCATTGCTTGCTCATAACTCCGGCGATCTCCGATATTGAATCTTGGATCGAGGTCGAGTTCGGTGGGCTCGAATCCAATTCTGGGTTCGAGGTCGTCGACCTCCATTGGGTGTGTGCCGACCTCGACTTGGGGTCCGAGGTCGGTCGTTGATATATTAAGGTCGAAAGGACTAGCCTCGGCCTCGTCAGGTGGGGGGTAGGTCGGGCCGGCTTCCACGAGCTCGGCATGGGGTGGAGTTGCTTGAGTTTGTGATTAGGCGTGAAATTGTTATGTTTTATAGCCCAATTTGCCCGTGTTTTGAGTGAATTTGATGAGCATTTAGAGTCATTTGAGTACTATTTTCATAAACTAATAAATTTATCTCTTTGATGCTCATAGATGGATACAGGGCAAAAAATGGAGTTCGTAGGACTTTGAATCGACTCAAACGGATTCCCGGATGAGAAGATATTGAAGAAATACGAAAAGTATTAGTTCGAGCGAGGAAAAGTGTTATTTGGCTCAAAGGAGGAGCGCTCGAGCGAGCCTAGGTCGAGCACCTAGGCGCTCAAGCGCATAGAGGTCGAGTGCGTATGGTGTTCTATGAGAAGGGGCACACGACCAAGACAAGGTCGAGCACTAGGCGCTCGACCAGTGAGAGATCGAACGCCCGATGCTTGCGGGTGAGATAGAGCGCTAGGCGCTCGACCGGTAGGAGCTCGAGCGCGTGATGGACGCTGGAAGAGTTAAGCACACGACCAAGGAGTGGTCGAGCGCTAGGCGCTCGACCAATGTGCCTGCTCGAGCGTTTGACGGGAATTTCAGGCCCAATTCGATCTAATGCCTATGAATACCCCTTCCAAGCATATTTCGACTCAGACTTTGATACTACTTGATACCAATTAATACTTTACCATATTTAGAGTTAGAAGAAGAGCTTGGGAAGGAAAATAGAGAGATTTGGCAAGAATTTCACCGTGTAATCGAGGTTTTGAGAGTATGAATTCATATTTTATTGTTTTTCTTAGATTCTTGAGACTTCTAAACCTACTTTTCCATATTTCTATAGATTTAATTTTGAGATTTAATTTAATTTATTTCATAATTAGTTTATGTTCTTCAATTCATTCATACTTTTAATTATGCTGATGATTATTGTTCTTATTATTGCTTTTGTTCTTGAAACCACCATGTTAGGTTAGAACCTTTGCATACTTAGGATAGGATGAACTCGTAGAAGTAGGATGTTGGTACGTAATTAGGATAATTCGTGATATTTAGTTTTGATTCTCTTAGTTAATTGAATTCTTAAACTAAACCCTAGAATTATCTTGGAATTGAGTACAAAAATTGTTAGAGAGAAGACGATTGTATCACTCTTTAATAACTAATAGACTTAAAGAAAGGGTTTTAGAAGTGGTTTATAATCTACCGGTTTATCTAGGGAGGACGACCGCATCACCTTAGTTAAATTAAGGTCTCAATAATTAAACACAATCCATATAACTTGATTAGTGGATTAGTGAAGCAGGTAGATAGGACGAAGTATTAGGGTTAATTCTTGAGCTTTTAGTCTTTCAATCTTGTGCTAGATTAGGGAAGTTGATTGCCTAGTTTTAGTACGCTTAGGATTATTACTTGCACATCACAATTATTTTAGTTATTGTACCAACTCCGTTAGTATACGTAGGAATTCCTATCCCGAGCATCACCATCTCATATTTGCTTTAAACCCAAAATTTATTTAGTTAATTTCATTCTTAGCATATAATTAGTAGAATATAGTCTAGAATTAATTTTAAAAAGCAAAAAATATACATTTATATTAGCTACGAGATGTACATCTCCAGGGATCTATTCGCATACACACTTTCCTTGGGTTCGATACTACTTGATCCCTATACTCGCTCATACTACAGTGATCCCATACTCTTGTGGGGTAACTACTAGTATAGCTAGTATTTTGCGTTCAAGTCAGTTTGCTCGCTGAGTTTGAAATTCGATATAGGAAAGAGATAGTTCAAACATTGCCATTGCCATTGCCTCGGGAGTGGGAAATTTGATACAGTAATAGTAAGTGGTGGCCACTGCCTCGAACGTGTTCAAGAATGGACGCCGTAAGAAGCGGTTATAAGAGTTCGGCTGATCTACGATTACAAAGTCTAAAGGTCTAGTAATCCTAACATTTGGATCAAAGTTACAAACTACCTGAACTGAAAGCTTAATCCTACCATAAGCTGCAACAATAGCATCACCGAAACCTTTGAGCTGGACATCGAAAGGCTTGATGAAGTTGACGAGGTCGCCGAGTTGGTCCAAAGCTAACTTGAAGATAATGTTACAGAAGCAACCATTGCCAATCAGCACTCGCTGGACCTCCTTCCCCAAAATATTCACCGTGATCACGAGCGCATCCCCCTTAGGGTAGAGCACCCCCTCCCTATCTCTAATTGAAAAAGAGATCTCCAGATTCTTGTGAATAGTGGGCTCAGAAGGTTTGATTATGTTGACATTTGGCACAGTTTGGATTTCGGCCTTATGCTTCCGGTTGGATAACATGGAGACAGGGGTCAAGCCCCCCAGATTTTCACCTCCGGCCTAGATCATATTCACCCTACTGCCGGATCCATAGGGGGAGGAGGTCATCGTCATCGTCTTCATCAATGGCCGCGATTGGATGAGGTGGACGAGCTTCGTCCTCTCTTCGATGCTGAGGTCGTTGTTCAGCTCGGGGGGCCGGTCTCTGGACCAGGTCGTTTAGCAACCCTTTATCAAACAGCTTCCAGAGCTGCTTGAGGAGATCACGACATTGGCTCATATTGTGGCCTATACAGTCGTGATAGACGCATAACTTTTTAGGGTCCAATTTTGACCGATCCCCCGTGAATGGCCTCGGCCTTGGGAGCATATCCCTGTGCTGGATTACGTTGAGAACGTTGGCGGGGGTTTGTCTCAAAGCTTGAGTGAGGTGGACCTCGACATCCTCAAAACACTTTAAATTCCCCGGGGGCTTTGAAATCCTCCTTACTTTGGGGCCCTCTTTTGGGGAGGCTTGAGCGCTCTCCGACTCCTTGCTAGCGGGCTCAGACTCTCCCAACCTAAAAGCCAGGAGCTTCTTCCAAGCTAGGAAATCACCAGCTCGGGATCTGAACTCCGCGTAGATTTTGAGAAAATCCTTCATGAGATGTTTGAACATTGGAAATTTTCCATGAAAACCTCCAAGGGTGGCGTGCAAAACCAGCTGGTCCCCGACGGGCTCGTCGGTCAGAATGACCTCGTCAACTCGGGAAATATAATATTCATCCGTCTCGTCCTTTTCTTGGTGGATACGCATGAGCCTATGCTAATTTTTTGGACGAGCAATTTTGGGCGCTAAGTAAGCGACGAATTGAGAGCTCAAGGTAGTGAAGGAATCGATCGAATGAGACGGCAAATAGACATACCACCTATGAGCTAGATCACTGAGGGTGAGAGGGAAGAGACGACACCTGGTCGCATCGATAGTGCCCCGGCCGGTCATGTAGATCAGGAATTTGCTCAAGTTGGTTTCCAGGTCCGTCTTTCCCTCGTAAAGAGGAGTAGGCAGAGGGACAATCTTGAGCTGGACAAGAGCGAGCTCGATGTCAATGGAGAGGGGTTCGTTTGCGATAGGCCTAGCCTTGGGTTGGCCTTGCACCTCCAGCATGGCGCGTATCTCATCGAGTTACTTTTGAATCAGGGCCATTTCCGGGCTCTGGGTAGCCTCCACGAGATTAGCCGACGGTGCAACCTGCCCAATTTGATCTAACACAGCTCCTCGAGGAGTGTCGTGGCCGAGGTAACCACTTTGGGCGAAGCTTAGTTTCCTCCTTGCCGGGGCCAGGCTGATTTTCGCCTGCCTCTTGGGTGGCCGCTGGATGGAGCTCCATGTACAAGACATGGCCTCTATATCGTAACCCTCAGACGGCAGCTCGAGAGTCGGCTAGGGAGCAATGAGGACGAGTCCGACCCCAACCGGCTGAAAATGGGATGAGGTCGGCTCTGAGCGGAGTTGCTAGATTTTTGGAGGTTGAGGTTCGCCTGGGGTTGGCTTTCTCCTTGAAATTCACAAACCTTGGCTTTTCCCTGAGCTAGGCGAGTGTTGTACTACTTTTTGGAAGCTGAGGGAGTGCTTTTGCTAGCCCACATCTCTCTAGCCCGACGGTGGAGGGCCGATTCGGATTGGAAGCTGAGGGAGTGCTTTTGCTAGCCCCCCCTCTCTCTCTCAAACTAGGGTTTGAGGATACGCCAGCAGCGCCACTCGCTGCTGTGGCCACGCTGGTTACCTTCTTCAGTTCAACATTATGACGATAGCTCACAAGACGCTACACTCTCTTCCCCTCCACAAGCCGCCGTCGAACCATAGATCCCGACGAGCGACGCTGCCTCAATTTATCTACCGACACAAGAGAGACGAGCAGCCCTGATGGTGGTGGTTCAAGACGATGGCGGTGGATCTAGGCTCGGGTGGAGGGCGATTGAAGAAGAAAACCATCTAAAAGAAACTGCCCGCCAACCTGCTACTGCCACCGACGTGCTAGATGGAGATGAGCGCTGCCGCCCCTGATCTGTCCCCCCGCCGACCCTAGGGCTACGAGCGCCACAACCGACACACCTAATGGGAATCTCCGTCCTCTATCTAATGGTAAGATTTATGTGGCGAATGTGTTTGTGTATGATTTTGGGGTTTTTTTTTTTTTTTTTTTTGCAAAATTTAGGTTTTTCTTTACCAATTTCTTAACTGATCTGTGATTATCGAAGAGAACATGCACTGTGGTTGTACTGTGTTTTGTAATTATGTGTATTGATTTGAAATGGGATGTCTTGATTTTGTGTCTTCATTACCGACTGTGTCTTTATTTTTTGAAATGGTCTGTGTCTTGATTTTGTGGCTGTTAATACTATTCTTTTGGGGGGGGGGGGGGGGGCTGTGCAGGTGTTTGTATTTTGATTTCAATGAAGATCTTGAGATGGGGGGAATTTTTTAAGACGGAGATGGAGATGAATGTTTGTGCAAATGTCTGGACAATCTGAAGATGATTAAGATGATTGTTTACTAATTTTGACATTTTATATGTTTGCACACTGATTTTGTATTTGTAAAGTTTAGCTTTGAATATGTAATTTTAGAATTGTTGGTGTATGTAATACAAAATTTACTTTTTGCACAAATTTTTTACACAATAACAAATACACAAGTAAGTATTAAATCTAAAATTTTAAAAAGTTGTACAAGAATTTTTCACAAGAATCTTGCACAGGCAATAAAAAAAAACACAAAATAAATATATCAAAGGGTGATTTATATATAGCCCCATTTTTTTGCACTAATTGCACAACCCCACTCCATTTTCCTCACATTACACAAAACCACACTTTGTAGGGCCATCAGTAGCTTAAAAAAAAAAGGTGGGTCATGTCTGTCTTTTTGCAGACATACATGCTCGATGTTGTAGATTTTCATTTTGTTTTTTTTATTAGTTTCAATTTTTCAGTTTTTTTTTTTAATTTCATTTCCCCCCAATTTTGTTATGGACTGGACTTTTAATTTTCGTGTCTTCTATTTATCGGGCCTTATTATCAGACCTTATTTTTTGGGTCCTTTTTATGTTCTTCAAATCCTACTTTTTTTTTGCTCTAATTTCGAGCTTCTAATTTTTAGGCTAATTTTCAATTTTGCATAACAACAAAAATAATTTTTCATACAATTTTTTTTACATAACATCATAAATAAGTTGAACAATAATGTTATTATTATTGCATTAAATTCATAAATTACATAATTATATTTTAAAATTACAGAATTGAAGAAAACAAAATGAAGGGCTAAAATTAAATTTTCAAGCCAACTTTCGATTTATTTATTTATTCTCATTACAAATCTAAAATTTATATGTGTGAAGTTCTAAAATTACATAATTATATTTTTAATGTAAGAAAGAAAAATTGAAGACCTTCATCTATCTTCCATTCTCCATTCTTCAATAAAAAAAACTACATATTGCAAAAATCTATTTGCATTATGAAAAAAATAAAAACTTGCATAATGCATTTTTTTTTTTTGCATAAACTGGTATTTTCGCCTCAAACATCATTTCTATTTGGACACCTGCAATCAACAAGCCAAAACATCAAAATCCACAATCAAAATTCATCATACAAAATCGGATGCATTAATCATTCCACAATCAAAATTTATCATACACAATCAAAATTTATCGCACAGAGAGAATCATTCCATCAAACTAGAATTAATTTAGAACCAGTTGCATTTAAACAAAATCACTCCAAGTCATTCCACAAATCCAAATAGGACCATTCCACAAAATCAATGCCCGCACACCTCATTTCTAATTATGCAATAAGCCTAATTTCACCAATCTCGTACCACAACAATTCCGAAACACCAAATTTCCAGCTATTCAGTCACAATTTACAACAACAATGACTACTAAGGAAGGAAAACACTAAACAATTAACAAAAGATCATTACCCCTAGTAACCTTAGAATGGAAAAACGGCATACCTGCATTCTTCATGAGAAGTTGAATCCCTCTCAAGCTGTGGATTGTCCTTAACGGGGCAGTCTATCACCACCTCAGTGGTTGGCGGTGGCGATTTGCAGTAGATGGCAATTTGAAGCTGGCGGTGGCAGTATCACTCGGTGGTGGCGAACGAATTTGCATTAGACGGTGAATAGATGTGGTGGAGGAGGGAGCGGTCGAAAACCCTAGATCCATCACGCACCATTCGTTGAATACCCTAGATCCCTCTCACGCCACTTGTGTAGCCTTCGGAAAATGAGTGGTGGCAGTGCCCCTTCACATCTGGTCATCGAATCCAGGCGTTAAAACACGCGGTGGTGCGGCGGGATGGCGCAGTTAGATCCGTCTGTGGGGGTGGTGCCGTTAGATCCATAAAAAAATTACAGCGGTGCGAGAATGGTATGTTAATGTTAGTGTTCTAGAGACAATTCTATTGTGAGGACATAATACTAAGATAATATTCAGTTTTATTTTAATATTATTATTTATTTAATATTAAATATATGCATTACACTTGTTTGAATATTATGTTTGGTTGTTTGCATTTATTCTTATTTGTGTTCCCTTGAGTCATTGTTGTCACTAAGAGTGTAAGAACTCAGATGACTTAACCATGATTCTCAAATAGCCCCGATCAAGGATCATCGAGAATGGGATATTGATGATGCAATTGGGATTGATGTGCAATCTGCATCATACTCTTAGAGAGTGTAGTAAGATCTCACTTACTATGAGATACTAGGTATCTCATGATAGATGCACATGTACCTTATAGGGTATTGGTATACCCATCCTTGAAACTGTTTGATGTAATTCAACTTTACGTGTCTACGTGTGTCTCGGTTAGTAGAAGCGATGTGATATTTCTTTGACTTGAGGTCAATACGCACGACATGTGTGGATTGATGAACTTTGATCATAACCGATGCTTGCACCCTTCCATGGGTAGATATGACTTGGATTGAGTTCATCACGAAAAGCATGTGCGTGGTAGTTGAGCCCAGAATAGGATTCATTCCTTAATGTGGATTTAAAGAGAATACTCGTCTTCTCATCATAATTAGATCTAAGTCATCGGCTGATGAACGTCAGCTTGGACTTTGTGATCAAGTGTGACATGAGTGATCAATTAGTGATTAGAGATAATATGATTAAGTTATTTAAATAGACACTTCATCATGTTCAAGACGTAATCGAGTATTTGCGAATGAAAGGACATTATCACAATAACCCACGTTTAGTTACAAGTAGTTGCACATTTTCTCGCAACATACCTCATATATTGAGAATACGATTTATTGTCTAAGGTTCAATTTAGACAGTTAGTTTGACTAATCGCTCGATATATGAGGCCTACGGTCACACAACAAGTAATTCACTTCGCATATTAAATTTGGTTGATTAAGTATTAAATTTGATTTAATATTTAATTTATGGAGAATTAAAAATAATTTGGAATGAATTATTATTACTATTTAATAGAAATAGAAATATTTAGTAATAGAAATCCCAAAATAATATATGAAATATTATTGTAGGATCTTATATAGATAGAGAAATCAAATCTACGAGATAATGAGATTTGATTTGCAAGATTAGTGAATATATTTCCTAATCTTGATAGTTTAAGATTTAAGCTGGGCTTTCTATATAAATATAAGACTGTAGGGATTCATTAATTTATGACTTCGATAAATTCATAATTTCTCCATAAAATCTCTAGTTGAATTTTCCTAGCAAATTCATCCCGGGATTCAACACTGGCAAATCTGTGCAGATCTGTGAATGTGAATTGCGTGGATACCGTAGTTGAGGATTCTATCTTTGAAGCACTGTAAGGATTTATATTGTTTATTCATCTTCTATATTTTATGTTATACAACCATGTATTCGATTCGTTGTTGGCGAATCTATAACTTCCACCGCGTGGAACATGATGTTCGTCCCATCAAATTTCAACATGGTAGTCGTGGGGGTGGCAGGCATGGTGGGATAAAGATCGGACGTCTCTCCGCCACCGTCCTCTCTCTACCACCTCGTCTCTCCATGAAGATGGGCATCGGATTTGTGGGGTGAGGGTGGGGGTGATTGCCGAATTTGTAGTGAGGGTAGAGGTGGCCGTCTTTCCACAAAGATCAGCGTCGGATTTGTGGGGTGGCTGGATGTGGTGGTGGCCGAATTTGTGGAGTGAGGGTGAGGAGTGGTTGCAGAATTGTAGAGAGAGAGAGAGAGGGAGAGAATGCCGTGAGAAATGAAAGACAAGGTGGATGGAGAGTGATGGGTCCCAATTTTGTGGTGTTTTGTAAGATGGAGAAAATAGGGTGGTAATTTGGTATTAAGGTTTAAAAGTGTGTGACTCTATGACATTATCTCTATATTAAATCTATTTTTAAATTTTTTATGTTGAAAAATGATTCATTTTAATAAAGAATGGAATTAAAATTGTAAAATATTAATTCTATAATTTGTTAAAGTAGAATTTAAAATTGCTTGTGCAAAACTTAAAATTTGCACGGAGGGTGGATAATAGGCAGCTGAAACAGTTGAAAAAGTAGGGGTGAGGGAGGGGAAGTGGGCGGGTGGATAATGGCTATCAACCGAAAAGGTTGAAAAAATGGATGAGGGTCCCACTTTTTTAACCTCAGTGTAGTTTTTAAAAAGTATGATGCCATATTGCAATAATGCTATATTTTTTTAACCAAAATGTTGCTACCCTTAAAATTAATATATAAGATTTGAACATATTATAGGTCAATTTGCACAGTAAAGTTGTTCATGATAATAGTTTCTTAAATTTGATATACTTAGGTCTCACATGAAAAAGATCAAAACTCATAAAAAAAATCATCAAAACTGATGGTGTGCGATAATGTGGGTAATTATTATATGTATTCAAGACGATTAATATAAAAATTGTTATAAATCCAGCAGATTTATTATTCCAAATCTATGAGATTTGATGTGGACATTACTAATGGACCAATAACCCAATGGGCTTCATATCTTAGACTAGGGTTTTACTCTTATAAATATACAATTGTACTCAGAATTGTAAATACTCATACACAAGAATATTAGTGAAACTCCTGACTTGGCTTGCCCCCAGACATAGTCGTTCCCGACGAACTGGGTGATCAAATCTTGTGTCTCCATTTATTACTCTCAATTTACAACATGTTATTAGTACGAGACTCTGCCCGAGACTAAACAGTATGCCCTAAAATGAATTCTCTACAAATCATATGAATTAATCCTCGTACCAAATTCTTTGATCCATGAATTTACATGTTTTATGTGCACTAGAATTATAGATTTGATTTTATTTCGTATATGCAATTTATTGAATCAATTTAGTTTTTGAATTAAATTAAAGAAAAAAAATAAAGGGGTTATGTGCGATCGGTCGCCGCCCGCCGCACGCCTGTAGCCGCCAAAGATGGGCGGATGCCACCCTCTCGCCGCCGCTCTCCGCCTCGCCACCGCGCAAGCTCCGGCTCAAAGCCGTCGAGCGTACAGCAGCTTGCTTTGGCGTGACGACCCCGGGCCTCTGCCACCCCGCCATAGGCTGCCGTCGCAAGCCGCGAAGGACGACGCCGCCTCCGCACGCCATCGTGCGCAATGTTGAGGCGGAGCGCTGCCTTCGCGCGGCCCGCGATGCAACCACGGGGATTGCCAGAAAAATCGGCCCCAATCGTGCCTGCAGGACGCGATAGGGGATGGGAGTCACGTCCTAGGGACGCGATCACCCACGGTAGTCGCGCCTGCAGGACGCAACTGGCCGCAATTTTTTCCCTTCTCGTGTTTTGGCTCCTGCCGTCTCCTGCGTGCACCGCACACACCTCCCTGCGTTCGTTGTCACATGCGGCGACGTCCCCCCAAAATTTTGTGGAACCCTAACCCACTTTTGGGCTCGTTTTTTGTGTCACAAAATACTAATTAATTTTAATCTAAAATCCTGAAAATATTTCGTTAAATTTTGTTAAATCTTTAGAATATTAAATTTAAATGTTTATTAATTCTGGAATTTTCTTTGAAATTATTTTCATGGATTAGTTCTCAAGAAATTATATATGAATTTTGTTTCATATGCATGTTTTGACGATTTAATTATCCCACATGCATGATTACCCCCGCACATAGTTTATTATTTATAGTCCGCATCTTATGCCCGGGTAAGCGGCACCCGGTACTTATCGGACCATAATTTATATTTTGGGTAGACGACGCCCAATTTTTGCTCCTATGTACTCTAGAATAATCAAATAAATCATTATTCCTCCGCTGTCAATTTATTTGGTTATGCCCCTTATCATGTCACTTTAATAATTGTAGTGAATTATGTCTGATATTACCAAAAGAGAATTTGCTGAACTAGCTCTCGATGATAGTAAATACTTGACATGGGCGTTAGATGTTGAGATACATCTAGCCTTAACAATTTTAGCGGTGCAATTATAGATGATCCAGAATCAACTGACGCCCAGAAGGCGAAAGCTCTGATTTTCTTTAGGCATCATCTCAATCAGGACCTGAAGAATGAATATCTCACTGAGAGAGACCCTGGAACGTTGTGGAAGTCCCTAAAGGACCGTTTCCAACAACAAAATGATATACTCCTCCCTCAGGCTCAATACGACTGGCTAAACCTCTGTTTCCAAGACTTTAAGTCCGTAATGGAGTACAATTCAGCCCTGCATCGTATTGTATCTCAGCTAAAGCTATGCTAGCAAGCTATAACTGAGGCCGAGTTGATCCAGAAGACTTTATCAACTTTTCACGCTAGCAACCTTGTACTCCAGCAGCAGTACATGGCTAAGAACTACACTGTACACTCTGAGTTAATTTCTGCACTTCTAGTGGCAGAAAAGTACAACCAACTCCTTATGCAAAATCATAATGCGAGAACGGTTGGCTCAAAAGTTGTGCCAGAAGCACACGTTATAGCTCAAGGTAGTACAAGTGGTCGCAAGCGTAAAAGAGGGGGAGGTAGTAAACGAACTCGCAGCAAAAGCCGAGGTCGTAGTAAGTCCGGGGGTCCAGGTACCCTGAGTGACAATAAAGCTCAGGCTCGTGGAAAGACTGCATCTAACACGAACCCCGCTACTAAAAAATCTGGCAATCAAAATAAGGTTGAGCACCCCTACTACAGATGCGGATGCAAAGGCCATTGGTCTCGCACGTGTCGAACTCCCAAACACTTGGTTGAGGCTTATCAAAAGCAGCAGAAGGATGATAAGGGGAAGGCTCCTAGAGTTGAATCTCACCATGCCAGCCAGCCTGAAGCAGACCCTGACCAAGACAACGTTGACCCTTTGGGCATCGAGCTCAAGGACTTTGGAGATGATGAGTGATTTGTGTATTTGATTATTTTAGTACTTTATTTTTTATAAGACAATTTTATGTTTTTGGATCCTTTCTTTCGGATATTTTATTTTATGGATGATATTGATATTATTATTTTTAGCTTTGATGTGTTTACCTTAGATCACTGTCCATTTTTATTTATTTTGGATATTGATGTTCTTAATCATGGCTCGTAAACATATCAGCTATTAGGTTTGAGTTTTTTCCTCTTGCATGATGGACACACATAGTGATTTATGTTTGGTAGATAGCGCAACCACACATACAATCTTAAAAGATAGGAAGTATTTCCATAACTTGATAGAACGTGAGGGGAGTATAACTACAATAGCCAATGATAGTACGTTGATAGTGGGCTCCAGAAGAGCTTCCATTGTCCTCTCCATGGGTACCGAACTTATAATCGATTATGCTTTATTATTTCCACAATCTAAACGTACCCTTCTCAGTTTTAGAGACATTAGGATAAATGGATATCATATTGAAACTGAAACTGAGAACAATAACGAATACCTTTTGATGACTATTACTCGAGGTAACCGTAAACAAGTTAAAGAAAAACTTCATTCCTTCTCCTCCGGGTTGTATTATTCCTACATCCGGCTGTCTAATCCCCATCTAGCTATGAGTATGAAATTTCATGACCCGAACTCCTTTAAATTATGGCATCAGCGGTTAGGTCATCCAGGACAAGCTATGATACGTTGGATTCTATCTAATTCAATTGGTCATAATATTACGAATAATAGAATCCCTCCTGTAGATGAATTTATTTGTGATGCATGTTCTAAGGGTAAGTTAATAGTGCGCCCGTCACGCACTAAGGTTGGACTAGAGTCTCCGGTTTTTCTTGAGCGAATTCAAGGAGATATTTACGGACCGATTCACCCAGCATCAGGACCATTTAGGTATTTCATGGTTCTTATTGATGCCTCCACTAGGTGGACATATGCTTGTTTGCTGTCTACCCGCAATCAAGCTCTTGAGAAGCTCATTGCGAAAACTATCGAGCTTAGAGCTCAATTCCCAGATTATCTAATTAAGTCGATTCGTATGGATAATGCTGTTGAGTTAAGCTCAAAGGCCTTTACAGATTACTGTATGGCCCTGGGAATTAAAGTGGAGTATTCGGTCCCCTACGTCCATACCCAAAATGGTCTTGCTAAGGCGCTAATAAAACGTATCAAACTTATCGCGAGACTATTACTTATGAACGCTAAACTACCCACTTCATGTTGGGGGCATGCAGTCCTACATGCATCACACTTAATACAAATCCATCCAACTGCATATAATGAGCATTCCCCCTACATTTAGTGCGTGGGAAAGAACCTAGCATTTCCCATCTGCGTATTTTCGGATGTGCGGTATGTTCCGATAACATTACCAAAGTGAACCTCTATGGGCCCACAAAGGAAACTCGGTATTTATGTAGGATTTGACTCTCCATGAATCGTGAAATACCATGAGCCTTTGTCTGGGGATCAATTGATGGCCCAGTTCGCTGATTGCACGTTCGATGAAGATCACTTCCCGGCATTAGGGGGAGATCAGAATTCAAAATTGAATGAATGTCGGGAGCTTACGTGGAACGTAAGTGATCTTCAGTATCTAGATCCACGTACTAGCCAATCTGAATCAGAAGTTCAGAAGATCATTAATTTGCAAAACTTAGCAAATAATTTGCCAGACGCGTTCACGGCCATAGAGGTGTAACTAAATCGCATATACCTGCAGTAAATGCTCCCCAAAGGGTTGAGGTCCCAAGCAAAACAAGTGCTCATGCCCCCACACGCCAGAAGCGTAAAGGACCCTCAAGAGATACTAGTGCACCTAAACGAAAAGCTAGCAAAACTGGTCAGTCGAATGTAAAATCTCCAGAAGAGGTTCGTCTTGATAACACAAAGTCTCTTAAAGACGAGCATCCTAGTAATGAAGCACATGCACAAAATATTCAATGCACTAGGACCATGGAACGACCAGACTCAAATACACTGGGAAATATGGAAGGTCTTGTTGATGTAAACGTCGAATTCTCTGTGAACTTCACAGATACGGGAGAAACATATAATAGAAATATTATTGTGAACTTCACATTTACAGCGTCAATTGCTCTTTCCATTATAAATTATCTAGATCCATAACCCAAAACTATCGCTGAGTGCCGAAAGCGCTCCTATTGGGTTAAGTGGAAATAAACAATTGATGCAGAGCTCGCATCGCTTAACAAAAGACAAGTATTTGGCTCTATCGTCGTACACCCATGCGCGCTATCCCTGTAGGATATAAATGGGTATTTGTATGGAAATAAAATGAGAACAATACTGTGGAGAGGTATAAAGCGAGATTTGTAGCTCAAGGATTTTCGCAGAGACTCGGAATTGATTTCGATCAAACCTATTCTCCCGTCATGGACTCAATAACATTCCGCTACTTGATATCTATGGCAGTTAAAATGAATCTCCAGATGAGATTAATGGACGTAGTAACCGCATACTTATACGGATCACTTGATGCCGATATTTATATAAAAATCCCTGATGGATTTGACATCCCCCAGATGAGGGATGGTGAAAATCGCAGTTTATATAGCATAAAAATGCAGAAGTCGTTGTATGGCCTAAAGCAATCGGGTCTCATGTGGTACAACCAACTTAGTGAATTCTTCCAGAAGAAGGAATACACATTCGATAAAGGTTTCCCATGCGTATTAAAGAAAAAAATGCAAAATGGTTTTGCATCATATCCATCTATGTTGATGACCTAAACATAATCGGAACATGCAAAGAGATTGAAGAAGCCAGTTCAATTTTGAAAGTCGAATTCGAAATGAAAGTCTTGGGTAAAACCAAGTACTGTCTCGGCCTACAGATCGAGCATCTCCCAGAAGGAATTCTTATACATCAGTCGACCTACGTGAAGAAGGTATTGGAAAGATTTCATATGGATAAATCTCATCCACTTAGCACCCCTATGGTTGTCCGATCCCTCGAAGTGGATAAGGACCCATTTAGACCAAGAGAAGATTCAGAAGAAATTATGGGACCAGAAGTTCCATATCTTAGTGCTGTTGGAGCATCGCTCTTTCTCGCAAATTGCACTCGGCCGAACATTGCATTTGCTGTCAATCTGCTTGCGAGATATAGCGCTTCTCCTACAAGGAGACATTGGAATGGTGTTAAGCATGTTCTACGGTACCTCCAAGGGTCTCAAGATCTTGGACTGTTTTACCGAAAGAATCAAGACAGAACCTTAGTAGGTTATGCAGATGATGGCTATTTATCTGATCCCTACAACGCCATATCCCAGACTGGTTACGTTTTTCTCTGTGGTGGAGATTGGTTAAACAAATCATGGTTACCACGTCTTCAAACCACTAAAAAATAATAGCTTTGTTTGAAGCCGCACGAGAATGTGTTTGGTTAAGGTCCTTGGTAAAACACATTGGTGACTCGTGTGGTATCGCCAAAGGCAATACACCTCCCACCATTATATTTGAAGACAACGCCGCCTGCATCGCACAAATGAGTAATGGGTACGTCAAGGGAAACCTGACGAAACATATTTCACCTAAGTTTTTCTACCCATACGAACTCCAGAAGAGTAACATGATTATCATTCAAAAGGTGCAATCTAGTGACAATCTAACAGATCTGTTCACTAAGTCCTTACCTACGTCTACTTTTGAAAAATACGTTCGTGGTATTGGGATGCAAAGGCTCAAAGTGTTGTTGTCTTCAGGGGGAACGGTAACCCCAAAATTAATCCTGAAGATTTGATCCGGAAGATCGATTACATTCCCCCCTAACTTAATATTTGGCCGATACCGAGCACGTGGAGTTTTTATGACATGTTATGTCGTAATATCCAAGGGGAAGTGTTATAAATCCAGCAAATTTATTATTCCAAATCTATGAGTTTGATGTGGACATTACTAATAGACCAATAACCCAATGAGCTTCATATCTAGACTAGGGTTTTACTCTTATAAATATACTATTGTACTCATAATTGTAAATACTCATACACAAGAATATTAGTGAAACTTCTGGCTTGACTCGCCCCCAAACGTAGTCGTTCCCGACGAATTGGGTGATCAAATCTTGTGTCTCCATTTATTACTCTCAATTTACAACAAAAATAAAGGGGTAAAAAAGTGCTCTTTTTTTTTTTAACTATACGCATTTTACGAGTTTAATAGATCGAGTTAGTAGGTTGAAAAAGAGTTTTTCCCTTTCAGTATGCAATAAAATAAAGTTTGAATCCATACAAAACTAGCTAAAACACAAAAAAATTGTATAAAACCATCTAACAAAATGCGTCTAATGACCAAAACAATTTTTCTTTTCTTTTTTACTATTTCCCAATTCAAAAATAAACTTGTGCATTTTAATTTCATTAAAAAGTTATTTTCTATACTATTTTGGAGATTCAACTCAATATGATCCAATATGAAAGAAAATGTTTTTTGTGTACACTCAAGTGCATAATATGCATAGTATGTATTTGGATTTTGTGTTCAATTTTAAATTTTTAAAGCTCAGTTTATTTAGTAAGCTTTGAAAAATTAAAATTAATTTGAAATTAAAGTGAGCATTATCAATATTCCATTTATATATGTCAAGTTGCACCAAAAGACCCTGAATAACCATTTTGTATGTTATCAATATTCCATATATATATGTCCAGTTGCACCAATTGAAGTATAATTAAAGCCAGTGACAAAATGTGTCACCTTTAGAATTTGGATGCCCATATCATTTTCCTATGGTCCATCTCTTCACTAAGCACCACTGCTTTTGGCCTATCCACAGATATTGCACAAGTATACACGTCATCCAATTTCGTAATAAAACTTTTCTCTTCTGATCGAAATATTCAAATTTATGTTCTATTAGTTCATTAATTAAATAAAAAATAAAGTTGATATAGGTATTTATCATTATGAATATTCAGAAATTAATCGAGCAGGCCACTATCATATATATAAATTTACTAGCGCGTTGCTCGCAAATTTCGCGAACCGGAAAAAATTTGTTATCATTATTTTAAATTATAAGTTTTTAAAAATATTTTGTAATTTCGATATAATATTAAAATTATAATTATAATTCAACGAACATTAAAAAATACTAAACATAAATAAATAGAAAATTTGAAAAATATTACTACCTTCATCTCATACTTATTTGCTACTTTACAGTTTGCAAATTTTAAGAAAATAATTATTTATTAATGGGGCAGTAACATATACACACACTTTATACCCCCTAATAACAATTCTCTACACAAATTTCCCCACATAACAAAAACCTATAAAATGTGGGCCATCCCCACTTCACACTTACAACCTTTTGACAGTCTTTTGTTCAAAACCTGTGCACAATTTCCAAGATTGTCCTTTCAACTATATTTTAAAAATACCCCCAATTTTTTTATTTTAGGCTTTCTTTTTTGCCATTAATTTTTTGGGCCCTTTTGTATATCATACATGTTCCATTATTTTTACGGTCCTAATTTTGAACTACTAATTTCTGGGCCAACTTTTAATTTTGCATAAGCAACAATTTTTTTTTTTTTCACAACTAATTTGTTATTTCCAGCCAAAGTTCTCCCCAAGTTAATTTTGCATAATTGCGTCCGAAGTTTGAATAAGCAGTTGCATAAGCACATTAATATTTTGAATAAACACATTAATATTTTGAATAAACACATTAATATTTTGCATAAGCACATTAATATTTTGAATAAGTGCATTACATATCTAAACATCTAATATTATATATATGCATAAAAAAAGGTGCTCATCTCATAATCAAGGGAAGGATGAACAAGAGTTGCATTCATTATCTTGGCAACAGAAGCTGTACTATCACCACATAGAATGAAAAATTAGTACCTCTTATACTATCTAAACATAAATCACACTTTAATTAGTATCGATAATCAACCACCATACCTTCATCCACAACCTCCACGACGCGCTGCAATTAGGCACTCCGACCACCACAACCTCCTCAAATTCACGAAACTCTAATTCGGTGGCACCTTCTTGAAACCCGGCGGCATATCTTATTTTTTTCAAAGAGAGTGGTTGATTTTGGAGAGAGATGGAGAACGGAGTCATGATTCCGGCGATCATGGAGTTGCTTCTGTGCACGGAGTTACAGTCGCACTTGAGCTTCGACCACCCCAACGTCTTTTCCGGTCGCCGCCGCCTTTAATACGCCGTTGAAGCCCTAGATCGGTCTAGAAAATTTATCGTAGATCTTCTTTCGACACTTTCAAGATCAGAGGGCTCCTCGATCTCCTCTCTTCGCCGACCTCATTCTCCCATCGTGGATCTAGCGATGTATCGACGGGTCTCCTCGATCTTCTATCTCCGCCGACCTCGTTCTCCCATCGCGATGTGTCGATGGGGCTCCTCGTTCTCCAGCGGTAGAATTTCCATGTAGAGACTAGCACCACTTTATCTCGCGGTGGTGGCCGATAGTGGTGGGGAAGAGAGGCTCCCTACCTCAATTTCTAGAGAGAGAGTGAGAGAGGCGGTGATGTGAGGATGATTTTCTTTTTGGGGAGTGTAAGCAAATTAATTTTGCACCCAATTAAATGATGACACGTGTAAAAATAAATATTAATATCAAAATAAATTTATTATTTTATTTTGGGGATTTAAATAAATTAATTCTCAAAATAAATAATTAAATTTATTGATATTTAATATACACGTACAAACTTGCCAAAAATACGAGTCTGCAGTAATTAATGTGGTTGACTTAGTGCCCAAGAAAAAATCAAATCATATCTTGCATGAAGAAGGAAAGAAATTAATGAGAATCAACTAAATCTGGAAATTGGCCTATAAAAGTCCATCAAATCGGCATCGGCCAATCATAAAGCGCCACGTGGCACCATGAAGGAGGAAAGTTTTCATCTCCTCACCCTATAAATAGGGTCCTTCATTCATTCATTTTACACACACCCAGACAGACAGAAGCAGAAGGAGCTCAGAAGTTCAAGAGCTTTTGAAGATTCAAAGACGTTCTTCGCGACTTCAAGGCGTTCTTCGCGCAAGTCTACGACAAACAACCTCCGATCCGAGATAAAGGTCCAAGCACCCCTCCGATCTGGCGTTTCTCCTTGAAGATTCAAAGGTGTTCTTCGCGGCTTCAAGGCATTCTTCGCGCAAGTCCACCATAAACAGCCTCCGATCCGAGATCAAGGTCTAGCACCCCTCCGATCCGGTGTTTCTCCTTGAAGATTCAAAGGCGTTCTTCGCAACTTCAAGGCGTTCTTCGCGCAAGTCTACCATAAACAGCCTCCGATCCGAGATCAAGATCCAGCACCCCTCCGATCCGGCATCTCTCCTCGAAGATTCAAAGGACGTCCTTCACCAAATTCAAAGGTGTTCATCCCGCCTTCAAAGGCGTTCATCCCGCCTTCGAAGACGTTCATCCTCCAAATCCCAAAAATAACGTTTAATCCAAAATAAGGCGTTTCGCCCTTGGATTAACGTTATAAATTCAAAGATCAATCTCAAACGAAGATCATGGCGAGGATTTCTCCTGAAGAACATCCAAGTCAAGGTCAACATTGAAGAGAAGAATCAGAGGACCAAATTCGGAGTTAGTCAACCCGCACACAAGTTTCTCATTACAAATTTGGCACGCCCGATGGGACTAACTCTACCTCTCATCTCTTCTCTCCTCAAGCAAGTTTAGGATCGTCAGAATGACTCCTCCACGCAAGATTATTTTTCTAAGGACCAAACCCCCAACGGCTCCTAACACCAATATTATCACAAGAAGCATGTCGAAGAAGTCATCGACACACACCTCTTCAGAAGGAAGCCCCTCATCCGGGATAGTTATGAACAAGCCTCCCAACATCGACGAAGATGAGAAAGTCAACTCTGCATGCTCTACCCCGCGCTCATCATCGGGCTCATCTTCAGACTCAAGCGTAGCGCCAGCCATGATGGCGGATGCCTCAACCATTGATGAAAAGCTTGACAGCCTCATCAAGGCCGTAGCGGGGCTTACAGATCATGTCAAGAATCAAGACATCCAGATCGCTAGTCTGATGAATAGGGTAGATGGCAGCGATGCAAGCCACATCAAAGGAAAGCAAGTTGAGGAGCACGACGAGGAAACTTCAACTCAACGTCAAGTTGGTGAAACTGGGCTAACTGCCAAAAAGCTGCAGATCTTATCAGATGGAGGGATCCAAGTCGACCAGCTCAAGGAACTCATTCTAGAGATGGTGAAATGGAAGTTTGATGACACCTCCAAATCAACCTTCAGCTACATCAAACCTTACACGAAGAGGATTGATAGCTTGAGAATGCCAACCGGCTACCAACCTCCAAAATTCCAATAATTTGACGGCAAAGGGAACCCAAAGCAACATGTAGCTCACTTTGTCGAAACTTGTAATAATGTCGGAACCTACGGAGATCATCTGGTAAAGCAATTCGTCCGATCCTTGAAAGGAAATGCGTTCGACTGGTACATCGACTTGGAGGCTAACTCCATCGACATTTGGGATCAAATGGAGTATGAGTTCCTAAATCGGTTGTATAGCACAAGGAGGACAGTTAGCATGATCGAGCTAACCAACACTCACCAAAAGAAAGATGAGCTCGTTATCGATTATATAAATCGATGGAGAAACTTGAGCCTAAATTGCAAGGATCGACTGTCTGAGACTTCGGCAATCGAGATGTGCATCCAAGGAATGCAGTGGGGTCTCCGATACATTCTTCAGGGAATTCAACCAAAGACTTTCGAAGAGCTAGCTACAAGAGCTCATGACATGGAGTTAAGTATGACCGTAAGTGGAGTTGAAGAACCACCAAGTCAAAATCATCACGACATGATATATGTTAAGCCTTCAAGTAAGGAATACATAACGGATCTTCCTCGTGATAGGGGACAAAGCGGGTTGACTCTGAAAGAGCTAAAACAAAAACAATATCATTTCTTAGACTCTGACGTCTCAGGGATATTCGATGACTTGATGGATGCGAAACTCATTGAGTTACCTAAGATGAAACGGCCGGAAGAAGCTGGACGCATTGACGACCCAAAATATTGCAAGTACCACCTCTTAGTAGGCTACTAAATTGAAGATTGTTTTATCTTCAAGGAAAAAGTCATGCAATTAGGTCGAGCAAGGAGATATAGTACTTGAAGAGACTTTCTGAAGTTCTCCAAAGTCAAATAAATGCTCCTTGACAAGAGCATAAACTGTCTGTAAAGCTCCTTGATATGAGCGAAAACTATCTCAAAGCCAAATCAAATTCTCCTTGATAAGAGATAAAACTGTATAAAGCTCTCAAGCCGGAGATCACATTGAAGTCTCTCCAAAATCCAAATTAAATGAAGCTCCTTGATACGAGCGAAAACTATCTCAAAGCCAAATCAAGTTTCCTTGGCGAAAGACAAAACTGTCTGAAGCTCAAAAGCTAAAGATCAAACTGAAGTCTCCCCAAGTCAAATGAAATCTCCTTGATAAGAGACTAAACTGTCTGCAAAGTTGTAGTGCTCCTTGGTACGAGCGAAAACTATCAAACAAATCCAAATGAAATTATGACACTCCTTGATACGAGTATAAACTATCAAACAAATTCAAATCAAATCTTCTTGACGCACGAGCTTAAACTGTATGTCACTCCTAGCCTACACGAGTATAAACTGTTTATGACACCCCCAAATTAAATCAAATTTCTCTTGAACTACGTTATGACTTGATCCTCTTTAAAGAGGTACGTAGACAGCTTAAAAAAATTCTAAGTTCAGTCATGATTCAATCATCTTGTTTAAGTTCACATACTTAACAGATGAATCTTATTACTAATCATAGAGATTGATTACATAAAGCGGTGAATTCAAAAGTGATGGGGGCAAATATATTAAATAATTTAATTGGACATGAGATTCTATTTCTTAAAGTCCAAAATTATTTAAATAAATTTTGTGAGTTCACTCATAAAATAAAGTCAAAATTCTCAGCCCAATTATTTCACTCATATTCCATGGTATAATACATAGGGCCAATTTAATTAAAGAGTATAAGACTGAAAGCCCAAAACATTTCTACTTGTTAAGAAGGGAGGCCCAAATTCCACTCATCAAATCCTGAAGACCGACGATCCTACTGCCTTCTCCCCAAATACAAGCAGAATTCCAAATTAATTTCGCATCGAAGCTCCAGCCGCCACAGCGCCATCTTCAATGTCGGCCGCCGCAGACCAAATGCCGCCGTGCGTGTTGCCTTGCCCAGAATCACCGCCACGCCTGAAGCCACCGATGCCCACACCTTCGCCAGCATCGCCCCATTACTCGGAGTCTCGTTGCCACCTGAAGCTGCTGCACGCCACGCCTCTACCGCCGTTTGAAATCGTGCCATGCCAACGTCTCACAGCCGGGAATTCCGCCACCATCGTGCCTCAAATTCAGGAGCGACGACGCCAAATCACCACCGTCAAAGTCGAGCCCAAACCGTCGACGCCTGAAGCCACTGCACGCCCACCGATCTATCGCCACCCAGCGCCGCCTGGAGGCCGCCGCCCGCAATATGCTAGTGATAGAATTTCACACCCGCCACCAGCTCGATAAAATGCCTACAAGAAGTGAAGCTTGATTCTCACCCAAAATTCTGTCCAACTCGGATGCCGCCAGTGTTGTGCCCCTACTCAGTTTGATGAGTGCCGCACCCACCTGAATTCGCTGCTCGAAATCACAGTGGTCGGAACTTCGCTGTCGCTGCACCAGAAGTCCCGTGGGTCTTACAGCGCCAGAAATTGCCTCCGCTCATGAGCCCTGCCACCGTGTCCCTTTGCCGCTGCACTCGAGAAAATCCATCAGCACAGTGCAAACAAATTGTTCGATGAAATGCCTCAGTGAAGTTAGCCTGCCTTCTCCCACAAATTCAGCCCCAAGATGTCGTAGAAAGCTTCCGGTCTGCCTTTGCTTGTCTGTGTTGCCGCCTGGGCCTCGTGCTATGTTGCTATTGTCCTGAATGTGTACATCTCACGGTTGAAAGCAGCTCTGTTGAGCATCAGTCGCGTTTGTCACCTAAAGTCTGAAGCTACTATCTCAAGCTCCGCCTCTCCGATGCTGCGCATCCAGCATCCAGCAGCCCGCAAACGTAGTCGTAGTGGAATATGCCCCGTTGCTCTTCTGGCCAAATGCTATGCTGTTCTGCCATCTTTGTTGCATCCTCGCAGGCCACCGCTTCCCATCTATTGATGCTCCAATGCACGACTCCAGCGCATAAATTCAAATGGTTGAGCCTCCAGTTGTTGTAGCTCGTGTCGCTATTGAGTGCTCTGTTGAAGAATCTGCATCTGGCCTCCCTCTCTATTGCTCTTTTACACCCCGGTTTGAAGCTATCGTTCTGGAATTCTCGACGGTTGATCCTTCCGCTGCCTCTCGACTGTTGTGAAATCCACATCGCCGCCCCGCTTTGCTGTTGGTGACGTCTGCATGCCTTCCAGGTCTGCAACATGGCTCCATCTTGTACTACTGCTCGGTCATGCCATCGCTGCCAAGGTTGAACGCCGCATTGCCGCCACTCCGTTGCAGCTGCAAGCCATCCCCGCTGCTCGTGCCTCCAAAGGTAGTTGTAGTGGTAACTCTTGGCCTTCTTGTTCCAATTGCTCGCTGTAAGCACATATGAGAGGCCCTTTTATAGGAGTGATTCTGGTGTGGGAAAGGAAACTAAATCCCGGTTTAGTTTTCTCGATTAAGCACGATTTTAGAAATTAATTGATCGTACAAATTTCTTGCGAATTAAGTTCCGAAATCTTCCTATAAAAAAAAAAGAGAGATCAACCCCTACCACAAAAAGATGCTAACCTTGAAAGGCAAGAGAAATCCTCAATGAAAATAATTTCCTTGTTAATGGAGTCTGAAAAGACAGATACACGCGATATTCTGTTGAAGAATAACATTACACTTGTTGGGCCTGCGAAAAAATTATTAAAGCTGTCGAAACCTTGGCTTAGATGCTAAAACATTTTCGTCCTCTAACTTTTGACTTTATTTTTTAGTCCGACAACTTTAAAAAAATTAACATTTTCGTCCTAAAACATAAGTTATCGGACTAAAATGTTAATTTTAGGACTAAAAAATATCGGTTTTAGGACGAAAATGTTAATTTTTTAAAAGTTATCGGACTAAAAAATAAAGTCAAAAGTTAGAGGACGAAAAACAAAATTGACCAAACTTAAAGGACAAAAAAACCTATTTTCCCAATTATTAAAGCTGTCGAAACCTTGGCTCAGATGCTAAAAAGGGAACGACATGGGCTGTGACTTGGGTCATTTAAATACAGGCTTTACTGGGAAAATCTTTGATTAATAAATTATGCCTACCATGATCAAATTCAAAAAGAAGTCGCTGACCCTTGTGCCAATTTGAGAAAGGGAAAATGTCTAAACTTTTCTTTTGACCAAATAAAAATGACTAACTTCAAGTCAATTAATGTGGCGCAATCTCTCAAGTCCAAAGTCAAACGAGAAATTGAAATTTCGTGCTCCATTCACTCCAAGTTACAAATGACCGTGAACAAAGCACGAGGGGGCATTTGTAAGCAAATTAATTTTGCACCCAATTAAATGATGACACGTGTACAAATAAATATTAATATCAAAATAAATTTATTATTTTATTTTGGGGATTTAAATAAATAAATTCTCAAATTAAATAATTAAATTTATTGATATTTAATATACACGTACAAACTTGCCAAAAATACGAGTCTGCAGTAATTAATGTGGTTGACTTAGTGCCCAAGAAAAAATCAAATCATATCTTGCATGAAGAAGGAAAGAAATTAATGAGAATCAACTAAATCTGGAAATTGGCCTATAAAAACCCATCAAATCGGCATCAGCCAATCATAAAGTGCCACGTGGCACCATGAAGGAGGAAAGTTTTCATCTCCTCACCCTATAAATAGGGTCCTTCATTCATTCATTTTACACACACCCAGACAGACAGAAGCAGAAGGAGCTCAGAAGTTCAAGAGCTTTTGAAGATTCAAAGGCGTTCTTCGCGGCTTCAAGGCGTTCTTTGCGCAAGTCTACGACAAACAGCCTCCGATCCTAGATAAAGGTCCAAGCACCCCTCCGATCCGGCGTTTCTCCTTGAACATTCAAAGGCGTTCTTCGCGGCTTCAAGGCATTCTTCGCGCAAGTCCACCATAAACAACCTCCGATCCGAGATCAAGGTCTAGCACCCCTCAGATCCGGCGTTTCTCCTTGAAGATTCAAAGGCGTTCTTCGCAACTTCAAGGCGTTCTTCGCGCAAGTCTACCATAAACAGCCTCCGATCCGAGATCAAGGTCCAGCACCCCTCCGATCCGGCGTCTCTCCTCGAAGATTCAAAGGATGTCCTTCACCAAATTCAAAGGTGTTCATCCTTCTTCAAAGACGTTCATCCCGCCTTCGAAGGCGTTCATCCTCCAAATCTAAAAAATAACGTTTAATCCAAAATAAGGCGTTTCGCCCTTGGATTAACGTTATAAATTCAAAGATCAATCTCAAACGAAGATCAAGGTGAGGATTTCTCCCGAAGAACATCCAAAGTCAAGGTCAACATTGAAGAGAAGAATCAAAGGACCAAATTCGGAGTTAGTCAACCCGCACACAAGTTTCTCGTTACAGGGAGAATAAAGAAGAGGCAGAGGCGGTGAGTGAGAAATGGAGAGAGGGGGTACCGTGGGACCCACACCTGAAACACAAATTATAGATATTTGTTATAAAGTGTGTGATTTTGTGATGTAGGGAAATTGATAGGGATTTATGTATTTAGGGCTTGAAAAGTGGGGGTAAATGCAATTATTCCTTTATTAATATTCATAGTAATAAAGTAATAAAGTAATAAAGTGATAAAATAGATGTTTTTGGTTAGGAGTGTATGGAGAATGTAATATTAAAATGCATTGTTGTTTTTTTTTTGCAAAAAATGGATGTAACAAACAAGTATGAAACGAACCTTTTTGATGTAGCAAACAAGTATGGGACGGAGGGAGTAACTAATTTACACATTCAATCTCAAATTAGTATAATATAGTATTGCTTAAAATTACATTTGTTGTATAGTTGCATTTCCAGTTTTTCCCCATGGTATGAAGATACAATAACAACTGAACGCAAAAATTTAACTCTAAAAATAGAATCACTCATTTCAGATCTAAAGGTAACATTTGACAAAAAAAAAAATATAATTAAAATAAAATATTGTGTAGATGTTTGTATGGGAACAATTGATTAATGTATTGATATTTATAATACATAATTCAATAATAAGAATTTACATTAAAGCGTTAATCTTAGTTTGTTTGTTTTTATATAAAATAATCAATTGCCCTCATAGATGTTCCACATATATAGATATTTTGCACAAAAAAAAAAGAGTTAAAAAATTTGAAGTTATTAACCAAAATCGAAATCCTACTCTATAAAATAATATTTATATTTTACGGTTTCAAATTTTATTTTGCAGGTAGAATTTTATATATAAAAAAATTGTTTATAATCTATTATTGATGGTAAGATATTATATTTAGTGGCAATATTTTTTGGGAATCATATGTTATTTCAGTGACAATATCTTTTTCGAAATATTTCAATTCTCTCCTACATATTTCACACCTATCAATATTTTACAAAATTAAATTCTAAAAATAAGAAAAGAAACCGTTCAATCGTAAAAAAAGATCTTCATGTATTAATTTAATGTTTAAAATAATATTTTATATTATACGCGTATATTTTATTTCCATTGATTAAAATATATTCAGATTTATTGTATTTTAGAGAAAATACCTTTAAAGTTATAATCTTATATTGTTAATGTCCTTTTTTTTTTTTGGCCAGCACTACTCCCTCCGTCCCAGTTTTGTTTTCCCGTTTGACTGTGCACGGAGTTTAATGCAAGAGTTGAATTTTAGTATTAAAATGAATAAAGTAGTATTGAAAATGATGAATGGTGAATAAAGTAGTATTTAAATGAATAAAGTAGTATTGAGAATGATGAATGGTGAATAAAATATTATTTAAATGAATAAAGTAGTTTCTATTTTAGGGATGAGAAAATGAAATTGAGACGTACCTTTATGGCAAATGGGAAATAAAACTGGGACGGAGGGAGTATAATTTTTTAACCATGAAAATTTTATTCCACATATTTAAAAAATAAAATCAAATATATATATATATATATATATATACATTAATTATATAGCATATACAATATTATTTTAATATTTGTATGTTAAAACAATATAAAAGAAAATTGAAATTCTAGTCTAGAAAAGAATATATCTACTTTACAATTTAATATTCTAGTTTGGTGGCGTAATTTTAACAAAAAATAAACTTATTATTACAATCTATTATTGAAGGCAAAATGTTATATTTGGTGGCAAGATTTTTTGGGTATCACACACTATTTCGATGACACTATCTTTTCTAAAATATTTCAGTTCCCTATCACAAATTTCACATCTATCAATATTTTGCAAAAATAACTTTAAAAAAATATCTAAGAAGAGAAATTGTTCAACCGTGAAAAAAGATATACTTGCATTAATATAATGTTTAACATAATATTCCATATTTTATGTAAAAAAATTTTTATTGAAGGCAAGATGTTATATTTAATGGCAATATTTTTTAGTATCATACACTATTTTAGTGACTATATCTTTTCTGAAATATTTCAATTATCTCCTACAAAAATTTCACATCTATCAATTATTTGCAAAAATAACTTCCAAATTGTCTAAGATACTACAAAAAAGACGGAGTTTAGCGACGGCCAAATATCCGTCGCAAATTTCGTGAATTTGCGATGGATTTTGGTAAGCCGTTGGAAAAAATGACACTTTGCGACGACTTAGGAAGACCGTCGAAAAAGTTAGTGTTTTGAGACGGAAAAGTCTGTCGCAACAACTAGGGCCACCGCCTTCGTCTTAAACCGGCTACATTTGCGATGGATAGGTCGTCGCAAATTTCAACTTTGAGTTTGCGACGGTCCATTCCGTTGTAAAATATACCCGTTTAAAAGTGTCCGTTCGGGAAGGGACTCATTTGACTGATTTGCGACGGAATAGACCGTCGCAATTTTTAACTTTGTATTTGCGATGGACCAAAGCCATCGCAAATCTTACATTTATATTCGCGACCTTTCGGGAAACGGTCCATTGACTGATTTGCGACGGAATGTCTGTCGCAAATCCGACCCAATTTTACGCGTCTTTTTGGGAAACAGTGCATTGACTGATTTGCAACCGAAAAGCCATCGCAAATCAGTAAAAACGACGTTGTTTTGGCTTTGATAGGCATAATTTGCGACGGATAGGCGTCTGTCGCAAATTTTTTTCCACTTATAAATACTCTCCTCGCGAAGCAGACGGAGAATGCGAGAAAAAAGAATAAGAGGAGGAAAACGAAAGGAAAAGGAAGGAGAAGTCGGGTTTAGTTGATTGTAGAGCCAATCCGTCCCCACCGAGTTCTCGTTTCGACATTTTCTACAAATAAACCGTAAGTTTTCTTCATTTTTACCGTTTAAAATTTAATTTTAAAGCATGTTTAGAGAATTGATTTTAGTTGAATTGTTTGAATTATATTAGTAATGAATTGATTTTAGTTGAATTAGTTGATCGAATTTTAATTTAAAACATGTTTAATTTTTGTTAAGTTTAAAATTGAATTAGTTGAATTGTTTGAATTATATTAGAAATGAATTGATTTTAGTTGAATTAGTTGATCAAATTTTAATTTAATTTTAGACCATGTTTAATTTTTGTTAACTTTAGAATTGAATTAGTTGAATTGTTTGAATTATATTATAAATGAATTGATTTTAGTTGAATTAGTTGATCGAATTTAATTAGTTGATCAAATTTTAATTTAATTTTAAAGCATGTTTAGAATTTCTTAAGCTTAGAATTGAATTAATTGAATTGTTTGAATTATATTAGAAATGAATTGATTTTAGTTGAATTAGCTTAGTTGATCGAATTTTAATTTAATTTTAAAGCATGTTTAGAAATAGTTGAATTAGTTGATCGAATTTAGTTGATCGAATTTTAATTTAAAGCATGTTTAACTTTTGTTAAGTTTAGAATTGAATTAGTTGAATTATATTAGAAATGAATTGATTTTAGTTGAATTAGTTGATCGAATTTAATTTAATTTTAAAGCATGTTTAATTTTTATTAAGTTTAGAATTGAATTAGTTGAATTGTTTGAATTATATTAGAAATGAATTAATTTTAGTTGAATTAGTTGATCGGATTTAATTAGTTGATCGAATTTTAATTTAATTTTAAAGCATGTTTAGAATTTCTTAAGCTTAGAATTGAATTAGTTGAATTGTTTGAATTATATTATAAATGAATTAATTTTAGTTGAATTAGCTTAGTTGATCGAATTTAGTTGATCGGATTTTAATTTAAAGCATGTTTAATTTCATTGATTTTAATTTAATATTTCGAATTTTGTTATAGATGAGCGGACAAGGCAGTGACAGTGTCAGTCAGCAGCCTCCGAGGGATGAGGAGGCGAGTCGAGGAGGGCGAGGAGGGAGGAGACGACGGGCCTCACTGAGACCCGTGGTTCCACCTATTTTCAGACCGAGGTCTCAATCAGAGATGTAACGCCCCGAATCCAAAATACATAATTATCTCAGATTCGAGGTATTACTTGTGACTAAAATCCGAACTGTAAAATTTTTGATATAAAAATGGATAATAAAATCAGAGATGAGTTTTATGCAGCGGAAGAAATGAGTAGAATAATTTTTATAAGTATCTCATGCATGTATATCTATGAATATAAAGTTTAGTATTAACAGTAACATTTTATTTAAGTGGGGAACTCCGTGTCGTCTCTATTACTGTCCTTTCTCCACGAAATCATAATCTGCAAGGGTTGTAAAAAAAGGGGGGCGTGAGATTTGAATTCTCACGTATAGGTGATTTGCAACGTCATGGGATTGGTAAATCCGAAGTATATTAAAATTGTACTCATTGAGAAAATATATAATTTATTTAAGCAGTTGATATATAAATATGAATAACATATATTACAAAAGTAACAAGTCCACGTAATAATTAATTGGGCATGACAGGTTCCACATTCACATAATTGATATATCACAAGTTTATTCACAGTAAGCGGCAAAGCCCAAAGTCATTTTTCAAGTAACGGTCGAATCTGCCAAAATCATTTCCAACACATTGTGAATCTCCCCCAAACCATTTCTCACCATCAATTCATCCATCCATGTGACCATGAATCTGATTTATTATTATCACTCATGGTCACCACAAATAATATCAGCGACCATGAATCTGACCTATTATCACTCATGGCCGTACGTGTCAATTCACAAACAAAACTGTTGCACATCAAATAAATGATTACTCGCTTTCCTCTTTCCCATAAAACTGTCATTTCAAGTTGTGGGGAGAATTCACATAATTCACATAATTCACACTTAAATTGGTTCATGCTCAAATAATTCCCTTAATCATGCAGTCGTGATTAATTAGAATAAAAACAATAGACATTTTGCATCATATATAAATATATCACGTAATTCGAATATTTATATTATAGGGATACATTTATGTTGGATTAGTTGTTTTTTATTTGATTTAATCGAGTTCAGGAAATACCGGCACGACGTTAGTATTAGCAGATCAATCAACGGATCATCACCCACCTGTTTGCTCCGGGTCCCGAGAATGATGTATAAATAGATGGTTGAATCCCTCGTGCGTATTCCGATTGGCACAGAGTCCTAGTACGAAATCATTTGATTAAAAGTTGGCCCTTGAATTATTGAAAAGGCCTAGAAGTACGTGTTACGAAACGAAGAAGTTGTTGTCTTGAAAATTTGCTGAAAAGACCTACTTAAAAACACACACTATTTTGGTAAATACACCACTCCTAAAAAGTTGGTGTATTGAAGGAGTGTATTTACTAATTTCCTTGTTGTATAACTAATTCGACTCTTATAAAACAATTTATTTGATTTCCTTTGTTCTTTTATAAAATCTTTTATAATTTTAAAAGTATATTCATATAATTCTTTTCTTGAAAGACTTAAAAGTCTAAGTAATTTATTTAAAAAAATAATACTAATATAATATAGGTCCCAAATTACTATTTTTCTTGAAAATAATTAAAAGAATAAGAAAGTTATATATATAATATTAATATAATTAAAAACTCAATTTAATATTTTCTTTCTAAAATTTATATTTTATTTTAAAAGAACTTTGAGTATAAATTATATTTTATAAATAAAAATCCATTTATTAATACTTATTTTGTTTAAAGAACTTTATATAATAAATACTGAAAATAATATAATATATACTTTTCTTTATTGTTAGTAATACTTGAATTAAAGAAGTTTTCATAACAAATAATAGAATAAATATTTTCTATATTACTAGTATTATTAACTAAGTTGACTTGTGTTATTTTCAAAACAAAAGAGTAGTAATATTTTCTAAAAGTCATTTTCCATTTGTTTCAAACATTTGAACAGTAGATGACGAGTTTCCCTCTGTCTACGAATTTAAAACAAAAGTGTTTAATCGATTTAAAGTCATCATTCAACAGAAACTAACAATACTAATTTTAAAATATTGTCCAACTATAACAATGATACAAAACTGTTATAGGAATGATACTAAACAACTAAAAGACTAGTACTAGTCCACTAAAGTCCAAATACTCCTACAATTTGCAGCATCAATACTCAGGGAAAAATCAATGGGTACAACCCAAAACAAGAACAGAAATAAAATCGACAGAAGAAGGAAAAAATAGAAAATCAAAGTTCAAAGCATCTCCTCTAATTCTTGTTATACGGCTCTGGATAGTCCCGACAAAAATCCAGAATTACGAAAGGAAGAAAACGAAGGTAGAAACCTTACGTTCTCCGGGTTCGAGGCGGTAAACGGGCGGTCTAACGGCGTCGTTTGATGATTCGGTCCGCTAATTTCGGCAGCATAACGGCGTGATTCTGGATTTTCCGAAAACAAAACAAGCAGCTAATCAATACTACGATATCTCAATTAAAACGAAGGAATAAATTTGTGAGTTTAATCATTTGGGGAAAAATAAATTGGGATACTGAAATTCGAAAGGGATTGAACAAAGAGGAAACAAACTCACTCAAAAGGGGAAAAAGGGACGATGAAGGCGATCGGCTGGAGGCGTTGCAGCGCGGCGGCGCTCTGGCGCTGGGGCGGTGACGCGGCGGCGTCTGGTCGGAGGAAGAGGCGAGGCAGCGGCGTTGCTCCACGGCGGGCGGTGCTGCGCGACAGCGCAGGAGGCGGGACGGCGGACGGACGCCGGGAAAAGGAAGAGGGCGACGGAGCATTTGGCTTCGTGAAGAGAGCAAGAGCGGCGTGGTGGTGGCGTTTTGAGGCGGCGGCGAGCGGAGGGAGGCGGCGCTCATCGAATCAGGGAAGAGGGACGACGGCGGTGCTTGGCACGGCGACGGTCGCTGCTTGGAAGGGGAGGCGCTGGCGACGGTGTTAAATCGGAGGGGAAGCGGCGGCTGTCGTCGATTGAAGAGGAAGTGAGATGGGGCGGCGGTCGGCGGTTGTCGCCGGAAAAGATGAGGGAGGAGGGAGCAGCGTGAGGCGATGCGGACGAAGGGTGAGAGAGAAAAGGGATTTCTGTGAATTGGATAACAGAGAAAAGAAAGAGACGTGGGTTATTTTATAAAGAAATTATACTTTTAATTAATAATTAATTTTAAAGAAGGAAAAAATAATATGTGGTTAGGAAAAAACATCTCTAATTAATTTAATTAAAAAAAATACTAATTTATGTGGGTAGGGTCTAACCCCTTTAATTCGGATATTTTCGTTCCCAATTAATACGGTTTAGAGATCGTTTGGTTCACGAGTTTAATCCCAAATTGAAAATTAATACAGTTTTAAAACTCAATTAATATTTTAAAGTATTTTAATTATTCTCAACAAATTATACGAATCGAAAGCAAAATTTTTAAACTTTGAATAATTAATTTCTCGAAATCCCTTATCCGTTTGAAATGTTCGATTTCTTTCTTCGAACTTGGAAATTTGAATTAGGGTATATATTTAAATTACATGTTGGCACACAAAATAATGAAATTAAAAGAAACAAGGATAATAATAATATAAAATTATATAATTAAGGTTTCTAGCAAAATAAAAGGTATAAAACGGGACGGGGTATTACAAGAGACCTCTTCACAGCCTGGCTCCTCCTCACAGCAGACTGCTGAGGGCTCATCCTCCTCCCGAAAGCATCTGGTTGTTAAAGCACGGATGACTGTTCAGCCACATGGTTCAACGTAAGTTTTAATATTTTATATTTAATTTTTTTATTAATTAAAACCTAATTATTTTACTAACTTTGAAGTTTTAATTTTACAGTTGGATTCCTGGTCATGAGGTTTGTAATCAGGTTTCCCAGTCCATCCTTGGATGTGGATTTGAGCCAACCGCTTACAGTTGGGGGCTAGTGACCGATGCAATGAAACAGACATACTTCAAGGAGTTTAAGGTATTAATTTAATTTATTAATTCACTGTTTATTAATATCAAATATATAAACAGATATTTACATTTAAATTGTAATTGCAGAAAGAATGTGTCTGGGCACCGGAGCACGATGACCAGATGTGGAAGAATTTCGAAAAATATGCAGCGGAAAGGTACAGAGACCTCCTTTTTAGAATGAGGGAGAAGTGGTACAAGCATGGAGTGGCCACCGACATGGGGACTGATAGTGAAAAACGGTCGATTTGAGACCAATTCCTCCGGTACTGGGATTCTCCTGAATTAAAAGAGAAGACGGCAAAAAACAAGGTGAATCGGCGTAGTGACCCTGATGGAGAAGGGATGGCGAGACATCGGGCCGGTTCTCGGTCCATTTATGAGCATGGGTTGAGATTTGTAAGTTTCGTCTTTAATTTTGTAGTTTTTGAATTTATATTATTTTTTTCCTAATTTTTATGAGTGATATTAATTTTTACTATCTTTTTTTCTAATTAGGCGGCGGAGCAAGGACGCGAGCCCTCTCATTTTGAGAGATTGCAGCTCGCCCACCCACTCATTGAGGAGACTGGAAAGTCTACCTACGGCTGTACCACCGAGATCCACGTAAGTATTATTTCAATATTAATAGTATTCAATTTTTAATATTAAAAGTATTATTTATATTTTGTGTTCAATTTATTTAATTTTTATATAATTAATTTGTAGAGAAAGATGCTTGAGGACCTTGCCTCTCAGCCTCAGCCTGAGGAAACGGCAGAGGGGTCGGGGTCGATGCCCCCCACACAGCCTTCTGTTGACGTTCAAAATGAATTGTACTTCAAGAACGTCAAGGCTAAAAAGGGGCAGTTCGCTGGATTGGGCAGCTTCGGAAAGAACCTTTTCCGACCTCGTGGCTCGGGCTCATCCTCCTCTCAGTCTTCCATCGACTCTCATCCCAGTGAGGTCGAGAGGCAGCTTGCCACGGTGGTGGAGCAGATGAAGAACATGCAGAGGCAGCATCGAGAGAAGGAAGAGTATGAGAGGCAACATCGAGAGGCGCACGAAGCCAAGATGTAGCAGTATACAACCGAACTGCAGCTGTATACAACCGCCATGCAGGAGTGGTGGCGGTTGTTCGCCTCTGATGTGCCACGAGCGCACATGCCTGCGCCATCGATGCCGCCGATCCCGCCGACCCTGCCGTCGATGCCACCGATGCCCCCGATGCAGCAGCCGATTGTTAAACTGGGCGAGGATGAGGAGGAAGAGGAAGCCGGAATTAATTCCGACGAGTAGAAAAATTTAAATTTTAATAAATGTGAAATACAATTTTTTTTAATTTGAATTGATGTTACTTTTATTTAATTTTTTGTGAAGTACAATTTATTTACTTTTATTTCAAAATATATAATTTTACCAAAATAATAAAAATTAAATGGCCACAACATTTATAAAAACAAGTGAGAAACGAAAATGAATTAATTTGGTGAATTTTGGAAAAAAAATGAGTCAATTTGGATGCATATACAATTAATTGTGTACAAATGAACGAATTATAAATTTATACGGGAGTCGAAATAAATAATTTTACCAAAAAAAATTAAATGGCCACAACATTAATATAAACAAGTGAGAAACGAAAATGAATTAATTTGGTAATTTTTTTTTTAAAAAGAGTCAATTTGGATACATATACAATTAATTGTGTACAAATGAACGAATTATAAATTTAAACGGGAGTCGAAATAAATAATTTTACCAAAAAAAATTAAATGACCACAACATTTATAAAAACAAGTGAGAAACGAAAATGAATTAATTTGGTGAATTTTGAAAAAAAAATGAGTCAATTTGGATACATATACAATTAATTGTGTACAAATGAACGAATTATAAACTTACGCATTGTCGAAATAAATAATTTTACGAAAAAAAAAATTGTTGGGCAAAATATTTTTATAAACAAGTTAGATACGAAATGAAATTAATTTGGTGAATTATAAAAAAAATAATTTAATTTGAATACATATACAATTAATTGCATAAAAATGAACGAAAGTAGCAAGTGCCCTAGTGGCGCGCGCCCCCTCCTCTTGCACAAGAGGTCCCGTGTTCGATTCCCCTTCGGCGCAAATTTGGATTAATTGTTCAAGGCCTAATAAGACTAATATAGAAGGTGAGCCGCATATAATAAGCAATGGGCCAGGTGGCCCAGTGGTCCGCGCCCGCCCCGCCCACCCCGGGTGCCCGGGCTCGTACCATGCGAGCCATTTTTTTTTTGTATAGGCTCAGTAATCTGCGACGGCCATATTCCGTTGCAAAATTTTAATTTTGCGACGGTAAACAGCCCGTCGCAAATTATAACAGAGAAAAATAAAAAAAATATTAATAAATATATGCAACGGACATCGGTCGTTGCAAATTCTTTGCGACCCGGCCGGGTCTGACCCGAATTATTTGCGAAGGACTGCTGTCCGTCGCAAATTCTTTACGACCTGGCCGGGTCTGACCCACCAATTTTGCGATGGATTTATCCGTCGTTAATTTGCGACAGACGGCAAATCTGTCGCAAAAATTAGTTACGACTGTTTTAGGAACGGATACGTGTCCGTCGCAGAATCCGTCGCAAATTCTGTCGCAAAACAGTGTTTTTTTTTGTAGTAAGAAGAAAAATCATCCATCCGTAAAAAAAGATATGTTTGCATTAATATAATATTTAAAATAATATTTTATATTATAATTTATTATATTTTAAAGTAAGATACTTTTTAAAATTATAGTGCTTATATTGTTAGTAAAGGAACTTAATGTTTTTTTTTTGTTTGCCAACACTATAATTTATAATCCATAAGAAATTTATTCCACATATTTTAAGAAAAAATATATACATTAATTATATAAGATATAACAACCTTTTACTTATTTATCAATTACAATATTATTTTAATATTTGCATGTTAAAAAATATAAAGGAAAATCAAAATCCTAGTCTATAAAAGAATATATGTATTTTGCAAATTTAATAGTCTATTTTGGCCGTATAATTTTATCCAAAAATAAACTTTTGTATTACAACCTATTATTGAAGGCAAAATATCTTATTTGGTTGCAAGATTTTTTTTGGTATCATACACTATTTTGGTGAAAATATCTTTTCCAAAATATTTTGATTTACCTATTACAAGTTTCACATATATCAGTATGTTGTAAAAAAAAAAACCCTAAATATAAATTAAAAAATTGTTCAACAGTGAAAAAAAAATTCTTGCATTAATTTATTGTTTAAAAGAATATTTCATATTATATATAAATATTTTTTCATTGATTAAAATTTATTTGGATTTATAGTATACTACAGAGAAATAACAACTTAATAATAACAACTCTATATTTTACAAATAAATAATTCCTAAAAAAATTAAAGAAAAAATCTTCATCCGTTGATTTTCAATTTATCCCGTTAAACTGGGGCTTTGAGACTGTTTTCGGTACGATGGTGCTCCAGGTTGAGATCGTCATACTGAAGATTTCTCCATATATATGCAAGAAAAAAAACAACGATTCAATTAGATTAAAAAAATTGATCTTTTACCCGATGCAACGACATGCGGTTCGAATCCGCGGTGGTCCGATACAGTTCGAGGGAGGAGATCCATGTGGAGGCGGAAGTTCGTGAATAATCTGAGAGAAGAGGGACGACGACGTCAGAGAAGAAGAGAGGAGAAAAAATAAGTATTATACCTATAAAGAAAAATCAAGAAGCGGTGGTCTGATGTGGTAAACAACGAATGAGAAAATTAAGAGAAGAGAAACAACTCATGTCCTTCAATAAAAACAACGATGTTTGTTACTTGTTACTTTTTTGTTGTAAATAAGTGCGTAAAATAAAAGACGAGATTTGTTCACCCAGTTCGTCGGGAACGACTACGCCTGGGGGCGAGCCAAGCTAGGAGTTTTCACTAATATTCTTGTGTATATGTATTATTATGTATATACAATTCTGAGTACAATGGTATATTTATAAGAGTAAAACCCTAGTCTAAGATATGAAGCTCATTGGGTTATTGATCCATTAGTAATGTCTACATCAAATCTTCTAGATTTGGAATAATAAATCTTCTAGATTTACAATACTCCCCCTTGGACATTACGACATAACATAAATGTCTTGTCATAAAAACTCCACATGCTAGGTATCGGCCAAATAATAAGTTAGGGAGGAATGTATTCGATCTTTCAGATCAAATCTTCTAGATTTATTTCGGGGTTACCGCTCCCCCTGAAGACAACAACACTTTGAGTCTTTACATCCTAATACCACGAACGTACTTTACAAAGGTAGACGTAGGTAAGGACTTAGTGAACAGATCTGCTAGATTGTCACTAGATTGCACCTTTTGAACGGTAATCACGTCACTCTTCTGGAGTTCGTATGTGTAGAAAAACTTAGGTGAAATATGTTTTGTCAGGTTTCCCTTGACGTACCCATTACTCATTTGTGTGATGCAAGCTGCGTTGTCTTCAAATATAACGGTGGGAGGTGTATCGCCTTTAGCGACACCACACGAGTCACCAATGTGTTTTACTAAGGACCTTAACCAAACACATTCTCGTGCGGCTTCAAATAAAGCTATTATCTCTGAGTGATTTGAAGACGTGGTAACCATGGTTTATTTAACCGATCTCCATGAGATCGCGGTACCACCACAGAGAAAAATGTAACCAGTCTGGGATATGGCGGTGTGGGGATCTGACAAATAGCCAGCATCCGCATAACCTACTAAGGCTCTGCCTTGGTTCTTACGGTAAAACAGTCCAAGATCTTGAGACCCTTGGAGGTACCGTAGAACATGCTTAACACCATTCTAATGTCTCCTTGTAGGAGAAGCTCTATGTCCCGCAAGCAAATTGACAGCAAATGCAATGTCCGGCCGAGTGTAATTTATGAGATAGAGCAATGCTCCAACAGCACTAAGATAAGGAACTTCTGGCCCCAGAATTTCTCCTGAATCTTCTTTTGGTCTAAATGGGTCCTTATCCATTTCGAGGGATTAGACAACCATAGGGGTGCTAAGTGGATGAGATTTATCCATGTGAAATCTCTCCAATACCTTCTTCATGTAGGTCGACTGATGTATAAGAATTCCTTCTGGGAGATGCTCGATCTGCAGGCCGAGGCAGTACTTGGTTTTACCCAAGGTTTTCATTTCGAATTCGGCTTTCAAGATTGAACTAACTTCTTCAATCTCTTTGCATGTTCCGATTATGTTCAGGTCATCAACATAGACGGAAATGATGCAAAAACTATTTTGCGATTTCTTCATGAATACGCATGGGAAAGCTTTATCGAATGTGTATTCCTTCTTCTGAAGAAATTCACTAAGTTGGTTGTACCACATGAGGCCCGATTATTTCAGGCCATACAACGACTTCTGCAGTTTTATGCTATACATACTGCGATTTTCACCATCCCTCATCTAAGGAATATCAAATCCATCAGGGATTTTCATATAAATGTCGGCATCAAGTGATCCGTATAAGTACGTGGTTACTACGTCCATTAATCTCATTTGGAGATTCATTTTAACTGCCAAAGATATCAAGTAGCGGAACGTTATTGAGTCCATGACGGGAGAATAGGTTTGATCGAAATCAATCCCGGGTCTCTGCGAAAACCCTTGAGCTACAAGCCTCGCTTTATACCTTTCCACAGTATTGTTCTCATTTCGTTTTCGTACAAATACCCATTTATATCCTACTGAGATAGCACGCGCGGGTGTACGAACGATAGAGCCAAATACTTGCCTTTTATTCAGCGATGCGAACTCTGCTTCAATTGCCTCTTTCCATTTTACCCAACCGGAGCGCTTCCGGCACTCAACGATAGTTTTGGGTTCTGTATCCGGATCGTTAATGGAAAGAGCAAATGTCGCTGCAAATGTGTCGTCGACAACAGTAATATTTATATTACATGTTTCTCCCATATCTATGGAATTCATAGAGACTTCAACGTTTTACGTTAACCAGACCTTCCTCATTTCCCAGTGTATCTGGGTCTGGTCGTTCTGCGATTCTAGTGTATTGAATACTTTGTGCACGTGTTTCATCACTAGGACGCTCGTCATCTAGAGACTTTGAGTTATCTAGACGAATCTCTTCTAGAGATTTTACATTCGCCTGACCAGTTTTGCTAGCTTTTTGTTTAGGTGTATTACTATCTCTTGAGGGTCCTTTACGCTTCTGGCTTGTGGGGGCATGAGCATTTGTTTTGCTTGGGACCTCAACCCTTTGGGGAGCATTTACTGCAGATATATGCGTTACACCTCTATGGTCAGTGAACGCGTCTGGCAGATTGTTCGCTAAATTTTGCAAGTTAATGATCTTCTGAACTTCCGATTCAGATTGGCTAGTGCATGGATCTAGATACTGAAGATCACTTACGTTCCACGTAAGCTCCCGACATTCATTCAATTTTGAATTCGGATCTCCCCCTAATGCCGGGAAGTGATCTTCATTGAATGTGCAATCAGCGAACCGGGCCATTAATTAATCCCCGGACAAAGGCTCGAGGTATTTCACGATGGATGGAGAGTCAAATCCATCGTAAATACTGAGTTTCCTTTGTGGGCCCAAAGAGGTCCGTTTTGGTAATGTTATCGGAACATATACCGCACATCCGAAAATACGTAGATGAGAAATGTTAAATTCTTTCACACGCACTAATTGTAGGGGGAATGATCATTATGCATTTGGACGAATTTGTATTAAGTGTGATGCATGTAGGACTGCATGCCCCCAGCATGAAGTGGGTAGTTTAGAGTTCATTAGTAATGGTCTTACGATTAGTTTGATACGTTTTATTAGCGCCTCAGCAAGACCATTTTGGGTATGGACGTAGGGGACCGAATGCTCCACTTTAATTCTCAGGGCCACACAGTAATCTATTAAAGCTATCGAGGTAAACTCGGCAGTATTATCCATGTGAATAGATTGGATAATCTGGGGACTGAGCTCGAAACTCGATAGTTTTCACAATGAGCTCTACATGAGCTTGATTGCGGGTAGACAGCTAACAGGCCTATGTCCACCTAGTGGAGGCATCAATAAGGACCATGAAATACTGAAATGGTCCTGATGCTGGGTGAATCGGTGCGCAAATATCTCCTTGAATTCGCTCAAGGAAAAACCGGAGACTTTAGTCCAACCTTAGTGCGCGACGAGTGCACTATTAACTTACCCTTGGAACATGCATCACAAATAAATTCATCAACATGAAGGATTCTATTATTCGAAATATTATGACTAATTGAATTAGATAGAATCCTACATATCATAGATTGTCCTGGATGACTTAACCGCTGATGTCATAATTTAAAGAAGTTCGAGTTATGAATTTTCATACTCATGGCTAGATGGAGATTGGACAGCCGGATGTAGGAATAGTACAATCCGGGGGAGAAGGAAGGAAGTTTTTCTATAACTTGTTTACGGCTACCTCGAGTAATAGTCATCAAAAGGTATTTGTTATTGTTCTCAGTTTCAGTTTCAATGTGATAGCTATTATTTCTTATATCTTTAAAACTGAGCAGGGTACACTTAGATTGTGGAGACAATAAAATATTATCGGTTATGAGTTCGGTACCCACTGGGAGGACAATGGAAGCTCTTCCGGGGACCATTATCAATATACTATCATTGGCTATTGTAGTTATACTCCCCTAACGTTCTATCAAGTTATGAAAATACTTCTTATCTCTTAAGGTTGTATGAGTGGTGGCGCTATCTACCAAACATAAATCACAATCTCAATCCATCATGCCAGAGGAAATAGCCCAAACCTAATAGCTGATATGTTTACTAGCCATGTATAACAATATCCAAGTAAATTTAATGGACAACGTTAAGGTAAACACATCAAAGCTAAAACATAATATCATCCATAAAATAAAGTATCCGAAAGAAAGGATCCAAAAATATAAATTGTTTTATCCAAAATAAAGTACTAAAACAATCAAATACGCAAATTACTCATCATCTCCAAAGTCCTTGAGCTTGATGCCCAGAGGATCGACGTTGTCTTGATCAAAGTCTGCTTCAGGTAGGCTGGCATGGTGAGATTCGACTCTAGGGGCCTTCCCCTTGTCGTTCTTCTGCTGCTTTTGATAAGCCTCAACCAAGTGCTTGGGAGTGCGACACGTACGAGACCAATGGCCTCTGCATCCGCATCTGTAGCAGGACTGCTCAACCTTTTCTTGATTGCCAGATTTTTAAATAGCGAAATTCGAGGTTCTATGACCATTGGATGTACTACGACCTCGGCTTTTTGCCCAGACCATCTTACTCTCTCTTCCCCTTCCACGTTTGCAACCAATCATATAATTGTCCCTATACTGCTGCTGGAGTATAAGGTTGCTAGCGTGGAATGTTGATAGATTAGATTATGTATATCTTTCAATTAGTGATTGTTTACATTCAAGCAAGGATTGAAGAACATTGCAGAGTTTAATTTCTATTCCATCATGAGAGGTGATATCATTCCATTACTAATTCCATTTCAATTGCAGTTTATTTTAATTTCTATTAGATTAACTGCTTGTTTAGCTTCCTTAGCCATGAATATCTCTTCTAGAACCATGAGCTAAGTCTTCTATGCTTTGGATGATTTAGATAATATGATTATTGAAGTTTTGGTTTGATTTATGTCTTGATTATGATGATTTGAATGATTAGATTCCTTGATTGTGGATTACTTGAGCTTTGATGATTTATTTTTAGTAGATTATGTGTTATGTTTGGATTGACAACATACGACGGTTGAGCTAGTTCATACATGTGTTTAATCGAGCGAAATGAATTATCAAGTGCTATTGTTAGATTTCTAAGACATCGAGAGATGCTAGATAGTCTAGAACACTTCGAATCGGGCATCGAAACCTTCTAAACGAGAGTTTATTGATTAGATGAGATTAATTTGATCTAGTCTAATCATGATATGAAACATAAGAAGGGCATAAGTTAAACTAGCTTTGATAATTGCATAATCGACGTCATCCGAAGCATATCTCCCCTTGCACTTCGTTCTACGGAGTTAGATAGATTTTTATTTCTTGCTCGTTTTATTTTCTTATTTGCCTTATTGTAATCAACCTGAACTTGTCCTTTAATTTTCATGTACGCCAACACGAATCTACTTAGCTAACCACTTATTTCCTTTGGGTTCGATATTTTTATTACTTGGTCAATTGCCTTACTATAACAACGATCTCGTACACTTGCAAGTGAATCATATTTTGTGCTTACAAAAAGTGGCAATCAACCAACCTAAGGTGATACCCAACAACGGATCTGAGACAAAACCAATGGAGATTGTGCTTGAGGACTGTTGGTCCCGTTTTTTCATTCACAAACAAAGACAATATGGGAAATTAGGAGAAATTTTTTGTTTTAACACTGATGTTATGCAAGTCAGTAAAGCAATAAAGAACACAACAATGTAAAGTGGTTCGGAGGCTCAAGCTCCTACATCCACTGCCTGATTTAACAGGAAATCCACTACCCGGGATTCTTATTTTTAACGTGCCAAGGTGCACTCACAACTGGACTCACACCCCTCCGCGGAGCTGCCTCTCGAACTGGCCTCACATCCCTCTTCACTCAGGGACTGCCTCTCCTCACCTCACTGCAACACCTAACACTATTCTGGAAAGGGTTTAGTTTGGTTTGGTTCTCTCCAACTAGGTGAGATTTTCCCTTACATGGTTTTAGCCTTTAAGCTAAGGTTGGGAAAATCTCTCTAAGCTTAGGATGTATATGATGAGCTCGAGTATACAAACTGGAACACTCAAATATGACTATGAATAACTCAGGTCAGTGTTCTTGATGGAGATGGTGCCTCCTTATGCCTCCATTGAAACGCACCACTCTCGCACCCCCAGCTCCTAGCTTGAGTTTGTATTTATAGTTTGGATTTGAATGTTACCGTTGGAGAGAGTAACATTCAAATCCAGACTATCTCTGGAGTGAAATTCTCCTTTTCAGTAAAGTATGACCTTTGTCAGCTTTTGTCAGATTTGCTGCCTTGACTTGATTGGTCCACGTGGACTGAGTCCAACGGCTCTTTACTTCAGGGTACTTGATCAGGGTAGTCCTGACTTCAGGCGACTTGTCTTCAGCTGACTTGTAATCCTCTCAGGATACCTTTCTTCAGTAGACTTGAAGTCTTCTTAGGAACCATCATTGGACTTTAAGTCTTCTCAGTGGACTTCCTTCAGTAGACTTGAAGTCCACTCAGGGGAGTTGACATCAGGCTATTTGTCAAGCTTCCCAGCCTCAGTAGTCTGACTCCTTCAGGTCCTACTAGGCACAGCACTGATCCTCTCAATCATGCTCTTCACTGAGTAGTCCACTGACCAGCTTAGAAAGTCAGGTTTATACTCAGTGGGACTTCCTTCAGGCTTCTCTTCAGGTTCAGGTCTTCTGACATGGCTTCAGTCTGTTCTCTTTTTTATGTTATTTTGACTTCCTCAGGCTGTGTCAGTGAGTTCCCCCTCACTGAGTTCCTCTCAGTAGAGTTCCCCCTCAGCTGAGTTTCTCTTAGTAGGGTTCCCCCTCAGCTGAGTTCTTCCTCCACTGATAACCTGTTCTCCTGAGAAACAACCTAGCCTGACCTGAAACTAAAAGATACTATCCTGACTGCTTTCAAACCTATTACATGTTGTTTTGGAAAATCATCAAAACTAATATATCCCAACAATTTCCCCCTTTTTGATGATTCCAAAACTTCTAACAAAAAGATTTTCTATTACAAGAATGAGGTCAGAGCACATGTAATAGTTTGAAACATGCAGAAATTCCCATAGTTTAAAAACATTTAAGATCTGCTCGGTTGACCAATTTTCTTAACAAAACTAGATCAGTGGTCATGTGAACAACCCGCTCTGATACCAATTGTTGGTCCCGTTTTTTCATTCACAAACAAAGACAATATGGGAAATTAGGAGAAATTTTTTGTTTTAACACTGATGTTATGCAAGTCAGTAAAGCAATAAAGAACACAACAATGTAAAGTGGTTCGGAGGCTCAAGCTCCTACATCCACTGCCTGATTTAACAGGAAATCCACTACCCGGGATTCTTGTTTTTAACGTGCCAAGGTGCACTCACAACTGGACTCACACCCCTCCGCGGAGCTGCCTCTCGAACTGGCCTCACATCCCTCTTCACTCAGGGACTGCCTCTCCTCACCTCACTGCAACACCTAACACTATTCTGGAAAGGGTTTAGTTTGGTTTGGTTCTCTCCAACTAGGTGAGATTTTCCCTTACATGGTTTTAGCCTTTAAGCTAAGGTTGGGAAAATCTCTCTAAGCTTAGGATGTATATGATGAGCTCGAGTATACAAACTGGAACACTCAAATATGACTATGAATAACTCAGGTCAGTGTTCTTGATGGAGATGGTGCCTCATTATGCCTCCCTTGAAACGCACCACTCTCGCACCCCCAGCTCCTAGCTTGAGTTTGTATTTATAGTTTGGATTTGAATGTTACCCTTGGAGAGAGTAACATTCAAATCCAGACTATCTCTGGAGTGAAATTCTCCTTTTCAGTAAAGTATGGCCTTTGTCAGCTTTTGTCAGATTTGCTGCCTTGACTTGATTGGTCCACGTGGACTGAGTCCAACGGCTCTTTACTTCAGGGTACTTGATCAGGGTAGTCCTGACTTCAGGCGACTTGTCTTCAGCTGACTTGTAATCCTCTCAGGATACCTTTCTTCAGTAGACTTGTAGTCTGACTCCTTCAGGTCCTACTAGGCACAGCACTGATCCTCTCAATCATGCTCTTCACTGAGTAGTCCACTGACCAGCTTAGAAAGTCAGGTTTATACTCAGTGGGACTTCCTTCAGGCTTCTCTTCAGGTTCAGGTCTTCTGACATGGCTTCAGTCTGTTCTCTTTTTTTATGTTATTTTGACTTCCTCAGGCTGTGTCAGTGAGTTCCCCCTCACTGAGTTCCTCTCAGTAGAGTTCCACCTCAGCTGAGTTCCTCTTAGTAGGGTTCCCCCTCAGCTGAGTTCTTCCTCCACTGATAACCTGTTCTCCTGAGAAACAACCTAGCCTGACCTGAAACTAAAAGATACTATCCTGACTGCTTTCAAACCTATTACATGTTGTTTTGGAAAATCATCAAAACTAATATATCCCAACAAGGACACTGAGTAATCATCACTTAAACTCTATTATGATACAATTATATTGTGTTAATTTTATAAATATTACTCCACACATATAAATTTATGAATATTTCATAGGAGGACTCAAATTTATTGTTCGTTATGGGAGGAATATGCTGATCAGATTGAAGCCTTTGTTAGGAATGCTGGACAAGAACCACCTATCTTAATAGTTCAGTTTTGAAGAGGAATTTTTTTTAATGGTAAACCATATAGTAAATAAATCATAGGATATTTTTTTTTACATATATTTTTTACATATAAAATCCCTTTTCTAAATTATATAATATACAATGATATCTTCCACAAAATTCACATCTTAGTTAAAATGAGGAAAAAGGATTAGTGAGTGTCCCTAAAAGTATATGCAATTACACCATAGTTTCAATTACACCTAATACAATTACTGCTTACTACGCGATAGTAAAATATTATATTATATACTCCTTCCATTGAATGGAAGACTTCATACCTCATGACACAATTTTTTTTTTTTTTTAAAAATTGTTTATAAAGCTGTGACTTTTTGAGAATTTTTAATATAGAAAGAGTATTATGAGGATGTTATAATTGAGTGTTAGTTTTCACTTTAGGAGTGTGAAACGAATTGTGGGATGAACTAAAAAAATTGTAAAGTTTATTATGGAACGAAAGAATATTCAATAACAAAAAATTTAATATTTTTATCTGTTAACTTTGTTTAAGTTTCTACATGTAAATTAATTCTAAAAGTGAGTGACTCAAAAATAGTAATAGAGTCCATAATAAAATCTATAAAAGATGGCTTACCAATTCAAATATGCAGACAAATATATATATATATTTTTTACTAGTTCCTGTATAAGTTTTGTTATTTTGACATTGACTCAATTAGGCCATCTCCAACCATTCTCCATTTTGGAGAATTGGGCACAAAATGGAGAATGGTGGCTCTCCAACCATGCTCTAAATTTAGAGATAGAGATAGAGGTTGGAGAGAGAAACTTCAAATTTAGAGAATGGGGATGAAGATAGAGTGTGGGTTTAGAGGGTGGGTTTATTTACAAAAATGCCATTTTTTTTCAATTATAAAAATTATGTTATTTCATTTAATCAATTAAAGTGTTAGTGTTTTTTATTTATTTTTTATTTTTGTTTGTTTGAATTATCATATTTTTTGATTTTTTTAATTTAATTTTTTTTCATCTAATAATTAGAATTTAATCATTAAATTACAAGATAATGACTCACACGAAATAAATATTACATAATTTGAAAATGAAATATTACAACAATTACCAAACATACTAGAGCATAGATGAAAATATAAATAACATACCCCCTACAATTAAAATAAGTAAACTCAAATTATTGATTAGCGAGATATCGAGGCGCCTATTACTGATTATCGTGAAGCACCCGCCCCAGAGGTTGAACTTGCACAAAATGAACACAATCGATTTCAACAATTCCTTGCACGTCATCTTCAAATTAAAGATAAATCGGCTCATTATGCACTTCGAGATGCTCTTATCGACCATTTGTGGGAAGAATTATCCAACTTGGAGTATTAAATTTCCTAATTTATTATGTTATTGCTTTTTAAGTTATTTGTTGTGATATTTATAATAAGTCGCAATTTAATTTCAAATAAAAGAAATTATTTTGAAAAAAATATCGGTATTAAATAATTGATTTGGATGCATTAATTTTATAATTATATAAACATATTATTATTTAAATTCTTTAATTTAAATAAAAATAAAAATAAAATAGATATTTTAATGATATAGAGGGTGCATTGTTGGAGATGATTTATGAAATAGAGTACTCTATACTCTATTTTAGAGGATAGAGTACTCTAAAATGAAGAATATCCTTGGAGGCAATTTCCAAAGTAGGCAATTTTTACTGATATTTACTAACCCGTGACAAAAGTCAGGAGTAATTGCTAACACTATCTTTATTGGCAGGTTGCCACTGCCACAAACGATTGGACGCTAGAAGGGAAAAAAGGAATAAAAAGAAAATTCAAAATACAATAATAGAGTGACGATCGGATTGCTTGGTCGGTCTGGATTGCGAAAACTTTTTAATTCTATTTTATTACCCAAAATGCCACGTATCTATGCACAACTATATGTATTGTTGTATTTTCACATCTATTTATAACTCATTTATATTTATTTACAATTTTGTATTTTAATTTTTTTTCATTAAATTTTATTATTAAGATTGTAACATATATTAAGTGTTGTTGGTGATCAAATTTAATAGGGTGGATTAGTGACTGTTTTAGTTCGGTTTAAGATCACCAATCAATTTCGTGTGATTGATTATCACCGTAAATGATAAATCGAAAGCTTGGGTTACGAAATCGTAGTTACGAAAGTCGAAATCGTATTAATTTCGTATATGTGTGCGTTAGGTGTTTAAGTATATGTTTTAGGAGTATTTGTGAATTTGAACTTGTATTTCTTAGCTGGAGAACAACTATTTATAGAGACTAGCAAGCATGAGGTGTCTATGACTCTTGGTCTCCCTAGCCTGCATGCTTGACAAGAGTCCTATTGACCTTTGTTTGACCTTATCTAAGCTGAATCTTAGTTACAAAGTCTTCTTTGGTCTTATCTCGGACTTCATTGTTGTTCGTCCAGGTCGGCTTAGTTGATCCAGAATGGTTTTTCCATAAATGTTGTTCGCCTTTTGAGGTTGTGGCTCAGAAGTTGTTCGCCTTTGTGTTTTACAAAGATTGACTTTGGGATCTCGGTCCTTTGTTCGTCAACATACACCTCTTTGGCTGGTAGATGTACCACCTTTTGATAATGTTGCTCGTCATCAATGATTTGATGTAGGGTCCATATCTGGCCTCGGGTCTCAGGACTTGTTCGCCAGTATGTTGTTCGTCGATGGAGTTGTTCGTCATTTCATGCACCTCCTAGATTGATTTATGCACTCCAACTTGATTTTCTTTGTTAATCATCTTTGACTTGGAGTTGATTCTGTGTGATCTTTATTACAGCCTTAATACTTGTTCGCCCAACAATGATTGATGTTCGACTATCAACAATTGCCCCTATCCTGACTACATGTTGCTCCAGACGAGCAACTTTGTGGCGAACAACTGTAGTTAGGATACTATACTGGTGAGGATTTGGACGAACATCATTGAATCTGGCGAGCAACTCCGGGTTCACCGTTTCGTCTTCCCACGCGCGCAGCCCACGCGCAAGCAGTCCCGAGGCCACGCGCCCCTATATTTGCAAATAGGCCCCTCGATTTTCAACCTTGCTTGAAATTAAACCCGTTTTCCTTCAATTTGGTCCATATTTTACTGGAAATTATGCCTTGTACCCCATTTTTTTGCTGGGGTATAAATAGAAGGGGGAAACAAATATTTTCCCACTTTTTCACTCTTTGCTACAGTGCTCCGTTGTCTTCTTCCATTTCCGGCGATCTCAAGCTTTCCGGCGTCCATTTCTCCAGCATTTTGCCTCCAACTTTGAAGTAAGGTAGTTATTTTCTCATTTCTCTCATTCTTCACTCTCTTCTTTCGTTATTTTCTTCATCGCCGCCGTGGGGAGAATTTGCGCCGCCGTTGTCTACCCAGAACTGTCACCGGAGTTTCGAAAAAACATACTTTCAGACCAACTAGCCTCTCTCTAAGACTAATGTCCTCCCATTCGAGCAATAAAGGATCGGAGGAAGAATTGGACCCCTTGTTTCCGATCGTGCAGTTCATCGAACAACCGCCCTTTGAAGTCTCCTCCGAAACGCCTGTCGATGTGGACTTAGTAGTTCGATCCATAGGGGACACCGGTGCTCACCAATCTGGCGAAGAGTCTAGGGAGGCCACAAGCAGCTCCTCTGACGAGCAATCTTCATCCGGCTCTGAGTCTGAGGAAGATCCGGAGTTTAACGAGCTTACCCCTGAATTTTTGGAAGGGATAGGGTTTCCAGGCCCTAAGATGCTCGAAAATGAGATTCCTAATGGTGTTGCTCGCCCATTTGATTGGCGAGCATATTCCGATGAGCACGCGAACAACTTTCATCGCCCCCCACGTCAAGTTTTGGATCTGGTGAGAACTGAGTACCAGGCGAGCAGAATTTGGAGTGTTGTTCGCAAGGACGAGCTCAACCTCATACGGGAAGCATATCAAATTCCCCATGACATTTTCATGTGGGCTCCTAAGAGGAAGGAAAGAGCTGATCGTCCTCCTCCTGGGTGCACGACGATCAACATAGACACATTGATCGCGGGGCTAAGATTGCCAATGCCTCCTGTTGTTGGTCGCTTTCTAGAGGCGACCAACTTAGCCATCACCCAAATAACCCCCATTGGGTGGATGAACTTGCTCGGCATCATGGGCCTGTTAACCCTGGAGAGGTATGTCGACCACATCACTACCGAGGAGGTCAACTACTTGATGACCAATGTCCGAGGAGCGAGGAAGGGTACTACTACTTGAAAGCCCGGGCCGGATTGAAACTGGTGGAGGGGGTGCCGAACAAGATTCAGGATTGGAAGGAGCATTTCTTCTTCATTGGGGGCGACTGGCGAGCATCTTCTGGTCCTCACGGCGGTGCCGGGCGTATATTCAAACCCACCACCTATGGGCAAATCAAACGTAAGGTCATCTTTGTTCGCCCTTGCATAAAGTTCTAATTTAATTTTTTTGTTTGTTCACAGGTCCCTGGTTACTCAAGTGGAACTCGGAAGAGGAAGAGATCGGATCTGAGTTCCTCTTCACCTCGTGTTTGGTCGCTCTCCGGGACAAGGCCGAGAGGACCATTGAGTATGTGAACAAATTAAAGTGCAAAAAAGTTGCTCGCCTATTCACGTACCCCCACCATCTGGAAACCCAAATTGAGGTGCCCCCAGGTACAGAAAGTTTCTAACTTTCAACATACATGTTGCTCTTCATTTGTTTCTCAAACTTGCTCGTCTAATTTCTCTTTTTTTTAGCCGAGCAAGTCACCATTACCGTCCCTCCCTGCTTTGGAGTTTTGGAGCAAAGAGTCCACGAAATGTCGCCTCCAAAGGGAAGGAGACAAAAAGGCGACCCGCCTTCCAAGGTGCTAGTAATGACGAACAAGGCCGAGGGGGCGAAAGTTGCTCGCCAGGCCGCGCCCTCATCCAACCTTCCACCCTCTCCCCCACCTGCTCTATCACCCCGCGGCGCCAAGCATCTAAAGAAAGGGGATGGGACCTTCGTGTCCCAAAATGCTCCTGCCGGGACTAAAGGCAAGGAGAAAGTGGGGCAGAGCCATGCTCGCCACCACACAGAGGGAGAAGCTGTTCGCCCCTCTTCTAACGAGCCTGCGAAGACAGGCAAAGCGGGCAAGGACTCCACTCCTGTCCGCGGTTCTGAAGATATTACCTATCTGGGTTGGGACGATCGAAAGTTCCAAGAGTAAGTTCACTTTCGCTTCTGCCGAACAAGATTTATCATTCTTCTTCTTCTTCTTTTTTTTTTACAAATTTTTCTGTCTTTTGCTTTCTTGTTCGCAGGTACCGGGCTGATGACCATCCCGGGCGAGCACATGCTGTTCATCAGTATGCCTGCTCCCAGACTCCCATCAATATAAGGGAGATCCCAGACGACCATGTTCGCAGGGCTACAGAGCTGATCGCCCGAGCTTGGACACGACCCCTGGATAAAATTATCTCCCAACAAGGGCTGGCGGACAACATCCATCTCTCCATGATGCATCATGCCAATGGCCTTGTCACGGCTCAGAAGGCAATGGCCCAGTTAGCCGAGCAAGAAGAAGCTGCTCACCGTTATGCAAGCACTGCTCGGCAGCTCACAGAGGAGAAAGACGGGCTGGTCAGCCAGTATGAGGCCAAACTTGCTCGCCTCAATAACCAGATCAACGTCTATATCGATAATGAAAAGAAATATCTTGGAGAAATCCAAGGCTTGTCTGGTGAATTGGGAGGCAAAGATGTCTTGCTCGGCAAAGAGAAGAAAAAGTTGTCCGCGGCCGAGCAGAAAATCACCGAGCTCGAAGCTGAAGTTGCTCGCCTCAAGGACGTGGAGGCCAACACCTTCACCCGCGAGCAGCTCGAGGCCGAGCTCCAAGCCCGGTCTACCCCCATCTCAAACTTGGGATATATCTGCGTTTATGCCGACTGCATTCGCATGGCCGACGCGTATGATTTTAAGGATATGGTGGAAGAAATGGGCAAAGACCTGACCGAGTTTCTGGAGCACTATCCTCCGCCGAACAACATTGAGATCCAGCTGGGGGATATCGCCGAGCTGGGGGTCAAGATTGACAGCCTTGACCCCAGTATCACTATTACCCGTCCTCCACCCCAAGTTGATGAGGGCGAACCAGAAGAGGAGCCGGCCGCTGCGGACGAGCAAGCTGAAAGGGAGCAAGGGATATGATTCTTGATCCTCCCGCCGACCAGACTCAAAGTCCTCCTCCTGCCGAGCAGCAATAGTTCTAGGACTTAGCATAGTCTTTATTTTGTAATAGCTGCTTTCTAGGCTTTTCTTCGTAGTTGCTCGTCTTTGTAGTACTTAAACTTTTGTACTATTTTTTAGGCTCAATGCCTTTTATTTTAATAAAGTGTCTTTCTTTTGTTCGCTCATTTTCTTTATATGTTAATTGCCTTTACATTTTTGTCAATGCTTTCGCAATTATAACATATAATTTTGGGCTTTGTTCGATTTAAACTTTGCCTTAATGGAATTTGGGTTTAGCCTTAGGTTCTGCTCATCTTAAAAGACGAACAACCTTTAAGTGGCTTTGGTCCTCAAAGATGGACTTGTACCTCGAGCTTTGGACTTTCCTTTTGACGAACAACTATATATACATAATGTAAAAAATTTACAAGTGTTATAAGACTTCTCGTCACTAACATATACAACCTGACAAACAACTTTGAACACTAACCCAAATCATGCTCGCTTATAATATTTTTACCGAGCGAAACTCTGTCTAAAATTAAAAAAGATGAAACAACACTAGACTATACAATGTGCCGAACAACTTTTCATTCTATACTTAGCAAAATTTTCAAAAAATTAGGCAAGTTTTTTGGTTTGCCTTACTTGGTTCACTTGCCCCCCAAGACATTTGTTCGCCCAATCAAGAACTTGTTCGTCTCATTGATAGTACTTCTTCAGATGTACAACATTCCAGGAGTATTGGGCAGGCTTGCCTTCCATATCTTCGATATCGTATACACCATTAACGAATTTTTCCGTTATACGATACGGGCCCTCCCAAGTTGGTCCCAATACACCTGGAGGTTGGGCGAGCAACTTTCTTAGAACCAAATCTCCAACTCTGAATTCCCTGATTTTAACATGGGAATTGTAATATCGTTCTGCTCGCTGCTTGTAAGTAGCATTTTTTTAGCTCGGCACTTAATTTTTTTCTTCGAGCAAATCCATCTCAGTAGCTAGAGCAGAGTTGTTCGCCTGCTCATCAAAGTTGGTCGTTCTGAATGTGTTGGTCTTTAATTCAATTGGTATCACAGCTTTCGTTCCGAAAGCCATTGCAAAAGGTGTTTCTCCGGTGCTTAACCTGGGAGAAACTCTATATGCCCACAGGACTTCCGGAAGTTCTTCAGACCAACTGCTTTTGCTCTCCGCTAGCCGTACTTTTAATGTATGCTTGATTATCTTGTTCACGGCTTCGACTTGTCCATTCGACTGGGGATGATAGGGCGTAGAATAATGTATTTTGATCCCCCACTTCACACAGAAGTCTCTCAACTCCTTCCCATCAAATTGCGGACCATTGTCTGTCACAATAGTTTGCGGAATCCCAAAGCGATAGATAATATTTTTCCAAATGAAGTTGATCATTTTCTGCTACGTGATCTTTACCATGGCCTCTGCTTCCGCCCATTTCGTATAATAGTCGACTGCCACGACGGCAAATCGAACATTTCCAACTCCTGCTGGAAGGGACCAATAATGTCCATCCTCTATCTTGCAAATGGCCACGGGCTGTAAACTGATACGATGTAATACCCCGTCCCGTTTTATACATTTTATTTTTCTAGAAAGCCTTATTTTATATTATTATTATTGTGTTTCTTTTAATTTTATTATTTTGTGTGCTACTGTGTAATTTAAATATATACTCTATTTCAAATTCCCGAATTCGAAGAAAGAAATTGAATATTTCAAACGGATAAGGGATTACGAGAAATTAAATATTCAAAGATTAAAAATTAGGATTTCGATCCGTTTAATTTATTGAGAATAATTAAAATACAATAAAATATTATTCGAATCGTAAAACTGTATTAATTTTCAAATCGAGATTAATCTCGTGAACCAAACGATCCCTAAACCGTATCAAGTGGGAACGAAAATATCAGAATTAAAGGGGGTTAAATTCTGGCCACATAAATTACTTCCTTTTAGAATTAAATTAATTAAAGTATTAAATCACACCCACATGTTTATTATCCCTTTTTAAAATAATTAATTAAGAAATTTAAAATCAAAATATCTCATTTCTCTCTCTCAAATTAACAAAACCGCATACTCTCATCTTCCTCTTCATTTTCACTTGCTCTCTCTCTCTCGGTCGCTCTTCCCAGCAGACCGCCCACCGCTGCGCCTCACCAGCCGCCGCGCGACGCCGCCCCTGCTCGACCGCCGCCGTCCTCCGATCGAACAGCCCGCATCCGCCGCTCCATCCGATCGAAGCCGCCGCACGCTCTCTCTCTCTCCCGCTCCGGAAATAATGCGTCCCCTTCTTCCTCTTCCTTCCGCCGTCGATCGCCGCCGTCCCCTTCCCGGCGAACAGACTCCGCCGCCTTGCACCGACGCAGCGCCGCTCCTCCAGCCGTGTACCGCCGCCTCTGTCCTCCGCCCACCACCGATCGGCGACCACCGCCTTCGGCCTCCGTCAAGCGCCACCGCCGCTGCTCCTTCGCCCAAACGCCGCCACCAACGCCGCCTCCACTTCGCTCCTCCTCCCGTGAGTCTTGAAATTAAACCCATTAATTTCTAATTCCAATTCTTAATTTCAATTCCTAATTTCAGATTTTTCACACTCGTTCCGTATAATTTTTCGATCGATACGCCTTGGAATCGAATTTCTGCTCGTTTGTTTTCGAATCACCGAAACGACGCCGTGAGGCTGCTCGATTTGGGACTCGTAAGAATTACTAGCCCTCCTCTATTTCACGTACTAGTTAGGATATGAAATAGGCACCATTTTCGGTTTTGTAAAAATTGAAATTTATGTTCTGTTTAGAGACTGTGTTATGGACAGAGTTTTGATATTGTTGGTATATTGAGGTTATTGTTTAGTAATATTGAAATTGTTATGTGGTGTTAGTTTGTTAGGTTTGGTGTTATTGGTTTTACTTATTAGTATTGCTGAATTGACTGTTTAGTAGTATTGGAAATGGTTGAATTAGTATCCTTGGTTTAGCTGTTGAATTAGCTTGAGTTGCCTACTCCCTATTCGAATTACAAAATAGAAAAAACGAGAAGAAAACTTTATTCTCCTTTAAAATCTTATTCTTGTTTCCTTGAGAAATAGACTAATATCTTTAGTTTTTAAAAGTAGTACCTTTGATAATCAAAATTATCATATTAGTCAAGTCTGGATAAAAGGAACGAAAAGACAAGTAGTTTATATCCAAAATTAATAACAAATGAAAAGAGTATTTTTGGGAAAATTAATATGATCCTTTTATTTCCTAAAAGTGTCACTAATCAACTTTAGAAGTAATATTAATATTAGAAAAGAAAAGTACTTTTTATAATTTTTTTTAGAAAAGCCAAAGTCTTTAATAAGTTCTAATAAGAGGTTTTTATAAAATATGAATTCTTATATTTTCTTTCTTAAAGGGCCTTTGTTAAGGACACCCCTGAATTCAGTAAATACACCCCCTTGTTACACACTGCTTTCAGCAAATACACCCACCTGTTACACCACTGCTTTTAGTAAATACACCCCCCTAATACACCTCCTCTTAAAAAGGGGTGTACTTATCAATTTGAAATCAACCTTTGAAAACTTTAGTTTTCAATAGTTTTCTAAAGACAACGATCTACTCAATCCTCGAGTTTCACACTATTAAGCTTTTCAAATTCAAAAGTCAATCTTTTAATCGGAATACTCCTTATTAGGATTCTGTACTTTTCGGGACACGCACGAAGGACTCGACCGTCTGCATACACAATATTCTCGGAACTCGAAACAATCAGGTGGGTGATGATCTGTTGATTGATCTGCTAATAATACGTTGTGCTGGTATACTCTGAACTCGACTAAATCAATCTAAAACAATTAATCCAACATAAATGTACACCCTATTATATAACTGCTTGTATTATGTGATATAATTATATATATACCTTACATGGATGGTTTATGTTTGTTGATTATATGAACTGATGACGATTGCATGATTAAGGGCATTATCTGAGCATGAATCTGTTTAAGTATGAATTATGTGAATTCTCCCCACAATTTGAAATGACAGTTTTATGGGAAAGAGGAAAATGAGTAATTATTGATTTGATGTGCAGCAGTTTTGTTTGTGGATTGACACGTACGGCCATGAGTGATAATAGGTCAGATTCATGGTCGCTGATATTATTTGTGGTGGCCATGAGTGATAATAATTATTCAGATTCATGGTCACATGAATGGATGATTGGTTGGTGAGAAATGGTTTGGGGGAGATTTACTATATGTGAAAAATGATTTTGGCAGATTAGGCCGTTATTTGAAAATGGTTTTGGGCTTTGCCCCTTAATGTGAATCAACTTGTGATATTTCAATTATATGATGTGAAACCTGTTATGCCCAATTAATTATTACGTGAACTTGTTACTTCTGTGATATATGTTATTCATATTTATATGTCAACTGCTTAAATAAATTATATACTTTATCAATGAGTATAATTTAATATACTTCGGATTTACCAATCCATGACGTTGCAAATCACTCATACGTGAGAATTCAAATCTCACACCCCCCCCCCCTTTTACAACCCTTGCAGATTATGAGTTCGTGGAGCAAGGACAGTAATAGAGACGACACGGAGTTCCCCACTTAAATAAAATGATACAATTGATATTAAGCTTTATATATATGTGTGAAATATATTATAAATATTATTCTACTCATTTCTTCCGCTGCATAAAACTCATCTCTGATTTTATTATCTATTTTTATATCAAAAATTTTATAGTTCGTATTTTAGTCACAAGTGGCACCTCGAACCTGAGATATTTAAGGTATTTTGGATTCGGGGCGTTACAGGTGGTATCAGAGCTTAGGTTCAAACTTTCGGACCTAAACTCAAATCATTGTTTTCATCAAACCAAAATTTCCTTTTCATAAATTAAAATTTTCTTATCATGTAAGTATAGATCACTAATTAAATCACTTGAGGGGAAATGTGTCTTCTATTACCGTCTGAAGCTCCTCGAAGGTATGTTCTTGTTTTATTATCAAAAGTGCCTATAAGTTTATACACTTGCAACAAGTTGACTTTCATAACAAAACTCAAATCAAAAGATCGAGAACTCAAAACAACACCTACGGGTGTAGAAAGAACTACGAAATGTCGTTTATATTGCTATTAAAATGCTATATTTTGTGAATTGCATAAATGAATATATTTGTTTAAAGTTTATAAATTTCATAAATGTTGCTATATTACTATTTGGACTATGTGTTTTAATTGTTTAAATTATATGCTTAAATTGTTTAAATTATGTGCTTTAATTGTTTATATCATGTTTCTGCATGACTAAAATTTTGACTAGAAATTTCCTTTCTATGTTAGAATCCACCTAAGATGGTAGTAGCTCGATACCTAGAAGACTTACTTTTATTTTCGGATATGACGTAAGTAGACTGACCTCCATAGAACTTGAGACTTTTATATGATATTATATGTTATGAAATTGCTACTTGACAATGTGTGTTACTTGCTCTATATTAACTGTTATATTTTATCTGATTATTGTTAAATGACACGTCACTGGTTTCTATTATACGGTGCGTATGTGATCACTGTACCATTGACGGCCGCAGTGCGTTGCGGTGAAACACATACTCACGTGTATCTAAGTACTAGCGATGTGTTGATTACGTAATTCGATTCTGTTTTTATAATTTTTCATACCTATATGACGTAGCAATATTATTCTTTTCGCTTCAGAACCACCAATAGAATGACAATTAGATGAACACCACGTACTAGGTAATATAGGACCATTAAACCTCATGAAAAAAAAAAAATTTATTATGGGACCAAATTCCGGAAGTTGAAATAGTTAGGAAATTTTACCATACTCTTCACACCCTAATACGATTTCAAGTTTCACCACCCAGTGTGTTAGTTCAATAACTTTGACATGTAGAGGAAGAAACCATTTGAAGATGAACATATGAGTTTTAGTCGAGCTATACCTAGAAGCTGAATTTCGGGGACGAAATTCCCGTTAAGGGGGTGAGGATGTAATACCCCGTCCCGTTTTATACATTTTATTTTTCTAGAAAACCTTATTTTGTATTATTATTATTGGGTTTCTTTTAATTTTATTATTTTGTGTGCTACTGTGTAATTTAAATATATACTCTATTTCAAATTCCCGAATTCGAAGAAAGAAATCGAATATTTCAAACGGATAAGGGATTACGAGAAATTAAATATTCAAAGATTAAAAATTAGGATTTCGATCCGTTTAATTTATTGAGAATAATTAAAATACAATAAAATATTATTCGAATCGTAAAACTGTATTAATTTTCAAATCGAGATTAATCTCGTGAACCAAACGATCCCTAAACCGTATCAAGTGGGAACGAAAATATCAGAATTAAAGGGGGTTAAATTCTGGCCACATAAATTACTTCCTTTTAGAATTAAATTAATTAAAGTATTAAATCACACCCACATGTTTATTATCCCTTTTTAAAATAATTAATTAAGAAATTTAAAATCAAAATATCTCCTTTCTCTCTCTCAAATTAACAAAACCGCATACTCTCATCTTCCTCTTCATTTTCACTCGCTCTCTGTCTCTCGGTCGCTCTTCCCAGCAGACCGCCCACCGCTGCGCCTCCCCAGCCGCCGCGCGACGCCGCCCATGCTCGACCGCCGCCGTCCTCCGATCGAACAGCCCGCGTCCGCCGCTCCATCCGATCGAAGTCGCCGCACGCTCTCTCTCTCTCCCGCTCCGGAAATAACGCGTCCCCTTCTTCCTCTTCCTTCCGCCGTCCCCTTCCCGGCGAACAGACTCCGCCGCCTTGCACTGACGCAGCGCCGCTCCTCCTGCCGTGTGCCGCCGCCTCTGTCCTCCGCCCACCACCGATCGGCGACCACCGCCTTCGGCCTCCGTCAAGCGCCACCGCCGCTGCTCCTTCGCCCAAACGCCGCCACCAACGCCGCCTCCACTTCGCTCCTCCTCCCGTGAGTCTTGAAATTAAACCCATTAATTTCTAATTCCAATTCTTAATTTCAATTCCTAATTTCAGATTTTTCACACTCGTTCCGTATAATTTTTTGATCGATACGCCTTGGAATCGAATTTCTGCTCGTTTGTTTTCGAATCACCGAAACGACGCCGTGAGGCTGCTCGATTTGGGACTCGTAAGAATTACTAGCCCTCCTCTATTTCACGTACTAGTTAGGATATGAAATAGGCACCATTTTCGGTTTTGTAAAAATTGAAATTTATGTTCTGTTTAGAGACTGTGTTATGGACGGAGTTTTGATATTGTTGGTATATTGAGGTTATTGTTTAGTAATATTGAAATTGTTATGTGGTGTTAGTTTGTTAGGTTTGGTGTTATTGGTTTTACTTATTAGTATTGTTGAATTGACTATTTAGTAGTATTGGAAATGGTTGAATTAGTATCCTTGGTTTAGCTGTTGAATTAGCTTGAGTTGCCTACTCCCTATTCGAATTACAAAATAGAAAAAACGAGAAGAAAACTTTATTCTCCTTTAAAATCTTATTCTTGTTTCCTTGAGAAATAGACTAATATCTTTAGTTTTTAAAAGTAGTACCTTTGATAATCAAAATTATCATATTAGTCAAGTCTGGATAAAAGGAACGAAAAGACAAGTAGTTTATATCCAAAATTAATAACAAATGAAAAGAGTATTTTTGGGAAAATTAATATGATCCTTTTATTTCCTAAAAGTGTCACTAATCAACTTTAGAAGTAATATTAATATTAGAAAAGAAAAGTACTTTTTATAATTTTTCTTAGAAAAGCCAAAGTCTTTAATAAGTTCTAATAAGAGGTTTTTATAAAATATGAATTCTTATATTTTCTTTCTTAAAGGGCCTTTGTTAAGGACACCCCTGAATTCAGTAAATACACCCCCCTTGTTACACCACTGCTTTCAGCAAATACACCCCCCTGTTAAATTACTGCTTTTAGTAAATACACCACCCTAATACACCTCCTCTTAAAAAGGGGTGTACTTATCAATTTGAAATCAACCTTTGAAAACTTTAGTTTTCAATAGTTTTCTAAAGACAACGATCTACTCAATCCTCGAGTTTCACACTCTTAAGCTTTTCAAATTCAAAAATCAATCTTTTAATCGGAATACTCCTTATTAGGATTCTGTACTTTTCAGGACACGCACGAAGGACTCGACCGTCTGCATACACTATATTCTCGGGACTCGAAATAATCAGGTGGGTGATGATCTGTTGATTGATCTGCTAATAATACGTTGTGCTGGTATACTCTGAACTCGACTAAATCAATCTAAAACAATTAATCCAACATAAATGTACACCCTATTATATAACTGCTTGTATTATGTGATATAATTATATATATACCTTACATGGATGGTTTATGTTTGTTGATTATATGAACTGATGACGATTGCATGATTAAGGGCATTATCTGAGCATGAATCTGTTTAAGTATGAATTATGTGAATTCTCCCCACAATTTGAAATGACAGTTTTATGGGAAAGAGGAAAGCGAGTAATTATTGATTTGATGTGCAGCAGTTTTGTTTGTGGATTGACACGTACGGCCATGAGTGATAATAGGTCAGATTCATGGTCGCTGATATTATTTGTGGTGGCCATGAGTGATAATAATTATTCAGATTCATGGTCACATGAATGGATGATTGGTTGGTGAGAAATGGTTTGGGGGAGATTTACTATATGTGAAAAATGATTTTGGCAGATTAGGCCGTTATTTGAAAATGGTTTTGGGCTTTGCCCCTTAATGTGAATCAACTTGTGATATTTCAATTATATGATGTGAACCCTGTTATGCCCAATTAATTATTACGTGAACTTGTTACTTCTGTGATATATGTTATTCATATTTATATGTCAACTGCTTAAATAAATTATATACTTTATCAATGAGTATAATTTAATATACTTCGGATTTACCAATCCATGACGTTGCAAATCACCCATACGTGAGAATTCAAATCTCACACCCCCCCTTTTACAACCCTTGCAGATTATGAGTCCGTGGAGCAAGGACAGTAATAGAGACGACACGGAGTTCCCCACTTAAATAAAATGATACAATTGATATTAAGCTTTATATATATGTGTGAAATATATTATAAATATTATTCTACTCATTTCTTCCGCTGCATAAAACTCATCTCTGATTTTATTATCTATTTTTATATCAAAAATTTTATAGTTCGTATTTTAGTCACAAGTGGCACCTCGAACCTGAGATATTTAAGGTATTTTGGATTCGGGGCGTTACATACGAGCTGCTGGGCCGGGGTATGAATGTTTGGGGCAAAAATCTGGCATTGATGACAAGTCTTTGCTTTCTTGATTGCATCCTGGCGTAAAGTTGGCCAATAGTAGCCTTGTCTAATAGTTTTGTACGCCAAAGCTTGCCCCCCAGTGTGATTTCCGCATACTCTGGCATGTATTTCTTCGAGTATTACTCGTCCTTGCCCCTAGGCAAACATTTGATAAATGGGATTGATATTCCCCTTTTGTAAAACTGCTCGCCCACCAGAGTGTATCTGGCGGCTTGCTTTGTTAGCTTGACAGCTTCAAAAGGGTTGTTTGGTTTTTCCCCACTTTTCAAGTACTTGACTATACTTGTTCTCCAGTCTTCTTCTTCACTTGCTTGTTCGTCAAGTTGGTTGACATTATAACTTCTTGTTAATGGATCATTCATCTTTGTAATTATAATGTCTGCCAACTCTGCAGGTCCTTCGCTTGTTGCTAGTCGGAACAATACATCTGCTTGCGTGTTGCTTGTCCTTGGAATCTATTCAATGAAGACTTGTTCTAACAAGGACATTAGGTAAGCAACAATCCGCTGATACTCAATCATATGATCGTCTTTCGCCTCGTATTCACCTCGGACTTGGTTCACAATCAATTGTGAGTCGCCGAATATTTGTAACCGTCTAACACCTACTGCAAGAGATAGGTGGAGGCCAGCAATGAGAGCTTCATACTCAGCTTCGTTGTTGGTTGCCATGAAACCAAATTTGATCGCCGAGGTGAATACTTGTCTGTCAGGGCTGATTAGAACTACTCCTGCCCCCGAGGCTACATTAGTTGAAGATCCGTCAACCTAAAGATGCCAGGGGTGATCAAGTCCTCTCGTCGGATCTGGTGGGAAGGTTAGTTCGACAATAAAGTCGGCTAACGCTTGCCCTTTGATTGCTGTTCGAGGAGCATAGGTCACCCCGAATTGGCTAATCTCTAGTGACCATTTTAGTAGACGACCAGTTGTGTCGGGGCGATGGAGAATTTGTCCGAGTGGGAAAGTTGTTAACACTTCAACTTGATGATAAAAAAAGTATGGTTGTAACTTCCTCACACTCATGACAAGTGTGTACGCCAGTTTCTCGGTTGGGGAATATTTGATCTCCGCCTCGTGCAAAACTTGGCTGACATAGTAAATAGGTTGGTGGAATTTGCCGTCTTCCCGTACCAAGACAGAGCTGATTGCCACTTCTGACGCTGCTAAGTACAAGTATAGCTTCTCTTCTGGGATAGGTTTTGATAGGATTTTAACATCTCCCAGATAGTCTTTAAGTTGGTCGAACGCTTTTTGACAGTTGTTAGTCCATGTGAACTGTCCTTTCTTGATGGCTTCAAAGAATGGACGGCATTTGTCCCCCAATCTGGATATGAACCGATTCAATGTTGCTAGGCATCCTGTAAGACTTTGTACTTGTTTTATCGAACGTGGTGGTTGCATATCCACGATAGCTTTGACTTTTGTTGGATTGGTTTCAATCCCACGTTGACTAACAAGATGGCCCAAGAATTTTCCGAAATGGACTCCAAAACTGCTCTTCTTCGGGTTCAACTTCATATTGTAATGCCGAAGAATATCGAACACCTGGGTCAAATGCTGAAGATGGTCTTCCTTTCGGGGGCTTTTAACTATGACATCGTCCACATAGACTTCTACCGTATCTCCGATTTGTTCGTCGAACATCTTGTTCACCAACCTCTGGTATGTTGCTCCGGCGTTGATGAGGCCAAAGGGCATTCTCTTCCAACACAAAAAGTTTTTGTTTGTATAAAATTCCGTGTTCTCTTGATCGTCTGGATGCATTGGGATTTGATGATACCCGGCAAAAACATCCATGAATGTTAGCATTTCGTGACATGCAGTGCTGTCCACCAACTGGTCAATGTGAGGGAGAGGAAAGTTGTCCTTCGGGCATGCTGCATTAAGATCTGTAAAGTCTATGCATAGCCTCCAGGTCCCGTTTGGCTTCCTCACAAGGACTGGGTTTGCTACCCATTGTGGACAGAGTGCTTGTCGGATTAAGTCGTTGTCTAACAACTTCTTTACTTCTTCATTCAAAGCCTGATACTTGTCTGGGCCATATTTTCTTCGTTTTTGATGGACATGCCTTTTTGCTTGATTAATGTTGAGCTTATGGCAAGCATATTTTGGATTTATCCCCACCATGTCTGCATGAGACCAAGCAAAAACATCTAGATTTTTGCTGAGGAACTCTTTCATTCGGGATCTGTAATGCTCAGGGAGCTCAGATCCTATGTATAATTCGAGATCCTGGTTTTCAGGATTAACTTTGAACGCCTCCAGTTCTTCAACTGGAGTTGCTCGTCGTTTTTGTCCTTTCTAACGAGGATCAAGTATTGATCCCTCAGAGTTGAAATCATTTTCGATGCTTATTGGCTCTGCCCCCAGGCGGGGATCTAGATCGTCTGTTGGTCCTGATTCATTGTTGTTAGTCAACACCTGGCCCTCCAAGTCATCTGATGAATGTTGCTCGTCACCACTCCTTTGTTGTTCGTCAGATGGAAGTTCCTCATGGGTGGTGATGAGTTGTTCGTCCAACACTTGTTCGTCAGAGTGTTGCTCGTTCGTATCTATGTGATCCTCCTCTATGTCCATCATGTTCTCGAGTATTGATGTTTCATCAGCAGGATAGCTAGTTGTGATACTAATGCATGTTTGGCCTGCAACTGTCCCTGGCCTTTCTTTGATCTCCCTTCACTGTGCCTGCTCCGCTTGCTGTAGGGAACTTTAGGCAATAATGGTAATTTGAACATGCAGCTTTGAATTCATTTAGAAAAGGTCGACCAAGAAACACATTGTAGATTGATTCCTGATCGACGACCAAGAAATCAACCATTCTTGTTATGTTTTTCTCGGGTTCCTCGACCGTTACAAGCTGAACGGACAACCTAATTTCCCCTAACGGGACTGTTACAGCATTTCCGAAGCCTAAAATTCTATGATTTAAAGGTCGGATGTAGCCCGAGTAGTCTCCAAGTTGGTCTAGCGTCTTCTTGAAAAGAATGTTGGTGTAGGCTCCGGTGTCCACCAACAATCTGTGCACTCTGGTCTCCATGATCTTAGCACAGATCACGAGCGAATCGTTATGGGGGGTCAAGATTCCCTCCAAATCCTTCTCTGTAAAGGTCAACTCTGTTGTTTGCATGATGGGTGGCTTAACCCCCATTCCTTGTACTTGATCGATCGCTCGTAATTCGACTTTTCTTTTTCGGTTGGAGATCGGCGGTCGTCCATCAGAACATCCTCCCACTGGTTCCGCGGGTTCCATCATGTATAAATCTTCAAGTGGACGAGCAGCAACAGCCGGAACTGGTCGTCCTGGTTTATTGTTCTTCTGAGGTTGATCATCCTCATCCTCAGAGTTGTTCTCCCGGACTCTCTTTCCAGGTTGTCTCTTAACAAAGTCGGAGAGTTTCCCCTCCTTGTAGAACCGCCAAAACTGCTTGAGCAAATCTCTACACTCGCTCATAAAGTGCCCCACGCTTTGATGGTAGGCACAATACTCGTTAGGGTTGAGTTTGCCGGTGTCTTGGCGGATTTTCCGTGGAGGGGAGAGCAACTCCTTCTCTTTCACATTTTCATAAACAGTATCGACTGACACTGTTAGCACCTGGTTCAACTTTTCCTTAAGCTCCGTCCCTTCAGTGAATGCCTTCATGTTTTTCGGGACTCGGTAGCCTGTTCCGCCGGGTTTCTTATTGTTCTCATTGTGATCAACTTTGTTCTCCCCCAAGTTTGATTGCAAGGCCTCGTGCATGGAAACGAATATGCCGGCTTGATTTCTGAATTCGACATAACTTCTTGGGCACTTCAGACATACCTATTTCCATAGCTTCGATCTTTTTTCAACCTGGCCATAACGGCAACAATTTTTGTGTCCTCACTGACGGGTTCACCTTCCAACAGCACCTTGTCGAACCTTTCCATGAATGCCCGATCGGACTCGTCGTCATTTTGTTTTAGGTCTGACAATCAGTGCTTTTGGGACAAATATGATCCTGCCGTTGAGAAATAGGAAAGGAACTCTCGGCTCAGTTGAACGAACGAATGGATAGATGCTGGTGGCATCGCCGAAAACCACTTGTGCACCCGGTCCCCCAAAGTTAATGGGAAGTTTCGGCATTAGGTGGCATCGCTGGCTCCCACCGAGACCATATAATCTGAGTACTTTGTTAAATGGACCATGGGATCAGCTAATCCATCGTATTGGATACTTGCTGGGAATTGGACCTTCTTCTGAATCAGGGCTTTCAGAATGAGGGATGATAATGGTGAGGATGGTAAGCTGGTCGTCCCTACTCCTCTTTATTGTTCCAACTGTCCCTGCATGCTCTCTACAGCTTTCCTTAGGCTAGACAGCTCATCCAAAGATGCCCCCTGACTTGGAGGCTGTTCGGCGAGCAAAGGTACAAACCTTTCTGCTCGTCGCAGTCCCTCACTTGGAGTGGGCATGTCCTGGAGCTGCTTTCTAGGGTTGCTCGCCGCATTTGGCCCTAGGCGCCTAAAGGCAGACTGAGAAAGTCTTTCATGAACTGATGGGCGTGGGTGTTCAAATGTTGTTCGCCTATGCTCTCCTCCCTGGCGAGCAACTTTTTCATGTTGTTGGGGTTGGCCAAGTCTATCCTGGGCACTGGAACGAGTTGTTCCATGGCTCGACACAGTTGTTCGCCCGTGAGCAGACTTAGCTTGGCCCTCTCTTGGTTCGACCGCCTTGGCCTTGCCCTTATCCCGCCTGACCTGGGCACTGTTCACCTCATGTTATTCGTCCATAACTGATCTGGCCCTAACAACTTCCAAGGGTCTATCCTTAGACCTTGCTTGTGAAGGCCCATTCTGTTCTTGTTGTCTCTGAAGAACCTGGAGAGCAGCAATGGTCTTGGCCAGTTCGTTAGGGTTATTCGCCAGGGCCTCCATTTCAGGTGGGAGATTATGAGTTATGGCTGTGCGTTGCGATCTGTTCGCATGCTTGGGATTACGATCCTGGTGGTCAGCCGAAGAAGCTCTGGTAGGAGATGCTCTCCTTGATAAGTGTGTACCTTGTGTTTCCTTTGATTGAGGCATTTCAAATTAAATTTTCTTAATTTTTATGATGAAGAACACCAAGAACACTTTTGTTTGAATCTTCAAATGTTTCTTGAGACTTTCTTCAAATCTTCAAGTTTTCAGCTTGAAGTTCTAAATCGGAGGTTCGTACCCTTCTTCTAGCGCCAATTTTGTTGGTGACCAAATTTAATAGGGTGGATTAGTGACTGTTTTAGTTCGGTTTAAGATCATCAATCAATTTCGTGTGATTGATTATCACCGTAAATGATAAATCGAAAGCTTGGGTTACAAAATCGTAGTTACGAAAGTCGAAATCGTATTAATTTCGTATATGTGTGCGTTTAGGTGTTTAAGTGTGTGTTTTAGGAGTATTTGTGAATTTGAACTTGTATTTCTTAGCTGGAGAACAACTATTTATAGAGACTAGCAAGCATGAGGTGTCTATGACTTTTGGTCTCCCTAGCTTGCATGCTTGACAAGTGTCCTATTGACCTTTGTTTGACCTTATCTAAGCTGAATCTTAGTTACAAAGTCTTCTTTGGTCTTATCTCGGACTTCATTGTTGTTCGTCCAGGTCGGCTTAATTGATCCAGAATGGTTTTTCCATAAAGGTTTTTCGCCTTTTGAGGTTGTGGCTCAGAAGTTGTTCGCCTTTGTGTTTTACACAGATTGGCTTTGGGATCTCGGTCCTTTGTTCGTCAACATACACCACTTTGGCTGGTAGATGTACCACCTTTTGACAATGTTGCTCGTCATCAATGATTTGATGTAGGGTCCATATCTGGCCTCGGGTCTCAGGACTTGTTCGCCAGTATGTTGTTCGTCGATGGAGATGTTCGTCATTTCATGCATCTCCTGGATTGATTTATGCACTCCAACTTGATTTTCTTTGTTAATCATCTTTGACTTGGAGTTGATTCTTTGTGATCTTTATTACAGCCTTAATACTTGTTCGCCCAACAATGATTGATGTTCGACTATCAACAAGTGTGTAGTAATTTTTTTTATTATAATTTTAATTATGAATTTTGAATATCAAATACTTTAATATATCATTTTATAAATACAATACAAATTGATTATAGATAAATATAATTATTAAATAATAAAAAAGAAAAGAGTAATTTTGGTGCGCACTTGAGTGCATGGTATGTACTTGAAATTTGAAAAAAATAACTCAAGGAGAAATCAGTAATACCACAAAAAGTACTTTGTAATACTCCAACTAAAAAAAAAAACATTTCGGTGTGTTTGTGTGTACTTTAAATAATCAAAATTGAACTTGAAATCCAAGTGTATGTTATTTATTTGAGTGCATGTTAGAATTTGTGAATATAAAAATAATATTTTAGATTGTGTTGAGTTGTTGATAAAGTATGAAAAAAGATGAGATAAGATTGAATTGTAGATTGTATATGTGGAGGGAAGGAAAATGAATTATTTATTATGATGTTGGATTGTGATGGATTGTTGATAAATATAGTGTCAGACTTCTCTTTGTGATAGTAGACTTTCAGCCATGCGTCGTGTTTAGAGTAACCAGACAAAAAGTTTGAAGATTTTAATATGCAACGGCGAAGAAAAACGACAATAAAACTGGTTTATAAAGAAGAATCCCAAAATTTATAAGCAAAAATGATATTTTAAAAGCTTGACTTAATAATGTAGAAACTTTTCACATTTTAAGGGAAAAACATCTTTCACTGTCAGAAACATAAAATTATCTACAGAAATTGGTAATATGGCTACAGAATTTCCAACAACAAATTGTGGGGATTGCCTACAAAAAATTCTAATTGTATAGACATCTCCCTTCCCTACCTACAAATAATTTGCCTACGGAAATTCAACTGGCAAGTTATGGTGTAGGTAATTTTTGTAGGCAAATGACTTGTAGGTAATTATACCTGGAAATTTTTATTTTGTAGACACTTTATTTTTAGGTTGAGAAATGTAGATACTTTCGTAATTAGGAAATTTAGTAGGTAAATCGTAGGCAATTACCACGATTTTTTTGTTGAATTTTTTTTTAGGCAATACTTTATTTTTTTATAATGTTTTGTGCTTAATTCAAAAAGCGCGATGGGTCATGCATTGCATTGAAAAAAAAGAAAGTGGTGTTAATATAAAAAAATCAAAATGAGAAAATTAACTGTGGATGAGGTGTGCAAGGAAAAATAAAAAAACTATAGAAAAAAAATATTTTCTTTCTACCTCATTTAACAAATAAATTAATACATTTTACACAATCCATTTTATGTTTACCATGCAACACACGTGACATACTTATACATACTAATATAATTTCAAAATATATTTTATATATCTATTTAATTGGGTTCCTAAGTAAAATTTCTGGCTTCAACATTAACCGGAACAACTGTGAAGGATGATTCACGACCACCGTCTCCTTCTTTGAGTAGAGGCAGTGTGTCGTCCTTCACGCTCTTGTGCTTTCCCCACAGAAATGAATATAGCCCCACCACAATTAAACCCATGCCTATCAAGCTACATTAATAGCAATTAAAAATTAGAAACTAATAGTATATGTATATCATCCTTCCATCTTTTATTTAAAATTAAAAATAAATTTTCTTCGCAGGACTTATATTTTAACGTGATACACACTAGCTCCTACATTTTGTTTAGAATACAAAATACGCAAAGTATTATTACATGACTATCATTCACGGTGGTTATTATAAACAACAATTAATTTCTCATTCAAGTTAACTAATGGATCAAGATATAAGTCAAATGCCAACAGTAATTTATACACCGTGAAATTTATATACATATTTTCTACAATATCACTTATAAAAATTCACTAGTATTTTTATCAATTCTTTTTTATTAATCATAGAGTTCAAAAAATAACTTTCCTAATGTTATATGCCTTTTTTTCCTCTCTAATTCAATTAATCCTATCATAAAGTAATTAGATAATTAATTTTTGACAAAAGTATTTCTGGTACCTGCCAATAGACATTTGTTCACCAAGAAAAAGAGCTTCTATTATAGCAATGCAAATAAGAGCCAAAGGATTGAACATAGAAGGATACGTTGGCCCTTTTTCTGTGATCGCCATTGAAATTAAGAAAAATGTTACAGCTGTGGCCAGTACTCCCTGCAATTGCAAATAGAATTATAAAAACAAATAGGTCTTTTTGCGAAATTTATTCATAATATGAAATTGATACCATTACGTACAATCATTGATACCATTATATGCATCCACTAATACTATAACATAGTGAATACATATATGTAATGATATTATTAAACACATGTAATTATATAAATGTTATATTATGAAATTGGTCCACCCTAAATTTTGTGAATTAAATACATAGAATGAAAACAAAATGGATAGATTACCGAGTACAAAATAGTAACAAGCTGAAGATCCCAACCCAAACGCCAAGATCTTGGTTTTGTATCAATGCACAATCCGATCAAAGCAGCTTGAATTGATGCAGTTACGCATGTCAATAGAGTTGCCGAATATTTATAGGGAAATATTTTAAATAATTTCACCTGTTACATAATTACAAGTTACAGCACTTCACTAGAAATACATGTACTTTGAGAATTGAATGAGTAATTTATTTAAAAATCACACTCCATAAGAAATTCAATATTAAACTTCACATGTACTTATCTTCTTAAATTAACTATCAAACATAAAGTAGAGTTAAAATAATTGTGAAGACAAATTATAACATTTAGCCTTCAATATTGATTCAACAGTCAGTCTCCACTCTCCACTGAAACCATGTTCATACGTAGAAAACTGGTACCATAACATTCATTAATCAATAATATCATTAATTACACTTATAAATTAATTGGGTATCATTTATTCACACAATTCAACATTTTTGTGCGTATAAATTGTCATAGTTTTATTGAATAAATGTTATGGTACTATTGAATGAACTCAATTTTATATATTGAACAAGTTTCACATGATAGAATTTTGTGCTGATCTAATTATTTGGAGAATTTTAAAAACTCAGAACGTTATTAATTAAAAAAAAAAACATTCAAATGCCTCATTTATATAGTAGGTGTAATTCATAGAGAAAATATAAATATCATGTACTTAATTGTAATTATTAATGAAAATATAAACATCAAGTAATTAATTGTAATTATTTATGAAAAATACATAAATATAAATAACCTGTAGAATGAACCATAGGCCATAAGAGAGGCAGCTTGCAACCAAAAATAATGTTCCTCGAGTCTTATTTTGGTTCGAGTTGTGGAGGATTAATTTAGGTTGATGGTGATGATCGAGATTGAGATTGAGATTGAGATTGATAGATTTACCCTTGTACAAAATCGTAGTCAACGCTCCCGCTAGGCATATCATTGCTCCTAGGGTTTTGACCTTGCCGGACCATGTCTTCAATCCCAATCTTTCGATTCTTCATTTTCAAATACGAATGATTAAGAATAAATATAAATTATTTGTAATTAAAATATGGTTTAATAATTAATTAATGTAGGGCAGTCACAATATGTTTAGCTTTTTTTGGTAGCTTAATTTTAGTATTTTTTATAGTGTTAGTCACCCAGATAAAATATTTGGCTATATTTGATTTTTTAATAAATTTAATGTATTAGAAATTTTAAATTATGTACTCCTTCATTTTCCTTTTTGAACCATTCCATAATAAGTTTCTTCTTTTATAAATAATAAAAAACAACATTCCATATATCAATATTTAAACAATTTTTTTTCACAACTACTCATTACTTTCTACAAATATCAGCATATTGGTCTATCATATATTAATAAATAAATATTTTTTTTAAATAAAACAACAAAAAGAAGTGAAAAATTTATATACTTTGGGACAATGTGTTTTTTTATTTACGTAAAAGAAAATTTAGAAAATAAATATGATGACCTGTCTAGACCAATATGGTCTGTAATAAGTAGGCCGGATTGAGAATTTTACAGTACACCCATTTATTTTCTCGTCCCGCCTACCAAAAGGTGAGCGAGGCGCTACACTAATCAGTCTTGACACAAGTATAGCTTTGGGGAATTAATATTTATATAAATATTAAATTAAATAATTACAAGTATCAGAAGAACTGGTATGTACCTTAGAATAGTTGAGAAGAGAAAAGTGACTACCGGAATAAGGTTGAGGAAGTCGGTCGCATATGTAGCTGTAGTGTCTTTTAGACCATAATAGAATAGTCCCATAGCCATTGACATCCTACACTTTAAATATATATTTGTTATTAACATATGATTTATTTATTTTTAGATGCTTTTGTAAACAAAAAAAGAAAAAAAAGTGAGAGGTTTTATAGAATTTTTCCATTCGATTGTAAAAAAACTCGCTCCGTCCATAAAAGTTTTTACTCTGTATTTTTTATCCGTCTTTTAAAAACTTTCACACCTCTAATATGTAAAATCCTCCATAATTTTCATCGTCATAATATAATTTGAAATATAAGACGCCGGGAGCTAGTATCATTTTAAGGCCATAAAATTGGATATTTGTGAGGCGTGAATTTTCTTATGAGAGAAACAAAAAGGAATGTATCAAAGCTTTTATGATATGGATAAAGTATTATTTTTTAACAAAAAAGTATCATCTTAAATGTAAACAATAATAATCTCATAAAAATGTACTTTTCATTTTTTATTAGAAGGTAATACAATTTACTTTATAAGTGAGATTTTTTCAATGGTTACAACACATTTTGTGAGATAGTCTTATATTATTTGTTATTTTCTAAATACATTTAATTATCTTTAGTCGACGCGCATAATAATATTCCCATTTCAATAGTGGCCTCAACTAGAATAATATAGAATTGCGTAAAATACAAACATAAGTTTCCAAAAATTGAACTTTAGTCCTATAAAAAATTAAATTTAAAGGAATTTTGGTCACGAAATTTATAAATACATATTATATCAAATAATATAGTAACCAGGTGGCTTAGTCTATTTGGCCAGCGGGTTCCTCACTCTAGTGAGCGACCGGGGCCACTCACACGTATAATAGGCACGAGATCATAGAACATAGAATCATTACCTAATTAATTAGGGCTTGGAGATTTTCTTGGAGTATTTGGGACTTGATGAACTAATCTAATTACTAATAACTAACATTTACACATAAAAAAAATAAAAAAATTACCTAATTAATTAATTTAGTAATATTAAAGGGTACATGATCTTTTAATTTTTTCTTCGATAATGACACGTCTCCATGCAGAATATAGGGATTTATGTACTATTAGAATAAAATGAAAGAAACAAAGACTGCTTAATCCTTACCCAGTTAATGCCACCATGAAAAGCCAGAAAAAAGCTGCAAAAGTCACCATCCTCAGAGCTCCTCTGCACATTAAGATGTTACAAATTAGATCACCCAAAAACTCAATTAATTAAACTTCTTCATGATTAAAATCACAATTAATTAATAGTAAATTATTTAAAAATGGTGAGGAGAAAGAAGAAGAAGGAGGAGAAACGAACCTTTCGATATAGAGAGCGAAAGGGGCGATGCTCAATGCAGCAACGATGTTACGATAAGTCATGAGAGCATAAATGAAAGTCCCCTCATTTAGTATAATCCTAGAAAGTATTTGCAGCCCAGTTGCGATAAGTTGTACCATTAGCATGCCTAGTGGTACTCTTGCATTCCTTATCAATTTCTGCATCTCCATCATCCAATTTTGTGTGTATTAAAATATTTTAGCTCTCTTTCTATATATATATACTAATTAATATTCATACAATATTAATATATTCAATCGATCACTATGATCCTGTAATAAGTGGGAGTGGATTCTTCCCATTATAATTTCATCAAATCCACACCTTTCATTATAATCTATTAAAGGAAAATGTGCACATCATTGTTTTTTGTCTTCACATATTCACTGGCATATATATATTTCTTGATCAAACTCACAATGAATCAACGAGCATAAAAAACCCCAACAATGATGAATTGTGTATGCAAGTTTTTGCCCAAATTCTCTAATCAATTTTTTGAGACGAAACTTGTGTCGTTCCATCCATCAGAAACTCCATCCGCCGCTCAAATTCTTCATCTAAAACTTCTTGTTGGGGACTACAAACTTCAGTCTATTGATTTTAAGTTATGACCTTTTTACCAATCATCTTGTTTTGTTTATCGAATTCGTTCCTTTTGAGACAACTCACTTTTCTTCTCATTTACGTTGTAAGGGAAATAATTAAATGAATTAATTTCACACCTCTCTGTAAGTTCGGACTTTTAGATGGGGAAAATTATAAATTTGGTCCCGTGAGAATTTCTCAATAACAATTTTGATCCCATTTTCTATTTTTGTTCCATTTTTTTTTTTTTTTGCATATTCGGTCATTTCCGTTAATTTTTGGAACTAAAGTTGTAATTTTTTCGAGACTAAAACTGCAATTTATACAATCTTTTGAGACAAGAACTTCACTTTTTTAGGGAACGAAAATGTTGAATAAAACTATGAGACTAAATATGTCGAAAAAAGGATTAATTTTGCAGACCACTTGTACTTATGGGACCAGAAATGCAATTTACTCATTTTCGATGAGACGAAATACTTTCATGGTTCACGCCCGGACAAAGATTCTGTATTCGATTCCCATTGAGAGCAACTCCACCCATATTAAATTGTCCACTAATTGGGCGTCCCCAAAGCGGGAAAGGTTAAGTCCGGCCCATGAGTGAGGGGAAGTGTAAGGGAAACAATTAAATGAATTAATTTTACACCTCTCTACAAATTCGAACTTTTAGATGAAACATAATTCTTTCAGGGTTTTAAGAGTGTTTGAGGTAAATTCATGTTGCAATTCTTGAGAGAAACACATGTAAAGCTAATACAATTTGAATGATAGTGTGCTCTCTCAAAGTGGATGTAGATCAATGTTGATCGAACCACTCTAACTCCTTACTTTTTCTAAATGTTCATTCAAATTCATGGTTTCAAGTGTGATTATCTTAAATCTTAGGTTGCTTGAGTGGTATAATTTAAGTAAATTAGTATTGAATTCACAACAATTGGTGGAAAGGGAAGAAGATTGATTGAAAGGAAGATCTGATGGGAACCACCAAATTCGACATCAAGAAGTTTTCGGGAACTTCAGATTTGGCCTTTGGAGGATTGTTGAGGCATTGGAGGATAAACCTGGAGAAACATCATATGGCAGAGGAGAAGACAAGACCAAGATGGTGGAAAAGGCTCATAGTACTACTGTAAGGGAAATTATTAAATGAATAAATTTCACATTTCTTTATAAGTTTGAAATTTTAGATGAGATAAAATTCTTTCATGCTATCAGTGCCAAAAGATTTTTGGTTCGATTTCCGTTGAATGCAACTCCACTCATATTAAACTATCCACTCATTAGGCCTCTCAAAGAGAAAAAATTGACTGGAAGGGTGGGGATGTAAGAGAAACAATTAATTGAATTATTTTTACACCTTTCTAAAACTTCGAACTAAATTAGATGGAATTCTTTCAGTACCATGATTTTGTGCCTTGGAGATGGATAAACTTCTCAGAAAAGTAGCCAAATAGAAGTTTGCAAAAAGGCAATTTAGGACAAACTTGAGAGTTTGTACAACTTTTGTCAAGCGATTGTGCATGAAGGAAACACTACAAAAAAAAAACACTGTTTTGCGACAGAATTAGCGACGTAAAATCCGTCGCAAACAGTGTTTTGCGACGGTATCTGCGACGGACACGTATCCGTCCCTAAAACAGCCGTAGCTAATTTTTGCGACGGATTTCGACTTCCGTCGCAAATTAACGACGGACAAATCCGTCGCAAAATCGGCGGGTCAGACCCGGCCGGGTCACACAGAATTTGCGACGGACAGTATTCCGTCGCAAATATTTCGGGTCAGACCCGTTCGGGTCAACAACATTTGCGACGGCCACATTCCGTCGCAAATGTTTATATATATATTTTTTATTTTTTTCTGTTATAATTTGCGACGGGTTGTTTTCCGTCGCAAAATTCAATATTTGCGACGGAATTTGGCCGTCGCAAATTACCGAGCCTATACAAAAAAAAAAGTGGCTCGCGTGGTTCGAGCCCGGGCACCCGAGGCGGCCGGGGCGGGCACGGACCACTGGGCCAACCGACCCATCTCTTTTTATATGCGGCCCACCTTCTATATTAATCTTATTAGGCCTTGAACAATTAATCCATTTTTTGCGTCCAAGGGGAATCGAACACGGGACCTCTTGTGCAAGAGGAGGGGGCGCGCGCCACTAGGGCACAAGCTACTTTCGTTTATTTTTATGCAATTAATTGTATATGTATTCAAATTAAGTCATTTTTTTTTATAATTCACCAAATTAATTTCTTTTCGTATCTAAGTTGTTTATTAAAATATTTTGCCCAACTATTTTTTTTATTTTGTAAAATTATTTATTTCGACTCCCGCTTAAATTTATAATTCGTTCATTTGTACGCAATTAATTGTATATGTATCCAAATTGACTCGTTTTTTTTTCTACAATTCACCAAATTAATTCATTTTCGTTTCTAACTTGTTTTTATAAATATTGGGGCCATTTAATTTTTATTATTTCTGTAAAACTATTTATTTCGACTCCCGCTTAAATTTATAATTCGTTCATTTGTACGCAATTAATTGTGTATGTATCCAAATTGACTCATTTTTTTTCTACAATTCACCAAATTAAGTCATTTTTGTTTCTAACTTGTTTTTATAAATATTGGGGCCATTTAATTTTTATTATTTCTGTAAATTTATTTATTTCGACTCCCGCTTAAATTTATAATTCGTTCATTTGTACGCAATTAATTGTGTATGTATCTAAATTGACTCATTTTTTTTCTACAATTCACCAAATTAATTCATTTTCGTTTCTAACTTGTTTTTATAAATATTGGGGCCATTTAATTTTTATTATTTCTGTAAATTTATTTATTTCGACTTCCGCTTAAATTTATAATTCGTTCATTTGTACGCAATTAATTGTGTATGTATCCAAATTGACTCTTTTTTTTTTTCATAATTCACCAAATTAATTCATTTTCGTTTTTCACTTGTTATATATACAATAATTTAGTAATTCTAATCGTCGTCTTCTTCCTCGTCATCCTCATCATCATCTTCATCCTCTTCCTCATCTTCATCCTCTTACTCTTCCTCTTCCTCTTCCTCTTCTTCTTCCTCCCCACCGCGCTCTTGTCCATCACCCTCATGATCACTTTCAATCATTATCATTTCTGGATTTGCAGCAAGTAAGTCGACAAAAATATTCACACCTGCTTGATCAACCTCTGTTTGAGCCTCTTGTATCTCTGTTTGAAATGGATCTGTTGGTTCTACACCGTCTTTGTTTGACGGATTAGAAACTTCAACCAGTGATCTTGTCTTTACTTTGCAAACTGTCCTCAAGTTGGGCCTACTTGATCCGGGGTATTTGCAATAATATACCTGAGATGCTTACGTTGCAAAAATATAAGGATCGTATGCCGCCGGAAACTTCTTTCCGGTGTTGATATCAACAATCTTGTAGTTTTTGTCGACTCTTGTTCCTTGGTTCCCTGGATCATACCATTCACACAAGAACAACACTATCGTCCTGCTCGGCCAACCCGGATATTCTATTTCAACTACTTTTTGCAGCACTCCATAGTAATCGATGGGTTCTTCGTTGTAGTTTGCACCGATAACGCAAACACCACTGTTTGTAGTCGATTTCGTTGAAGCATACGCTTTAGTATGAAATTTGTATCCATTTGCGTAATATCCGTGGTATGATACCACACTACGTAGTGGTCTTTTGCTCAGAGCTTCAAGATGTGGGTTGTTATTAAGTAGGCCATTTTGTCCCTGTAAATATTAAATTATCATGTATAAAAATAATAACATATTTGTTATAAGGTAAAAATCATATAATTATGTGGTACTCACGTAACGTTGGAACCAAAACATAAAATCATTGCGGATGGATTGAAAAACTGTTGCATCTGTTATGTCTGGTTCTACTTGACGCTTATACTCACAGAACATGCTTATATATCATAAAAAAGAAATTTATTACTTTTCAGATATCAACAGTATACATATTGTAAAAAACTCAACTATAAAATTAAATTACTTACTCTATATACGGTTGGACTTCAGGACAATTCATCAAAACATATGAATGTATTGTTTCCTCTTCAATACTGCCCCTGAACGGTCGTTTGGTGCCCTTACCCATTGGTCGACCCGGATGCAAAAATACAGATAACATACCTTCAACATCACGAAGGGGATGGTCTACTCCACGACCATCGTAGTTGCGAGGCACATTTCTGATTCTGGTTTGAACTTGATCGCCGAAGTAGTAAGAACAAAATGCTCCAACCTCTTCAGTAAGGTATGCATTAACAATTGATGCTTCGATGTGGGCCGCATTTCCAATATTGAGCTTTAAATTGTGCAAATACCTAAAACATTCTTGTGTTAGAAAATTTATTCAGTATTGATCTTAAAAGTCGATTTAAAAAATGGTATAGAATTACCTCTCAAAAGGGTACATCCATCGATACTGTACGGGACCAGCAATTGAGGCTTCATACGCTAAGTGTACGGGTAAGTGCTCCATCGAGTCGAAGAAGCTGGGTGGAAAAATCCGCTCAAGTTTGCATAGAATAACAGGGATCTCCTCATCCAAACGCCTCATGTCCTCAACTGTAATCGTTGATGCCGTTAAGTGTCTGAAAAAGAGACTTAATTCCGTGATGACACTCCATACATTCTTGGGAAGTGAGTACCGAAATGCAATAGGTAAGAGTCGTTGCATGAACACGTGACAATCATGACTCTTCATTCCAGACACCTTTCCGGTTTCCGTGTCAACTCTGTCTCCCAAATTCGACACATAATTGTCAGGGAAGCTCAACTCTTTCACCCACTTACACAAATTCTTCCTTTCTGCTTTACTAATTGTGTAAGAGGCCTGTGGATATGTTCTTGTCTGCTCATCCTTGTGTAGGGAAGCACGAGAACAGAAGAGCCTCAACTCATCTCTGGATTTTGAAGTGTCTTTGGTCTTCCCTTCAGTACCCACGACCGTATGAAACAAGTTGTCGAAAACATTCTTTTCTATATGCATCACATCCAAATTGTGTCGAATCAACAACTTGCTCCAATAAGGTAAGTCCCAAAAGATACTTCTCTTCTTCCAACCACCCTGGATACGTTTATTGTGCTCCATTGCACCCGCCTCAGTTGTCTTCATCAAATCAGTGACTGTAACCTCATACAACAACGAATCACCTGAAATAATTAATTTATATATGGTTAACTTATATATATGAGACACATAGACATCAGTAGTGATTCAGTACCCAGACACATACCTGATCGAATCCGTGGTCTTGGGCGGCCTACTGCATTTTTACCCTTTAGAAAGTCTGTTTTGTTCCTCCAAAAGGGATGATCAGGAGGAAGAAACTTGCGATGGTTGACGAACCATGACACTTTTCTACTCAACGGAAGATAGAATGCATCAGAACCGTCCATGCAATACGGGCATGCTAGTTTTCCTGCTGTTGACCACCCAGACAACATAGAAAATGCTGGAAAGTCACTAATGGTCCACAAAAGTGCAGCTCGCATCGTGAAGTTCTGCTTCCTATGAACGTCGTAGGCCTTCACCCCCGTAGACCACAAAGATTTCAACTCTTTAATCAATGGCTGGAGATATACATCCAATTTATGCTTGGGGTTGTGTGGTCCAGGCACCAAGATACTAAGAAATATATGTTGAGGCTTCATGCACAACCAAGGAGGTAGATTGTACGGGGTCAACAGCACAGGCCATAATGAATACTTTTTTCCGTGCATTCCAAATGGGGCAAAACCATCCGTGCACAAGCCTAACCTCACATTTCTCGTCTCCCTTGCAAAATCTGGGAACTCCCTATCAAGATGTTTCCATGCCTCCGAGTCTGCAGGATGCCGCATCTCTCCAGAATTCTCACCAGAACACTCCTCAGCATGCCATGTCATGTCTTTAGCCGTGGCACTGGACTGATACAACCTCTCTAGACGAGGAGTGATGGGAAGGTAATACATTGCCTTATAAGCCTTCAACTGCACTTTCTTCTTACTTTTTGTGCGACCAGATGGTTTGTACCGTGGGTGACCACACATCTTGCAATGATCCTCATCCTCATCCTCATCCCAAAACAACATGCAACCGTTTGTACAACAATCAATCTTCTCAAAGGGTAGACCCATATCCTTCAAGAGCCTCTTGCTCTGATAGAAATTATCAGGTGCCGTGTTGTCTTCAGGTAGAGCTCGTTTGAACAATTTAACAAATTGATTGAACACTTTTTGACTGACCTTGCCTTCAGTTTTGATGTTCAACATTTGAGCATTGAATGACAATTGCGTCTCAGTCTCACAACCAGGAAACAACTTTTGATCAACGGTTTTAAGCATATCAAAAAACTTCTTTGACCGATGATTTGGTTCCTCCTCCATAAGTGTTTCATTGAATTGTGGTTGACCACCCAAAACAGATTCTGCAATCATCATCCGATATCTATCAGGTTCATCCTCTATTTGTGGTTCAAATTGAGTATACAGAACATAACTTGAACCACCAACATCAAAATTTCCACCACCGCTCCACCCAGTATACCAGTATTCTACGGTTTCGATGTCAACATTCCACCGTTGTTCACCGTGACTGGTCCAGTTGTAATAACGGGGAACAAAACCGGAAATCACAAGATGAGTTCTAACCTCATCAACACTCAAGAATCTTATATTTCTGCATCTTCTGTCTTTACACGGACACCTAATATTACCCATACAATCCATACTGCATGGATGTTGTAGTGCAAACTCAATAAACTCATCAATTTTATTGCAAAAGGTAGAGTTAATGCCTCCTCCTATCATTCTAGGTATTGAGTACATCCAACCACGATCTGGAAATTGCATCTGTTACAGATTAAAAGTAAATATCACGTGAGTTATAAAAAAATTGGGCAGAGTTTGCCTAAAAATAAGGATATACAAAATTTTCCTTCACAAAAATCAATCCAACACAACCATATATATCAATCATAGTAAACCAATCAAATAAACAAATATCACACAATTTATCTAATAATGTACATAAAAATTGAGCAGAGTTTCGACTAAAAATAGGTATAAATATCACACAAACTAAAATTAACATACCCATCAAATAAACATATATCATCAATAATACCTAAACCCATCAAATAAACATATATCATGCTCATTACCTAATAGTGTACTAAGAAATTGAAACAATAAAAATATGACATTTAAACGGTAAAAAATGTGAAAACGTACGGTGAAGTAGAAAGTAATGACAAATACGTACAGTGAGGTTGAAGGCAATGACAAATACACCAATTATACGTAAAGAACATATAAAAACCGCATCATTTCTTATTTTTTTCGTGAGTGAAAGTGAAAGGGAAAGAAGAGTGAAAGTGAAAGGGAAGGAAAAGGAAGGGGATTGTTATAAATCTGCACAAATTTGCGACGGACTGATTTTCCGTCGCAAATTCTATATTTTGCGACGACAATTCCGTCGCAAATACGCTTTGCGACGACCCAGGTCAATTATTGGTCACCAACCCCTCTGACGAGCTTCAACTACTCAATTTTGCGACGGAAAAGTGGTCGTCGCAAATATGAATTTAAAATTTGCGACGGCCATTCCGTCGCAAAATAGGCAAATGGGTCATTTTCCGAGTGGCTACTTTTAAACGGGTCGTTTTGCGACGGAAAATTCCGTCGCAAATTTCAATTTTGACTTTGCGACGACATATCCGTCGCAAATGAGCACGAGAACAACGAAGGTGGTGGGCCCTAGGATTTGCGACAGACATTTCCGTCGCAAAACACTAACTGTTGCGACGGAATTTCATATCCGTCGCAAACCGACATTTTTTACGACGGCTTGCCCAAATCCGTCGCAAATACACGAAATTTGCGACGGATATTTGGCCGTCGCAAATTTTCCGTCGTTAAACCGCACCTTTTTTGTAGTGAAAGATTGTATATGTGCTTTCAAGATGCTAAAGCATAAGCCGATTCCGAAACAACTTGATGAATTTATAACAAAATCTTGGATACTCTTGAGAATATTAATATCAAACTTGCAGATGATTTGATCCTGCTGAGTGCTTTGCCTAAGTCTTTTTAAAACTTCAAATACACCATATTAAATTTGGAAGAAATCCAATTGACCATGAAATTAAAAGAATTTCCAAAGGCATTTGAAAAGGGCCCAAGCTCTAGTGTTGAAGGTCTTACAGTTAAGAGCAATCACTTCAAAAAGAATAATTTCAAGAAGGAAGGAAAGCAAAAGGAAATACACATCATAAGAATGTTAATTTCTAAAAGTGCTACTGAACCGAGTGAAAGGAAATGTTTCCTTGGCCATGAAATTGGGGAGAAAAATAGTTTTTTGGTCCAATAACTTGTCTAGAGTCCAATTTTGATTCCCAAAATTTTTTTTTATTTTGGTCCCATAACTTATTGAATCGTCCAATTTTGCTGGAAATTAAAAAAAAAAGAAGTCTTTTTGACGTACCGAACGACATCATTTTTTACTTTCCGGTGAAAATGGAAAAAAAAATTGGATGACTCAATAAGTTATAGGTTCAAAATTGAAAAGTTAAATTTTTTGGGACAAAAATTGTAACTAGACCAGTCACGTGACCAAAAAACTATTTTTCTCATATATCTCTGTATATGAAATCACAATAATATTAGAGCAATGCACCTGCTTAACTATTATTTTAATATAGGATTATAGTTGATGTAGTAGAAACACGATATAATAATGTAAAGTCCATTGATTATGAGAATACCTAGAATATAAAACATGATTAACTTATTAATTCTATTGATTCAAACCCGAATACTTGAAAAATATCGATAAAATACGAAAAAGAAATATCCCAATATTTTACTATTCCAATAAATATTGTTTAAGGTGAATTGCAAAGCTCCCATAAATACTAATAATGAAATTTTAATTACTAACTAGGAAAGTAAATCACTATAGAGTAAATAAAATAATAAAGATAGACAAAGTATAGAGTGAAGCTAGTTTATACATAAATCCATGAAGGGTATTAGTTGTTTTCATTGAAGAGTATTACTGATTTACACTAAAGAGTCTTAGTTGTTCAGTGAAAATGAACTAAGACTCTTCAGTGTAAACCGGTAATACTCTTCAGTGAAAACAACTAATACCCTTCAATAATTCATATATAAACTTATTTCACTCTATACATACTCATAAAGATATAATTTTTCTACAAATTTTGATTTCCAAGTCTTCGTAAAGTTAGCATACTATAAAATTATAAGATTAGGAACAACAACACTCATTCTCGTCATCGATATTTTAGAAAATGTCATTTTGTCGGCAGGATTTAATTGCTCCACCAAGCATTTCCTCCAAGTCGTATTTATTCTTGAAACGATAAACGAGAAAAGTAGTATTTTACTCTTGTAACTTATCTAGTATTCAATTTTGATCCCAAAAACTTTAACTTTTCAATCTTGGTCTCATAACTTGTTTAATTACCCAATTAGATTTCCGACATAGATATTTTTTAATATTTTCTAAATTATATTATTATTTTTAGACTTGAAACTATTTGATTTTAGAAAAAATTGAAATATATATTCTTTGTTAAAAAACTTAAAATTTTCATGACAAAATTACTACACTTTTTGTCCTTTAACATTAGTTGATTTTGGTTTTCATCCTGTTAACTTTTGAATTTTGAATTTTGTCCTTTAACTTAAAAAAATTATGTTTTTTTGTCCTGTTACCTGCTACACCATGTTATGCTTTCGGTAAATCTAATGGCCACCCATTTTTTTGTAAGTTATAGGATGAAAATAAAAATGTCACGTCAGATTTACCGGAAGTGTTGCCTGGTGTAACATGTCACAGGATCAAAAAATACAATTTTTCTAAGTTATGGGATGAAATTCAAAATTTCAAAGTTAACAGGAAAAAAACTAAAATCAACTAAAGTTAAAGGACAAAAATTTGAATTTCCCTAGTATATATTAAATAAATTGCAGCCTATAGAATTATTGTAACCCCTTATGGCCTTATCCAACAAATTGGTCTTTAGACAGATTATAGTTTAATATTTTTTATTTAAAATTTATTTTATTATATTTTAATTATTAAAATTTAAAACTCTATCCTAAAATAAAATAAAATAAAAAAAACATTGCAAAGTCGATTATCATCTACTAGTTTTCATGTGTGTCATGGCTCCTGAGCGCGATGCCACCATCGTCTCCTTATCACTTCAATTGCAAACTCAATGACAGATTGAATGTTTGTCAATTTTTATTGAAGTGTTTTTTTTTTTTTTAATGAATTTGCTAATTAACTCTTTTAAATTTATATACGTATTAGAGGCGATTAGGCCGAGTTAGACTAGCCCGGCATTGAGCCTGACCCAAAAAGCGGGCCTATGATTCTTAGACACATCTTGGCCTTGCACGGGCCGCGCGTGGGGCTTGCAGGCCAAAATGACCCACTTTTTTTTTTCTCCCCCGAAATGGGTATATTTTGAAAAACTTTCATTTCACAAAATATATAACAGGGAAAGGTACGTGTTTTCTTCTAAAGACAAACAACCTCATAAATTACATCCTTGACTTTATGCTTTTTTAATTAGTTTTATGCAAAAAAAAACCCAAAATTTAAGGCCAAATTTGGTCTGAGCCTGACTAGGCCGCGTGGCCTATTAGGCCTGATTCTTTTTTAGCCTCAAAATGGATCCCAGTCTTGGCTATATATTAGGTTGGTCTATTGGGCAAATCCAAATTGACAGCTCTACATGCATTATGTTTTGTTTTGAGTAATTTTTAATTATATATAATTCATTTAATAATATCATCTCAAAATATTCACATATTAGTTAAAAACATTGATTTTACTTTATGTGAGTGTCCCTATAAATATATGTAATGCCATAATTCCAATTACTCCTAGATATAGTTACTCCATGCTACCTAAATAGTAATATTTCATTTTATATTCTTTGTTTGAATTTCTACATATAAATTACTCTCTTCGTCCAAATTTACTAAACCTATCTGATTTTGCACGTATTTTAAAAAGTATATTGTTTTTAAAAGTAAACTGAGTTGAAAGTGGAGAGTGTAAAATATTTCATTTTTTAAAAAAAATGACCAATTTTATTGGACAAATCAAAATACAACTGATTTATTTTTATTTGATCGAGGGAGTAATATTTTATGTTGGTCCCGAAACGAGTAAACAGGTGTATGGGGGGGGGGGGGGGGGGAATACACCTGTGATTACAAATTAAAACTTCTTATAAAAACTTATCAGGTTACTTAAGACCGTAGCTCGTCAGTGGACTTATAGAAAACTTATCTTGTGAGTTTCCCGTGCTTGTAACAATGCACGTCCTTCTGTATTTATAGGCTTCCTTGAAAATCTTCCCGTTGAATTTGAATCTTCTCAAGTAAGTCTTCTTGTATCTGATTGGTTCAAACGACTCTATTTGAAGCTTTAAGTCTTGTCAAGAAACGGCTGCAAAACCCTGCTTGTTCACCAACTTTCTGTAGATTGCTAGGTGAAAGACTTTTGGTACTTGTCAGGCTGGGGCAGGTCGGCTGTCAGTAAGGTACACTGACGTGTCATATTCTCATTGGACCTTAAGTCTGCGTGCCCAGATTCTTGTCTTGCTTTAAGGTGGAACTCCTCTGAGAGAACCTTCTTATTCCTTCATTTATTGTAAGCTTCACTGAAATTCATTTTGCCTTGTTCCAACCAGATTAACTAACAGCTTTAAATATGTTTAGCATTAAAAGTACGTTGTTAGTTCTTTATCAGTGGACCTTCGTCCTCTCCTGATAGATTTAGTCTTAGTGAGAATGCACTTAGAAAACTTTCAAGACTTTGACTTCTTTCTCAGATCACTTAGTCTTCAGCGGACTTCACTTCAGTGGACTTCATCTACAGCAGACTTCATACTGAAAATACACTCTAGTTTTTACTAACTGCACTCAGTTCTTAACACTTTGAACTGTTTAATTTAAACTCTAACTCTACTGAATAATTTACTTACAAACAACTTAGGAGGAACATTTTGGCATCTAATCAAAACTAAGTCTTATACATTTTCCCAACAATTTCCCCCTTTTTGATTATGCCGGAACCTATCTTATTACATATCTTCTATCAGATGAGGTTCTTCAGATGACATAAAGTTCAAGGATTTTGTAAGTAAAAACATTCAAGTACAAAAGCCTAAATGATAATGAGATATTATCTTGGGCAAAACATCAGTAGAGTTCATTTCTTGATAAAAAGATGAAGTACATATTACAAGAAGTCTACTATCAAAAGTTCAAACTAAGAACATCTGGGACTTATAAACAAATGCCCATCAAAAATACAACTTTCTCAGATGGACTCAAACAGAGGTTCAAGTCCATATTGCTTGAAGACTCTGATCTTCAGCTCATTCTTCCTCTCCATCATCTCCTTCGAATGTCCTCTGAGTCCAAGGTGCTCACACAAGGATGTCCACTCTTCAGTGATCCTTTCTCTGTCAACAGCACCAGTTGCATCTTGGGGAGGCCAGTAGGTGATTGGCTTAGGGGCCTTTAGGGCTTGATCAGGGAAGGCATCATTCCAAGCACCACTGATCTCGGGATAGAGTTTGGGATAGGCATCAAACAACCATGAGTTGAAGACTTCTTGAGCATTGTCCCTTCCTAACTCTCCACTGACATAAAAGGAATAAACGAAATCCCTTTTGGCAGTCTCCCAAGCATCATTGAGCTTCTTAGGAACCCAGGCATCATGGTGAGGAAATCTGTTCAGAGATGGTGTGATCTTGTCTTTCTTCAGTTTGGCAGCCCACTTTAGATAACCACTTCTGAATTTCTTAGAAGTAGTTTTATCAAATGTGGCTAGCCTCTCCTTTCTTTTCCTCTCTGCAAGCTCAGCAATGGTCTCTATCTTATCAACCACCTTATCTCTCCTCTCCTGCTGCTGGGCTGTTAGCTTCCTTGCTCTTTCATTCATGCCTCCAGCCTCTTTAATTAGCTCAGCGAGCTCTGTGACTTTTGTAGGTGCGGACTTGGGAGGTTCAGAAGATAAGGGTTCAGGATTTAGAATAGGGAGTACCTCAACTTCATCAGTAGAGGTTGTGGACTTAGCTGCCAACCTCTCTGAGGTTCTTGTCTTTTTGGCAACCTCTGCTGAGAGAGTTTCAGATGCCTTCCTCTTTGCAGGTTCCCCCTTCTTTGCAGCTCTCTCTTCCTTCTCTTTCAGATGAGCTTCTTTGAACTTTGAGTAGTCCACTGATGCAGTCTCCTTGCCTTTCTTTTTCTCAGCAAGCTTCTGGGCCTCAGCATCAGTTTTCTTGATAGTGCTTTTGATTTGTTGACCTTTCTCGAACTCCGGGGTCTCAAAGATGATTTGCATTTTGTTCCTTGGATCAGCCTTCAGCTCCTTAGAAGATATCCTTCTTTCCCCCTTTCCGGCATTAATCATGCACTCAGCCACAGTGATGTTTAACTTCAACTGATCGTGAGCGATGGCTTTAAGTTCAGTCGAGCAGTGGTCAACTTCATCTTCCATTCTTTCTAGTGCGGCTCCAGCAGTTTGACCAAATTTTACAAATTGGGCCAGCTTCTCATCAATCAGCACATTGGTCTTTTCCTGAGTTGGGAAGTCCTCAGCAGCTTTCTTAAGAACTTCACCAAGCTTGGCTCCAAGTTCTTCGTGCTTTGCCTCGAACTCCTGCATCTTCTGGTTCTATAACCCTTCAACCTTCCCAATAAGGCCGGCTGAGAAAGCTTCAACAGAAGACTTTAGGTTGATGGACACGTTCTCTACTGATTCCTTCAGGAATTGAGTTCTGGCTTCTTCCTCCTTCTTCTCCAGGTTCTTCAGACCTTCTAGCATGAGAACACAGTTGCCTTCAACTAGGTCAGACACCATCTGAGTTGAGTCTTGCACCCTCAGGGTTAGATTTTGAAGTGAAGTAGTTGTTGACTCCATCAATTCATCAACATGGTCTGAGAGTATGACCATTTCGTCTACCTCCTCTTGGACAACTTCTTGAACATCTCTCAGTTGAGTTTCAAGAGAAGGAAGCCTTTCATCTTGGAGTATAAGCATTGCATCCTTCAGGGGAGTTAGGTTGACCTGGACTGGAGGGATCTCATCAGTTTGAGTACCTGCATTTAAGATAGTGTTAGATCTTCCTCCCCCAGTCTCACCACCTAAGTCACCTGTAATTTCTAACTCCATTGGAACTCCCCCCTCCTCACTCATCTTACTTTTCTCTTCACTACTCTTTTCAACTATGATTTTTTCAGCCAATTCACCCTTTACAGGGATGATTGCTTTTATTTGACCACTCACAACTTCAGTGATTTCCATATCTTTCTCACCACCCTCAGCTTTTTCTTTTTCTTTTTCAACTCCTTCGATTCCAGACACCTCAGTTGACTCTAAAGCCACCACTGAGGGCTGTTGTGGGAGAATCTCAGTAGACACCTCTACTGGACTCTCCTGTGGCAAATTTTGAGCCTCAGTATCCTTTGCCTTGGATACATCCTTGGCCACCTCACCATCACCTTGCCTTGGTGAGGTCCCTCCTCCTTGTACATTTTTCTCTTTCTCCTCCTCTCCTTCAGCTATCACCTCAGCTGACTTCTCTTGCTCACCAACATCAGCTCTCTTCACCTCATCTCCCTTCTTGGCCTCAGCAATTTTCTCCAAGACCAAACTTTCAAAGACCTTCTCATCACAGAGAAGTCTGGTCTTGTGCATTCCAGCAAAGTTCAGCACTTCAGCTTCCTCCTTCTTCCACTCCTCTGCATTGCTGCCTCTTACAGCTAGAAGAATTTCACCAAGTCTTCTATCCTTGAGCTGGACAATGAGTCGCAGCCTCAAGAATATAGCCTTGAGTGTGGGGAAGTTGTCAAGTTCAGGGTATTTAGACTCCAAAGAGTAAGCAACCTCATCCTTAAGGGTGTCTAAGAATGAGTACTCTTCTTCATCGTCTGAAGGAAGGGAAGGGGTAGGGGATGTGATATCGGTAGGTTCATCTGGAATAGATTCCAGGTGAGTTGAGGTTTGGGTTTCAGGTGGGTTTGGTTCAGATGACGTTTGGGATGGGGTGTCAGTGGAGGTTTGTTCAGTAGGGGTTGAGGGAATGGGGTCAGATGGGGTTGAGGATGCTTCAGCAGATGCCTCAGGGGGGGTAGTTTGGGATCCACTTTTAGGCTGTTGAGAGCCTTCAGTGGGGGTTTGAGTGTGAGTTATTTTGGAGATGCGTTTAGTTTTGGCTTGGGTGCGAGGTTTGGTTTTGGGTTTAATGGGGGTAGAAGCAGGGACAGGGGCATCTGAGTCAGACTCAGTTGAGGTTATATGAGGTGAAGAGTCAGGGTTATCTGATGACGACTCATCAGTAGAGTTGGCGATTCTGACTTTCTTCGAAGCAACCTCCTTCTCTGCTTCAGAAGACCTCTTCTTTTCCTTCTTTGAGGCCTTCTCTGCCTCAGCCTCCTTATGTTGAGCCATTTTGTCACTCAACTTTACCAGCCTTCTCTTCAGCTTGGTTTTCTTCCCTTCAGCAGGGGCAGCTTCCTCCTCCTCAACTGCCTCTGGGCATTCCACAACAGGCTTAATCATCCTCCCTTCAAGATTATTTCCAGGCTTGAATAGGGCTTTCAAATTGCTCCACTTCCTATCAGGGATCCCTTCAAGATTATAATTGAGCTTACTTGATAGTTGGGGAGTTTTGTCTGGTTGGAGCTTTGAGTTCTCTTTGTTCAAGGCCCTCAGAAAGAATTGTTGCCAGTTAAAAGACCTTTCTTTGCTTTCTACAATGTCCTTCATCAGTCTGAGCTTTGGCTTGCTCACTTGCTCAGTACTTCCTTGGTTCCCCAGAATGCATTTACCCACAACTTCACACAGAACATTGTATACTGGCAGGAGTATACTTATATTCATGGTTGGGCTATATTTCACCTTCCTCTGCATAATGGTATTAACCCATTCCTCCTCTTTGTCCACTATGCACGTGTCTGGATTGGGACCTTCAGAAGGAAGATCAAATAGCTCCTTCAGAACTTCTCCGCTCACACGAATCTCCTTCTTTATCTTTTGGTGCTCTGTGACCTCCATGTCATCTCTCATAACTTTCTTCTTCCTTTGCAAGATCAGATGAGACCTGATCCTTGTGTCTGAGTTGGAGACATTGTTGTAGAATTCAAGAACCTGTCTGTCAAAACAGTTCTCTGGATGAGCAGATATAAATTTCTCTAACCCTGCAGATTTGAGCATATCTAGGGCTTCTTTGATATGGGCAAATTCAGGTTTTGTCTCAATTTCTGGGGTATCAAACACCACAATGGGTTCATACCAGAAGTTATCCTTATTGGTAAGGAAACTAAGATTAAGTTTAGCCATTTGAACAAGAGATGGGAAATTTGCAGAATGTATAGGATGGATAGTAAATGTATCGCAGAAGAGATAGTAGGTGCTTGCTTGGAAGTGTATTCGAAAAGGTTTGCAAGCTTAAGTTTGGGGTTTTTATAAGAGAAATAAACGGTTGGATCTAATCCCGCAATCAACGACTGAGATTGATTTGGATAGATGAAAAGGGGTAGTGGGGAGTTTTTGAAAGATCTAGACGGTTAGGAGTGAACCGTCAAATATGGATGGTATGGATTGAAAAGGTTGGTAGCCGGAAGGTCACATTATCCGGCTTTTAGGGCGCGTGAGATAGGTAATTGAAAAAGCATGTTTGACTTGTACCACGCGCATTAAATGCTTGCCATACCAAAATCTCTTCGGAACAGTGAAGAAAGATTTAATTTCCCAGAAAGCACTCATTAGTAAGTTTTTGAAACCAAATATATTCTTTAAAAACTAAGAGGCTTTAAATTTGAAATAATATAAGAAAAAAACTTTTGACCTCCACTGAGATTTGACCTCGTCTGATATTCAAACCACTTCTGAGATGAGGAGACTTCGACTGAGAAGAATCCTCTTCTGAATATGAACCTCCGCTGAGTTGAGGGTAACTCTTCTGAGATTCAATCCTCTCTTTACTCTCCTGGATCTAGGAGTCCAAGCTCCACTGACAACTCTTGAAACCTTGCTTCAGCCAAAGGTTTAGTGAAGATATCTGCCTTTTGCTTGTCAGTGTGGATTTTGAGCATTTTGATGTCCTTCTTTTCCACATGATCTCTGATGAAGTGATGCCTTATATCCACATGTTTGCATCTTGTGTGGAGAACAGGATTTTCTGAAATAGCAATTGCACTATTGTTGTCACAGAAAATAGGGACTTCATTGGCAAGGATGTTGTAATCTCTCAGTTGTTGTCTTAGCCAAAGAATTTGAGCACAACAACTTACAGCTGCCATATACTCAGCTTCAGTAGTGCTTGTGGCTACTGAATTTTGTTTCTTGGAAAACCAAGAAATCAGTTTACTTCCCAAGAATTGACAAGTGCCTGAGGTTGATTTTCTATCAATTCTGCATCCACCATAGTCAGCATCTGAGTATCCTGTGAGTTCTAGATTGTCATCTGAGGGATACCACAATCCCATATTCACAGTACCCTTAAGATATCTGAGAATCCTCTTGGCAGCTTCCAGGTGACTTTTCTTGGGATTTGCTTGATATCTAGCACAAATGCCAACTGCAAATGTGATATCAGGTCTGCTTGCTGTGAGATACAGTAGAGATCCAATAATGGCTCTGTAATGAGTCTGGTCTACTGATTCACCATCTTCATCTGGTTCCATCTTGGTGTTGGTGTTGAGTGGAACCCTTGCAACCTTGCTGGTCTGGCATCCAAACTTGTTGATCAGCTCCCTTGTGTATTTGGCTTGGTTGATGAAGATTCCTTCAGTGGACTGCTTGACTTGAAGTCCTAGGAAGAAATTCATTTCTCCCATCATTGACATCTCAAATTTTCCCTTCATCAGTTGAGAAAATTTTTCACAGAGGACTTGGTTAGGACAACCAAAGATGATATCATCCACATAAATTTGAACCAGCAATGTGTCCTCTCCTTTTGTGATTCTGAAAAGTGTTCTATCAACTCTTCCTTTGATAAAACCATGATTCAAAAGGAATTGTGACAAAGTATCATACCAAGCTCTTGGAGCCTGTTTCAGTCCATATAGAGCTTTCCCCAGTCTATATACTTTGTGATTTTCTTCAAAACCTGGGGGTTGTTCCACATAGACTTCTTCATTGAGTACTCCATTCAAGAAGGCACTTTTAACATCCATCTGGTACACCTTGAATTTCTTGTGAGCAGCATAGGCAAGAAATAACCTTATTGCCTCCAATCTGGCTATTGGGGCAAATGTTTCATCATAGTCAAATCCTTCAACTTGTGAATAGCCCTTTGCAACTAGCCTGGCCTTGTTTCTGACTATGATATCATTCTCATCCTTCTTGTTCTTGAATACCCACTTGGTTCCTATCACATTGCAGTGATATGGTCTGTCCACCAACTCCCAAACTTGATTCCTTGTGAACTGGTTGAGCTCTTCTTGCATGGCAATGATCCAGTTGGAATCTTGAAGTGCTTCTGCTATGGAACTTGGTTCCTGGTTTGATAAGAAACAACAAAACAAAGCACTTTCACCATGAAAACTTCTAGTTTTGACTCCTGAGGAAGGATCACCTAGGACTTGCTCAACAGGGTGATCTGAGAGCCAAGTTCTCCTAGGCTGATGCCCTTCAGTAGAGTTTAACTCTTCTGAAGTTGAGTCACTAGATATTGGAATAAAATCGAATTCAGGAAATAAAACAGAGGGTTGAAGTCCTGAGTCATCATTCAAGGTATTCTCATTCTCAATGCTAATTTCATTGGTTCCCCCTTGAATGATGGGTTCAGTGAATGTCTCAGCTGTGACCACATCTTCATTGACATCTGTTACCTCTTGAACTGGGATGGTGTTCATCAGTTCAGTTACATCTTCAGGAGAGCTCTCAGGTGAGCTTTGAGGAGTGGTCTGATTTTGAGTGTCCTCTTTGAATTGTTGATCATTGAGGTTGTCCCAGGTTGGAATGACTGTATCAACACAATTCTCAGGATATCCTTTTGATTTGATACTCAGTCTAGTTAGCCTTTAGCTTATCACATCCTCATTCTCCTTACTTCTGGACTCAAAGTAGATTCATCAAATACCACATGAGGTGTTTCTTCCACAACAAGAGTTCTACAGTTGTAAACCCTGAAAGCTCTACTGATTTGGGAATATCCTAAGAAAATTCCTTCATCAGCTTTGCTATCAAAAGCTTTTAGTTGTGTTATCCCATTGTTGTGAATGAAACACTTGCAACCAAAAATATGAAAGTAAGATACCTGTGGCTTTCTACCATTCCATAACTCATATGGAGTTTTTCCTTGATGTTTGGTTACCATGGATCTGTTTTGAGTGTGGCAGGCAGTATTAATAGCTTCAGCCCAGAATCTTTTAGGAACCTGAGCTTCAGCTAACATTGTCCTTGCTGCCTCCTTGAGAGTCCTATTTCTTCTTTCAGCTACTCCATTTTGTTGTGGAGTTCTTGCAGCTGATGTCTCATGTGAAATACCTAATTCTTTGCAATAGTCAGATATAATAGAATTTATGAATTCAGTGCCCTTATCTGATCTTATCTTTACAATATTCAGGTTTTTTTCATTGCTAACTTTCTTCAGGAGCTCTGGCAGTCTCAGTTGAGTCTTATTTTTGCTTGCAAGGAATATTATCCATGTGTACCTGGAGAAGTCATCAACAACAACAAGTGTATACTTTCTCCCATTGATACTTACAGGGGTTACTGGACCAAAAAGATCCATATGTAACAGTTGAAGTACTCTGTCAGTAGAGGTTGCTACTTTGCTTTTGAAAGATGCATTTACTTGCTTCCCCTCCTGACAGGCTTTACAGATATGTTCTTTGTTGTATACTTCATTTGGCATTCCTTCTACCAGTCCATGTCTTGCTATCCTGTTCATCATCTTGAAGTTCAGATGACTTAGCCTTTTGTGCCACAACCAGTTAGTGTCAGTTGAGCTCTTAGCAATAAGACATGCATTTGGTGTGCAAGACTTCCAATCTGCAAGATAGATATTTCCCTTTCTTGACCCAGTTAGTAATACCTGTTGTGAAGATACATTCTTAACAAAACACAGGTTACATGAAAATTCAACACTGTATCCTTTATCACAAAATTGACTTATGGACAGAAGATTATGCTTAACTCCACTGACAAAGGATACATTGCTTACTCTTACTGAGCCAATAATTAAGGTACCATAACCTTTAGTGGCTCCTTGAGAGTTGTCACCAAAAGTAACTTGTGGACCTTCTTTCTCAACAAATTATGTCAGGAGATCTTTGTTGCCAGTCATGTGCCTAGAATATCCACTGTCCAAGTACCAGACTGATGATATAAGAGCTTCTCCTTTGTTGAGGTCCACTGAGCCCTGCAATCACAGATCAAGCTTTAGGTACCCATTTGGTGTTGGGTCCTACAAGGTTAGTTGTACCTTTCGGAATCCAAATTTGCCTCACAGTTCTAATCACTTTAGATTGACTAATTTGTCTTCCATAAACATCTACATAGATTGTTATCTCCCTAGGTGCCTTGGGAGTAAATTTTCTATGGGTGTCAGCCTTTGAAGGAACAGGAACCTTCTTCACATTCTTTCTCTTTGGCTTGGGTGCACCTGGTCTTGGTTTTTGTTGATAAAGGTATGAAGGAACTTTTCCTTTAGGCACAAAAGGACTAGGTCTTCCATATGAGTCATTCCTTGAGGACTGCTCATGCCTGGGTGCTCTCAGCTGAGGTTGCTTCATCTGTGAAGACCTCGGCTGATAGTACCTCTGCTGAGATCTAGTCTGATAAGTCACCTGAGCCTTTCCATTTGGTTTTGGCTTAGATTGACTTTTCTTTTGAGTGATCTCAGCTGGTCTTTTTCCTTTATCCACAGTCTGTGTTTGAAAAGTCACAGACTTGACAAAAACTCTCTTTGTGCCACTTGAAGAAGCAACACTCAGAGGACCTTCTGAAGGTTTTGGAATAAAGCCTATCCCACACTTGTTATTAGGATTGGTTTGAAAATTTTGGATCTCCTCTATGGCAAGAGAGGGTTTGTTTAGAGCATCAATCCTTTTTAACAAGGTCTCTTCAGATTTTTGTAAGACATCAATTTTCAGGAGAGAATCCTTTATTTGGCTTACCAATTTTAAGTTCTCTTTAGTTAACTTTGTCTTAGATTCATTGAGATCTTTTATCAGTTGATCTCTACCATTTCCTTGACTACTGAGGGTTTCCACCTCTTTTGTCAGTTCAATGGTAGATTTGGCTGAGTTCAGATCTGCTTGATTCCCAGACTCAATTAACTTGGAGTTTTCACTCAAGAGTTGTTTGTTCTCATCTTGAAGACAGAGACTTGCTTCTTACAACCTTGAGAAATCAATCATCAACTGTTCCAAAGCGGACTGAAGATTGAGTTCCTCAGTTGACTCTGAGCTTAGCTCAGGTGTGTGTTCTAGAGAAATGGATGGTTTAGATTGTACCTCTGGTTCTTCTCTTGCCATGAGGCACATGTCATCTTCACTGCTGTCAGAGAACAGTTCATCAGGTGACTCCAGGTTTTCATCAACATCCCCAGCCATCATGGTTTTCCTTTCTCCATATCTTCTGTCTCTTTTGGCTTGCCTTTCTCTTCTTTCTTTTGTGCTCAGTTGAGGACAATCATATTGAAAGTGCCCAATCTTCTTGCACTGAAGACACCTGTTGGCATCATCATTCTTTTCCTCAGTGGACTCTCTGGTCTTTGATGATGATCATTCAGCCTTGGTGTAATTCTTGTATTCCTTCTTCTGTTCCAGCTCAGATGAGTTTTTCTCTCCTTCTCTGGTAGTCTTTTGTGGATAACTTCTACCTTCCCTGTTATCCCTGTAAAATCTCTTATATTTGCCAAAGCGGTTGTTAAGTTGTTCAAACCTTCTAGCCATCAGGCTGAGTTCCTCCTACATCTCAGCCTTGCTTTGAGACTTACTTGCCTTTGTACTCTTCTGAGGCTTTGGGGATTTTGGCTCAGACTCCTTAGCTTTGAAGACAACTCCCTTCTCAGCTGAGGTCTCATCAGGAGCCCTTTTCCTGTTCAGATCAAACTCATAAGCCTTAAGTTCAGAGAATACCTGTTGCATAGACATGCTGGATAGATCCTTGGTATTCTGCATCATCACAGAGTACACATCCCATCTTGAGGTTAGACCTCTCAGGATCTTTAAGGCAACTTCTCTTTTGGTGTAGACCTTTCCCAGAGAATTTATCTCATTCATGATGTCAGTGAACCTCCCATCAAGCTGGTCAATTGTCTCAGTGGCCTCCATGGTGAACTGCTCATACTTTTGAACAGCTACTGAAAGCTTGTTCTCCTTTATCTTGTCAGTTCCTTCACACATGAGAGCAAGAGTGTCCCATAGTTCCTTTGCAGTCTTGCAGTGGATTACTCTTCCCATTACAGAATCTGGAATAGTGGTGTAGAGAATGTTCATGGCAATGAAGTTGAGGTTGTTTCTCCTCCTCTCATCTGCAGTGAAATTATCTTCATCTTTGGGCCATTCTTCTCTAGGATCTGCAATAGTTTCAGCTGTAGTTCTAGGGTTAGGTGTCATAAAAATAAATGGACCTTTAGTAATAACCCTTAACATTTCATCATGCACACAGGCAAGATGAGCTCTCATTCTGATCTTCCAGAAATCATAGTTTTCCACTGAGAATTGTGGAAGCTTGTGATGAGACATATGGTTCAAGGGATTAACTCCCATGTTGTTCTCTGCTGGTGGTGCAACCCTAGCTGCATTGTCAGCCATAGTATAAAAACAAGTTTATCAAAAGATCAATTCAGGTGGCCTTAATAAAATACCTTTAAGCACAAGGTATACTTAGAACAATGGTCTTTTGAACCACTGCTCTGATACCAATTGTTGGTCCCGAAACGAGTAAACAGGTGTATGGGGGGGGGGAATACACCTGTGATTACAAATTAAAACTTCTTATAAAAACTTATCAGGTTACTTAAGACCGTAGCTCGTCAGTGGACTTGAGGTCTGCTGAGAGTTACTTGTGAAAGCTTACTGAGATAATACCTCCACTGAAAGCTCAAGACTTTCAGTTGAACTACTATCTAATTAGCTTTCAGACGCGGATTAGTGAGCCCTTTAGAAAACTCGTTTTACTTTGATAAACTTGAGATTAACAAACACTTATAAAATAGCAGAATGTAAGTACACAAGATGTAAAGTGGTTCAGAGATAAATCTCCTACGTCCACTGGCCTGATCAAACAGGAGAATTCCTTTCACTTGGAATTCCTTGTGTTATAGTGCCAAGGTGCACTGATCAACTTCTCCTCTCTTAGGATGATTGATCACTAGGAAATTCCAGGTCCTAGTTCCCAAAACAAACCAGCTTTCAGATTGATACAACAATCAGCTTACTAACACCACTTAACACTAGCTCTCAACCTAAACACTGAGTAGGGTTTTGAGTAGGGTTTTGGTTCCAACTATTTTGAGATAATCCTTACAAGTTTAGCTCAATGCTTAGGATTGGATTATCTCTTTCTAAGATTTGGATATAGCTTTTAAGCTTGGTTACAGAAGGTTTGTTAGGCTCTCTACAACTGTGAAACACTTGGGAAACAATGATAATTTCGAGTGCTTCTAGATAGTTATGAATGTAGAGATAGCTTTGATCTTGTGAGTTTCTCGTGCTTGTAACAATGCACGTCCTTCTGTATTTATAGGCTTCCTTGAAAATCTTCCCGTTGGATTTGAATCTTCTCAAGTAAGTCTTCTTGTATCTGATTGGTTCAAACGACTCTATTTGAAGCTTTAAGTCTTGTTAAGAAACGGCTGCAAAACCCTGCTTGTTCACCAACTTTCTGTAGATTGCTAGGTGAAAGACTTTTGGTACTTGTCAGGCTAGGGCAGGTCGGCTGTCAGTAAGGTACACTGACGTGTCATCTTCTCATTGGACTTTAAGTCTGCGTGCCCAGATTCTTGTCTTGCTTTAAGGTGGAACTCCTCTGAGAGAACATTCTTATTCCTTCATTTATTGTAAGCTTCACTGAAATTCATTTTGCCTTGTTCCAACCAGATTAACTAACAGCTTTAAATATGTTTAGCATTAAAAGTACGTTGTTAGTTCTTTATCAGTGGACCTTCGTCCTCTCCTGATAGATTTAGTCTTAGTGAGAATGCACTTAGAAAACTTTCAAGACTTTGACTTCTTTCTCAGATCACTTAGTCTTCAGCGGACTTCACTTCAGTGGACTTCATCTACAGCAGACTTCATACTGAAAATACACTCTAGTTTTTACTAACTGCACTCAGTTCTTAACACTTTGAACTGTTTAATTTAAACTCTAACTCTACTGAATAATTTACTTACAAACAACTTAGGAGGAACATTTTGGCATCTAATCAAAACTAAGTCTTATACATTTTCCCAACATTTTACGTTAATGTGCTAATGATTAGACATTTATTCTAAAAGTTACCGACAATATATAAATAAAATATTAATATCGTCCATTAAATACACTACAAAAAAAATGCGGATTAACGATCGATTTTCGGTCACAAAACATGATTTGCGACCGATTTAGCGACCGACAAACATTGGTCGCTAAAAAGCGGGTAGCTAATTTAGCGATCGATTTTTTTAGGTCGGTCACTAATCAGCGACCGCCACCAGCGGTCTCTAATATTAACGACCGCCTCAGATCGGTCTCTAATCCGCCCGGGTATGACCCGGTTGAATCATGGGATTTGCGACCGCTTCAAGTCAGTCGCTAATTTTTTTAATAAAAATAATATTTTTATTTTAAAATTTACGATTAGCGACCGATTTGGCGGCGGTCGCTAATCGTCGAACCTGCGAAAAAAATAGCTTGGTGGGTTCGAACCCGCACCCATCGGGGTCCGGGCGACGCGCGAACCACTGAGGCACTGACCTACTAGCTTATATTAGGCGAGCCATGTAGTAGATAAGCCCTTGTGAGGATTGTAGAAATAAATGGGTGTTACACCCAATATCGCTACCCGCCTATTCGGGTAGCCAGGTTCACATACCAGATCGAAGAGCGATCTTGGCGGGAAAATCATGTAGCCGAGCCCGACCAAATCGACGTTTTGCAGCGCGACAGAGTTGCCCGACCACGACCTCCAGGAATAATCGGGAAGGGGACTTCACCTATGGGTTGGGGCCGATCGGCCAGCGGCGAGCTCTGGGCAGTCTCTACCCGCTTCCCGGTGAAATGATCCCCAGGATGCCCGCCGCCTAGCAGATACCCGGATACTCGTGTACCCATCTGCCCGATCCCAGGCATCGCCAGCTATAAAAGTACGTCCAATACCATCAGACCAGGGGATGCAGCAGTGTTAGAGCAGGGCAGTTGGGTCAGGTCCCATCAGTGAAGGGCAACAGTGCCAGGTGGCGCTTCCCCATTAGTCCATAGAGGGAGGCTGTAGCCACTCATTACTCCCCAGCTAGGAGTAGGAGGGGTCCACGGGCATACCAACCCAAGGTGGGGAAACCTACCATGTACACTATAAATAGGGCCTTAAATGCCCAATGTAACACACAACTCATTTTTTGCAAAATCTCCACTTGAGAGCTCATTTATACTTGCATTCATTACTTTCGTTATCATAAATACATAAATCCTACCCGCTAGGAACCCGACGGCGAAATCCTCACGAAATCACTGTCAACATTTTGTCGCTAGAAGAAGGGTGAGACTAATAGCGAAATTCACTTGGTTTCGTTGATTGACTTGAAGCGAATTACACTAACTTCTACTAGTCGCTTCCCCGCAAGCGAACGGGTTCACTGTAGTATTAGTAAGTGTAACGGCCAAGTATATCGAACCACGAGATGGGGTGTATGCGAACAGATCCCTGAAGATCTACGCGTCGTAGCTAATATGAGTGTAATGTTTTTGGGTTTTTTTGAAAGATTAATTAAAACAACTAAAATAAACTAATTATACTAAAGAACTAAAGAAGACGAATTAATTGCGGGTTGTTTTCAAGTAAGAGATAGTGATGCTTAGGATAAGAATCCCTACGTATACTAACGGAGCTGGTACATAATCAAAATAAGTGTGACGCGCCAGAAATAACCTAAGTACAAGAATGCAAGATGAAAGCTCAAGGTTTTAAACCCTAATACTTTATTCTAACACTCGACTTCACTAATCTACTAACAAGTTAATAGATTGTGCTTTATTAATGAGACCCTAATTTAACTAAGGTGATGCGGTCGTCCTCCTTCGCTAAACCGGTAGATGAATTAACCCTTTCTAAACCCTCTAGTTAAGTCTACTCGTTGTTAAAGAGTGATACGGTCATCCTCTCTCTAACACCTTTCGAACGAAATTCAAAAGCGAAGTCTAGATTAATTTTAAGAATTCATTAACCAAGAGAATTAAAACCTAACTTCACAAGTTACCCTAATTACGTACCCCCAACATACTTCTACGAGTTCATCTTACCCCAAGCATGCAAGGGTTTTAGCTAGACATAGGTTTAACGTAAACTAAAGCAATTAAATATGTAACGAACATGAACATGATATTTAAGACGAAGAAAAGATCGAACATGAACTAGGGTTTTAAGATATAAAAGGATAAACTGAAATTAATTAAACAAAACGAAGTCTCAACGTATTTAAGAACACAAGACAGGAAGAAACGAAACTAAAAAGTAAAATCGTGACGTGAATTCGTAAGAAAACCTCAAAAAATGTAAAAATAAACTTGCTCGTCTCTTCTCCTCTTCTTCTCTCTCAAAACTCAGCCTCCAAACGTAGTATGGTATCGAGTGGTTCTAAAAAACGTGTTCGGAAGGGGTATATATAAGCAACGGGTCGAATCGGGAGTTAATGGGCCAAAAACGCGATAGGTCGTGCACTTACTCGTGCACTAGTGCACGAGTAATGTGTGGTCGAGCACTCCGAACCAACAGAACCTCAAAAGTGCTCGAGTAGTCGAGCTCGTGCACTAGTGCACGACTTGATTCATCTCGAGCACTATGCACGACTGACTCGTGCACTCAGTGCACGACTCACTTCAATTCGAGCACTTTGCACGACCAACTCGAGCACAACGTGCTCGAGCTCTTCTAGCTTGTGTACTCCAATGATACATTTGCTCCCTCGAACTAGTACTTTTCGTATTTCTTCGATATCTTCTCATCTGGGCGTCCATTTGAGTCGATTCAAAGTCCTACGAACTCCTCTTTTCGCCCTCTATCCATCTATGAGCATCAAAAAGATAAATTCATTAGTTTATGAAAATGATACTCAAATGACTCTAAATACTCACAAAATCAACCAAAACTAGGGCATTTCGAGGGATGAATCATGACAATTTCACGCCTAATCAACCCCCCCAAACTTACCATGTTGCTTGTCCTCAAGCAACGAAATAATAAGTCAACTGAAATTGTTAGGAATGAGTCAAGGAATCCAATCATGCAAGTATATAAATTCGAGCTTCACAGATGCATCACAAGTATACTCACTCACCTTCCTTCATCATACTCATGCAACAACAACAAGAATTACCAAAATCAAACATGGATGTGCACTCAACGATGTGTTTCACTCCCTCACAAGTGTATAACAATGATCAAGGGACTCACTCAAACAATCAATCACACAAATTGGCAGCCATAGGCTTGTAAGTGCTCTTAACTTCGACCGTACTCTAGAAATCAATGCCGAATCAAAAAGGACTTTTCTCAAGGTTGTAATGTAGGCTCTTTGGACAGGTGGGATAACAATATGGGTAAGTTACTTAAGTGAATGGAGAATAGAAACTCAAACTTTGGTATTTCGAGATTAGGAACAGAATACTTCAAACATTTTCAATCAACACCCTTTCAATTCCATACTCTCAACACTTCAATCTTTCTTTCTAACTCTCTTCACCTTTTTTTTTTCAATCACTTCACTTTTTTTCTTTTTCGCACAAACACATGAGCTCATTTTTTACTTTTGCTCATTCTCAATTTTTCTTCTTTTTCCCACTTCTCATAACTTCATCACACCTTCTTCTCATATTCACTCAACAAACAACATTTTCCTTTTTCAACTCAATTCAATCCCTTCACATTCACACTTTTCCTATTCTCCACTCAAATTGGGACAAAAAGGCTTAGGAATCGGAATAATGTTCATATGTGCTAGCAAATAAAATAGGCTTTAGGCTCAAAGGGGCTAACAAGGGATAAATATCAATGGTAAGGAAAATTTTGACTAAGTGACTCAATAAAATCAAAGATGGCCTAAGATCCTATCCGACATATCAAACTGGACACAATCAAGAAGCAAGAGCACACACAAGTTCTAGCATCCTCTAAGGTGATGATCCACTCACAAACGAAGAGATTAATTAATGCATCCAAATCTCATAAGGCTCAAATCTCTCGGCTTTCACATCCATGCTCGTTCTAGTGAATTCTCACTCTCATCACACAAGTACTCAAAAGAAAAATTCACAAGCATATAAGTTCTTTCTTCAATCAACTCTAGCTCAAACACTCACACAAAAGAATCCCTAACTCAACCTCACAATTCTACTCTACTCATCAAACATGCTCAAGAATAATAACTCATAAGCATAAGGGGTCAATAAACATGAAATATGCAATAGCGACTCAAATCAAAATCACCCCGAGGAGCATCTCAAGACAAATGACCAAACACACTCAAAGATAGGGGTGTTCCGGTGCAATGTACCAAGAAACATAAAAAAAAAACCTCCACCCCCCCAAACTTTTACCTTGTGAAGAGGTATAAGTTTGGGGTTGTGGGTTACCTCAACCAAACAATTCAGTTTCTCTCAACAGCGTTGCACACTCCCTTACTTGAGTTCCTCCCTTTCGAGTACTCCATCGAGACAAGCCTACAAAACAAACTCTCACGTACGAGGTTAAAACTTACGATTCAACAACACCCTAATAACATAATAAGAAACTAAAACAACTAAAAGCAAATAAAAATGGGTTGCCTCCCATTCAGCGCTATTTTTAAGGTCCTCATGCCGGACCGAGCTCAAAGGAGCTTATGGGACATCATACTCAAAAATACCTCCCTTACTCTCACAAGAGTGGTGCTTGCATTACTTTCCTTGATGCCCCTCCATCATGAGCTCCTTTGCTTTCTTCTCGTCCCCAAGTGTTATGTGTCTCAACTCCTTCTCACCTTTATCTGGAGGCGTTTTACCAAACAGGTTCTTGAATTTGGACTTTTTCTTCTTAACTCCTCATTTTCCTTCCAACTGGATCACGTCCACACTTTTCACCTCTTCATCCTTCAACTTCTTCACTTTGTCCCTATCAAAATAATCACGATCATAAAGCACTTGGGTTAAATTTTCAAGTGACGGATTATAAAATTCATGAATATGAGAAGAATTAGGGATAGGAGGTGTGTCTTCGACCCTAGGATCAATGGCATCCACGCAATACAAGCTCTCATCCTCCCTCGGGTGCTTCATGGCTTCATATAGGGAAATCTTCAATTCTTGATCATCAACCTTCAATGTAATCTTCCCATTTGCCACGTCTAGCACCATCCCCGCCGTAGCTAAGAATGGTCTTCCCAAGATCAGGGGCACGTGCTCATCTTCCTCCATCTCTAGCACTACAAAGTCGGCCGGAAAAATGTGATCTCCAACTCTCACTAGGACGTCTTCAACCACACCTTGAGGTCTAGTAATAGACCGATCGGCAAGTTGAAGCGTCATCATTATGGGTTGAAGTTCACCACCTTCCAACTTCTTGAAAAGCGATAACGGCATCAAATTAATGCTCGCTCCGAGGTCGCACAACGCTCCCTTCTTGATCCCATTTCCAATATCACAAAGAATGGTGAAGCTCCCGGGATCCTTCAGCTTTGGAGGAAGCGCCTTGTGCACTAATGCACTCACCTCGTGGTTCAACTGCACCAGCTTCGGCTCATCCACTCGCCGCCTTTTCGCGATCAAGTCCTTCAAAAAATTTGCATAATTGGGCATCTGTTCCAAAGCATCATAAAAAGGGATATTAATATGCAATTGTTTAAACACATCAAGGAATTTAGTGAATTTTTCATCAAGCTTCTTTTTCATGAAGCGTTGTGGATATGGGACGGGTATCACAGATTTGGGTACCCCCCATTCATCTTTCTCGGTCTCTTTCCCTTTCTCCCTTGCTTCCTTCGCCTTCTTCCACTTTGAAACTCTCTCACCCTTCTCAATGCCTTCCTCTTCAAGCTCTTTGCTCGCTTGAGTGCTTTTACCCTCAACCTTCTTCTCAATCCCTTCACTTTTTATCCCCTTCTCAACATGAGGCGTCTCAGAATCAGCAGGCATCTGAGGACCTTTATAGTTGGTTCCATTTCTTAACTGGATAGCCTTGCAATGCTCTTTCGGGTTCCCCTCCGGCATGGAAGGATATTTTCCCGGCTCTCTATTCAACGACTTTGCAATCTGGCTCATCTGGAACTCTATAGAAGTGAACCGCCTATTGTTCTCTTGTTGAGTTCTAGTCCACTCAATGTTCATCTTTTGGAGCTCTTGATCACGTTGATCACCCTTTTTATGCAACTCTTTCACATCGTACTCCAAGGATGACAACCTCTTACTTCCTTCCTCCACCTTCTGTAGAATCGCTCTCAATATCTCCTCAGTCGATGCACCGCCTTCTCCACCAGGAGGTTTAGACCCTGGATCAACACCTGCAGGAACAGTAATACCAGCTTTTGGGTTATCATATGAAAAATTCTCATTTTTCCTCCATGTGTTTTGAGGAGGCTGCTGGCCTCCTTGAACTCCTTGTGTGTTCCTCCATTGATTTTGAGGCGGCTGTGGGCCTGGAGGTACAAATGGTTGGCCATAAGGAGGCCTTCCAAACTGATTTACACCTTGGTAACCATTCTGATTATAATACGGACCTCCCATGTAATTGGCTACCTCTTGCTGTCCAGTAATGTCCATTATAATAAGCAACGGGTCGAATCGGGAGTTAATGGGTCAAAAACGCGACAGGTCGTGCACTTACTCGTGCACTAGTGCATAAGTAATGTATGGTCGAGCACTCCGAACCAACAGAACCTCAAAAGTGCTCGAGTAGTCGAGCTCGTGCACTAGTGCACGACTTGATTTAGCTCGAGCACTATGCACGACTGACTCGTGCACTCAGTGCACGACTCACTTCTATTCGAGCACTTTGCACGACCAACTCGAGCACAACGTGCTCGAGCTCTTCTAGCTTGTGCACTCCAATGATACTTTTGTTCCCTCGAACTAGTACTTTTCGTATTTCTTCGATATCTTCTCATCCGGGCATCCGTTTGAGTCGATTCAAAGTCCTACGAACTCCTCTTTTCGCCCTCTATCCATCTATGAGCATCAAAGAGACAAATTCATTAGTTTATGAAAATAATACTCAAATGACTCTAAACACTCACAAAATCAACCAAAACTAGGGCATTTCGAGGGACGAATCATGACAATTTCACGCCTAATCATTGATCTAGTTACCTAAACTGAACCACATCCATTTTTTCTCAAAAAACCCCACTTACCCACATTGAAATGGTCACTTCAAAGACTACTCATACCCAGCAGCAGGTTGAAGACGCCGGTGAGGCCGCTACTCCGGCTCCTGCCACGGCGGCCACACTCCAGGGGCCATTCGAGTTCTTATCCGCCATAAGGACTCCGGAGGATCTCCAGGCGGTGAAGGCGATGATCGAACGTCGCCAGGCCGAGATCGATACTGCTCCTATCCGCACCCATCGGGCCGGAAAGGAGCCAGCCCATACAAAGGTCACCAGCCCCCCCCCACGGCTAGAACGAGAGGCGGCCGAGAGGGCCACCACTTACATGGCCAGACCACATAACCTGAAAAAAATGCCTCGACTAGGAGGCCGACTCTCATTGAGCATCTCACCGACCAGCGGGTTCGGTCTTCTCACGACTAGGGTCCCAAGCTCGGGGAGCTGCCCGACCCTACGAATCGAACGCAAGTTCCAAACCGCAGGAACGAGAAAGGGGACGCTCTTCCCGACGTCACAACGATGCGGCCCCGGGGCCGTCGGTCTGTGATCGTCTGAGAGACAACCCGCGTCCCCGATCTCCCCCCACGACTAACAACGCCATGGCCGAGATCCTGAATAAGGTATCGGATCTGGAGGCCAAACTCGAGAAGCAGGATGGGCAACATCACTTCGCCCATATGCCCAAATCGCCTCTCGCAGATATCCTGGTGCGAGCTCCAGCCCAGCCAAAGATCAACGTGGCCGTTGTAGGCCAATACGACGGGGAAACAGACCCCGTCACTCACTTGAGTAAGTATTCTACTTACATGATCTCCATGGAGGCCACTGACGCGACCCAGTGTTGGATGTTTCCATTGACCCTCGGTGATAGAGCTCACCGTTGGTACTCCTCGCTAACCGCGGGGAAGGTGGTCTCGTTCCACCAGTTGGGGGAGTTATTTCTGGAGCACTTCTCCTCGATGGTGCCACGTCTAGCCGGCGTCAATCGAATGGCCAACCTGGCCCAAGGAAAGGATGAGACAGACCGAGCTTACATCGATCGGGTAGACCAGATCATCATGGAGTGCGAGCCTATTAGGGACGAGGTCAAGCTCGTCGGTATTATAGGCGGGCTCCGCCTAAAGACGAAACTGTGGAAGTTCATGAATAAGGACTATCCCAAGTCCTATGCGGAATTCCGGCAGCGGACCGGGAAGATCATATACAACGCTGATATCCTGGCGCAGCGGCTAGGAGAGAGCGCCCCAACCGAAAAAGAGAAGCCCCACGCTCAGACGGGCACCACACCAAGCCGGAGGAACTTTTCCTACTGTGCTCCCCAACCATTCAAGCCCTTCGACTCTGTCAAGATGAAGTTGGCCGAAAAACTGGCGGCCACCCCGGAGTACGTGTACGTACAGATCCGGGACAAGAACATGGTACCCAAGGCACGCCCTTGGGTCCACAAGCCGGGGGTGCAACTTAACCCCAAAAAATACTGCCACTATCACCAAACCATCGGGCACAACATGAGCGAGTGCCGCGACCTCCTGAAACAGCTTTGGCGGCTCTTCGAGGAGGGGAAGCTGGAAGAGTTTGTGAGGCGACCGGTGGCCAGGCCTGAGATGCAGACCGCTGCCTACCCCGTGGAGCATAACCGGGAGGTAGCCCTCGTCTGCCCCCCGATGCCGGAGCATCAGGCTCGCCGCGCCGTCAACATGCTCTCCCCGGTGGGAGAATTTGCACCTACCACCTCGCTTTCCAACCGCCGGCAGAAGAGCGAGCTGCGAGCCATGGACAACGTCCACTAAATCACGATGCCGATCAACATGACGGCCAATGAGTCTGATCTCCTCGCTTTCAGAGAGGATGACCGCACGGGGGTCATCTACCCCAACCACAACGCCCTGGTTATATCGGTCAATATCATGTGCGTCACCGTCCACCGCATGCTGGTCGACAATGGGGCATACTGCAACATCATCTTCAAAGCCGCCTTCGACCAGCTGGACAACTCCTTCGAGAAATACGTGGAGCCATGCGACCAGGTCATCATGGGCTTCGGGGACGCCACCGTGAAGCCATATGGAATAGTTAGGCTAGCTGTAGAGTTAGTTTCTAGCATATATACTGAGGTTAAGGCTTCGAAACAACTCAATTTTATAATAATCGACTAGCCGTCAACCTATAACGGTTTTCTCGGCAGGCCATTCGAGCACGAGTTCGAAGCCGCCGCCTCAGCTTTCTACTATTGTATCAAGTTCCCAACCCCCTCCGGGAAGGTGGAAACACTTAAGGGTAATAAAAAAATGGCACGCAAATGTTTGGCGTATATCGATCTTACTTTAAATTCCACAAAACCAAATTTCATTTGTACTATCGGGGAGAGAGACATGGATGTAGATGAAGAAAACCCACCCACTACCCACCCTATGGAAGAAGACAATCAAACTTTTGTAGACGCTCAAATCGAGCTGGAACCAAGGGTCGGCTTCAAGCCTATAGAAATCGATAGCACACTGTCAGGAGAAATAGATGATCCTTGCTACGGGGAGCGAGGTGCCAGTCCCATTGAAAAACTAATTTCGGTCACAATGATGTCAGACGAGATGTGGGCTGCGATGACGATATTTTTGGAAGAAAACTTAGACGTGTTCGCATGGTCCCATGAAGACATGGTCGGGATCGATCCGGTAATATGTTCCCACCAGTTGCACATCGACCCAGCCCGCAAGCTGGTCTCATAGAAGAGAAGGAAATTTGGCCCGGACAAGTACGCTGTCATAGCGACTGAGGTCAAGAAGCTACTCGACAATAAGCTTATCGGAATGGTCGACCCCGACGACAAACCCCAGTGGGTATCCAATACCGTACTCATCAAAAAGAGCAATAACACCTGACGGCTATGCATTGACTTCACAGACCTGAATAAGACATGCCCCAAAGATCACTTCCCGATACCACACATCGACCATCTGGTGGATAGCACGGCCAGGCACGAGATGCTCACTTTCATGGACGCATTCGCCGGCTATCACCAGATCCCGATGGCCGCTGATGACCAGAAGCACAACACCTTCCTCACGGAGAAAAATATGTATTTCTGGAAGCGAATGTCGTTCGGATTAATGAACGCAGGGGCAACTTATCAAAGGTTGGTCAATCACATGTTTCACGACCAGATCGGGGCGACCATGGAGGTGTATATCGACAACATCGTCGTCAAGAGTGAAAAGAAAGAAGACCACCTCACCCACCTGTCCGAGGCGTTCGAGATTATAAGGAAATATCGGATGAGGCTCAACCCGAAGAAATGTAGCTTCGGCGTCGAGTCGAGCAAGTTCTTGGGGCATGTGGTCAGCCAATGGGGCATCGAGGCAAATCCGACTAAGGTTCAGGCAATCCTCGACATGAGTGCTCCCCGCACGGTAAAGGAGGTACAACGAGTGACGGACAGCCTGACCGTCCTCAGCCGTTTCATCTCCCGTATGAGGGACCGGTGCAAACCTCTATTCGATAGCATGCGGAAGGGGAAACTAAACTGGACACCCCAGAGCCAGCTCGCATTCGATAATTTGAAGGTATATGTCTCGAACACCCAGGTATTAGCCAAGCCCGTCCCGGGCGAGAAGCTCTACCTATACTTGGCGGCTTCAGAATCAGCTCTCAGCGTCGTGCTAGTGCGGGCTGAGGGGCAGGCATATCTGCCAATCTACTACGTCAGCCAGACACTACACGCCACCGAGTTACGGTACCCGCCTTTGAAAAAATTAGCTTACGCACTAGTGATGAGCGTGCGTAAGTTGCGCCCATACTTCTTCGACCATCAGGTAGAAGTGCTGACCACAATGCCACTCTGACAAGTGTTGCATCGACCAGATACGGTGGGCAGATGCCTCAAGTGGGCAGTGGAGATCGGGCAGTTCGGTGTCACATACGCTCCCCGAACATCCATCAAAGGCCAGACGATGGCCGACTTTATAGTTGAACTCACTTACCCGGAGGTAATGTCCAAGGTCGAGCAACCACCATGGAAGATGTACGTCGACAGATCCTCCATAACCTCACGGGCTGGCGCGGGAATTGTCCTGCTTAGCCCGTCCGACCAATCGTTCACGACGGCCATCAGGTTTGGCTTCCACGCAATCAACAACGAGGCCAAAATATGAAGCACTAATCAACGGTCTGGAAATGGCCATGGCCATGGGAGTAAAAAGGCTACAGGTAGCAATTTGACGGGTTAGAGATGGAGAGATTCTGCCAGAAGCACAAGATCAAGTGGCTGTTCTCGACGCTCTACCATCCGCAGTCAAACGGGCAGGTCTAGACGGTGAACAAAATAATCAAACACACGCTGAAGGCAAGGTTGGAGGAAAGTAAGGGAACATGGGCGAGCAAACTGCCCGAAGTATTATGGTCATACAAAATGACCACTGGGGAGACCCCCTTCGCTCTGGCCTTCGGAACTGAAGTGGTCATCCCGACGGAGGTCATCATCCCGAGCTTCCACACCTCACAACTCGTGGGGACCGAGAACGACAAAGCCATGCTGAACGAGTTGGATCTGCTGGAAGAAAGGAGGCTATCCGCCAAGCAGAGAAACATAGCTTACAAGCGTCGGGTGGAGAAATATTTCAACTAAAAAATCAAGATCAGAGAGTTCGAAGCCGGAGACCTGGTCCTACGACGGACGGTCGGGCACCCCAAGGGGCATTTGGCCCGAATTGGGAGGGACCCCTAAAGATCTCCAGACGCCTGGCCAACGGGGCCTATGAATTAGAGAGCCTTGAGGGCAATCTAGCCCAATACCCTTGGAATGCCTCCCTACTAAAAAATTACTACCAGTAGCGGCTATTTAGTTTAGCCCGCGATATTCCATTGCCCGACGGGGGCCTCAATGTAATCGCGTCTCGAGCGTAAAATTTTAATCAATAAAATCGATTGTTAATTCAATCTCGTCTTCGTGAAGTCGCTGCCCGTCTATCGGCTAAAGCACTTCACTCATTAATCATATAGTTAATTTTAAATCGATTGTTAATTCAATCCCGTATTTGTGAAGTAACTGCCCATCTATCGGCTAAAGCGCTTCACTTATGGTTAATTTTTAATCGATTGTTAATTCAATCCCGTATTCGTGAAGTCGCTGCCCGTCTATCGGCTAAAGTACTTCAGTCATTAATCATATGGTTAATTTTTAATCGATTGTTAATTCAATCATGTGTTCGTAAAGTCGCTGCCCGTCTATCGGCTAAAGCACTTCATTCATTAATCATATGATTAATTTTTAATCAATTGTTAATTCAATCCTGTATTCGTGAAGTCGCTGCCCGTCTATCTGTTAAAGCACTTCACTTATTAATCATATGGTTAATTTTTAATCAATTGTAATTCAATCCTGTATTCGTGAAGTCGCCGCCCGTCTATCGGCTAAAGCACTTCACTCATTAATCATATGGTTAATTTTTAATCGATTGTTAATTCAACCCTGTGTTCGTGAAGTCGCTGCCCGTCTATCGGCTAAATCACTTCACTCATCAATCATATGGACAATTTTTAATCGATTGTTAATTCAGTCATATTATTAATTCAGTTGTCGATTCGATTAAACTGGGAAAACGTAAATAAAAAACAACACTGAAGAGAGAGAACTGTTTCATTAAATAGGAAAAGACAGGAATTACAAAGGCCCACGACCAGCAAACTTAGCAAAAAGAAATTACAAAGGGTCCGCCTCGTCCACCACAGCTGGCTCCTCTACCGCCTCCTCATCCTGCCAGGGGTAGATGAAGGTCGCCACATCGCCAATGAAAGACAAATCCACCCCGCGGTCAATTAGATCCTTTAGAGTTATATCATACTCCGCAGACGGGGGGTTGGCCTCCACGTAGCTCTTAAGATCCGCCAGGGGCCCGGTGAGATCGGCATCGGGGTTCCGGCGGAGAAGAGAGTGGATCGAGTCGGCATTGATATAGATCATGGACCCGGCCGACTCGCCCTCTTCCTCAAGACGGGCACGCTGCGCGGCCAAGCGCTCCTCGGCCTCCACGACGAGGGCCTCGTGGACTTTGTTGACCTCCTCGCCGGTCCTCGCCTAGGCGTCGGCACGCGTCTTCTTCTCGGCCTTACAGTTGCCCTCCAGCTCCGCACAGCTCTTGTGGGCAGCCTCCAGCTCCTCCTTGAGCTTCTTGTTCTCCTCTTCCAGATGGGCGGCCTCATCTTTCTTTGCCTGGAAGGCAGCCTTGTAGGCGGAGGCAGTCCACATTTCCCGCTCGAAGTCGACCATGATGCCCTCCATCGCGATGGCAATGCGGGAGGTTCGGATGGCCGCGGCCCTCATCCGGTCAGCGAGGGAAATGGTGCGTGCAGCTTTCTGACAATTGAGGGTCCAGGACCGGGGCAGATTCACCACGACGCGACAAAGGTCTTCCGGCCAGGACTCGGGCACAGCCTCCGAGTATGGGGGATCCTGCGAGCGCAAGAATTGGAGAACCTCAGGCGGGGGCAGAGGGCCAGGCCTGCAGAACATCGGAGCAAAAAGTTAGTCAAAAAGAAAAACCGCAAGACGACCACAGGACTAAATAGAAAGTGTGGAGACACTTACATGAGGTGGTTGCCCCAGCCCAGGAACGAGAAGTCGCTCCGGTCGCGGGTGGAGGGGACTGGGCTCCCAGTAGCGGCCTCGGACGTGCCCGCGATCAGGCCTCCGGTGGTTAGGTCCACGTCGACCGTCACCATATCGGGTTTGACGGGAGTCTGGGCGTCTGCTCGGGCCTTCTTGGCGGGCGGTTGGTTACCGGTGGGCACCAAGGGGGCGACAGGCAAAGGAGTTTGGAGGTGAGCCCGCGTGGTTGGGCCCGAAGCCCTAACTGGACCCCGCTTTGCTAGTTTTGCCATGACAGACTTCTTGGGGGCCATGTCAACCGTCTCCTCGGAGCTCTCGACGTTGACGATGGGGATGGGAGGAGTCTGACCGGCCTCGGGTTGAGGCTGGGAGGAATGAGCTGGAGAGGCCGACGGTGTGGAGCTCGATGCCGGGAAGCATTGTTCTGAAAAGGGATGAAACGTCGAATAAGAAATATTTCGAGTGAAAAGGGCGAAGAGAAACACATCGGGCAGAAATGACCTTACCACCAAAGTTTAAATGGCGGGGAAAAGTTTGGAGTCCGGAGAGCCTTCGCTGCTCGGCGGAGTTCAGCTGGTCGATATCGCGATTGACGTCGCTCTCCGACTTAACACGAGCGAGTGCAAGCCTGAAGTCGTCGGTCAGGTCACTCTGGTTGGGCGCCGAGTTTCCAGCACAGTGAAATAAAAATTATATCAGTACTGAGGAGGTAGGGGAAGTATAAGAATTTACCTCGACGATTGCGGGTACAATACTCCCGGGGAACCGGGATGACTGAGCCATCAATGCCCACGCTCTCCCAGGCGCCTCCGATCCACCACCACTTTTCGTGCCAATGAGTAACCTTCGACGAAATACCGAAGATGATAGCGTCGCCGCCCCGGGGTTTCACGGAGTAGTACCCCACGTTCATCGGTCAAGTAGACGCCACAGTGTAGTAAATGTGGTTGATCTCGTCGAGGGTTGGCATGCGATGAAGACCCCGACGCCCGAGGGCAACCATGGCGCCCAACAGATAACTCCACCCATTGGGAGTAATCTAGGTGATCGACAAGTTCCACGCGGCAAGCAACCGGGAAATCGCTAGGTGGAGCGGGAAGCGGAGACCCGCATGCATGGTATTTGCGTTGATGGCGATCAACCCGGCAGGGGGCTGGTCGGCGCACTCTTTGGCTTGTGTAGCGTAGAAGTAGACGTCCGTAGGGGCCTCGAAGGTCCAGTAAAGCTCGGAAAGATCTGCGTTGGGCGGCAGGAGGCTAGGGCGACGGGAGGCCCCAAAATCGGTCTCGTGGGCCTCGCGATAAGAACGGGCCGGACGGCTTCGTTTGTTCCCGCTTAAGTACTTGGCATAGTCCAAGCTGATCAACCCGCTGTCAACATAATCGACGTCTTTGGGCATATCCTCCTGCTCGAACAGAATATTCCCTACCCGAGGCGGGTAGGAAGACACCGGGGCAACGCTGAGGATGGGGCCCTCCCGTTGGGGACTCATCCTCTCTAAATCGTCGGCGAAGGAATCCACATCCGTGGAGGTTCCCTCGCCTTCTCGAACGGTGGCGGCGCGGGATGTACCCTATCCGGCGTGGCGGAGAGGTCTCTCGGCATCAGCGGCGGCGGTGGAACTGGAAAACATCGGCGGCGCCGACACTCTCTACCGAATCGCTCATAGGGAAGATATGAAGAAAGTAGAAATAAAAGGTTACCTTGGGAGATGAAGATTGCCGGATTCTGGGAATGTACACCGGAAAACTTGTCGGAAAACTCAAAATGTTGCAAGGAGGAATTTGGGAATGAAGAACCGAAAGTAAGAATGAGGGGAAAGGTCCCCTATTTATAGAAGAAATGGGGAAGGACTAAAGTGCAAAAATGGGGTCGAAAATATAATTAAGCGAAAGTCAGGGGGGGCGCGTGAGGGGCACGCGCGCAACGGTCGGGAGACAAGATCGGCAGACGTGACGCTTGGGATCTCGCGTGTCAGTCATGCCAGCTCGTGACGTCAGCAGGCGCGGAATACGAAGCTTCACCTCGGAAGGCAGAACGTCACCCCAAAATTCAAATTTAAATTCAAGTCTGCGGGTTGACCAGCCCACCACCCGATGGCAATGACCCCCCGATGCCGGGCTGGTGGGGTAATTGTTACATCCAATATCGCTACCCGCCTATTCGGGTAGCGAGGTTCACATACCAGATCGAAGAGCGATCTTGGCGGGAAAATCATGTAGCCGAGCCCGACCAAATCGACGGGCAGCGCGATAGAGCTGCCTGACCATGACCTCCAGGAATAATCAGGAAAGGGACTTCACCTATGGGTTGGGGCCGATCGGCCAGCGGAGAGCTCTAGTGCAGTCTCTACCCGCTTCCCGGTGAAATGATCCCTAGGATGCCCGCCGCCTAGCAGATACCCGGATACCCGTGTACCCGTCTGCCAGATCCCAGGCATCGCCAGCTATGAAAGTACGTCCAATGCCATCAGACCAGGGGATGCAGCAGTGTCAGAACAGGGCAGTTGGGTCATGTCCCATCAGTGAAGAGCAACAGTGCCAGGTGGCGTTTTCCCATTAGTCCATAGAGGGAGGCTGTAGCCACTCATTACTCCCCAGCTAGGAGTAGGAGGGGCCCACGTGCATACCAACCCAAGGTGGGGAAATCTACCATGTACACTATAAACTGGGTCTTAAATGCCCAATGTAACACACAACTCATTTATTGCAAAACCTCCACTTGAGAGTTCATTTATACTTGCATTCATTACTTTCAGTTATCATAAATACATAAATCCTACCCGCTAGGAACTCGACGGTGAAATCCTCACGAAATCGCTGTCAACAATGGGCAAATATGCGTCCAAGGAGAATCGAACCCACAACCTCCGGGTAGACCGAAAGAGGTGTGAACTACTAGGACACATGCTATTGTTGTTCGTTTATTTGCATTTAATTGTATATAACCTCAAATTGACTCCCATTTTTTTTAAATTCATCAAATTCAATACTTTTTATTTCTAATTTGTTTATATATATATATATATATATATATATATTTACTAACTTTTTTATTAATTTTATAAATTTAATATTTTAGACTATTCTAAATTATTAATTTATTCGTTTTTATTTATTTAATTGTATATAATTCCAAATTGACTCCCATTTTTTTAAAATTCATCAAATTAATTCCTTTTTGTTTCTAATTCGTTTATATATATATATATATATGTATGTATTTACTAACTTTATTTTTATTTTGTAAATTTAATATTTTACTCTAATATAAATTATTAACTTATTCGTTTTTATGCATTTAATTGTATATAACCTCAAATTGATTTTTTTTTTTAAATTCATCAAATTAATTCTTTTTTATTTCTAACTTATTTATATGTATATATATATATATATATATATATATATATATATATTCACTAATTTTTTTTATTTAGTAAATTTAATATTTTAAACAACTATAAATTATTAAATTCATCAAATTAATTCCTTTATGTTTTCTAATTCATTTATATATATATATATATATATATATATATTTTACTAACTTTTTATTTTATTTTATAAATTTAATATTTTACATTAATATAAATTATTCATTTATTCATTTTTACGCATTTAATTGTATATAACTTTAAATTGAGTCCCCTTTCTTAAAAAAAAAATCATAAAATTAATTTTTTTTTATTTCTAATTTATATATATATATTCACTAATATATATATATATATATATATATACATATATATATATATATATATATATATTCACTAATTTTTTTTTTGTTAATTCAATATTTTAGACTACTATAAATTATTAATTTTTTTATGCATTTAATTTTATATGACTCTAAATTGAGTCCCCCCCCCCACCCCTTTTTTAAATTCATCAAATTAATTCTTTTATGTTTTTAATTAATTTATTTATATATATATATATATATATATATATATATATATATATATATATATATATGTGTGTGTGTGTGTGTGTGTGTATGTGTGTGTGTGTATAAATGCTAGCTTTTTCTTTATTTTGTAAATTTAATATTTTACACTAATATAAATTATTAATTTATTAGTTTTTTTTGCATTTAATTGTATATAACTTCAAATTGAGTCCTTTTAAAAAAAAATTCATCAAATTAATTTGTTCAATATGTATCAATTTACAAAACGATTCATATTTTTTTTTGGATTTTTTTTTTGGATTTTTTTTAATTTTTGGTCATTTTGATCAATTTTAGGATTAGTGACCGCCAGAGGCGGTCGCTAATATCGGTCACTAATTTCCGAATATCACCCGTTTTAAAAAAAACGGGTCAAATTTTTCAATTTGTGACCGCCACCTGGCGGTCGCTAATTATAAAATTGAAATTAGAGACCGCCTTGGCTGTCGCTAATCGGACGGTTAAAAATAATTGATTCTTTTGACCGATCTTTGGGTTTAGTGATCATTAAGGCGGTCTCTAATCGCACAAGATTAGCGACCGACCTTCCTAGACGGTCGCTAATCAGTTGGTTTTGAGACCGATTTTATAGGCGGTCGCAAATTTTTTTTTTAGACTACCGGTCAAAATCAGTCGCTAATATATGATTTTGAGACCGATTTCTAGGCGGTCACTAAATATCGGTCGCTAATCCGTATTTTTTTTGTAGTGATAAAATTTCTAAAAGATGACTTGCCAATCAAATATCACTACAAAAACTCACTGATTAGTTATGGATTTTGCGATGGACGGGTGGTCATCGCTAAAATAGGCATAGCTAATATTAGTGACATATTTTTCAGTCCATCGCTAATTATTGACGGAAATCTTCGTCACAAATTTGTTGATTAGCAACAGAAATATCCATCGTTAATCAACTGGGTCTCGAGTCGAAAGAATTCGCGACGGATAAATTTTGTTGCAATTTTCCGTATATAAATTAAATAAACAATTAATGTGTGATCGCCCTTTCTATTGCATTTTTAATTATTTATTTATGTTATATAAGTAGGCCACAAATTCTCGTCTATTTAAAAAAGGTGACTTGTGTGGTTTGAGTCCTAGTCCTATGGGGACTAGGGGCGGGTGCAAACCACTGGGCCACCAATCCATCAATCGATTATATGCACCTTAATTTTATATAAGCCTTACAAGGCCTGAAAGAATTAATTCCTAATTTACACCCAAGGGGAATCAAACCGCCGATATCCCAGGCATGTGGAGGAGGCGTGTTCTACTTGGTCAATTTTAGTCACGTTGAGTCATTTTTTTTTTGTATATGAATCCAAATTGAGTTATTTTCTTTGTTTTCATAATTCATCAAATTTCCCGTCTCCTCTGCAAAATCTGGAAACTCACTGTCAAGATGTTTCCATGCCTCTGTGTCTGCAAGATGCCACATCACTTAAGAATTCTAATCAAAACACTCCTCTGCATGCCATGTCATATCTTTACCAGCGACACTAGATTGATACTATCTCTCCAGACGAGGAGTGATGGGAAGGTAATACATTACCTTATAAGCCTTCAACTGAACTTTCTTCTTACTTTTTGTATGACCAGATGGTTTGTACCAGGGGGACCACACATCTTGCACTGATCAATACTGTCATTGTCAACCCGAAACAATATGCAACTATTTGTACAATAATCAATCTTCTTAAATGGTAGACCCATATCCTTCAAGAACATATTGCTCTGATAGAAATTTTCAGGCACCGTTGTTGATGATCGGTTCTAATCGAATGGATTAGTGGCTGTTTTTAACTGTTAATTAGATCACCAAACAATATCGTGTAATTGATTACTACCATAGATAGTAAATACGATAGATCGGGGGTTAAGAAAATTTAAATACGTGAATTGATTACATATTTATTTCGTTTGTGTGCGGTTTGGGGTGTATGAGCGTGTGTAGGAAGATTTCTGTGTATTTTAACTTAAATTTTATTAATGGAGACCAGTTTATTTATACACTCCAGCAAGTAGGTGGTGGACTAAACCTTTAGACTTCCTATCTTGCATGATTCACATGTGTCTATTTTGACTAGTTTGACCTTATCTAAGCTAAAACTTTGTTACAAAGTCTTCTCTTGTGTCTATCTCGTCCATTGACTTGTTCGACGTTGCTTAGTTTGTTGATATCCATCATATAATCTTCATTATAAGTTGTTCGCCTTATGGGAATGATGGGTGTAGAGTTGTTCGCCCTTCATTTCACTGTAGGTTATTCAGTCTGGATCTTCATATCTCCAGTGTGAGTAGTTCGTCTGAAAGCTGCTCGCCAGGTATATAGGTGGACATAATAGATACTTATTCAATTGATTTATGAAACACCCTTACGTCATACTTGTTCGTCATATGCATATTGATTAGTTGTTGCCATAATCTAGTTAGGCCGTTAAACTCGTTCGCCTATCAACAACCGTGTTGTCTTTAGGTAGAACATTTTTGAACAATTTAGTAAATTAATTGAAAACTTTTTGACCGACCTTGCCTTCAAATTTGATTTTTCAATGTTTGAGCATTGAATGACAACTGGTCTCAGTCTCACAACCAGAAAATAACTTTTGATCAACAATTTTAAGCATATCAAAAGACTTTTTTTACCGATGGTTTGGTTCTTCCTCCATAAGTGCTTCATTGAATTGTGATTGACCACCCCCAACAGATTCTGCAATCATCATCAAGCATCTATCATGTTTCTCCTCCATAAGTGGTTTGAATTGAGTATACGGAATAAGACTTGAACTACCAACATCATAACTTTCACCATCGCTCCACCCAATCTAAAAGTTTTCAAAGGTTTCGATTTCAACATGCCACCATTCTTCACCCTGACTAGTCTTAATAATGGGGAACAAAATCGGATATCGCAAGATGAGTTCTAACCCCATCAACATTCAAAATTTCATATTCTTGCAACTTCTGTCTTTACACGGACACCTAATATTACCCGTACAATCCATACAATATGAATGTTGTAGTTGATTTGAACCGAAAATACTAACTTTCTACTAGTAGTTTCCCCGCAAGCGTACGGGTTCACTGTAGTATAAGTAAGTATAGCGACCAAGTATATTGTACCCAAGGGAAGGAATGTATGCTAACAGATCCCTGAAGATCTACGTGTCGTAATTAATATGAGTGTACTAGATAAGTACCCCGCGTTTTACGCGGGTGGTTCGCAAAATTAATTTAAAAAATATATTTTATTGACACAACATAATATTAGCCAACATTATAACGTTATAGGAAAAATTGCACTTTTAGTCTCATAAGAATGCTCCCAAAATATTTTTGGTCACAGTGTTCAAAAGTGGCCCTTTTTTTATGCAAAATTGATCTCAACCGTCATATTAAATGACCAATTTTGCAATTTTGGGACAAATTTTTCGGACGAAAAATGTCAAGTTTTTAACTATTGGGACCAATTTTGTAAACAAAATGACTACTTTTGAAACATGGAACCAAAAGAGTTTTTGGGACATTCCTTTGGGACTTAAAGTGCAATTTTTCCTAACGTTATATGTTACAATCTATTTAAACACACACACACATACAGTTTAAAGAAAATATAACATGCATATATATACATACTTCATTTGAAGTTGAACATATAATTTTATAAAATTTAATTATTCAATCCATAATATATAGAGATTGAATCATCATATTTGAAAATTTTCAATAAATAATTTTGCTCAGATAAAATAATTTTTGAAAGAAAAAAACTAACTATGAAGAAAAGATAGAGAACAAAATATTGAACATGCTTTCCTTAAAATGAACCATTAATAACCAAAGTTTGTCTAATTCTTCATCCCCTATTAAATATTCACCTTCAAAATGCAATAATCACTATTCCATAAGAAAGATGAAAGGATTCCGGAGGGGGATAAATAAAAAATAAGTTTATCAATCGAAATAAAATTTAAAAAAACACAAAAATAGAAGAATAAAGAAAGTAAAATAAAAATATATAGAAAATATATAGAAAATAAAAAATAATATCGTCAAAATAGAAGAATAAAGAAAGTAAAATTTACATGAAGGAAAAAAATTGAAAAAAAATAATTGAATAGCAATTAGAGATTTATTTGTGAACATATAATCGAGGAGCAATATTGAAATTCTTGTGAAAAAAGAAGAAGATATAAACTGAAGATATACATACAATAAATATTTAAGTTTGACAAAGCTTTATAGTTTAGCTTAATTGGTAAATATAATGAATATTACTCATGAGGTCAAGGGTTCAAACCCAATTAAATGTAATTTTTTTTTTCATTAGACTTCTTATGAAATGCTACATAGATGACACATAGGATAAAGTGATACCACGTAAGATTGAAATTACTGAACATTCGACACATAGGCGAAATCAACCACAAGTTGACACTTCAGCATTCTAAAACTCCCTATTAGTATAATAGGGGATGTTTTTGGGTCTTTTAAAAGAAAATATAATCTAAACTAAATTACTCTACGAACGCAAAAAGGAAAATTAAACTAAGAATGTAGAAGTGTATTTTCGAATATGAGATAGAGATGCTCATGATAGGAATTCCTATGTATACTAACGGAGCAGGTACATAATCAAAATAACCGTGACGTGCAAGAAATAACCTAAGTAAAAGATTGTATGATGAAAGCTCAAGAATTCAAACTCTAATACTTTATCCTAACAATCGACTTCACTAATCCACTAACAAGTTAATAGATTGTGCTTAATTAACGAGACCCTAATTTAACTAAGGTGATGCAGTCGTCCTCCCTAGATAAACCGGTAGATTAATTAACCCTTTCTAAACCCTCTCATTAAGTCTACTAGTTGTTAAAGAGTGATAAGGTCGTCCTCTCTCGAACACGTTTCGAACGAAATTCAAAGGTAAAGTTAAGATTGATTTTAAGAATTCATTAATTAAGAGAATTAAAACCTAACGTCACGAATTACCCTAATTACATACCCACATCCTACTTCTACGAGTTCATCCTACCCCAAACATGCAAGGGTTTTAGCTAGACATGATTTTTACGGAAACAAAAACAATTGAAGAAGTAACGAACATAAACATAATGATTTGAACTAAGAAATTATTAAACATCAACTAGGGTTTAAAGAAATAAATGCTAAGAATTTAAATTAGATTAATAAAACAAAGTCTCAAGTATTCAAGAACAAAGAACTAAAGGAAAGAAACTAAAAATCAAAACAGAACTATGAATTCGTAAGTAAACCTAGACTACACGTGAAAATTAAGCTTGCTCATCTCTTCTCCTCTTTCTCTCTCCAAAAACTAACTCTAAAAGTGATATGGTATGAAGTGGTTTGTCCCAAAAACGTGTTCGGGACGAGTATATATAAGCATCGGGCCTAATCGGAAACTCATGGGCCGAAAAATGAATCCGGAGGCAAAAAGGGAATAGTACTCGAGCACCACCCGCTCGAGCGGGGCCGCTCGAGTTGTGTAGTTCGAATGCAGCAGGGGCTCGAGCAGTAGCGTTCGAGCTGCTCGAACGGGAAAATGTTTCTGTAAATTTTTGGGAGCTCGAGCAACATGCTCGAGCGGTGGCGCTCAAGTGACTGACTCGAATGAGCAAAACTTTCTGGAAGATTTAAGCGCTCGAGCAACATGCTCGAGTGGTGGCGCTCGAGTGGCCCTCCTTCTTCTTCAACTGATACTTTTCTTCTCGCGCACTAATACCAATCACATTTCTTCGATATCTTCTCATCCGGGCATTTCTAGCTACGAATCATGACAATTTCACGCCTAATCAACCCCCCCCCCTCCCCCAAACTTACCATATTGCTTTTTCTCAAGCAATGAAATAATAAGTCAAGTGAAATTGTTAGGAATGAGTCCTAGAACCAAACCGTGCAAGTAAATGAACTCGAGCTTCAAAGATCGATCACACGTATACAAACTCACCCCCTTCATCATATTTATGCAATAATAGCAGGAACCACCAAAATCAAGCATGGATGTGTACTCAACGATGTGTTTCACTCCCTCACAAGTGTATAACGGTATTAAGGGACTCACTCAATCAATCAATCACACATATCAGCAGCCATTGGCTTGTAAGCACTCTCAACTTCGACCATACTCTAGAAATCAATGCTGAATTAAAAAGGACTTTCTCAAGGTTGTAATGTAGGCTCTTTGGACAGGTGGGGTAACTATATGGGGTAAGTGACTCAAGTGAATGGAGAATAGAAAATCAAACTTTGGTACTTCGATACAAGGAACATACTCCTTTAACATCTTCACATAATACACATCAATTCCTTTACTCTCAACACCTCATTTTTTTTTTCAACTCTTTTAACTTTTTCAATCACTCAACTCTTTTTTTTTTCTTTTTCACACAACTCACATGAGCTCATTTTTTCTTTTGCTCATTCTCAATTCTTGGTCTTTCCCAAAACTCAAAACTTCATCACACCCTTCTTTTATCACAACTCAACCAACATAATTCCTTTTCTCAACTCAAATCAATCCTTCTCATTCACAGTTTTCCTATTCTCCACTCAAATTGGGACAAAAAGGTTTAGGAACTTGGATTAGTGTTAAAATGTGCTAGCAAATAAAATAGGCTTAAGGCTCAAACTGGCTAACAAGGGATAAATATCAATGGTAAGGACAATTTTATGCTAAGTGACTCAATCAAAACAAAGATGTCCTAAGATCACATTCGGCATATCAAACTAGACACAATCAAGAAGTGAGAGCACACACAAGTTCTAGCATCCTCTAAGGTGACGATCCACTCACAAACGAAGAGATCAATTCATGTATTTTAATCTCAAAAGTCTCAAATCTCACGGCTTTCACATCCATGCTAGTCCTAGTGAATTCTCACTCTCATCACACAAGTACTCAAAAGGAAAGTTTGCAAGCATACGAGTTCCCTCTCAAATCAACTCTAACTCCTACACTCACACAATTCAGACTCTTACTCAACTCCACAAATCACTAACTCATACTCACACTCAAAGATAGCAATCAACAAGCATAAGATGATTGATAGACATGAAATATGTAGTACCACATCACATCAATATCAGCTCAAGGAGCATCTCAAGATACCAAATAACCAAACTCAACTCAAGAGAGGGTGTGCACCTGTGCAATGTCACCATACAACAAATAAAAACTCCAACCCCCCCCCCCCCAAACTTCGACCTTGTGAAGCGGTCTAAGTTTGGGGTGGTGGTTACCTCATCCTAGTAATTCAGTTTCTCTACAACGTAGCACACTCCCTTGTCTCGAGTTGGACCCTTCAATCTGAATAACTCCATGATACCTTTACTCCCTCGAGACAATCCTACAAGCAGCGCACTCAAATACGAGGTTAAAACATACGACCCAAAACAACACCCTAATAAAATAAAACACTCAAAAGCAAATATGGGTTGCCTCCCATTTAGCACTATTTTTAAGGTCCTCATGCCGGACCGAGCTCAAATGAGCTTATGGGACATGATACTCAAAATTACCTCCCTTACTCTCATAAGAGTGGTGGTTGAATTCCTTTCCTTGTTGCCCCTTCATCATGAGTTCCTTTGCTTCATTCTCATCCCCAAGTGGTGGGGGTTTCAACTTCTTCTCACCTTTATCTGGAGGGTTCTTACTTGAGTTTGGACATTTTCTTCTTAACTCCTCCTTTCCTTTCCAACTGGACCACGTCCACACTTTTCACTTCTTCATCCTTCAACTTCTTCCCTTTATCCCTATCAAAATAATCAAGATCATAATGCTCATGGGTTAAATCATCAAGTGAAGGACTATTAAAATCATGCTTAATAGAAAGATTAGGGAGAGGAGGTGTGTCTTCAACACGAGGATCAATGACATCCATGCAATAACAACTCTCATCCTCCTTCGGGTACTTCATGGCCTCATATAGGGAGATTTTTATCTCTTGATCGTCAACTTTCAATGTTATCTTCCCATTTGCCACATCTAGCACCATCCCCACCGTTGCCAAAAACGGTCTTCCCAAGATCAAAGACACTCGCTCATCTTCCTCCATGTCGAGCACTACAAAGTCGGCTGGAAAAATGTGATCCCCAACTTTCACGAGGATGTCTTCAACCACACCTTGAGGTCGAGTAATAGACCGGTCGGCTAGTTGAAGTGTCATCATTGTCGGCTGAAGTTCTCCACCCTCAAACTTCTTGAATAACGACAAGGGCATAAAATTAATGCTCGCTCCAAGATCGCACAACGCTCCCTTCTTGACTCTGTTCCCGATATCACATAAGATCGTGAAACTCCCGGGATCCTTCAACTTCGGGGGAAGCACTTTGTGCACTAATGCACTCACCTCATGGTTTAGCTGCACCAACTTAGGCTCATCAACTCTCCGTCTCTTTGCTATCAAGTCCTTCAGGAACTTGGCATAATTCGGCATCTGTTCCAAAGCATCATAAAAAGGAATGTTAATATGCAATTTCTTAAAAACATCAAGGAATTTAGCGAATTTCTCATCAAGCTTCTTTTTCATGAAACGCTGTGGATACGGGACGGGTATCACCGATTTGGGTACGCCCCATTCATCACGCTCGGTCTCCTTCACATTCTTCCTTGCTTCCTTTGCCTTCTTCCACTTAGGGATTCTCTCAATCTCCTCGAGGTCTTTGCCCTTCTGGGACTCATCCATATCTTTATTCTTTTGAACGCCTTCACCCTCAACTCCTTCTAACTCAACCTGTCCTTGGGGCGTCTCAGAATCAGCAGGCATCTGGGGACCATCATAGTTGGTTCCACTTCTAAGCTGGATCGCCTTACATTGCTCTTTCGGGTTCCCCTCCGGCATAGAAGGATATTTACCCGGCTCTCTACCCAGCGATTTTGCAATCTGGCTTATCTGAAACTCTATAGACGTGAACCGCCTATTGTTCCCTTGTTGAGTTCTATTCCAATCTATGTCTCTCTTTTGGAGTTCTTGATCACGCTGATCGTCTTTCTTATGCAACTTCTTCACGTCATACTCCAAAGAGGATAATCTTTTGCTTCCTTCCTCCACCTTCTGAAGGATGGCTCTCAACATTTCCTCAGTCGAGGAACCGCCTTCTCCACCCGGAGGCTTCGACCCTGGATCAACCCCCGGAGGAACTGTAATTCCGGCCTTCGGATTGGCATACGAGAAGTTCTCATTCTTCCTCCATTGGTTTTGTTGAGGCTTCAGGCCTCCTTGATAGCCTTGATTGTTTCTCCACTGATTTTGAGGTGGTTGTGGACCGGGTGGTACAAATGGTTGGCCATAGGAGGGCCTTCCAAATTGATTGCCACCTTGTGGATACCCGCCTTGATTGTAGTAATGTCCTCCCATATAGTTGACTACCTCTTGCTGAACTGGGGGCTGGTCCACTTTCTCACTCATTGCTACATTCTCTCCAACCAAATTCTGCCCAACCTCAATGTTACTTATCTTCTCCATCATAGCCATCAACAACTTCCTCGTCCCTTCACTCTCCTCAATCTGATATGCCCTCTGAAATTCTGGGTCCTCATTCCACTGCCCGACATTTGTGACAATATTATCAACGATCTCTCTGCATCTAGTTGTACCATGGTTCAGAAATGCTCCATTAGCACACGCGTCAAGATGGGCTTGACCAGCCTTGCTGGCTCCACTATAGAAGAATACCATGATATCTCCATCATTGTACCCGTGCTGCGGGCACTCAATCAACATGTTGGAGTATCTCTCCCACGCCTGACGTAAGTCCTCTCCTGGCTTCTGGCGAAAAGAAGAGATCTCTATCCTTGCTCTAATGGTTCTAGATGGGGGGTAGAATCGCTCGAGGAACAGACGCTCGAGCTAGGCCCATGTGGTTACACCTCCCCGTGGGAGCGTGTTATTGTACCACTCATTTGCTATTCCCGTTAAAGAGAATGGGAACAGCCTGAGCCTCTTGGCATCTTCAGACATGCCGTTATAATTGAACGTGGATGCAATCATCAGAAAACTCCTCAGATGAGTATGAGGATTCTCCTTCCCAACCTCCCCCTTGAATTGATTCTCGGTAAGCAGCTTTAGAATTCTAGGGGAAATTGAGAAGTTGTTGCCTCTACAGGAGGCAATGCCACTCCATCATAGTACCGTTGCAGCTGTGCCGCAAACCTTCCTCGAATAACCATGTTTTAATCGGCGTTCTGAGAAACGTGCTGAGGAATAACAGGTGGTACGGGTACTTGTGGGACTGGTGGTGGTTGATAGACTGGCGGTTGGTTGTAAACAGGAGGTGGAGGGTACGGGTATGGTGGATAAGGGTATGGTGGGTATGGGTAAGGATACGGTAAGTTATTTTGTGGGTATGCAGGGTTGTTCTGAGGATTTTGGACAAGGTTGTGAGCTGGATTGTTTTGATTCTGTGTTCCCGGGTTTTGGCTCTGGCTTTCCCCTAACGGAATTTGGTTCTGACTGGTATTCTCTCCAGTGTCGTCCACCCGATCTACTGTCTGATTAAACTCATTAGCAGCATCATCCAACTCATTACTGATGTCCGTGTTATTGTTCTCTCCTCCGACAGCATTCATCCTTCTTAAAAAGGCTCGGTTTCTTCTTGCTATTGTCTCAGGATCGAGCTGTAGTCTCTCTTCGCTCGTATCTCCTTACGAGCATATTTTCATAAACCTGACACACTAACAAAAGAATCAAAACGCAACTGCCGAATGAGTAAGAATAAAATAGAAAAAATAAAGCACTCACTACTAACTACTAAGCTATCTACAAGTCCTATTCAAATGACATACATCGCCTTCCCCAGCAACGGCGTCATTGACTTGAACCGAAAATACTAACTTTCTACTAGTAGTTTCCCCGCAAGCGTACGTGTTCACTGTAGTATAAGTAAGTATAGCGACCAAGTATATCGTACCCAAGGGAAGGAATGTATGCGTACAGATCCCTGAAGATCTACGCGTCGTAATTAATATGAGTGTATATTTTTGAAACTTTTAAAAGAAAATATAATCTAAACTAAATTACTCTACGAACGCAAAAAGGAAAATTAAACTAAGTTCATAGATGTGTATTTTCGAATATGAGATAGGAATTCCTATGTATACTAACGGAGCAGGTACATAATCAGAATAACCGTGACGTGCAAGAAATAACCTAAGTAAAAGATTTAAGATGAAAGCTCAAGAATTCAAACCCTAATAATTTATCCTAACAATCAACTTCACTAATCCACTAACAAGTTAATAGATTGTGCTTAATTAACGAGACCCTAATTTAACTAAGGTGATGCGGCCGTCCACCCTAGATAAATCGGTGGATTAATTAACCCTTTCTAAACTCTCTCATTAAGTCTACTAGTTGTTAAAGAGTAATATGGTCGTCCTCTCTTGAACACGTTTCGAACGAAATTTAAAGGTAAAGTTAAGATTGATTTTAAGAATTTATTAATTAAGAGAATTAAAACCTAACATTTCGAATTACCCTAATTATGTACCCATATCCTACTTCTACGAGTTCATCATACCCCAAGCATGCAAGGGTTTTAGCTAGACATGGTTTTTATGGAAACAATAACAATTGAAGAGTAACGAACATAAACATAATGATTTGAACTAAGAAATTATTAAACATCAACTAGGGTTTAAAGAAATAAATGCTAAGAATTGAAATTAGATTAATAAAACGAAGTCTCAAGTATTCAAGAACAAAGAACTAAAGGAAAGAAACTAAAAATCAAAATATAACTATGAATTCGTAAGTAAACCTCGACTACACGTGAAAATTAAGCTTGCTCGTCTCTTCTCCTCTTTCTCTCTCTAAAAACTAACTCTAAAAGTGATATGGTATGAAGTGGTATGTCCCAAAAACATGTTCGGGACGAGTATATATAAGCATAGGGCCGAATCGGAAACTCATGGGCCGAAAAACGAATCTGGAGGCAAAAAGGGAATAGTGCTCGAGCACCACCCGCTCGAGCGGGGGCGCTCGAGTTGTGTAGGTCGAATGCAGCAGGGGCTCGAGCAGTAGCACTTGAGCTGCTCGAACGGGCAAATGTTTCAGTAAGTTTTTGGGCGCTCGAGCAACATGCTCGAGCGGTGGCGCTCGAGTTACTCGACTCGAGTGGCCCTCCTTCTTCTTCAACTGATACTTTTCTTCTCGCGCACTAATACCAATCGCATTTCTTCGATATCTTCTCATGCGGGCATCCGTTTGAGTCGATTCAAAGTCCTACGAACTCCGTTTTTTTTGCCCTCGATTCACCTATGAGTATCAAAGAGACAAATTCATCAATGTGTAGAAATAATACTCAATTGACTCTAAATACTCAATAAAATTGACCAAAACTTGGGCATTTCTAGCTACGAATCATGACAATTTCACGCCTAATCAGTAGTGCAAACTCAATAAACTCATCAATTTTATTGCAAACGATAGGGTAATGCCCCTTATCATTCTAGGCATTGGGTGCATCCAACCATGATTTGGAAATTGCATCTGTTTCAAATTAAAAGTATATATATCACATGTTAATTCTAAAAAAATTGGGCAAAATTTCGACTGAAAATAGGCATATACAATTTTTTCCTTCATAGAAATCAATCCACCATAACCATATATCAATCATACTAAATCCATCAAGAGATTAAACGGTAAAAAAATATGAAAACGTACGGTGAAGTTAAAGAAACAAGCACTTCAAAACAACATTCAACATCAATTATACGTAATTTAAAGAATTGGACAGTGTTTCGACTGAAATTAGAAATAAAAAAAATTTCTTTACGAATAAAATTAGCGACGACCATCAAATAATATAACAATATATATATATATATATATATATATATATAAACCCATCAAATAAATATATATTACATTCATTATCTAATAGTGTACCAAATAATTAAAACTATACAAAGATAATTTAAATGATTAATAGTCCGTCACAAATTCAAATTTAAAATTAGCGACAACCATCCATCGCAAGTTTTAGCAAAACAATAACGTTTAACTTATCCGTCACTAGTGTCCGTCTCAAATTAGCGACTGATACTACATGTCATTGCTAATTTTGTTGAAAGTGACCAACTAACAAGTTACGTCGCAAATTCTTCAAAATCCATCGCAAATATAAGGAATTTGCGACGGAACTTATGTCCGGCATAAAATTCTAACGTAAATCAACATTTTTTTTTGTAGTGTATGTTAATAAAAGAAAGAAAATTTTACAGGTTCATGCACAAGTGTTGTTAATTTGACGATGACTCAAATCAGATACTTTATCCGTCCCAATTTTGTTTACCCAAAAGCCCAAAAAAGGAAGGTTTTTTTTTGTTTACCCATTTCCTAAAATGGCAAAAAGCAACGCCACTTTTTCAAACTCAACCTTCAAAAAACTATTTTATACTAAAAAATATTAATAAACAATTCCTAAAAAGCTACTTTATACTCAAAAGTATTATATTAATAAACAACTCTTTTTTTAAAAACCGTGTCATTTAGATATAGGTAATCTAAATTGGGACGGAGATAGTACTAAACTCCCTTTATGAAGTACAATTTCTACATATAATCTTTTATGCTATAATCAATAGCAAGAGTTGGGAGCAACTCCTTAAAAACGTTGGACTTCTCTTAAGGCGGCTAGCTTTCAGTCATGAGTAGTAATATGTTGGTTTTTTAGGTTAACTAGACGAAAAGGTTTGAAGATCTTGAAGATCTTAATATGCGACGATTTAAAAAAACATCAATCAACATTGTTTATAATTAGGAAGTATTCCAAAATTCATAAGAAAAATGATATTTTCAAAACTCGACTCACATAACAATGCAGAAACTTTTCAATTTTTTTGGGCAAAACATCTTTTATGCTTAATTAAAAAAAGTGCAAAATGTTAACGAGCCATACATTGCATTGACAAAAATGAATATGGTAGTATGAAAAAAATCGAAATGAGAAAATCAATGATGAATGAGGTGTGCAAGGAAAAAAAAAAATTATAGATAAAGTATCCTTTTACTTTATTTTAAAAAAAATACATTTTATATCATATCCATTTCATGTTTAAAAACCATACAACACCCGATCAAATAAAAATAAAAAACCTGTACAACACACGAGTGTGTATCAAATGATTCTAATATATCTTTTAGATTTTATTATTTTATATATATATATATATATTTAGTTAGGGTGATTAGTAAAAATTTAATCTCCATCATTAACCGGAACAATTGTGGATGATAATTTTAACCCTGCAGATTCTAACGCGGCTCGTGGTGTGTCTCCACCGCCCTCTCCTTCTTTGAGCAGAGACAATGCGTCATTCCCGCTCTTGTGCTTTCCCCACAGAAATGAATACAACCCCACCACGATTAAAACCATGCCTATCGAACTACATTAATAGCAATTAAAAAATTAGAAAGTAATAGTATCACTACTACAAATTTGACTTTATACAGCTTTACTTATAAAGCGTTTAAAAAAACCGCTCTATAAAACCTAGCTTATACAGCGGTTTTGTAAAGTTATAATTAAAAAATAAATAAATAAAAATATATAGCGGTTAACAATAATTTTTTATTTGATTTACGGGACTTATAATTTACTTTTAATAATGTAATTCTTTAAAACCAAAAGTTGATTTTTATTTTTATTTGTCGTACCTGCCGATGGAGATTTGTTCACCAAGAAAAAGGGCTTCTATTATAGCAATGAAAATGAGAGACAAAGGATTGAACATAGAAGGATACGTTGGCCCTTTTTCTGTGATCGCCATTGAAATTATGCAAAATGTTAAAGCTGTGCCCAGTACTCCCTGCAAATGGAATTGAAAAAACAATTAGGTCCTTTGGGAAATTTATTCCTAATATGAAATTGATATCATTACATTCATCCCGTGATACAATAGCATAATGAATACAAGTAATGATATCAGCAAATTAATACATATAATGGTATCATATTATAAAATTGGTTCACCCTAGATTTTGTGAATTAAAATACATAAAATGGATTACCGAGTACAAAATAGTAACAAGCTGAAGATTCCAACCCAAACGCCAAGATCTTGGCTTTGTATCAATGCACAATCCGATCAAAGCAGCTTGAATTGATGCAGTTACGCATGTCAATAGAGTTGCCGAATATTTATAGGGAAATATTTTGAATAATTTTACCTGTTACATAATTACAAGTTACAACACTTCACTATAAATACATATGTACTTTAAGAAGTATGAATAATTTATTTTAAAATTGTTGGGAAAAAGAAGAAACAAATTATATATAGTGTGTAGACGAAGATAACTTATATATGACAAAATATTAAAGTTGAGACGAGAGTTTACTCGTACATTGATGTGTACAAATAAATACATTCCAATCATTAGATACTAAAAAAAATTAATATTATACATTAATTTAAAGCAAATCTAAATACAAAAAATATTAATTATACAAAAATCTGTGACATTCCAATTTAAATTTTATTTTATATTATAAAAGGAGCCTACTAAGTGTTAAATTTTAATCTTTCTTTTATTAATTGTAATATTGTTTTACGGAATTAGAGCGATTACTGTTGTGAGTCGCCTGATCTTTCTTCTCCGATCCGATCCGATCCGATCCTTGTACACCAAGGAATAACAACGATGGAGGTAAAGTTTTCACCACTGTGCCCTACCTTTTAGCTTTGGGATCTCCATCGCATTAGATTAAATCAATTCTCTTATTTCTTTTTCTAATTTTTAACAACCTTTATTTGTAAATGAAATTTTAAAATTAGGCATAACACTAACAATATATACAACTATCATTCCAACAATCCTCGAAAAAATTTCCCTTATATTGGATATTTGCTGACAAGTATTTTTGGCCAGTTATTTTCTAGCCGTCGATTCATGTAAATTTAATAAGAGATCTATCCCAGTCCCAGTGTGCGTCGTCACATCTAGCTGTCTTTCCTCATTTATATATATTCTTTAATTTTTAAGTTTCAGAATTTGTCGATAGGAACTCATTTGATTTCCATTTTTCTTTTTTCGCAGCCCCACATCTCTGGTCATCTCGATTCTAAACATATATAATATGTGAGATGTATGGCTATAGGTCTATGGTTTTCTTTTGTTTGGGAAGGGTAGAATCACTGAAAATCTTGTCACTATATAAGGCTAGTGTTTTATTACTCACTAAACTCTCTTCTCTATGGCTTGACTTGTTTGCTTTGATGGATAAGACTGATATATAAATATTTATCCTTTGTTCATGGAACAATTAGCCTATGTGTCAATTATCCCCATAACCACTTAATTATTCCGAATCTGTGTCACATGATTAAATGAGATTAAAATATCAATCTCTCATAATCCAACAAAACAAACATTCCCTTCTAGTAGACATCTCTAATTTATACAGGAATGATATTTGTGTTAAAGCCTGGCCCATGACCTTCTTTGAATTAAAAATTAAAAACTATTTTAAGTTTTAAATGTTTTCTTTTGTTGACAACAGTGAACCTGAGATCAAATAATCCACGTGTTTTTGTGTTTTTGGATGTTACATGGAGAGTGTGAAGGAACTTTGATGGAATTCGTGTCAGGCGCAAAAAATCAATTCCCAAGTATTTTTTAATAGTGATAATTATACTTTTATTAAAGAACATTCTGTGTTCTTTAGGTTCTAGATATTTTTTATTTAAAGAGGTGAGAATTAATAACACTCTCTGTTAGGTGAATTTGAGTTGTTTGATTCGTGGTCGTATAATTGCTACAAGAAACTACACTCAAATGTTTTGCGTTCGGCGTTAACTTACAGGTTTAGTGCATTTTAAATTATTAAAAAGTGTAAAGAATTCTTTCAAAAAAAGAAGTATAATTTTTTAACTGTTTATATTTAAATTAATTTATACTATTTAATTACGTGGATACTTATTATGATTGTGTAATTATTTACACACCTCAATTTTTAGGCAAAGAGCAAACTTTCTGAAGATTTATTATGTCAAAGTTTAGATTATAATTCAATTTGCAAAAAAGTTGTAAATATATGTGCAGCTAAACCTTGCAAAAATAACAATTTCAAATGGCTAGTAGGTGTAATTCATGAAGCAAATATAAATATCAAATAATTAAATATATATAATTAATAACCTGTAAAATGAACCAGATGCCTGAAGAGAGGCAACTTGCAACCAAAAATAATGTTCCACGAGTCTTATTTTGGTTGGAGTTGTGGAGGATTTTAGGATGATCGAGATTGAGAGATGTAGCCTTGAATAAAACCATGGTTAACGCTCCTGCAAGACATATCATTGCTCCTAGGGTTTTGATCTTGCCGGACCTTGTCTTCAATCCCAATCTTTCGATTCTTCATTTTCAAATATTCTTCATTAAAATATGGCTGAAATAATATAAATATAGAGAGTCGACGAATATAGAACTGTCAGCCCTTTTGGACAGCCTTCTTTTATTATAGATGTTTAACAATTATAATAGCAATTTTTAGAATATTTTACAAAATTTATGTTTATGGATAATGAATTTAATTAGTAGGAATTTATGTTTATGAATTATTATGGTTATTGGTTAATGCATGAATGAAGAATTTCAATTCGTAGGAAGTTATTTGTGTGATTAATTGAATAATGAAATTTATTTGGGAGATATATATTTTATTTTAATATTTTCATCACCACTCATCAAAATAAATTGTTTGATTACATTTAATTTTTGATGAATTTAATATATTAGAGCATGTAAATTATATATTTGTTAATTTATTAAAAATAAATTTTATATTTTTAAAATAAATGAGATGACCCACCTAGATTAGCGATGTATCAATAAGTCGGTTGAGTTGGGAGTTTTACAACCCAGAAAGCATTTTGACCCCCTAGCTGATTTGGGGATAGAAACATTTTTAGTCACATAATTTTTCATCTTTTTTAAAATGGTCCCAAGAAAGATAAATATATAAACTTTCCAATTTTTTCGTGATTGTATAATTTACTTCCCAATTTCGCCGTAAGCGACAAAACACCATTATATTTTTTACATGTGCAGGACACATGAGCATTCAACTCATACAAACATGTTAACTAAGTTATTAATAAATAACTTTAATATTTTGGAAGACTGGGTTTGAGGAAAATTAATTAATGTTTTGGTAGAAAAAATTAGGGAACAATTTCTAGAGCTTTTTAGATTTGATTTACATTCTTAAAACGAGAATGTCAATGAAAATCTCCAAATTAAACGTGCACATGCCGAACTCATGTAAAAAAACGATGGAACTAAATTCGTATACATTTATTTTTATTTGGAAGCCACTACAAAAAAGACGGAGTTTAGCGACGGGAGATTTGCGACGGACGAATGTCCGTCGCAAATTATGTCATTTGCGACGGAATTCTGGCAGTTTTGCGACGGAATTCGTGAGTTGGTCAATTTTGACCGATTTTGCGACGGATATAGTAAGTCGTTGCAAATTTGCGACGGTATTTAATGACGGAGACATAAAACGCCGACGTTTTATTAAATTTGCGACGGAAGTCGTCGCAAATTTCTGACAAAACATTAGCAACGGACCACATGTCCGTCGTAAATTCCACCGGGTTACAGTTTGCGACGGCTTTCCGTCGCAATTTTTAAATTCAAATTTGCGACGGCTCCTTTCCCGTCGCAAATTTGAGCGGTTAAAACTTGTCAGGCGGGTTGGTGACCAATAATTGACCCATGTCGTCGCAAATGAGGTCTGCGACGGAATAGCCGTCGCAAAATGTGCAATTTGCGACGGAAATTAAGGCCGTTGCAAATTTACGCAGTTTTATATCAGTACCTTCCCTTTTCCTTCCCTTTCACTTTCACTCACGAAAAAAATAAGAAATTATGCGGTTTTAATATGTTCTTCACGTATAATTGGTGTATTTGTCATTGCCTTCAACCTCACCGTACGTATTTGTCATTGCCTTCAACTTCACCGTACGTTTTCACATTTTTAACCGTTTAAATATCATATTTTTATTGTTTCAATTTTTTAGTACACTATTAGGTAATGAGCATGATATATGTTTATTTGATGGGTTTTAGTATGATTGATGATATATATATATGTTTATTTGATGAGTACGTTTTAGTTTGTGTGATATTTATACCTATTTTTAGTCGAAACTCTGCTCAATTTTTCTGTACACTATTAGATAAATTGTGTGATATTTGTTTATTTAATTGGTTTACTATGATTGATATATATGGTTGTGTTGGATTGATTTTTGTGAAGGAAAATTTTGTATATCCTTATTTTTAGGCAAACTCTGCCCAATTTTTTACAACTCATGTGATATTTACTTTTAATCTGTAACAGATGCAATTTCCAGATCGTGGTTGGATTTACTTAATACCTAGAATGATAGGAGGAGGCATTAACTCTGTCTTTTGCAATAAAATTGATGAGTTTATTGAGTTTGCACTACAACATCCATGCAATATGGATTGTATGGGTAATATTAGGTGTCCGTGTAAAGACAGAAGATGCAGAAATATGAGATTCTTGAGTGTTGATGAGGTTAGAACTCATCTTGTGATTTCCGGTTTTGTTCCCCGTTATTACAACTGGACCAGTCACGGTGAACAGCGGTGGAATGTTGACATCGAAACCGTAGAATACTGGTATACTGGGTGGAGCGGTGGTGGAAGCTCTGATGTTGGTGGTTCAAGTTATGTTCCATATACTCAATTTGAACCACAAGTAGAGGATGAACTTGATAGATATCGGATGATGATTGCAGAATCTGTTTTTGGTGGTCAACCACAATTCAATGAAACACCTATGGAGGAGGAACCAAATCATCGGTCAAAGAAATTTTTTGATATGCTTAAAACTGTTGATCAAAAGTTGTTTCCTGGTTGTGAGACTGAGACGCAGTTGTCATTCAATGCTCAAATGTTGAACATCAAAACTGAAGGCAAGGTCAGTAAAAAAATGTTCAATCAATTTGCTAAATTGTTCAAACGAGCTCTACCTGAAGACAACACGGCGCCTGATAATTTCTATCAGAGTAAGAGGCTCTTGAAGGATATGGGTCTACCCTTTGAGAAGATTGATTGTTGTACAAACGGTTGCATGTTGTTTTGGGATGAAGATGAGGATGAGGATCATTGCAAGATGTGTGGTCACCCACGGTACAAACCATGTGGTCGTACAAAAAGTAAGAAGAAAGTGCAGTTCAAGGCTTATAAGGCAATGTATTACCTTCCATCACTCCTCGTCTAGAGAGGTTGTATCAGTCTAGTGCCACGGCTAAAGACATGACATGGCATGCTGAGGAGTGTTCTGGTGAGAATTCTGGAGAGATGCGGCATCCTGCAGACTCGGAGGCATGGAAACATCTTAATAGGGAGTTTCCAGATTTTGCAAGGGAGACGAGAAATGTGAGGTTAGGCTTGTGCACGGATGGTTTTGCTCCATTTGGAATGCAAAGAAAAAAGTATTCATTATGGTCTGTGCTGTTGACCCCGTACAATCTACCTCCTTGGTTGTGCATGAAGCCTCAACATATATTTCTTAGTATCTTGGTGTCTGGACCACACAACCCCAAGCATAAATTGGATGTATATCTCCAGCCATTGATTAAAGAGTTGAAATCTTTGTGGTCTACGAGGGTGGAGGCCTACGGCGTTCATAGGAAGCAGAACTTCACGATGTGAGCTGCACTTTTGTGGACCATTAGTGACTTTCCAGCATTTTCTATGTTGTCTGGGTGGTCAACAGCATGAAAACTAGCATGCCCGTATTGCATGGACGGTTCTGATGCATTCTATCTTCCGTTGAGTAGAAAAGTGTCATGGTTCGATAATCATCTCAAGTTTCTTCCTCCTGATCATCCCTTTCGGACGAACAAAACAGACTTTCTAAAGGGTAAAAATGCAGTAGGCCGCCCAAGACCACGGATTCGATTAGGTATGTGTCTGGGTACTGAATCACTACTTATGTCTATGTGTCTCATATAAATAAGTTAACCATATATAAATTAATTATTTCAGGTGATTCGTTGTTGTATGAGGTTACAGTCACTTATTTGATGAAGACAACTGAGGCGGGTGCAATGGAGCACAATAAACGCATCCAGGGTGGTTGGAAGAAGAGAAGTATCTTTTGGGACTTACCTTATTGGAGCAAGTTGTTGATTCGACACAATTTGGATGTGATGCATATAGAGAAGAATATTTTCGATAACTTGTTTCATACGGTCCTGGGTACTGAAGGGAAGACCAAAGACACTTCTAAATCCAGAGATGAGTTGAGGCTCTTCTGTTATCGTGCTTCCCTACACAAGGATGAGCAGACAAGAACATATCCCCAGGCCTCTTACACAATTAGTAAAGCAGAAAGGAAGAATTTGTGTAAGTGGGTGAAAGAGTTGAGCTTCCCTGATAATTATGTGTTGAATTTGGGAGACAGAGTTGACACGAAAACCGGAAAGGTGTCTGGAATGAAGAGTCATGATTGTCACGTGTTCATGCAACGACTCTTACCTATTGCATTTCGGTACTCACTTCCCAAGAATGTATGGAGTGTCATCACGGAATTAAGTCTCTTTTTCAGACACTTAACGGCATCAACGATTACAGTCGAGGACATGAGGCGTTTGGATGAGGAGATCCCTCTTATTCTATGCAAACTTGAGAAGATTTTTCCACCCAGCTTCTTCGACTCGATGGAACACTTACCCTTACACTTAGCGTATGAAGCCTCAATTGTTGGTCCCGTACAATATCGATGGATGTATCCTTTTGAGAGGTAATTCTATACCATTTTTAGATCGACTTTTAAGATCAATACTGAATAAATTTTCTAACACTTCTTGTTTTAGGTATTTGCACAACTTAAAGCTCAATATTGGAAATGCAGCCCACATCGAAGTATCAATTGTTAATTCATACCTTACTGAAGAGGTTGGAGCATTTTGTTCTTACTACTTCGACGATCAAGTTCAAACCAGAATCAGAAATGTGCCTCGCAACTACGATGGGCGTGGAGTAGACCATCCCCTTCGTGATGTTGAAGGTATGTTATCTGTATTTTTGCATCCGGGTCGACCAATGGGTAAGGGCACCAAACGACCGTTTAGGGGCAGTATTGAAGAGTCAACAATGCATTCATATGTTTTGATGAATTGTTCTGAAGTCCAACCGTATATAGAGTAAGTAATTTAATTTTATAGTTGAGTTTTTTACAATATGTATAGTGTTGATATCTGAAAAGTAATTAATTTCTTTTTTCTGATATATAAGGATGTTCTGTGAGTATAAGCGTCAAGTAGAACCAGACATCACAGATGCAACCGTTTTTCAATCCATCCGCAATGAATTTATGTTTTGGTTCCAACGTTACGTGAGTATCACATAATTATATGAGTTTTACCCCATAACAAATATGTTATTATTTTTATACATGATAATTTAATATTTACAGGGACAAAATGGCCTACTTAATAACAACCCACATCTTGAAGCTCTGAGCAAAAGACCACTACGTAGTGTGGTATCATACCACGGATATTACGCAAATTGATACAAATTTTATACTGAAGCGTATGCTTCAACGAAATCGACTACAAACAGTGGTGTTTGCGTTACCGGTGCAAACTACAATGAAGAACCCATCGATTACTATGGAGTGCTGCAAGAAGTAGTTGAAATAGAATATCCGGGTTGGCCGAA